>OZ007590.1:205015634-205640634 GCA_963931845.1 Maratus michaelseni | reverse complement strand
CATTTCAACGACATGTTTTTAGCATTTCCCAGAACACACTACGGTGAACTGTGGAACATGCTATCCTACAATTTCAGATAGTAGCTGAAAATGATGACTGTCATGTGGAACATGTTTTTTTGCATTAAAATTTGTAAACTATCGTAAATGTATGTTAAATGTGTAGTTCATTAAAAATGCCATCTGGTGGCGAAATTTTGAGCTATTTTTTTTCACTATTTGTTTGCTATGTCCTTCACGAAATTTCACAACTTTCTGACCAATAGTTTCGTCTGTAGACAACTTTAAAGTAGGGTCGTTTAATTATGGACACCCTGTAATATATATATATATATATATATATATATATATATATATATATATATATATATATATATAGCTGCCAACTTCTACGCTTTTTAAATTTTGAAATGCAGTACTTATTTTATTTTATTTATGAAGTAAAATTTCCTGTTTTAATATGTTTATTTGTAGTAATTGGCCAAAATAACTTTTCCAGGCCAAAATCGAATTTCGGACCTTTCTCGAGTTTCGGCCGAAAACGAAAACAAACTTCTCCCAAATGAAATTTTAAGCTATTAATACATAAATACATATAAAAATATTATTACTTAATTACAATAGAGGGCCGATTATCCCAACATCTCGAGACCGGCACTAGTTCGTATAAGTAAAAATTCGGATAATTGGACATGCAATTTTATGGATTTTCCTGACTATGCTGAAAGGATTAAAATGCAATTTTTAGTCATATCAGTTTTTTTTTATAGGAACAAGTGTACGTTTTAAAAAATATAGCAGTGCATAGCTGGATTAAAAAAAAATATTTCTTGTGTACACAATTTTCCTAAACATTTTCATCAGGCTGGCAGCTGTTACTGCTGGTATGTCTAAAAATTGAGTGTTTTTTATTTCTTTGTCTTTTTCATCTTTTTTTTAATATATTTTTTTTTATTTATTATTATTATTTTTTTTGTCTTTTTTTAAAAAATTATTTTCTGAATTACAAAATTTGAAATTTAAGCAAACAATTTTTGGATTTTTTTTTCTTTAAAGAACATATTCTTTTCAATACTGTTATATCACGAATTCTTTTTAAATGCATAGGTAGTAGGATCGGTTGTTCCAACTATTTCATAGCTGTTTCCAAACATTCAAAGGTTTCAATTATATGATGGGTTGGACTATTTTCATAACATCTAAATTTGGCTTACAGCGTTATAAAAAGTGGGCAAACTTAAATAATTGCTTTGAAAAAGTGAACAAAATTTGAGCAAAACTTGTACGTACGTAATTTATATGTTTAATTCGTTTTGAGGGGTGTCAACTTCACACAGGTACTCGAAGTTTGTGTTTCTTGAATTTGCCCTTAATAACCGCAACGCATCAAATTTAAAATGTTTGATACTCTCAAATGAGATATTCTGCAAATTGGTGCAAAAGTTTCAGAATATATCATGAAAATGTTTATTTTGTGCATTAAATCTCATTTTAAAATTTTAGGTTAATAAAAATCATTATCAATGGGAAGATAATTTTAGGCAGAATTAAAATATAATAACAAAGTTATTACAAATAATGCACAGAAGAAAATGGAAATGAATTAAAAGGAAAGTGCAATGTTATCAATATTAAACTATTCCTACTGAGAGGAGTGTGTTGATCAGTGTTGCTAAGCTATCGGATTTTTTATTCACAATAGTTACCAGAAAAACGAAATAGTAGTTTTTGTTTTATTTTATCACGGAATGTTTATTGTTAAATTCCTTGTTAAATTCAACGCCCTATACATATACTTGTAGGATCCGAAAATTAACGAACTTTTACATCCTACAAGTATATGTATAGGGAGTCGCATGAACTTAATGACATGAAATTTGGACAATAGGTATTCCTAAGGCTCCTACAATCCGGGCTGACTCACGCCGCCATTTAATTGCCCGTAGGAGAAGAATGATTGGCCAGGCCGCGTGGGCAACAATCGCTGATTGGTTTAAGTGGGCAACAAAATGCTTGATGATTCAACCTGTATTATAGTTGCCCCAGATATTTCAAATATATCACAGATATTCACCAAAAATTCTTCGTTTCTTTTTCTCTTAGATTTTAATTATTTTAAATCACTTGGAAATAATAAAATTTATAATTTTTCTTTTCAAAATCATCATAAATAATGAATAAACGAATTTAATGAATCAAATTTTAAAATCCACGGTTAAAAAAGCGTTCAATTCAAAATCTATTAGAAAAATTCCACTTTATATTTATATAAAAAAACATTCTGACAGTTATGGCGCGAAGAATCGTAAAAATCTGGCGCTTCTGGCAAACCGCCAGTTGACTCAGTGCATTTTAATATTTCATGACCTACAAAGTTCTCCAGAAGGAAAGCAAAAATGCATCATACAAATCACTCCTTATTACAGTGCATTCGTCAAAAAAAATTTTAAATTATTTTTTTGGCCGATTTTGTAAGCAATTTGTAATATTTTGATAAATTATGATGAATTATAAATAAATAAAACAATATGAAGTATATAAAGAAATATGACTGCCAGGAATAAATAAAGTACCACGTATGCTACTAATTAGTTTATTACAGAATAATATAAAGGTAAGTTTAAAACAAAAACAACAACAAAACAGGCTTTCTACTTAAAAGTAGAACATACTTTTTAAAAATCAAAAGTCTGGAGGTCAAAACAAAAATCATAAAAGCATGAGTCGTTGATAGAAATACTCTACGCCAGGGAACGCGAATCTTTTTACATCCGCATGTTTACATCACCACGACGCGCCAACAAAAACAGTGAATCAAAATTACTGGAATTTTTGTTTATTAGGATTAAAAAGTATGCGGGAAACATACATGTAGGTATAACATTGTACTAATTATAGTAACAATTACATTTTAGAAAGAAATAATAAAAAAGTAAATGCGATTTATGTTTCGCATCTTGGATGTAAATGTTAAATAATTAATATCGGGTTCATATTTCTCTTAGATTTCAATTATTTTAAATTATTTCTGTAGACTTTGAAAATAAAAACTTTTAATTTTACTCTACCCAAGTGATTTAAAAATACCGTAATATTCGGCGTATAATCCGCGGATCAAACAATTCAGTATCAACCCGGAAATTTTATTCAATAATTGAACACAAATATTTACAACGATTTGGGAAGTAACACACTATAAAATAAAATTTCTGGGTCCAAACAGGATTGTTTCATCTGCGGATTATACACCGGAAATTACGGTAATAAAAATCTAAGAGAATACTACCTTTACTTTTAACGAAACGCGAGCTGAATTGGATCATCTGAAAAGTGGTTTCTATTTGATTTTTTTTTTCATGTCATTTCGTAAAATAATGGCTCGCAGACATAGGTAGAGGGGACAATAGTGAAAGTTGCTATAATTTCATCATTGGCATTTTTACTTATATTGCCTGATGATCCTTCTCTGGGTTTTAATTTAGAAAAATATAATTTGAAACAGAAAAATTAATTAATGAAATGTTGCTTGTTTCTATGTGGTTTATTAAATATAATTTATGGTTTTTATTGATTTTGGGGAAAAAAAAAAAAAAAAAAAAAAAAAAAAAACCCTGAAAAGTTAGCATATATAAATTTGTTAATTCACTGAGCCCATATTGAAATAGATTGGAATTCAATAAGTTGCATTTCAATTTCTTAGTTTTTAGGGGGAAAAAAAGAAAAGAAAAGTTCAGCTTGTTTAAATTATTTTATTTTTTTGCTTAATTTCTTCTATTTTGCAGAACCTCCATAAACGGCATGCCGAAAATATTTTGTCGCGTGCCATTTATAGCACGCGTGCCATAGGTTAACTTTCCTTGCTGTAATTTGCTTATTGTATTGCTAGATTTTTGTTTTAGACACCAAATTTTTTAATTTTAAAAATACTTTCAATTTTTAAATACATTGATAAATGCTTATTCTTGAAAACAATATATATATTTAATTTAATTTTCTACTTTTTAGTAGCAAAAACTTAATTATAAATACAAATTTTCGTCAATTTTGAATGATTGTCAGAGGGCTAAAAAATAATGAAAAATGAATCAATCAATGTTAAAGAAAAAACGTTGTTTATTTTGACATCACTCGAAAAACAATTTATGTCTGTTGTGTTTTTTTTGTTTTATATGATACTATGTGGAAGCTCAAACGTAAGACGAATGCATATTTTTCGTTAAACTGTTTTTGAAAATTTCTGGAAAAAAAGACAGATGTTTTTCAATCTAGGAAAATATAATATAACGATGAACAAACATATACAGTAACCTCTTCCGAGTAGCCCACAATTTCAAAAAGTGTTCTTTATCTTTAGAAACCTCAGAAACTGATGGAATGCTACAGAGTGATCAATTAAATTATTTGAATTTAAGTCTGACTGCATAGGATTTACCACTATATTGCTGTTAATTGATTAATATGAGTATTTTAAATTATCCGAGACGTATAGTATTTATTTTGCACCTATGACTCTAAGGATCTGATATGATAATTTATACTTAGAAAATTTTATTAGACAAATTATCAATTAATTATAGAAAAGAAAAAGTTGCGTTGTGAATTATTTTTGAAGTTCGGATCCTCTTTGAGCCAATTACAATCATCAAAGGTTACCTGCAGAGAGTTATGTAACGTTAAATAAATAATGGCTTATTTTAAAACCTAGATTGTAATATTAAAGAAAACATTTCCTAAAATAAAAGACTTAATATTAATTCAATAAATTAAGTAAACAAAAGGAAAACTGACTAAAATTAATTGAATATAAAATTGAGTTTATTTACAAGGTAATTATAAACATATAATTAAAAACAAACATAAATGTTTAAAAAAAAAAAAAATTCAATCCTAGTTGAGAACTGTATTCTCAACATTTATTTTCTGAGAATTACAGTTTATCTTACTGAATTAACAAATTCGATTTTGAAAGGCAGAGTTCGATACCCTAGAAGTATTTATTTGATTAGCCTTTTTATGTTTAGATCGGGGTAGGATCTTCATACACACGTAAATTCGTATTATTAAAAAAATATAGCTTAATTAAATAAAATGGAACAATGGTGAAGGAAGATTGTTTGTTACCTTATATTACTAGATAACGTTGACAGCAGGAGGTAATGGCTGACGCGTTTTCGCTTTTTCTTAGCGCGTACATTTCCATCTATTGGCACACACACTCAAAATCTCTTTTTTAGTTAGAGAGCAGTCAACCTTCTACTTTTCCATCTTTTTTTGAATCTCAAGAAAAATCACATTCTTTTCGTGGAGCAAAAAAAAAGGGATGGAACCATTTTTCCCTTTTCACATAAAATTAAGGCCTTATACGTTTTAACTTCTTGAAAATTTGCATGTTTCGGCCATACCTCTGATTTTAGAGAGATGACCATTGGCAGGCGGGAGAAATTTGGTACTCCCCTTGAGTGTTTCATAGGTCCGTCGGTACAATAGCGATTCCTCTTGACGCCGTGCTGTGTCTGGGAGGTAAAGATGCTTTTACTTGGGAGGTCTTCGTGCCTATTTAAGCTCTCATAAATAAATGTGTCATATTATTGTTCTGACAATTTTCTCCATGACATTTTTATTAGGTGTAGTTAAATCATTCGTGGGAACGGAAAACCAAATATTTCCTTGACTGCCGTGGTTCACTTTGTTCCATAATTATCTATCTGTATGCGCTGATCCTAAAATGGATCATTAATTTGTATTGTTCACTGTTCACTGATTAAAATGATACCAAATGCTCTGTTAATATGCAGAAAAAAAACCAAATACTTTTTTTTTTATAGTGTGTGCTAGTTTAGATCTAGATGGCGGTATTTCTCACCATCAGAAACCAATATATATATATATTAATTTTAACAAGTTAATACAAGATACGTACACTCCTTAGAATTTCCAAGGAGTCAGTCACCACTATGTCAGATTAGAAACCTTTGTCTAATATTTTTCTTCAGATTAAAAATCTTTCTACGATGCGATTAATCGCAGAATTTGTAATACTTTTCTGCGATTAAATAAAGCGAAAACTTGTGGTAGAACTGAATGCACCTTGTTATTAACATAAAAACAAAATGCCTATTTTTAGTTGATTTTTGTTCCCCTTCAAACTCCACTGTCATCTTATACTTTAAAATATAATTGATCTCGAAACATCTTCTTTGCTCTAAACATCTGATTAGATAACATCCAGATTGTATAAATTGTTTTAAAGTGCTCTGTGTTCATTTGTAATTGTAATCTGCAAACAAAAAAACATACATACACTAAAATGAAAAATTTTGATTTTATAATTATTTCAAGTGCATGTCGGAAAAGAAGATTTGTTGAAACGCGAATTCTTTCAACATGGAAGTATTTCAGAATCATATTAAAATCAAATTTCTTCATAAAACTGAAATGCAAAGTGAGAGAAAACTTAAATGTTTCGAAATATGCAGAAATGAAGAATTCAATACTGTGAGTCAGCCATACTCAACACGCGGCTCGCGGGCCTCATGCGGCCACGGATATTTTATGCGCGACCCGAGACAAACAATCAATAAGTGGAGGTTACGTTTCATCGAAGTGAAAGGTAGGCCAACTGCAGGATTTGTTTCTTCATACAAAGGATGAAGTAACACAAAAACAGAAGTTATCCATTTATTATTCATAGTTTTTACTATAACAATATTTTTATTATACACTCATAATTAAAACATTAAAATTGATAGAGATATTGTCATTTGCATATGGGTATGCTGTGCGTGCATTACCCTGCATCGTGTCGCTTGTCAAAGTTATCTGAAACAAACAAACATTTTTTTTTTTTCTTCAGGAAACATATTTAATTTGGGACAGAGGAGGGAGGGGGCGGGGCGGAATCTATTTTATTGAAATTGAAGAAAATTTGGTAAAATGGTAATACAGTAGAACTCCAATTATCCGAACTCCGACTATCCGAATCGCTGATTATCCGAATCGCTTTCAGTATTTCAGAAAAAAAAATTAAGACGGAAACGTACTGCGATTCGCAAAATAATGATTCTGTCTACGCGCACTATATTGTCCTTCCCTCCGCGAATCTAGTGTAGGCGTAGCGCGAACATTATTGGGATGATGAGTCACTGTCTCATAGTTGAGTTCGATCATTGGCTGTCGTCATTGCCAGGTGGCCGGCCCGGCCCACCTGGGTTTCAGACCCTGGGTTTCAAATTCTAAATGATGATGAACTTATTGAAAGTGTGAGAGAAGAAAGTGTCGAGGAAGAAGATGACCTTAATATCGAAATTGAAGCAGACACGGGACCATTAGCTAGTGAAACATTTGCAGGCCTTGAAACTGCGCTGAAATGGATGGAGCATCAGCCTGAGTGTGACCTGAGTGTCAGCCTGAGTGTCAGCCTGAGTGTCAGCCTTCTCACTGTCAAGCGAATGCGCGACTTGGCTGCCCAAAAACGGATGAAGACTGTCAAACAGCTTACTTTGATCGAGATGTTCAGCAAGCAATATGACTTTCATATTTACGATACGTACAAAATATACAGCACTTGTAAGTACGCTTAACATTTAAAAGTGTTGCCTTTTCATTTAATTAATTAAAAGATCTTTTTCTTTAAAAATAGTTTTTTCCTCCCATTTTCAACATACATACAGTAATTAATTAAAATAGGCCTTTTTTTCGGAAAAAATCCAATTATCCGAATGGGGTCCGGTCCCAATTGATTCGGATAATTGGAGTTCTACTGTAGTTTGAAAAAGTGTAATTTTTTTCGCTCTTTTTCAACGTGGCTCAAAAAATATTAAAACTTTTTTTCTGTACATATAAAAGGTTCATGGCCCCACAAAATAAATAATTTTTAATGTCCAAAAAGAAAAAAAAATTGATTTGTTAATCTATTTAAACGCTACTTTACACGTCGCGCTGCAAAATGTTGTTTCAAGGAAAACACGTTTAAGGTTTTACTAAAGAAAAGAGTATAAAAAATTTTAGTTAATCGGTATATTTTGCAACTTAGAGTTAATTCGCGATTCCAGGATTTATATCTCCGAAACAAAGAAGTAAGCACGCGTGTAAATGTGACCCACCGGGTCCCGTATACGGTATACGGTTCTCGTATGGATTTTAATTTTTCCCAAGACTACCAAAGGAAAATCCCCTAGATTTTCCTAGATTCTCAAGTTACATGACTTCTGAAAAATGATGTATTATGATTGGCTGAGCAGATGGCATCAATAAAAGCAGTTTTGTTCACATTAATATTTTTTTGTAATTTATTGGTACATAAAAAGAAGAAAAAAAGAAAGGTTTATAGGGAGGAAACCAAAACAATGTGTAGCTCCGCCCTAAGCCCTCCCCCCCCCTCTTTTTTAGTAATATATATATATATATATATATATATATATATTTGTAAATATTTACTTGTAATACTCATCGCACAACTTGAAGCTAAGTATATATGACATGGTCCACTATAAAGGATATTTGACACACACAACTATGTTTAAATATTAAAAGAGTAAAAAAAAAAAAAAAAAAAGTAAAAAAAAAAAAATCATTGTTTTCTGAGTATCAGGTATGGATATATTTTTAACTTTTTAAGAATATTACATCATCGTTTTTTGCAATTTTTTTTACTGAAAAATATTATGTCACATATAATTATATTTTAATTTCATGAAATTAGGTACAAAGATTTTTAAGAAAAGAATTATATCATATATAATTATATTTTAATTTCATGAAATTAGGTACAGAGATTCATAAGAAAAGAGGCTTTTTGCAAAATTAAAAAGTTAGATATTTTTCTCAACTAATATTAATACAATTTACATCTGTATTCAAATTAGTACCGGAGGCGGTGCTCCGCCCACTTTATATAGCTAGATTTTCTGCACTGGTGCTTATATTATAAAGGAATACATATCGTAATGACGATGGGCGGAGTTGAAATATAAAACACAGTTAGGGCAGAGCAGAGATGTTAAAAACACATATTAATAACTTTCCGTTGTAGAATTTGTATAGCTTGATAGTTTGGGAAATTTATCGTCATAATCCGATAAAACTAAATCAGCAAATTATCTTAAAAGGCATGGATATTCTTTAAACAAATTTTACACATGTTTAACCGACAATGTCCTTTATTATTCTCAGAAAGTCTTTGACTGCTGTAAATCTACATTAAAATTATTTGCAATAAAAATCTAAGTATAATAATAATAAAAAAATAACTGACACGAAATTCCTCCAAAATAACTTTGTTCCCTAAATAGACTTAAAATTTCCTAGATCTGGGGATTTCCCCTTCGATATTATTTGTTTTTCAGCCGGTCCACGTTCGCTTGCAGTTGACTGTAACTTCTAAACTATTTCGAATTTCAACTAACCGTTCTAGGGACTTATTCTATGCACTACAAGGATTTAAAAAAAGCACACAAAAAAAGTACAAAAAAAAAAAAAAAAAAAGAAAACAAAAAAAGAAAACAAAAACAAAAACAAAAACAAAAACAAAAACAAAAAAAAACAAGAAAAGTTTAGAAAACAGAGAAAACAATATAGAAATCCCGAATAGATGGTTTAAATCAAGACCCCCTATCATAATTGTTATTGTAATAAAGTGGGGGGGGAGGGTTTTTGGGGGGTGTTGTTAAAATAACGTTTTCCTGTTGTCATATCTTAAAAAAGAAACAGAGCAAAAATTATAATTTTTTTAAATGAATTCACTAGTTCGCGCAATCTATCCAGCATAAATTAAAGCGGTAAATTTTCAATAATCGGGGTCCACGACAAATTAACGTATTGTAACGAATTTTTTTTTTTTTTTTTTTTTTTTTTTTTATGAATTACATGAATTGCAGTCATGAAATTATAGGTGACTTTTAAAATAAACACTGGATGTCTATGAATTTTTTAAAAACCATTTTTATTTTATTTTTCCATTAGATGATCATGTTTGTTTATGTATCGAAATCAACATTTTAAAATTCTTATAACAACATATTTTGTATGCTTAAGTAACTGTAAGCTCTGATTATGAAACTGATACCTGTGCGATCGGTTTCAATTCACTTCTAATCTTTTTTAATAATTTTTACTTCTGTGTTTTTTGTAGACTGACGACCATTAGGATAATATTTGCAATTAAATTTAAATTCATTATAAAATTCGCCCAAATTATACCTATTTATTTTTATTTTTTTTACACATTTCATTTATGATTTGATCTAACGTTTTGAGCATAAGATAAGGGTATATACATTTCCATTCTTACACATACAGCCTTATCTGTCAATAATGATTAAGATATAATCTTTTGCTACAATTTATAATTCAAGACTTCCCTTATCATTTTATTTATTTAGATTTTACAGTAATTTTACTTCTTTGCTATTTTTCATATGTTTACCCTCACATATACTCAGCACTCGATGGATGGTTCGGAAAGAAAATCATTGTGCCATCAGTTTTTTATTTTCTTTATGAAATTAAATATTTTTATAAGTTTTAATTCCATATTACGTAAAAATAGAGTATAAAAATCAGAAAAAAAAACACTTCTTTTTTTTTTTTTTTTTTTTTTTTTAAGTATTATAATTGTGCATAAAAACATGCAATGTGTGCTGTATAACATGTTAACTAACTGTAATGATTGCGATAGTTAAAATAACATGTTATATTTTTTATTTGCACAGACCTGTAACATATGTGATATAGTTTTCAAAAAGGTCTTATTTTCTTTTTTAGTTTAATATTTTATCAACGCAGAATAATATTATTGGCTAATTCCATGCGTGTATGCAGTGTCAGCCACAGAGATATAAATGGCTGCGGTGTTCGATTACCAGTATTATAGTAAAGGAAAATTTGACTTGTTCAATCCCATACATCTACAATTAAATACAGTGAAGAATTAAAAAAATACCGGTGGCCAAGAACGGTACACTTTTGCGGTAATGTAACTTACACTACATTCACGCATGAAATTAGCCTATTGTACTCATGAAAACATAATAGCTTCTATAATAGTATGTTTAAATGGTTCCATTGTTTTGTTGAACTGGTGTAACTGCAATAATTTAATTTTGTTAGTTAATACAGATAGTAAAAAATGATATTTATGAATACTTTTTAAGTTTTTATTTTTTATTTTAAACTGATATGCTTTAATTTTTTTTTTCAATTACGAGCTACGCGAATATACCGTTGGGTTTGTTAGTAAAATTCCGTATGACCTCCGACGTGATGTCTCTGATTCAGATATTGACCTAAATTTCGCTGTAGCATGAATCAAACATTGTATGATAAGGTTCCCCCGTCTGTTTACAAGAAATGTCGGGGATTTCGTTACAGGGATATTTGTATAAAATCGATGTAATATTCTGACTATTCATTTGTTCACACCTACAACTGTAGAAATCTATGATGTACAGGATGTCTCAAAGAGTTGAAATGTACTTAAACCATTACCCCTTGAAGATAAGAAGCAATGTAAATTGCTAAAGTGTTTAAAATAAAATAGGAAATAAGATTATGCTAGTGAAATAGTTTTCCCATTATTTTTCAAAAAGTTACACTTTTTAAATTTTTACACTCCTTCTTATAGACTAAATTGATCAGTTAGAAAATTTCTCCCTTTGACTCAACAAGACCATAATAAAAAAACAGTACACCCGTTCTTTAAAAGAATTTGAATTATGGAAAAGGTGACACACCACTTTTTCGTTACTATTTAACAGTCTGTTTCATAGTAAAAATAGGTATCATTTATAAATTATTCATGGTGTTCTACAGATGAAAAATATGTTAACAAGTGTGAAAAAATTGCATTACAAACACATTACACAGAGAAAAACCACGCAAAGAGACAAATGTAGTTTTAAATCGTCGAAACATACTTAAAAGTAGCAATTTACAACGTGTTTGCAAAATGTTTTATCTCATCTCAGTACATAACTGATCATCTCATTACATGCTTCTATAAATATGTTGGGGGTCTTCTCCGCTAATATTGTTGCAAGTATCCATTATATTTTGTTTAAGGTAAACAACTGTACATGTCCATGATTCTTTTTTATTGCAATATCTCACAGATTTACAGTTTTAGTTTGATATATGGGTTTCATTCACAGTAGTCAAATTTTAATTATGCATAATTCTTTCAATTTATCAAAAATACAGATATTCGGGGTTTTGCAATAACCTTGTTACAGCTCAAGGAAAAAATGTCTAACTTATCAATTTTGTCTACAGAGATTGTATAGACATTTTAAAAATGTAATTTTTTGAAAATTAATGGGGGAATCATTGAATTAACATGACCTAATTTACTATTTTATTTTGAAAACTTGTGTAATTTACATTGTCTACTTATCTCCAGCAGGAGGAGGAGAAAACAAAATCACGTTTCAACCTTTTCGGACACCCTGTATGATTTTGAGTTATTGTTTAATAAAAAATTGAACTGTAAATAATGCATTTTAAAAGAAAATCGATATGGTTCCTACCGTGTTTGTTAATGGATTCTACCACTGTTTAATAAAACATAGGTAAATAAAGCATTTTTTACACAAATGTGCAAAATCGAGATGCATGCTACCGCTTCTGTTAATGGATCCTACCACTGTTTAATAAAACACAGAACTCTAAATAATGCATTTTTTAAATAAATGTGCAAAACCGAGATGGACCTTACCGCTTCTGTTAATGGATCTACCACTGTTTAATAAAACATAGAACTGTAAATAATGCATTTTTTACATAAATGTGCAAAATCGAGATGCATGCCATCGCTTCTGTTAATGGATCCTACCACTGTTTAATAAAACATAGAACTGTAAATAATGCCTTTTTTAAATAAATGTGCAAAACCGAGATGGACCTCACCGCTTCTGTTAATGGATCTACCATTGTTTAATAAAACATAGAACTGTAAATAATGCATTTTTTACATAAATGTGGAAAATCGAGATGCATGCTACCGCTTATGTTAATGGCTCCTACCACTGTTTAATAAAACATAGAACTGTAAATAATGCATTTTGTACATAAATGTGTAAAATCGAGATGGATCCTACCGCTTCTGCCGGCGCTGGCAGTGTAGAAGTTGGTGGCGGTCCGGCAATAAAATATCCATCTTGGGCGGCATGGTCCGCGCTTATAGGTCCTCCCGACGACCGGCTACTGGCCCGCCGGACCTTTAGGTGCCAGTCCTTGATGGTCTGGTGGACGGCGCGGAACATGGACGGACGGTAACTGTTAGTCGGCAGCACATCGTAAACTTGCTCGCCGGCAGCACGACTGAACTGCAACAAGAATCTGGGAAAGAGTGACGTCATTCGGGAGGAGGATGCTCGGGCATCTCCATGGCAACGCACGCTGTCAACAGAGAAGAGCAGCGCGAGAGGATCCTTCCGATCAATTCCAGTAGTGGAGGTGAGGTAGATCGAGTCTGTGGGATGGTCTGATCGTTTCGGAGTAGTTTCACTCGTTTTAATGAATTTAGAATTTCTCCAGAATCGATTGTTCTTCTGTTTGTATACGGAAACTCTTTCTTGAACTGCGAAATAAAAAGTTTTCCCATGAAGAAGCGCAATTATTTAGCACTTAAACGGCCAACATCCGCAGCCCGGGCATGATTCGGTGTGCGCAGAAGATGTTTGGGGCTATGAGTTACCTTTTCCTCTATTGTTGTTAAATAAATATGTTAAGCTAAATGTGAAAGTTGAATTTAGAATCTCTGTTCAGCGTATTATTGCATGCAGTTAATGGAATAGAGCTGCAAAGATTTGAGAGAGACTTATATTTAAAGGAGATATTGTAAATTGAGATTTCTGGAAGGAAACAGCTTGGATGCAGAACGAGTGTTCCAACAATATGAACACACACACACACACACACACAAAGCAAAAAAAGAATCTTAATTTTTATCTAATAAAATTACGAAGAAACTTATAAACTTAACTTTAAAAGACTTTTGTAGGGGGTAGGGGGGGGGATTGGTTTGCCAGTGTTAAACATTGTATTGCAACGCTTTTAAGAGAAATCATTTTCCTCGTGGGTTTTTAAAAAGGTAAATAAATAAATAAATAAATAAAAGTAAAAATAGCTTTAAAAAAAAAACCCTCCTCTTTTATAAGCATTCGATGTTTATCTCAAAAGTAATACCTAATTTCATGACTGCCATTGATGTAGTTAAAAAAAAAAAAGTCCGTTGCAATATGTTAATTTGGCCTGGGTCCTGTTTATTGAAATTTCACTGCTTTGATTTACTCTTGATAAAAAGCACGAACTAAGGTGTCCTTACATGATGTTATTATGATAAGGTCTTGTCTTATTAAAAAATAGATAAAATTTTTGCTCTGGTACTTTTTTAAGATGTAGCAAAAGGAAAGAAAAAAAAAGAATATTATTTAAACTATCTAATCAGGATTTCAAAATTGTTTTCTCAACGTACAATCACAATTCAATTAATATTAAACTATTAAATGATGAAAGTTTTTCTTTTATTATTTATACTACTTATTTTAAATTTATATTTGCTACTTTTTTCTGCTTAAAACATTTTGCTGTTACAGTATCACAGACCGTTGCTATATTTTGGCGAGAGTGATTGGCGTGTAGTCAGTTTTTATAATTTTAATTATCAGGAAGTGGGTGAAAAAAGAATTTCAAAATACCATCTTTACATACAAAAACTAAGTTAAATTAAATAAAAGGGTTCAATAAAAAACAGACATTATTTAAAGCACATTTCTTTAAGTAACTCATTTTTTTAGAGTCATCTACTCGATTTTGAAAATGAAAAAAAAGTTATTGTGAATAACAGATTATCCATGGAAATTTTTATGTAACTTAATTTTAATCAAGATTTGTACCAGACTTTTTGAATAAAATTTTACTTGTACATCTTTGATGAATTAAAAAAAAAAAGCTGTAAAATTTCATTTTTTTATTTTCAAGTAAAATTTTTTGAACATTCTAGTGGGAATTTAACTTTACAGAAATATACTTGCCTCTGAAAAAATTAATAACGTTTTGTGATTAATGAAAGATGAAATGAAATAATTTTCTAAGTGGAATAAAAATGCATTCTAAATATACTATGTGTTTTATTTAGTCCAAAACTAGAATTGTGGCGCTCATATGGTGGAATTGTGTATAATCTGAAAAACTTTAAATGAGTACAATAATAAATATAGACGTTTTTAAAAGATAGCAAAAAATAATAAACTCAGAAAATTATTATTTTGAAATGAAAATAAAATACAATGAAAAAATGCCTATACAGCAGATTCCGTTTATTTGGGCCACAGTTTAATTGGTAGAAAATGTGAAAAGCAGAAATCGAAATATACCATAAATTTTACTTCGGATGATTGGGAGAGTCACTTTATCGGGACAAATCCTCCTGAGCCAATGTGTTCCGATTGGCACAGGAGCTATGTCACTGCCCATGCACACACATAGATATACACACATATATATATACACATATATTTAAAACAATTTTATCGCCAAAGTAAGGCTTATATAAAGGGTAAAGATATACCATGAATAATAAGTGCATCACCTGCATGATGCTTTTATAAAAATCAAAATGGATACATTCCCCTAGTAAATGTACATATGCAACAATTTATTAAGGAATATGTTATGTGATAAAACTTCTTGTAAAAAAAATGACTATTAAATCAAAAGATAAAATCGACGCAAGAAAAATATACCGAAGTATTAAATTACGTTAAAAAAAACTTCAATTCAAAAGTGCTAAATGCCCGGAATCGATACGAATAACCCAAATTGTATTCAGAAACTCACAAGATTAAAATATCTAACAATGTAAGGCAATGAACTAAATTACGAAAATTCAAATGTTTGATTCAATAGAATATATTACAAAAAATAAGTGTGAAGAAACGTCAATTGTGTATATACCAGGAATAATAAGCATCGAGGTAATTGAAAATTTGAAAAGTATTTATTAATATTGATCACTTTGAAGCGTAAATAACATAGGCCAATCAGACAGTTTTATTATTATTGTCATTACTTTTTATTATTACATTCCTTTATGAACTTTTTCCTTAGAAGATTTTGAGGTCACAAGGTCATTCTTCCGAACACCAAACATTTTTACCCTAATGATTCGACTGTCCTTTACGACTTCAGAATTTGCAGAGATCGATGAACGGACTGAAAGAGCCAGGAACGAAATAATCGGGATAAAATGCAACTAATTGCCTGTTCTTGTAAAGGTCAACTAGCATTCGTAAGAGGATTCTTTCTGATATCCGAAGCTGTTGACCATTAATGGAGGAGAAAATAAAAATAAAATAATAAAGAAATCATACCTTCAAAGGATCATTGGAAAAATATTTAATTTAATATAGAAATTTGTACTCTTTGATATCCTTCATGAGATATGAAAACAGAAAATATATAAACGCTGTTTAAAACATTACCCTTAATAAAAGTAAGAATTGAAAACTCTGTTCGGAAACATTTGTACATGCAATTCAAAAGTATCATTTTCATTTGTATACAGTGTGCGCGCGGTAAAATTTTGTACAATTTTGCAAATTTGAAAAACTATGTTTCTTAAGTTATGACTTACCATTACTTTTTTTTTCAGATATGAGTGTCAAATTCTGATAGAAATCGCCATTTCGCAGGAATACGGACACGATTTTAGTCCAACCGTAATTTCTGTATTCCGTTCTGGGCTGCTGGGAAACTGAAGATATCCCATAAGGTACAATTTAAAAACGCAAACAAGATGTAAATAGCTGTTTTTGAATTCTTATACAGGCGTTTGTAATATACTTTCACATAAATGATTATTATAATTTTTATTTTTGTTCTTCTAATTAATGTCTGCATCACTCATTTTTGTAGGTCTTTGTACGCATCTTACATTCTTAAGTAAATGTAGTAATGTAATTACATGTATTTGTAGTAATTGTAAAATTTCGTATACTTGTAGTAATTGTAACTATTGTGATTTATGCAACTGGGACTATTGTTCAATTGGAAAACTTTATTGTAACTATTGAATGTAAGTATCTACTAGTGGAATCCGTGCGAGGATTTCACACTGCAGTCTAATAATTTTAAGCAATAGCTTATATTTTTTAGATGCAGGTTTAAGCCTCTAAAGATATATTAAGGATAAAAATATCGGCAAACATCATTAGTCAAGGCAGAATATCATCTCATTTATTCCTAACAATAAAATCTCATCGATGATAGAAAAAGGCACGCGCGAAGAAAAAAAAACTATTGTATTTTAACTGCATTAGAGGATGACGTCATGAGAAAAAATCGGGACAAAGAAAAATAAATTGAAATAAACTTAAATTACAGTTAAATGTAATATTACAAATCACACCTTTTATGCTACATATGTAAAATACCATTGCTTCGATCAATCAATAATATTTTTTTCTTCTAAACGTTTCAATTTCAATTTTGGTTTTTAATCATAAATATAAAATAAACCGTCAGAAAACGTAACATTTTACCTCTTTTCTACTATTTATTATTTTTATAATCGTTGTTGAGCATCCTATAATGCGGTATTATATTTTTGTGGCAACATTGATTTGAAAAAAAAGCTTTCATTTCATTTATGGAAACAAAGCTGATTTAATTTTTAATTAACAGCAATTTTGAATCAAAAAAACATGTTTTAATGCAATGTTAGTGTATTATGTCGGAAGCCGATTTAAAAACCTTTTAAATGATACCTTATTCGTTGTTGTGCGTTTAGTAAATTCATAGAAAAAAGGATATTGACAGCAGAAATAATATATATAATAGCTTTTCAATAAAGAAACCACTGGTAGCTACCACACTCTAAGATCTCGTTACTGGTCTCCCTGCTGACAATTCAACTGTCCAGTTATCGCTACATCTGCAAGGAATAAGTGTAAGGTGCGCAAGATCGCAGAAAAATCACATAATCTCTGGACTTGTGCTAATCTTGTGTACCTTCTGCCTTTGCTCTGCTGGTGTGGAAACACTAGCATCAGTGACTTGCACCTTATTCACGTTGTAAACTGGACTTAAAAGGATGTTATTGCCTTGAACGGAATAGAGCAAGTATGGTTGTTCTAATTTCAAGTTCTTTCTACCTACATCATGATTGCCATCAGCTTTTAACACTCTTATCTAGAAGAATAATGTGAAATTGTAACCTTAGAAACATAGCTTTTAAAAATCAACGAGAAACGCGTGAAATGGGGAGATTTAAAGTTATTGCCAATTTATCGTACACAACCCGTACACACATCTCAATAAAAAAGTAACATCGAAACTGCATTTGCCAATATTTTGTCCTTATTTTCTGATTATAAACAGAAGCTAAAAATAAGGAACCAATCAAACGTGCACCCAGAAAAAGGAATTGATTAAAACTACAAAACATGTTTTGTTGAGTACATTTTGGTTGTTTTAGCAAAATTCCAGTAAAATTGAACCATTTTACTTGAATTAACAAAACATTTTTTGCTGACGATACAAAAAATTTTTTTGGAATTGCAAAAAAAATCTTTTTTTTTGTTGATTCAAACAAAATTTCCATTGACCTATATTTAAACAAAAAGTTTTGTTGGGTCAAACAAATTTTTGTTAATTCAACAATCCAATCATGATATTTTTTGTTCTGGCTATTGTTTCAGCTCAAATAAAATGGAAATTTTCTTTTCAGTTGCGGTTTTCGTTCCTTTAAAAATAATAACTCTCAGTTCATGTCCGGTTTTCGGTTCTGATACAGTTCATAGACCTGATTTCAATAAAACATCAAAACATACACTCTTAAGCTAATACAAAATATCATCAAGGCAAAATGTTATTTTCTTTTCGCCCTATGCTTTTCACAGTTTTGCAAAATTCTTATCTTAATATAAAGAGACAAACATTCATATACAATAATTTACTTCTTAAACTGGGACTTAATGTTTGAGGACTTAATGACAGTCATCCATCCTGTCGTAAAAACAATCTTGAAATTAGAGAGAAAAACTTTGTTAGTATCGTGATGGTTCTTCGGTTTGATACTTTGAACAAATTAATTAAAATCATACTGTTCACTCCTTTACCTTAACAATAAACATTTTTATTTTTGGTAATATAATTTGTATCAGTACACGTAATTTATGATTAAGCTTTTGGCAAGTCTTTAAAGAAGAAGATAAACAGAAGAAACTTAAAGGATGTCAATGGCTTGTAGTGTATTTTAGCTTTTAAATAAAAAAAAATTAAATAAAATATTTTTAAGATTTACTTGGAGAGCAAAAATATAATTTCGAAAAAAAAAAATAATAAAGGCTCAGTTCTGATTTTTATTTCATCAAAAATAATGCTTTTTTCCCCCAAGACAAGAGGCCATGATTACTTTGAACTCCAATTCAATTCTAATAGAAACACATGCTAAAAAGTGCAGGCTATAAATACAGGAATAACTATAAATAATTCGTTATTTATAATTTAAAAATATCAACTAAACCGTTAAATAAAACAGCCAAACGGAAGCAGGACCCGATTAATCTCTGAATCTAGAAGAAGCACAATATCATTTTGGAGCCCCCTTTTGGGCAAAAAATATTTCCTAAATTCTACAGTCATTCACATTACATTCACTTCATCCTAAATTCTACATCAATGCAATAAATGCTATTCCAGGAGGCGTTTAGCTGAGTTCAGATATTTCATTAAACAGCTTTTTTTTCATGTCCCCTCTAGATAATGTAGATGAGTATTCGTGGTATATAGTATAGTTGTTGTACGTTGTGTTACCTGGAGGATTTGTAACCACAACAAGAACATCAGGATGCCGTATGCCAGAAGGATTATATTAACAGCCTATTGATCACATTCAAATTACCAGGTTAGATAAGTTTCCTGAAGTTGTGTGGATTTTTTCTTGAATTAGGCACACTTTGACCTAAAAAAATTCTCAATATAAAAAAAATATATATATATAAAGGGAATTAAAGGTCCCAATTTGCAGTCATTTTGGGGACCTCTTAAATTTTAGTCGGGAAGCTCGTGCTTCGTGTGCTTTTTGAATAATCAGGTCCTGAATGCAATATGTATGCAATTAATCTGTCTGTCGACTTGTCCGTCCATACACATTTAATTTTTTTTAAATGCTCTTAAAGCCAAGAATTTTAAATATTTTATTGTGGTTAGTTTACTTGGGGTACGGGGGTTGTTGCAGGAGGCCGAGCTCTTGGAGACCGGCTAACTGCGCTTCTTTTGTTTAACACTAGAACTACCATGAGCCGTCATTTTGACGGTTATCAAATGAATATATTTCGATTCGAACCAGAAATTTATTTCTAAAATAAATTAAATATAAAACTCACAGCAATACGTTAAATGAATAAGTTAAGTAGTTTTAAATAAAATTTCTGGTGAGAAATAGTTTTAAAAAACTTGAGTAAAATTTCTGGTTGTTCTAGTATTAAAAGTGTACGAACTGCGACCAGCATGCACTGATAGCATCCACTGATCTCTTTACTTCTGGTCATAAACTGATGGTTTCTTTTGTTAAAAAAATATATCTTTTCTATTTGAAATAGGTTTGGTAAAGATTCATGAGCTTTTCACTCACTTTGCGTTAATTTGTTTGCAAAATTGGGCATCTTAGTAATAAATTAGCCATCCAAAAGTTAAGATTGTTTATTTTGAATCTAGATTGTAGATTAAACAAGATTGTTTATTTTGAATCTAGAAGAGCCTAGTGCACATAAGACCGTACTAGCTCTCCATATGTTACCCTCTCCCTGACGAAGGGCAAGTTTTATTGGCCCGATACTGTCGGGATATATTCGTGCTTTTATTATTGTATTGTAATGTAATTTATGTAATTTTTTAGAATATTTAAATATATTTACTTCTTATACACTGATGTGCTTTTTTATTCTTTTACTGTTATAAAATACAGTGTAAAGTCCCTTTAAGTAAGTACATTTAACCTTTTACCCATAAACTAATAAATTAATAGAGCTTTCAGAAATAATAGAATGTGAAATAAAACAAGCTATAAATTTTATCACTGGATTTATTTAATTTTTTTTTTTGTGATTTCAGTTAGTAAAAAGGGAAATATATTTCATAGATACTATTAAAATTTCTGTCAAAATATTTTGTAATAACTCTTTCGCATTTGAGGGAAAAAATATCCAATCAAAACTTTCTTTAAGACGCAGTAAAAGATTTATGAAACGTCGCCTTATTTTTCAGATTTTAAATTTTTCTTCCATCATTTTTAGAAATCCCCTTTCTTTATATCCTTTGTGGCCCTCAAATCTCCATTGATTTCCGACTTAATACGGAATCAAAGAAATATCGATTTCGAATCGTGACGAGTTTATTATAGTAGTAAACTTTAAACCAGAAGACTCAGAAAAAAGGATGAAAATTGTCTTTATTATCTTTAGCAGGGAAAGAAATGGAGCTGACCATAACGTTTTAAACTGTTAGTAAAATATATCATTTGACATTGAATAGTTATATGAAGTAGAATGGTGACAGAAAGTTAAATGTTGCGAATCCAAAGACTGTTTGTTATACAAAATAATTTCTTTTACTCTTTAATCTCTATTTTCCTCTAATTTTTATCTCTTTATTCCATGAGCTTTATTGCACTGTAGTTGCAATATATCTTAAGATAAATTTTAAACTTGATAATTTCTTACGTGTATTTGTGTCTGACGGAATGTTAAAAGGATATTACAAGAGACATCCAGAAAGGATTTTCCGTTGACCAATTAAACGAGAAAGAAAAATAATGCGTAAAGCATAGATTATGAAATACTTTCCAGTTCATTCAGAATAGTGAAACAAAATTTTACCGTTTAATAACGTGAAAGATGATGTCTAAGTTAACAATTTGGAAAATATATAACACATTTGAAAAGTCCAATTTCAGCAATTACCATCTATAGTCGGAAAAATATCCGAATTCTGATGTGCAGTCCTGTATATGATGTATAGATTTGTGTATGTACTACATAGTATGTAAAAATTTAGTTCAGTTAGGAAACACATAACACAGTTGAAAATTCCCCTTCAGCAATTTCCCTCAATAAGCGGAAATGCACTTTAATTCTTTTATGCTGCTTTATATATGATCTACAGAATTTATACACACCAAGTAATATGGAAAAAATAAATTAATTTAAAAAATGTATACCACAATTGAAAACGCACTTCGAGCAATTATGCCCCTGCAAATGAAGGCTAAATGCTAAGCACATTATATTTTATAGTAAGCATCTTGTAGTGTGTCAGTGCTGTATATCCGTTTCAATAGAGAGGAAACAGTGTAACATCATTAAAATACACTGCAAATGACCCCCTTCCCCCCTACACCATAATATAACGGAATTATTTTGAGTTATATTATGGAATCCAGTAATTATATAGTTCACCCTGTAAATGATCCATGAATTCTACACACTACATTTTCAATATCGAGCATGTAATTGTAAACCTCAATAGCATCTATGAAATATATGGCAATCCAAGTATATTTCGTGAGTTAAAGTACGGACAGACAGACGGACAAATAGACAGACATACAAAATTCATAAACACTTTTCAACCATGTTCGATAGTGTTAAAAAGCGCAAAATACAATGGAACTAAACATTTTACTGCACACTGAAGTACAGGCCTTGGACTATGTTTTACCACATCTTCTGAGACAATTATCATTATCAGACGCACCACTTTCTGTCTCTTTATCGAAGAACGGTGACACCTTCGAGGATAACCAAATGATAACAACTTGTTTAGCAGAAACATCATCCTTTAGTTTCTGGCCTACAAGGAAAATTTTCAGGTGAAAAAAAGAGATGAAAATAAGATAGAAATAAAATATCTTATACCGCACATATCAATTCCTCTTTCAGAAGAGATGGTCATTCCATCCTTCATTAAACTGTCGCAAAAACTTCCGTACTATTGTGTCGGTCTGTTCACCATACCTTCACAAATTTGACTGTAAACTTCAGCTGCTCACACATGCTCCACATGACTTTGCCCACTTCATATATGGTGGGAGTTTCAATTTTCCTGAACATAACCTCAAGGCAAGAAAGTTTTGAACGTTGCTTCTATTCTTCATTAATTATTAAAAACATGATTTTTTGTATAACTTCTTTTCATTATATTTTTATTATGCGTAATTCAATTCTTCCGTATAAAGAATGCACAATATTTACTTAGCTTTTGACTAAAGAAGAAGGAATATGTTGCTTTTTTCTGAAATTTTAGGGGAATTAAAAAAAAAAATTACAGTTTAAAGAATTGGTGTTTTGTACCTGTTTTTATAAGGTTTTTCGCTTTAACTTAACTTATAAAAATGGTACAATATCTTTTCCTTTTATATAGCTTCCCTGCATTAATATTACTGATAAACTTTTATTCGAGAATGCTCAATACTGCATCATATAAAAGATTGAAGAATGTACACAATGATGTACAAAAAAGAACACTGTATATACAATAAATATTTCAGAATTTAGGCACAATAATGTAACGATACATTGAGCGTAAAAAAATTATTAGTAAGACACATAATCTTTTAGTAACATTATTCCAAATTTGCTTAATACATGACTAAAAATTAAAAAAAAAAATAATAATTAGCTTGACTACAGGGACAAATAATTAATTAGGGAAAACAAAACCTGCGTTGTGAAGTGATCACAGTTGTTTCCTCAATACAATTTTTTAAATTACTTTCCGTCAATGTAAATTTGCTTACGTTGCACACTGAGAAAAATTTGAATTAAATGCATTTATATGTACGTAGGTACATACACATATACATATGCTGACTCATCAGCTTTCTATACATATCCGGAAAAGGTAATAAAAATCGGGGAAAATCTCGTATCAAGTTAAAAGAAAATATCGGAAGGAGAAAGAGAGAGTGAACAAAGGGAAATTTGCTTTTAGAAATTTTGTCAAAAGAGCATGGAGTAACAAAGCAGTGGTGTTCTAAAAGAGAACAAGGTTTCATGAAGAAAAACACACGCAAGTTCTTCGCAGTAAATCTATAGTAATATATACATATCCCAACCGAGCCCGAAAATTTTTTTAACATCGAAGCCCGAGCACAATATCGAAAGTACACAGTAGAAAAATATTTCACTTTCAAATTGTTTTAAAATTAATTTTTTCATTTAAAAATCGCTTATTACATAAAAATGAGTATTAATCGTAAATACTCCCTCATAAATGCGCTTCGTGATTTTCAGGTCCCTGAAAACCTGCTTAAAATAGCAAATTTGTTATTTATACCCATCCACTGCAGAAATCTGCAAAAGCCACAATTCTCATTCTTTTAAAATGCCATTGTACAAATATGGCAGTAAGATATGCGTTCTGGTTTCCAGTAATTCGTCAAATAGAAGTGAAGATACCACTGCTTCTTTATGTTACCAACACTGACCGTTCAAACATTTCAGAATTATATAGAATATTTCTCCTTACATCCCATCTACAACAATTCGATTCCCTTTCAAACTGATTTTTAAAATTTTGTAAAATACTTTAAGAAGCTCAGACTACATTCTTGTTTCTCAAACAACATTCTCTCCCTCCCCCTTTTTTTATTAATTTGTTAATAAATAAAATTTTTACTTTGCCCCGGAGCCCGAAGACTGGTATATAAATTAAGCACCAGCCCGAAGAGGATTCGGGCTGAGCTCCTCTCATGCTTAATATTGGGTTGTCCGAAAAGTTGGTGTCGTTTGGGAATATCAATTCGTAACGGAAAATTCTATCATTTAACTATTAGACATTGCTTCCGATTTCTAATTTTTAATAATGGCAGAATTTTCCGGTACGAATTGATTTTCCGAACCGGCACGAAATTTCCCAACAACTCAATATACAGGGTGGTTATAATTAAAGTTCTACTTTGAAATGGTCATGAATGGAAAACTACTGCACCAAATGTTATCAAACTTGGTAATACAGTAAAACCTCCCTAACGGACACTCCCGAATAGCGGACACTTCTATTTAACGGACACTTTTCAAATCCCCCCTTCCAAAATCTAAATTTTTGTATGTTTAACCTCTGAATAGCGGACAGTAGTTTTGGCGATCAAAATGATTTTTTAACGAGAAAGAAAATGGCAAAAAAGTAAAAAGCCTCGAAATTTATGAAGGTAATGTGTCAAAAATTTTTTGACTACAGATAAATGTAAGGGCTGGTCTCTGGAAAATCCACAATGGCCTGGAGAATCCCTCAATATCGTATGTATTTTGTATCGATTACTGTTTGATTCTTCAGATTTAATTGACATATAATATTCAAAGATTCAAAATATGTTAAAACCATTTTTATCGTTTTCTGGATATACTGAGTTCTACGTTGTCTGAATTTAGTGTCTTGTTTGTGATTAATGTTTTGAGAATGACCTCAAAACAAAAGCGATTAACTTTAAAAGAAAATTTTTAAACTGTAAATGTAAGTGAATCTGAAAAACAGAAATAGAATTTACGGATATTTGCCGAATGTTTTAAAATAGGTTAAACACAAGTGGGAGAGATTTTACGAAATAAAGAATTTGTGGATTATTAACTCTAACGATAACACCAAAAATATGAAATTGAGGTATACTGATTCCATTGAAATTAATTCTATATTTCTGAATTGGTTTACTTCACTTCGTTCCAAAAAATTCCTATCAGTGGGCCTTTGATTCAAGAAAAGGCTTTAAAAAGTCGCCAAAGAACTCGGATTACATCATTTTAAGGGTTTGGGTAGATGGCTGGAAAAGTTCCTGTCTCGGCACAACATCTCTTTCAAAGCAATATGTGGATAAGCAAAATCTGTAGCTCTAAAAAAAGTGGAGGACAGGCATGAATAACTGCAATCAATGTGTGAAGGTTATGAGGCGAGAAATAAATTTTTAATGCCGATGATAGCGGACTCTTTTTCAGAATTTTTCGAATAAGACTTAGTGCTTTAAAAAGGATGGCTGTATCGGCGAAAAAATGACAAAAGAGCGAATCACTATTTTATTCTGTTGCAATGGGGGTTAATTCTGTATTAGGGGAATTTTAAATTCTTCTTATAGTTCAAAAATCTCTGACACCCATGTGTTTTTCAAAGAACATCCAATTTAAAAAATTTAGTGTTATACAGCGATTAAAAAAGCGTGGATAACCAGTTTTTTAGTGATTAAATGGTTAACTTCCTTTGATACTAGAATGAAAAAACAAAGAAAAGTTCTCTTGTTTTTGAGCAGTACAACTTCTCATCTAAAACATTTCAAATTGGACAATGTTAAAACTGTGTCCCCCCTTTCCCCCAAAGACAACTTCCGTATGCCAGCCCCTTGATTAAGGCCTTATACACAATTGTAAAGCCTGGTAGAGAAAGCTTTTATTAAGCCATATTCTTTCGCAGTTTTATACTATGAATACAGTTGAGAACAGCCTAAAATTAGTTAATGTTCCCGATGCTTTCAAATTCGGATTTCTTCAGCTGTAAAAAACATGTAACCGAAATGCGTACGACAATGTTTCAGAAAAGCAGGCTTCATATTAAAAGAAAATGAAATACTTATTTCCGATAGAAATGAAGAACTATCGCAATAAGTGAATTAATAAAATAGATCACGAGTGAAGAAATGCCGAAATGTCCATTAACATTGATGATGACCTACTGAAAAAAAAAATCAGTGGACGTAGGCGATTACATTCCATCTGAATCTTTGACAAAAGCTGACTCTATTAGTGAAATGAATCAGATATTGAAACCAGGGGATGTTTCTTGCAATATCGAGAATTTCCAAGTTGCGGCAAAACACAGTGAGCAGTTATACATATTTTTTCTTTTTCCAAAAAAAGATGATTCAGAAGGATTAAAACTACTGATAGCATTAAAACGTCGCATAGAAAACTAACTACAAACTTTTGTAACTGCAAACTTTTGTAACACATTTTCTCCTTAAGAATGTAATAAACAGTGGAAAAATGTATGTACAATTTCATTTCAGTTTTATTGCTTAAAAAAGTAATTTTAATTTCTGATTAATCATATAATAGAAGTTCTCAGACATATAAAAGCCAATTAATGAAACTTTAAGCATTTCTTAGCGATTTTGTGAATCTCTGAAGTTTTCCCAATAGCGGACACCTCCGAATAGCGGACAATTTCTGCGTTCCCGAGGTGTCCGTTATTTAGAGGTTTTACTGTAGTTTAAAGGAGGTCATGGGAATTTATTTCCCGCTACCCAAAAAAAGAAGTTCAAATAATCACCACCAGGGGAGGAAATGTCACTGTATGCAATATTGTTAAACGAAATAAGGGTCGGAATCTAACTTAACCTTTTGTTACACGGGTTTAACATTTTTTGTACCCTTAAGAAACATTGACCTAAACAAAATTACCATTTAAAGACGACAAAAGTTGTGTGCGCCATCCGTGTAATAAAGTCCGTTCGTGTTCTTAAAAGTTCAAACCACAAATTAGCGATCACAAAATTTGAGGTCGCAAATCACTTGCAAATGTGTGCGCATTCCGAAAATCGTTTTCTTACAGATCGCTAATTTGTGATTTTTGAAGCCTGAATTCGGTCTTAAGACACGAAAATATAGGTTTAAAATGTTTTTAATAGTTTTTAAAACGAAACTGTTTGTGGGGTTATGTAAAAACGCAATGGCTTGTAATTGGCTTACGGCAAGAAAAAGAAAATTAGATTTATGCAAATGCGCTTTACACGTCATTTGATTTGTCAGACAAAAGTGAGCCTGTTTGTCAGAGTTCTCATTGTTACGAACCGACAATGTCTCTAACCATGCAAGAACGTGCTTCTCGTTAAATGTTATTATGAATGCGATAGCAATGAACGGCGTGCTTTGCAAAGGTATTGTTCAGTAAGAGGAATACGCCGAAGGAAAATGACACCGCAGGGTTTGAGGAAAATGATGGCAAAGTTTGAAACCACGAGTTTGTTATCTGTTGCACCTGGGAGGAGAAAGAAACCTGCTTCTGTGGAAACCGAGGAGGTTGTTGCATTAGCAGTGGAGGAACCAACAATGGAAAGAACACACGGTACGTGCTCGGTACATGCTGTCGCACGTCGAATGGACATACCATGGAGTACGGTGTACAAAATTGTCCGTAAAGTGCTGCAGTTCTACTCATACAAAATCAAACGTGTTCAAGAACTTCAACGTAACGATCCTGCTGCAATAGAATATTTCGCTTTGGAATTCCTTGCACGGATGGAAGTGGACGAATATTACCCATGGAACAATTTTGTGGACAGATGAGGCCCATTTTTACCTAAATGGCGATGTCAACACCCATAACCTCAGGATTTGGGCCAAACAAATCCCTCATAGTATGTACCCAGTTCCATTGCATTTTTCTAAAGTCACCGTTTGGTGTGGTATGACAGCAAGTTTCATAATTGGACCATTTTTCTTTGAAGAGCAGTCGACAGCTGGACTTGTTACATGCACTGTGACTGCAGCTCGCTTAGCGTCAATGTTAAGATGTTTCGTCATACCTGAACTCCAGAAACGTGGCATTTTAGACTCTACGATTTTTATGCAGGACGGAGCCCCACCGCACATTGGTACATATGTGTCACACAGTTACTTAAGCAACATTTCACGGATGAACGGATTATAGGCCGAAACTTCCCAATTTCTTGGCCACCCCGGTCACCAGACCTCAATCCCTCTGACTTCTGGCTATGTGATTATCTCAAAAGCACTGTTTATGGTGATAATCTAAACAATTTGGTAGAATTGAAAGATGTGATACACGGACATGCCCGTAACATTCCTCCTCATATGCTAAGAGCTACTATTGAGAATGCAGTAATACGATTTCACTTGTTTTCAGAAAATGGTGGACGCCGCATTGAACATGCTTTGTAACACGTTTCAGAAACGATTAAACACATTTTAAACCGATGTCTTCATGTCTTATTTCGTTTAACAATACTGCATACAGCGCTATTTCCCCCCTGGTGGTGAGTATTTGAACTTTGTTTTTGACTGGAAATAAATTCCTATGACTTTCTTTAACCCTTTCCGGCACAGTGGTCCCACTCCGGGAACACCTAATTTTCATTCCAAACTTGCATTCGGCACCAAGAATACTTTAATAAAGTTTTGCTTTTACAATGAAAGCTAAAAAACCAGAGTTCTTATTTTCTAAAAATGTCGCTTGTAAATTCCGGTGTCAGTCAGTAATTTCGCATTTTACTAACAGAATTTGTCTGTGCCGGAAATGGTTAAACTATTACCAAGTTTGATAACATTTGGTCCAGTAGTTTTCCTTTTATGACCATCTCAAAGTGGAACTTTAAAATATAACCACCCTGTATATTCGTAAAATAAATACACTGTAGGAAAAAAAGACAAATGTTTCTTAATCTACGTAAATATAACATAACCACAAACAAAAATATACAATAACCTCTTCCGATTTATCCAGAATTACGAAAAGCGTTCTTTATCATTAGAAACCTCAGAATCCAATATATTTTTGAGATTTAAACAATCATTTACAAAAACAAAGTTTCTTTTGCTTTCACTGTTTATCGGAAATATTTCGGAGTAGTTTTTGTGTAGTGTATTATTGTGTTTTCTCAAACCGGAATATAGTTTTTTAGGATGTTGTTAATTTTAAAATAAAGATTTTCAGCTGCGTATTGAACTTATACATGTAAGAGTAACAAAATAATATTAATTTTAATGTTAAGCTTTTGATTTGTCATGTTTGTCGGTAAAACATTTTCGTTGAACAAGAAAATGTTTACTTGAGAATTGAGAGCATCCAAAAAATCTATATACCGAGTTGAGAAAATTGATTTATACACTATAAAAACTACTTGGAAACGTTTTCAAAAATCAGTGGCAGGGAAAGGAACTTTGTTTTTATAAATGCTTCTTTAAATCTCGAAAAAAAAAATCTTTTTTTTTTTTTTTTTTGGTGGTTTCTAAAGATAACGAACGCTTTTCGGAATAGTAGGTAACTCTGAAGAAGTTATTGTATATTTTCGTTAGTGGTAATATTATATTTCCCTAGATTAAGACATCTTTATTTTTTTACATTTTAGCATATAGCATGTAAAATCAATACTGACATATTTAATGCTGAAAATGGAAATTAATACAAGAATTTTTTTTTTTTTTTAAACTCCAAATAAAATGAAAAATATGTATCCGTGAATTTATCAGAATTGAGTGAAACGGATATAAAACTGACCGGTAGATAGTGGATTCTTTATGTATTTCTTCATTTCATTTTTTATTGTTTTTTAATAATTTTAATAATTTTTAATTTAATAATTTGCAATCATATTAACTATAATAATTAAGGGTTTTTTTTTTTTTCTTATATAACAATTTTTTCTGTAGAACACGTTTTCGCAAACACATGGGCGAGCATTGGTAAATAAATTTTAAAAAAAACTTTTACCTACACTGAAATGTAATCATAAAATTGAAAGATTGTATCCTACTATTAGATAGATAGTATTTGCCTTCAAGATAAACTCCATATATTTTTAGAGAAAAAAATTAAATACAGTAAAACTTCTATTATCCATCACTATTTTATATATCAGTTTCTATTATCTGTCAGTCGTAAGAAATGGTATTGCATAGAAAACAGTTATAAATTCGAGGATTTGAGAAATTAAATGGCGACGAACTGGTAAAAAGCATAGTGACAGTAGACGATTGCGCAAGTGAAAATGAAGAGAAAGCCGTTATCGAAGAATTGAAACAAACAAACAAAAACTACCCATACCACTGTGAAATTGATATACGTTCTAAGTGTAATTGAATGAATGGTTCGAGCAGCAAAAGGAGGTAGATGCTATACAAATATTGCCACTACGTTAGAATAAGATCCGGGCACAGCAATGAAATAAACAGAAGTGGCATTTTCAAATCGCAATGTAATGTACATACATAGGATTCGAATACCACCGAATAAACAGTGCAGAACGAGAATCCTCGCTCTGAGTGCATAAAAGTTGTCCAAAGAACCATACTTCAATGGCGCATAGTTTTCGAGGAAAATGCAAAATAAAAAATATGACGTCACATACTCCCTAGTACCAGTAAAGCACCATTTATACGTCTCTCATTTATACATAGTTTTAGTGCGGTCCCAATTCATCCCTGTGTATTTTAATGTTGTAATGTTTCGTTTATAAAACGCATACTTCGGTTATACGTCGTTTCTTTCATACCGTAACAGATTTTCCAAGAATTTCCCCCCCCCCTGCGTCGTTCATTTTTTCTTTTCTGCTAGAAATATTTAAGGAAAGATGCAGAACAAAGAACATGTGTGACTACTACAGGGGTTATTTCAAGTTTGTGGAACCTGTGGAGGGGGTAGGACGAAAATAATAGACAGTGGATGGTCTGCACACGAGACAAGTTTGAGATTAGTAAACGTCGCTCAATTCTTGATTACGTTGCAAGTTAGATCCCGTTTGAGCGTGATTTTTTTTTTCTCTTTCGGTCTGTTTTGAACACTTAATGTGCTCCTAAAATGTCTCGAAACGAAAAGCACTTTCATTAAAAGAGAAAATCGAAATTTTAAAAGAATTTTATAAAAGTTCAGGTTCGATGAAGGTAGAATTGGCGAAGAAAATAGATATTCCTGTTTCAACTCTGAAAACCATTATCTACGATAGAAAAAAAATGTCTAGGAAAGAGCAATAGCTTGCGGAAACTTCGCTTCGAAGAAATTCAGGTTGTGCAACTGATAATAAGGTTTGATTATTCCCACTTTTTTTTCAATTTTAGAAATGATTACTATTTATTTTTTTTTCATGTTTTAACTTTTTTTTTTTGGATAATACAACATCTTAAACAACCAAAAAGGATAGCAAAATTAAATTTGCATGATTGCAGTATTATATTTCTACCGTAAAAGATTTTACACTTTAGGTGACTACAATTTCGATTGTACGTCTTTTTCAGTTATACGTCGTTTTAACCCCAAAGTACTCTTGTAGCTAAAATATTGAAATGATTGATTGACACCAGGATTCACGAGCGAATTTATTTTAAAATAAGTAAAAGCTTTTCCTCATGTATCTTATAAATTCAAAATTTGATTATAAAATTCTGGTGTCATTGTGGCATTTTGGGATTAAAATTAAGTGGTATATATAATATACCGGTGCCCTTCAAGGGGTTAAAATGGTCCCCGGAAAGACGTATAATCAGTGCTTTACTGTAGCTTGAAAGCATTACCATTTCGCTGACCTAATATAAAGTACATATTTAGTACTCAGAAACGGAATACATTATCACTATATACGAAGATTGTTAAGAGTTTAATGCTACCGCCTCTTAAAGCGATTCGAACAGCGCGGCTGTTTATTTGAATATTTAGACACACACCCGTCCATCTCTTCAAAAGGGATCAGGGTCCATAAGCCGTGTTTTTGGCCCATGAAATAAGACTAAAATTCGATTTTGTTACACTGACTTAATTATTTCACTATTTAATATTAGAAGGTTTATCCTGTATGATTTCAACAATATTTTTTGCATTTTGTTCGTTTTTATATAACTTATACAAGCTCAAAGTTAGTATTATTCGTAGTTTTTGAGGAGAAATACGCAATTTCTCCTAATTTTACCTCGATTTTTAATATATTTTTTAATATTTTACTATGAGCGCAGCTTTGCAACACTTTTATTTTTACATATATTGTACATTTTGATGTATTTTATAACATATGTAAAGAAGAAAGTGTTGCACCATTACGTTCATATAAATAATTGAGGTAAAATTAGAAGAAACTAGATGGAACCCGTCAAAACTTGACGCAAAAAAATACTATAACAATATCAGTAAAATAAGCTTCTTTATTATTTATGAAGGGGTGCGTATAAAACAGTCTTTCAAATATTTTATTTAAATTTTTTCCCCAGTCAAATACAGTACTATTTCCGATGCAAACTCCAAACAAACAATCCGTAAATAACTGTGTGATGCAAATCAGTTTGACATTACCACCATATTCCCCACGGCAAGAAAAAAAATTCATGGACCTATGAAGTATATACAAATAGTATATTCCTACGTTCATATCATATTCAGTAAATAACAGAATATAGTAAATAAAGCACACATCCCCCCCCCCCCTGCGATAATGCAACCGAATGAGCTCCTATGCGCATGTGCATTGCATCTGCCCAAAAGCACCGTCGAAATTCGACGTTAAAAAAGTTTTAAAATGATTAAATTAAAAGTTTTAAAATGTCCTCTTTAATCATTGTTCTTTTCAAATCCATATCTTCTAAAACGCTGTCATTGTTTTAAGCTAATCAATTTTTATGCAAAGATTAAGAAGTTTTTTACAGTAATAAATCTATCTGCAGATGAGGGAGATTTTTAATGTTTTCAAGTGTAATTTATTTGTATCGTTTGTTCGGTTCCTTGACATAATCAGGATGATTATCCCTTTTCCATCACAGTCGGGGATATTTTTCCTCTTATACAGTTGGCAAATGTAAAAAAATAAAAAAATGCAATTCCTAGCATATCCTGATATCTTATGGAACATATTCATCAACGAATTCAACATATCAATAATGTTCAACATAAACTAAAAACTAGTCGTTGGGGGCCACCGTAATACTTACCCATCATGGATATGCATAATGTAAAATATTAAAATAAAAATGTGTAAACTACTTATAAAATGCATTGCAATTCAAATAAAATCGTGGCTTGATGACGTCACAAACTTTAAAGGCTCGATTACTGAATTACTTGAAAGAGGTTTTTCCTTATAACTCCAAAAATAATAATCCTATTAACTAGCGGTTTATTGCATCTGATTAAGCGTCAAAGTTCCAATTAAAATATATCTTTGAAGTGAAATTTGGATGAAATACAGGGTCATGAAAAATCGAAGAGTGTGGAAAATAGGATTCCAAATATCTCGGCAACTAATTATCCGATCGACTTCATGCTTTATTCAAAATTTATGTTTTTTTATTGTCTTTTATATTCATTTCTTAAAATAAACAATTTCGAAAATTTTTATATACCTTTCATCAGAACGAATATTTCGAGAGTCCGAAAAAAATTGTTCCGATTAATCGAGGTTATTGAAATGAAATAGGCTTCTTCCCATTATTACATACTAAGTACATACCAAATTGCAAGTCTCTATCTCAATTTTTTCGGGAGATAGAGCGTTTACAGACACACACACACACAGACACACAGACACACAGACGGACGGCAAAATTTTTTTTCTAAAAATATGTTTTTCGGAATCTCCAGTGTCTGAAACGTGTAAATCCGTCAAAAAAAATTTTTCGATTTTCAAAACGATTACAAGACTTACCCTATACTACGTATGATGGGTAAGTAATAGTCTTTTTTTTTTTTTTTTTTTCCTGACAGATTTTTGTTTAGCGCCAAAATGTTCTATCTTATGGATAATCTGATCTTATGATTTATCACTTTTTATTATTATTATTATTATTATTAACTTTTTATGATGGTTAGGGAAATCTATTTTCAATTGTGGCAACTTTCCCAGGGGCTATTTTACATTATTGAAGTAAACTGGTGGTCATTGATAAGATAGAATTGAAAAACTTTTCATGCTTGAAAATTATTTAAAAAGTCGTTGAATTAATCGACAGTTTTCAAATAAGATTCAATCGAAAGCTAATTTTTTTTCTAATTGATGATGCAAGAATTGAAATTGTAAAATGTAGTAAAAAATAGAAATTTGTAGTATTTCGAAGTGATGTAAGCGCGATGAAAGCTAAAGCGATAGCGCCTTTGTTGTCACAACTGTTGTACATTTCTAAAAATTGCCACTGTATTTTGGCTGGCGTCCAAAAGTGGAAAAACATTTTTTGACATAGAAAGAGAAATTCACAGTGAAAGAAATAGGACTTTGCGCTAATAAGGAACTATTAAATGAACTTATAATAAATCTACCAAAATAATTCCTATGAAATATTAGTCTTACATTGTTTATTCTAGCTAAAAATACAATAATTATTTCAATATTTTTTTCTACCATAACACTATTTTTAATAACTTTAAATTTCCTGAAATCCTTTACTTTTGTGATTTTTTTTATTAAAAAGGGAAATCTTCTTTCTATAATTTAAAAAAAAGAGCAATTGGTAACATGTAATCAAGGTATGCAATCAAGATGAAGAAATCAATGACGGCTCCAATTCTAATCTTTATAATTATGAATGCAAAAATCAGTAAAATTATGTCATGTTAACACAATCATATACATTTTTCTCTTTAGTTTTATCAATGTTAAAATGCACTTCAAGCTAAGCATAACGTCATTTGCACCGGCGCAAACTTTTCACACGTACTTCATATACCTTACATTAATGCTTAAACGCCATGCACACAAATATAAATATATTTTGTATTTAATTGTAATGAAAAAATGTCATCAACAAAGTTATAATGCATAATGATAAAATAAACCCAATGGACAATATTCCCGTGACGTCACAATAAATATGAATTTTTATTCGCTTATAAAACACCCGGATAAGTATTTTTACCGAAATTTAACTTGCAAATTAACAAATTCGGCCTTAAAACCGCGTGCTTTTAATATTTATTATTTCTCTTTTATTCAACCACAGAGTTTAGAAAATAAACTCTGTGCTTCGGAACAGTAGGCGTTATCCGATTATGACGTCATTAGCAGACGTAAAAGTTTAATTGAAAATTACGGTTAATTAAATTTTCGAACAAACAAATGCACGATAACAAATCTGTGTTCAAATGGCTTTCATTTAAAAAAAGAATGATGTAATTTGATTCAGTAGTTTGTTCTCAGGGATTGTCGAAAGAAATCGCTTAGCGTTTTAAATATATAGATTGCGTATTTTTCATGAAAAACTACGAATAATACGAACATTGAGCTTGTGTAAGTCATATAAATCCAACCAAAATACAAAAACTATTGTTGAAATCGTACAGGATAAACCTTCTAATATTAAAAAATGAAATAATTAAGTCAGTATAACAAAATCGAGTTTTAGTCTATTTCATGGGCCAAAAACACGGCTTATGGACCCTGATCCTTTCCCCTTTCGCAAGTCTATAGAGTTCAGTTTTTAACTTATTTTTTTTTTAAATCTTTTTTTCTCATTTTTTTTTGCAGTTTCATGAGATTTAGTAAAACTTATTCACGGTTTTCCATATGTGAAATCATACTTCTTTTCCTTTCATTTTTATCGAAAACTATGTGTTTTAGAGAGTACTTTTCATGTATACCGAATAAGGATTCTCGTTCAACAGCTTGTGCGGTGGTATCCAAACACCCCGTATTTTTTTACGTTTTATTTTGAATGAGTGTTGGAAATTAAGACAGCATGAAAACAAAGTGTATTGCATATATATAATGTTCTGACTAGTTGTTTTTATGTTATTTATTTTTTTTTTTTAATACAATAATATTTTTTTACTGAAAGTAATGTACTAATTTAAGAATTAAAGAACTATAATAATCTAATATTTTTCCAATATTCGTCTTCGATCGATTGCCTTTTGTGTTAGAGGTTTCTATTATATGTCTACTCTCTTATCCTTCATAGTCACACTGAAACAAAAAAAAATGTTGATTTTACGGTAATAATAGTGGCAGCTGGAATGCCAGTATTATACCGTAAAATCAACATTTTTTTTTTTTTTTTTTTTTTTTGCAGTGCATGGTTCTGTGTTTGGCGGATAATAGACGTTTTACTGTATCTCTTACGTTTTTTTTTTAGATTTCTTATGAAATTTTTTAAAATAAAAATTTTAAATGAAAGAAAAAACGCATTTGTTTTCATAATCGTTTAGTAGGCATTTTATATTCATGTGCATAGTTATCGCAAATCATACGATTACATACAGCCATTTATCGACTTATCTTCTGCCACTGTTATTTAAAAAAGTAAAAGAAGAAATAATCATTGATCTTATGGGACGAGAAAAAGATGCTTGAAATTGTATCATATTTGTGGAAGTGATAAAGTTTCCTTAGGCGTATTTTTAAGATATAATAATAGTGAAGAAAATGAAATGATGATATAATATTTTCAACGCTAATCTCTATACGATAGATACTTTGTCACAACATATTCTGTTTTTTAAAAAATTGTCTTCATGGCTGATTTTTTTATATGCCAGAACGCTTACGACTAATAAGGACTTTTTAATTTTAAATTTATCTCGGTGTTTTAATACTTTTTGTCTTCATATTTACATATTCTATACTCAATATTTCATATTATATCCTTAGGTTTCTAGCAGAACCATAAACGTTTTTTCTCTTTTTTTTTTAATTTATGGCGAGCAAAACTATTGGCTTCTGAAGTTTTTGATAGTTTTTTTCAAAAATATTTTCTTAAGATATGAAAAGGTGTCAGGAATCCTAAGTAATGACGAAGTTACATTGAACTTTTGTAAACGTTTCTGCTATATTACAGTAGCTTTTCTACAAATTATTACAACATAATAATTCAGTTTTTACATGACTTACTTTGTGTAAGGGAGATCTTTGTACCCAGGTCCACTTTTTGTTTAGCGCATAAAAACTGTGCTATCAACCCCTTTTAAAACTGTTAAATTAAGGTGCGTGCAAATATTGGAAGTATAATAACATCCTTAAAATTGGAAATATGGAAAATAGAATCATTTTCTTAAAACAATAAAAATCGACTTAGGTGCAAGAACACCAATGTATCTATAGGGCCAGTAATTGTTATACCTAGAGACATTCCCTGAACTCTTGAATTTACACTGTATAATAAACAAGAATTCTAAATTAAAATTTTACAAAACAATCAATCATCATCAGATAATACATGAGTAAAAAAGCTACTGGTTTAAAATTTGCTTAAAAGTGCATTTTTTTAAATTGCGGAAAAATAACTCACAAATTAACTTATCACTAAGCCACCACATAGAAACTACTTAAATTCCTAACATTTTCCAAAATTCTAGCATGTAAGCTTTATACATAAAATGAAAATACATTTTTCATGGAGTTATTCTACATTACAATTTGAAATTTTATCTAGGGCCTTGGACCTAGGTAAAACGCAATTATGTGATCCTAGGTACAATATCGGTGATTTCATACAAAATGAGACCTAAGAAAAATTTATATGATAGCTGATATATTTGATATCGCATTTAACACGTCAGATAGTAATTAAAACTGTGTTGCAGTTAAGAAGAAAAATATTTGTTTTATCTTTGTAAAATAATAAAATAATTCAGGAATAAATTTTTACTTTTGCGCCTTCAAAACGGCTTTCCACCTTTAATTTTTCAGATCACTCCTATGAAATTCAAAATAACTATAATGATAAAAAAAAGTGTTGCCACTCATCCAGATGAATCATAAAACTTAGATCCAAATATTATTTAAAAATAAGGATAGTGGTCCTAGTACCCTCCTCTAAAGCCTCCCCTATACTTCAATAAACTTAAAATATGAAAAAAATTATTAATGCATGATATCTTTTCTTGACACTAATTTATAGGATAAAGCAAAATCATAATTATCTATGTAATTTAATATATTTTTCTCTTAAGCATGTTGAAGTAAAAGATAACTAATGAACACTTTGGGTAACAAAAAAGAAGAACAAAGAAGCAGAAAAATTCAGCATATAGTTATCTGAATATTTTATACATCTTTTTTAATACAAAATGAAAGGGGGAAAAATAATTAGAAAGAGAAGTATCAACATAAATGCCGTCAGCTGAGACTATTCTGGTTTTCCCCAGAATTTACACCAAGACTTAGAACAGAAAACTAAAAAACAAAACAAAATATGGAAATTTAAGTCTTATGCCCAAGTGTTTTTAAACATATTTGTTATTTCCGTTAGTTATTGGATTTAATTTTTTTGTGTGTATTTATTTTTTAATTTATTTTTATTATTCATTTTCCCCAGAGACATAAATATATCATCGAAAGAAAGACGTTTCTATTACCTCGAAAATCTTTGTGAAAACTTATAGAGAAACGGCAAACAAGTGGTAAGTGTGATCGAAGATCGCACAAAGGGTTTCGTTTAATATTAATTTCAAAACACTTTATCCTTTCTTTAATAAATTCAAATAAATTTCATTAAAAAAAAAGTCATACTGTTTATAAAGTAAAAATTTACCGGTCTCGTTTTTACGAAAATCTGAACTGGTCCGATAGCGGGCTAAGCCCGTTATTATACTCTGTCATAATAATATCTGTCATGTGGACTAAATGCGATATTAAAAAAAAAAATCAATTTCAAAATTAAACATGTTGTATAGAGACCTTCAAAATGTTAAAATATGCCAATATTTCCACAATCGGGTTTTTATCATGATTCAATACGTTCCTCAAACTCATATATTTATTATTCTCTATTACTCATATTGATACTCTCTTTGTATTATTCTCAAACATTCGAAAAATCCGTTAAACTTCCAAAACTTCCAATATGACGTCAGATTAATTTTATTTTTAATTCTCTAATGACATCATATTAAGCTGCTTTCTGTATTTACACATACTCATACTCCTTGTATTATTGAGAAATGTTTGAAAATTTCCATTTTATTACCAATATGACGTCATATTAATCTTTTTTCAATTAGTGAAACTTTTTATTTCAATTTCATTTTTCACGTGGGAATTTTTCAATAGAAAATTAATTACTGTAGAAAGATTTTATTGTAGATTTTTAATTTTTGGCAACTGCTATAACGAAAAATGGTTAAATTTAATAGGAAAAGGCTGTTAGATTTTTGGTTTTTTATCTCTATAAATTAAAATAATATGATTTTTTTTTCAAAGTTTATGATTTTGAGCTTCATAGTAGATATTCAGCTATAAGTACATAAATTTCCATGCCTGCAAGTTCCATAGTTTCTGAGAACCGGCTCTGTGATAGACAGACAACAAAGCGGGTGTAATAGGGTTTCGTGAGATGAACGAAACCGTAAAAATCGCATAAATACATATATTCTAAAATATAATATAAATATTGGCTGATTTACTAGTTATTTTATAACCTTATTATTTCAAAGCATGTAAAGAAAATTAACTCGATAAAAACTACAATAATGAAGACTTTTTAAAACAATTGATAGCATGTCTTATAAAGTCTAGCAGAGAAGAAAAAATCATGAAACACTGCTGAAGTAATGAGATATCAACACGTATGCGCCGGTCGTTTTTCATGGAAGCAATAACCGAGCGAATGAATGAAGGGTGTCTAAGGAAACCGGTTCAAAACAAAAGAATATTCATGATTGTTTCATTTAATAACGGTAAGAGAAAATTTTCATATTACCTAACAGAACACAAACCAAATTAGTTTTCCTTCTACATGCTCTTTTTTAAAGAAACTCTTCATTAATTGCATACGAACATGTTTTAATCATGGCAAAATTTATAATGATTAATTTACAAAATAATCTGAAAAAATGGTTTTTTTGTCATTTTGGGATTTATTTTAATGAAAATAGATGAACATTAACTTTTGTTATAATCTTAAGAAAAGCAATTGAAATGATACACGGAAGGTTGATTTAACATTACTTGAGAAAACAATTGAAAAAATAAATTGAATACAATAAATATTGAATACAATATCATTGAATACAATTGAATACAATTGAATACAATGCCACTGAATACAATAAATATTTTGCGAATATCTATACAGGATACCACTAAAGTCTTGCCCACCCCCATTAACTACAGTAGAGCAACAACTATAGCCGTGAACTTGGTGTCTAGTATAGTGACTATAGGCTAAGCGACGAAATCGCTTACAGCGGTAAACTAGGCAGTTTGTGTTTCTATATCAGAAACTGTACCAGATACGAGAAAAAAGTGAATTACAAAGTTGTAGAGTGTCCTCGATTTAGTATGAAATGATCTATTACATGTAAAAGTAACATTATTAGAAACCATTTTACGTAAATATTTTATATTCGATCACCAGTTTAAATATGTTACTAATTGCATGCAGAAGTATGACGTTATAAAGCACACACACATTTACTAATAAAACTAACACATGTAAGAAAGGTACAGATCATTTAATAAGAAAATCAAGTTACATATGCTCAATGTGACATCAGTAGCAGTGCATCAAGAATTCTGCATGTGTTTGGTGCAGCATATCCCTAAAGGGACCTTATGCCATTAAACCATATACAACTAACCAATCAACCATTCTTCATATGTTCTGAAGGAATTCCGATGCATTCTGCATGTGATCCAGTTTTATTAATAAATGTGTATCTGCTTTATAATGCCACATTTCTGCATACAATTAGCGGCGTGCTTAAGCTGATGATAGGATACAAAATTTTACATTTTAAAACTTTTGTTACAGTTATTTTTACATGTAAGACCTAAGACCTAAACATCATGTTCATGACTCGAGTTGTTATTATTTCTGAAGTGAATATGGGGGTGGGGAGGGGGGGGGGAGACTTTAGTAGGTACATTACATATGTATATCGCAAAGATAAAAACATAAAAACTTGATTGTGCCAGAAGCAATATGTAGTATGCATAAATTAAAAGAAAAAATAGTGAAGTCGTGTAACACTAGATATAGACTTTTAGCATTTGATACTAAGATATTTATTTTAAAATTAATTTAATATTTTTTCTGATAACTTTATAATAAGTTATATTTAAATGTATCTGAGCATTATTGCATTTAATACCATTTTCATTCTTTTTTATTTTAAGATGTGTATATGGTATACCAACTGCTCATTTTGACTCTTTCAGCATTTTTGGTGCTATTTAGAATTTTACAAACTGCAAGTAACTTTTAAACATTTCTAAGCCTTAAAACTGTTTTGTTTCAGATTTTTTTTAAGGGGGTGGGGTTAAGGATTTTTAATCCTTATACATTTATATCATTATTAGAAATAAGATTTCTCTTTACATTTTTCGTGGAACCCGTTGAACAAAATCTAGGTACGGGCAAGATTTTGGAACAGATACTGTTGACTGGTGGTCCAATAAGAAGGCTGTGTTTTTATAATGAAAAATATAAACATGAAATAAGCTAAATTAACAATTTTTTGTCAGAACATCCCGTGCAAGAGAATTTTTGAACATTCCAACGTGAAAAGCAATACATATGTGCAACAAATGAGAAACGTTAAAAATGCAAAAGTAAGCTTATACTAACTTTTTATTTAATGCAGAACTGAAACAGTGAATTACCTTTTATTTGAAATGGGGGGGATCACAACCCTTTAACCTTCCTTTAAAAAAAAATTAAACACATAATGGTTAAAAAAAAACACTAAAAATTATCGTCCGCGGGAGAGGGGGTGGGCGGAGTTCAGGGGATAGGACTCCTTTGAAGAATAATCCGAAGTTCCTGTTTCTCTTGGTGTTATTATCCTTGGTCTTAATAGTTTCTCTTGGTAAAAATAAACTTTTATTGTATTTTTCAAAATCAGCAGAGGAAAAAAAATGTTAACTGAATTTCAGTATCCAAGGAGAGCGAGTTACCTCTCTTGTTCACATTTTCGGGAACCCAAGTCAGCAGTACATATTTTCGGGTATTCACTTTTTGAATTACCAATCTTCCCAGAGATCACTTTACGAATTTCACTGTGTGTGACTCATACAGTAATTTTTTTTATGTTCCTAGGTATCGTATCACTTCATGGCAATTATTTACAGACGCACAGTTTCATTAGAAATGTGCAAGACGGCTCGTATTTAAATTTACTACTGTCTATGGTAAACCATACTGAAATTTCTTTGCCAAAGAAAAAGTTTACTTGAGTTCACATTAACGATAGGAAGACAATGTGTAAAAATGATATTTCACGAGAAAAAAAGGTAAGCATACTTTTAAAATCTGTTCTGTATACAGGATGACGGTAAAATATGTATGCATTAAACAAAACAGAAAATTGTTAGAAACATTTAATTGGGAAAAAAAAAACTTATTTTCAGAATAAAGACTGGCTGCAACGATGCACACTTTTGATAGCATTTTTTAATCGGAGAATAAATTTTAAAATTTGCATCTTTAAGGCATTTTATTTGCACTTTCAAAAAGTATCAATATCACTTTCTTTCATATTATTTGTAAATTTATCTTTTTAAATCAAAACAATTCCTTTCCAAACATGCCAAATATTTCCACTCAGCAGTAACCAAGCGTAATTTATCCGAAAACTTCAGTTGTGAAATTCATATTTCTAAAAGAATTTTAATAAAAGAATAAAATATTTGAAAATTAATTAAAAGCAGTTTTAGTACTGTGGATGAAATATTTCTGCATGATTGATCGTATCTATAAACATTTTTAATGGATGCATAATCTCAGGTCATTTTATTAAATAAATAATTATTTTCAATATTATTATAAAGACTGGCATCAGCATTCAAATAGATATATTTAAAAGTTATTGCAATTAAAATCATTGAAATATAACGTTGAAGATTCACCAACGTTGAATATTTCTATAAATATAGGAGTTGTTTGATTAAATACCAAAATGCTGTGTTTGCTAATGCCAAATATTTAAAGTTAAGTTATCTTTATTAATGTTTTTAATGATTAACATTTAATAATTTATAAGCATGCAAATTAAAATATATGCATTCTATTCATAGAATATATTGTTTGTTTTAAAATATGCCTGGTATATTTTTATGCTACAATAAATGTACACATGTGACGGATCAACAATGCCATACCATGCTGTAGATACGTCCCAACTTCGATAGTTTATTGAGTTCAAGTGAGATTTCAAGAAGTCAGGATGATTTCTTATTAATGTAAAGTAAATGTTCATTAGATTTTTTTAAACTTTTATTTCAAAATATTTCTTTTAATTAAATCTGCTATTACGACGGCTTTAAAATTTCATTCGTTCGTTTCTATATGTACCCAACTGTATCCAGATTAGATAACTCTATTAGCTAATATTATGCATCAGACCACCCGATAGAGCTCACACAAGATGAAATTTTAAGTCCCGGGCACAGCCCGTTGGAAATATATCTTGATCCGTCCCGGTGCAACGCAATTTTTGCAAAAATTGCAGATAGTTCTAAACCAACTTTATGCCATAATTAAAGTTCTTTTAAAAGAATATTGCATAGATATTTCTTGAAAAAATTTAAAAATACAGCACTTTTCAGATAATAGATGATTTTAAGCCATGGAATATTGAATTATACAACATTAATGATCACTTAGTTGCATTCAAATGAACACTCAATAAAAAAGTTAATGTAGCTTTGAAGGACAGGGAAAGGTGATAAAAGTACTGTAACTTTGGAGCTCTATAATGAGAAAAGAGTAGATTAAAAAAAATATTTCTCTTTAATTTATTAAATCAAAATAGATTTCTAAAGATCCCGTTAACAAATGTACACTATCACTATTACAGGGAGCTCCACAGAAATATATCACGAAGATTATTGTTTGGAAATAATGTTAGCCAAAAAACTGACCTGTTGGCTCCCTGCTATTATTTTATTTTAATAAAAAGCGCCTGTTTTAGACGGGAGGGAATGAATGAAGTCCAAACTCGACCTAATCCAGTCCGAGTCTAATGAAAGCGTATCGACCCTAGCCCGTGCCCATGCCGACTTCTACCGGAATCACGGATATAAGTTCATTCTTTCTTTCTTTTTTTCTGATTTATTATAATATGAATCACAACACAAACAATTTTCATCTCAATACATTGCTCTTGAGAATTTGAAATAATATATATTTCGATATCAGAACTCAAAAGATAGTATTAGAGGTCATTTCTCACATCATGCCTAAACAATGTAGAAGATGCACATACAAACTCTCACGATAATCAATAAATGTATTTAGTTGTCTTGAAAGACGTTTCACTTTTAACAAACAGATGATTTTTCAGCTTGTCAAATTCTTAGTTGAAGTGTTAAAAATATATTGTCTTCCAGTGCCTGTGCTTGAACTGTCATTCATTATTTTCTTCGCTTGACTTTTTTATTTGGTATCGCTTCAAAAATGAAAAATGAAAAATATTTTCTATCAAATGTTCCTTTTCTGTGCCCGAAAAATTGAAATAGATTTGCCCTATATATAAAAATATTTGCGTTATATATATTATCACTATTACAGGGAGCCTACAGAAATCTATCACGAAGATTATCGTTTGGAAATAATGGTAGCCAAAGTAGCCACCCTGCTATCATTTTTACCCCCAAAAAGTTTGTACAAAAATTTAAATAGATAATATAGATAATATGTGTATATATATATAGTCGATTATTTATGTGATTTGATGGTTATATATATATGATAATATCCAGTTTCTTACAATTGTTCCGTCTTTCTGTCTTCTATTAGCTTCCCTGGACAGCTTACCCCGCCAGAGTAAGGTGCGGTACTACATTGTTGTTTTGATTAAGAAGTATGTGTTCGTGCCGAAAAGGCGTAAGAAAAAAATCTTGTTAAGACAGTGTAAAACTACGGACCAATAAAATATGTGTTTATTTACTGTTAAAGTTATTGTGTTATCATGTGTCATATCATCAAGCGAACCGAAAAGTTGAACTGGCGATTTATTTTTTGAGTGTTTTGTGAAAAAAATGTAATTTGTGGCAAATCGAAGAGCGTAGAATACGATATTCGTAATGGATGAAAAACTTACGGCATTGATTCGTGAAAAGGTACTCTAAAAGAAAGAAAACTAAGGATTGAGAAATTTTTTTCAAAGTGTTACTAATGGTAAATGGATTGCTTACATCATTTAGATCAAATGGAGTGCGTGAAAAAATATCTCGCTAAACTACGGAAAGAGTATTTTATTTTACCTCAATAGGCGGATATCTTCGAAACAGAAGCAAATTTAAAAGATATGGAAGAACGTCTGGAAAATATTGAAGTAAGACTGAAAACTTTCTGACAGAAATTAAATGTTAGAGATTTAAAATTCTATGAAAGAAATGAAACTAAGCTTACTGCTGAAAACTGTTCTAAAGTACTGTCTGATGTGAAATTATCTAAAATAATTTTACCAACATTCAGGGTAACATGTATGAGTGGCTTACATTTAAAAATTTATTTAAAGCATGTGTACACGATAATGCCATCTTGTCTGATAGACAAAGGTTACAGTATCTTTTTTCGGTTTATGGGTACGAACGACTTTTTCCCCGATCTTTATCTTTTTTCACCCTTATAAGGTGATGGACTTCGAGAAGTGACATCAATCTGCAACCAATAGCAGATCGTAATTGCAAAATTGCTTGGTCACTTTCAGAAAAAAGGTATTCTAATAATAGAGAGCAGGTTTTCACTCATATTAAGCAATTTATGTCAATACCATCTTTCAAAGTGTGACTTCTAGTGTAGTTGATGTTATATATAGTATATATATAGTTGATATTGACTGCTAAATGTAGTTGACATTACCCTTGAGCGTAATAGATCATTATATATTTTGTGTCACAAGATTCATGGATTCGCTGATACAATGTATGTTTCCATTTTGTTACAAAAATTAGATTTATCAACAAAATTATGGTTTGAGCGTGAATTTAGTAAGTAAAATAAGATTCCTAAATTAACTGATTCAATTGATTTTATTAAAAAATGTGTAAAAACCCTGGGAACTTCCAAAATTTCTAAGAATGTAAATTAAAGGCATTATACAAAATGCTGCATTATTAATATATGTAAATTCATCTAAATCTATTGTAATGATAATCATGTTATATTTAAGTGTCCAAATTAATAATAAAATCGCTATATGACAGAGTTTAGTTTCTGAAAAAAAAAAAAAAACAAAGGTTGGTGCTCCAGCTACTTTTCTACTCACAGTGTAAAGAATTGTCTTTCAAAGTTTTCTTGTTCAAAAAGCAGAAAATAGCACAATTCATTTTGAGGAAACAAGGAAAAATTTTACTTGCCACAACAAACTTACTGTCCATAAAATTATGTTAGTGAAATACTTGTTTCAAGTGAATTAAATCCAAATGCAGTAAGTTTCGAAGCAAATAATATTAATAAGTCTGAAAATAGGAGCGAGCTAGAAGTTTGCGCAATACCCAGAGAAAAACTTTTCCTTTTCAATGTCAAATGTACAGGGTGTCCGAAAAGTCTTTCTCTGATTACAAAATATATTCATATATATATCTTCTATATATAAGATATCCATGTGAAACTGGTCCAAAATGTTGGAAAACTAACCACGTTTTTTTTCCAAGTTTTTGTAACGTGGCTGTAATGTAGCAGTGCCCAGGAAACTGGACCACGTACGAAGAACTGGTCCATCAAACTCAGCTGAAAGGGTGGGTGAAGTGAGACAGTGTTTTGAGATAAGTCCCAAGCAATCAGCGCGTAGGTGAATTACAGATGCAAAAAGGTCTCGGGATACCAAAGGACAGACTGAGCTTTTTCCTGATTTGTGAACATTTCCGGTTTCCTAAACACTGACATTACTACACTACAGCTATGTTTCGGAAACAAACAACAAAAAAACTTGGTTAGTTTTCCAACATTTTGACACCGATTTCACATGTCTATCTTATATATAGCGGATATAAATAAATTTTGCAATCAGGAAAATACTTTTCAGACACCCTGTATGTATTTTTTTGTTAACCTCCAGTAATCAATGTTCGAACTCAAAGTGGAGAAAAAAAATTAATTAAATTCATTCTCTTTTTTTATGTAGACTCACAGACTAGATTAATTAGAAAATAAATTACTGATAGATTAAGGTTAAAGCAAAAATCTATAAATGCTCCTATATCTGGTCTTAATAATCCTGTTCTTACAATTAAACGTAAAAGTAATGTATCTGTTGAAAATTCTAATTGGGAATAAGAGAAACATCGAATTTTGGATTGTTGATAGTATCACTGATCTTACTTTTTCAAAACCTTTGAATATTTCGAGAGTTTATTCTACAAAGGGAAATTAATATACAGGTCCAAATTTCTATAAGCCTGGTAAAGTAGGTGATGTTATAGTAGCAGACATTGTCTAGTAGTTACTTAAATCAAACCAATTAAAGCTAAAGGGTAAATCTTTTGTGTTACAAGAAACTGTCTTTAGCTGGGTAGTGAGCCGATCTAAAAAATTAAATGTATAAGAGCGTTATCATTGTGGATTAGTGAACAATTTTTCAAATGTAAATAATGAACTTTTGGGATATATTGCTATTAAATATATTGAATTGAGTAGTGAGGGAGATAAATCTCACGACATTTTCGATGTGTCATTCTGTTTTAAAAATGGTCGATATGAGATTAGTTTGCCTTGAAAAAGAAATTGGGAAGTACTTGGGGTTAATTATGATGTTGCAAAAAAAATATATAACTTGAGAATCTCATTAAGAGTTTGAAACGCGTTGATTCTGAGTATTTAGAATATTGTGAAATCTTAAAGAATTATTTAAGTGGGGGAATAATTGAGAAAGTGTTAAATCCAGATAAACCAGTTAATAAACCATTATATTATTTGCCTCACCAAATGGCAGTAAGAAAATAAAGCATTAGGACAAAGGTAAGGATCGTTTTTTATGCAAATTCCCATGAAGATAAGTTATACCATTAAATGATTGTTTATAACAAGTAATTTTAACTCAAATATATTTCATCTGTAATTTTTTTTCGGTTGATTTAAATTTCTTTTTTAGCAGAAAGTGTGCGAGCCTTTTTTCAAATTCCTTTATGGAAAAGAGATAGAGGTGTTATCCGATTTTTCTTTGTTGACAGTAGTGGGAATATAGAAGTAATCACGTTCAGAAAAATAATTTTTGATGTCAACGTTAGTTTCTATTTATTGGCACCAACTATAAAAAGCATATTGAGAAGTATTGAATGGACTTTTTATGTCACAGTGCAAATACTTGACGACTGTTTTTATGTAGAATTATTTATTATTAATTTATGTTGTATAGTTTTTATGTAAGTATTTCTAGATATTTTAAGAGCATATTACGCTGGCAGTGGCGTAATCTGCTCTTAAGATATCCAGAAATGCTCAGAAAATAATGAAAAATGCCGGTGTGGATTTTAAATTACGAAGAGCAAACAAAAGAATAGAGATCAAGCGACTGAATCCAGATGATCTATAAGATATAATTCCTCGAGTTCTTGGCCTTTTATGGGATCCATGTAGCAATTGCCTGTCCTCTTAGAAATTAATAGCTTGCTACAATACCTTCAACAGAAAAGGAATACAAAGCGGTTTCTAATATTGACAGCTGGAAGGATCTTTTATTTTTTAGATCTTGTGACGCTCATCACTATCCATTTCAAGGGTCTATTCCAAAGCAACTAACAGAACTGAAGATCCATACCTTTTTCAGACGCTAGTGCAAAGGCTAGATATGGAGTAGTAGTGTATGTTAAGTTAGAAATCGAGGACACATTCGTCACCAACAATATAGCCTCAAAATCTAGAGTGGCTCCTTTAAAGAAGCTCTCACTGCCAAGACTGGAACTTATGTATGCTTTGATCGCAGCCAGGTTAAAAAGTGAAGCGAAAAAAAAGTCATAGACAAAAACAACAATCTACAAGTTTTTCCTGGACTGATACACAAACTACCTTATATTGAAATCAAAGTGCAAGTAAAAGGTGGAAACCATTCGTAACAAACCGTACGATAAAGAACTATATTTGACCAATGTGGCTTCGTGGCGTCATTGTCCAGGTGAAGAAAATCCTGCCGATTTACTTACTTCTTACAAACTGTCTAATGCGGTGCAAATGTTTCTGTTTTATTATTATTATTGTTGTCATTATTATTATTATTAAAAAAATTATTCGTGAGCCAATAGAACAAGCTGTTACCAAATATGAGTATTTTAATTTACGAAGGACTTTAATTGTGATAAAAGGACTCTTTAGTATTTTAAAATCTAACTAGAGATTCTAGTCTTATAAATTGTTTTCTTTATTTAAGTAATAATCACCTGCATATTTCAGGAGTTGCAAGTATTTTTTTCTAGTTCTGGGGCAAAAATGTAGACCATCTGACAGATGCTGAATTGGATGAAACAGAGGTTTTCTTGGTAAGGAATGTACAGAGTATAGAATTTTTTTCTGAGTTGAAAAGGCTAACAAAACGTGAGACGATTGACTCTAATAGTAAGCTGAAATACTTAACTCCTTTTCTTGATAAAGAAGGACTCATTAGAGTCGGAGGTCATCTGCAGAATTCTGATCTTGTAGTTTATCAGAAACATTCAGTGTTGCTTTCTGGGAAAAGTCGTTTAACGAATTCGATTGTAGTGTATTGTCACAAGAAATGTTTCCACGTAGGCCCACAAAATTTGCTATATTATATGAGAGAGAAATATTACCTATTAGTAGCAGAAATATTTGCCTTAAATGTTTTTTTAATCCTTCTACTGTTTCTCAATTAATGGGTAATTTGCTACCAGAGCGTGTAAATCACAATTTTGCTTTTCATGATACAGAGATCGATTTTTGTGAACTCTTTCATGTGAAATACAAAAACGAAAGAAAAGGTGTATTTAACAAAGTTTATGTAGCTACATTCGTATGCCTTGCAATTCGCACAATTCATCTTGAAATTACAGATCTATGTACGTATGAATTCATTTCATGCTTAAAAAGGTTTTTTACTCGAGGCAGCAAATCACGAAAATTTTTTACTTATAACGCTCAAACATTTGTAGGTGCAACAGCAGAGTTAATGAAATTGTTTAATTAGGTTAAATTTCCCGATGAATATCTTTCAGGTTATTTATCGTCTGAAAAGATTGAGTGGACGTTTATTCCTCCCAAGGCGCCCAATTTTGGCGGCTTTTGAATAGTAGTTTAAACATAATTTGTAACGAGTTGTAGAAGTTACTAAATTAACTACAGAGGAATTTTTAACAATTGTTGTACAAATTAAAGATTAATCTAAATTCGGCTCCTATTTCTCCCATGTCTTCGGATCCTATAGAATTTTGTCCCCGTTACATTTTTAATAGAGAGAAAAATTATCGCTATATCTGAGCCTAGTTTAACTTGTGCACCTGAAAATAGGCTTTCTCAGTGGCAGAAAATAACTAAATATACTCAAAGAATCTGGCAATTCTGGTAAGGCGACTATCTTAACAATTTTCAAGAAAGAGCAATATGATTAATCGTGAACAATAATGAAAAAAAATGGTACTATGCTGTACCTATATGAGGAGACTTTCCCACCTGGGTGGATGGTGGTATGACTCTCACAGGTATTTCGGAGCAGCGATGGCAAAGTACGCGAAGCGGGACTGCGCTTACCAAATGGAAAAAAAAATTAAAGAAATGTAAGGCATATTTGTATTTAACTTTAACAATATTGGTGATTTTTAAAAAATTAATTGTAATTGTATATTGTAATTGTATTGCATATATGTTGCTTTCTTTATAGTAACTGTATTTTTAACTGTATTGTAAACTCTTGTGACTGGAAGTGATATATTCATATTTGACTTTTAATTGATTTGTTTTTATATAGAAATTCTCAATTTCAATGTTTAGAAAGATGTTCAGTATTCCAGTCTGCTATATGGACAGAAAATGTATTATCTCGCCAGAGGGCGGTGTGGTGCTAGAGAATTGTTTTGATTGAGAAATGTGTGTTCGCGCCGAAAAAGCGCCAGCAAAAAAATTGTGTTAATAAAGTGTGAAGCTACAATCCATTAAAAAACTGCTTATTTAGTGATAAAGTTTTTGTGTTATCAACAATTATAAAAGTATTAGGTGATGATACTAACAACAACTTACAGACTGTTTCATAAAGGACTCCCTAATTTTAAGATTCAGTAATTCATTCACTATTAAAGCATATAAATAAAATAAGTGACATGCTTATCAGGTAGCTCATAAATTTTGCATACAGTAATTTAAAAAATAGTTCAAATTTTCAAAAAACAGGAAGCTGTTTCAAATTGTAAGTACATACAGAAAATTCTATATGTTGAACGTCATATTCCCCGTAATAAGTCAAAATACACAAAGTAAATAAATTGGCTCACAATTCATTTATTACTAAAAAAGTGCAAATATGATATAAAAGTTTTATAACATTAAGGCTATCAAGATGTTAAAAAACCCAGGTGTAAAACATGTCACAATATCCCGAGAACTTTCAGTTAAACACTAGCCATCATCAGGGGAGTTAAAATGAGAAGAAACTGTAGCTATAAAGTTTCACACTAGTTAAGTAGTAAGGGTCGAAACCAAAAACAATAAATAGGAGGGAGGCAAGAAAAGGGAGGGGATGCCATATAAAGTAAGAGGGGGGGGGGTCAATCAAAACCTAATGCACCGGTGATGTCAAGTAAATTAAACCATATATGTGGTATATGATATGATAATACATCATTACACGTATTTATGGTAGACATATGATAGAACACAGAACATATGACAGACATCAAAAGGGATAAATTATCCACAGCTCTATCCCGTTTAAATCAGGATACAGACATTGAAGTCTTATTTAATAAAGCTAAAATGATTGCACATGTATCACATTATAACATTTGCATAATCAGATAATTTCTAGATATATTAATAAGAGGCAAAAATCATTTCATCACGACAGTGCCGCACGATATATATCTTTAACCAATTCGTCAGAAATTATTCGAGCATAATTTAGTTATGTTACATCGTCCACCGTATACTCCGAACCCCATTTCATTACATCAAAGGTTCTCAAGCGGTGTGCCGTCAGATGTCTTCAGGTGCGCCGCGAAAATTTTCAGTAAAGCTATAGCAAGATTTTACGAGCTAACAAAAGTACTTTAAAATGCAACTTTATAAGTTCTACAGTTTACTATGTAATGAGGTTTAGTGTCATAAAGTTCTATTTCCTTCCAAATTTATTTCAGTGTTTGAATATTATTTATAAGAAATGTGAGAGAACAGAAATGAAAATAATAATAATAATAATAAAACGTATTTTAATCTACTTCTTTTTCCTCAATTCCGGAGGCACAATTATTACAAAAAATATTTCAGTGTTGCATTTACGAGAAATAAGCTTATCTTGAAGCGAATAATGTTCAAAACAAAAATAAAATTTGGCTAAATCAAGAGATGTTAAAGCATGCCTATTCGAAAACATCTTTTTTGTAAAGAAGATATTAAAACAAATTATTACAAATAATAACAAAATATCTTACTTTGTTTATGATGGAACATTTTGTGTTAATTAAATAAATTAAAAAAAACTTTTAATAGGTTTTCAATCATTATAAGTTTAGTGTGCCTGGAAGTTTAATTATTGGTGTGAGTGTGCCACGATATTTAAAAAAAAAGGTTGAGAAACACTGCATTAGACTATATGTATTTTGGATTATACGTTTATATTGGATTTTGGTTCATACAAAATATTTTGCATGGCAAAACTTCACTTCAGATGACGTTGTCAAATCTCACCTGAAAATGTTTTTTGCAGAAAGGGATCAGGAGTTTTTTGAAAATGGAATCATGGGAATGCCTGAAAGTTAGCAAGTGGATATTGATCCAAATATCAGCATGATAATTTTTCCCATAAAAAATTGCTTTTTATATTAATGATAAAATCCGAAATAAGTTTCTATACAACCTGATATTTAAGAAGTAATTAAAAAAAAAAGACTTCAACCTGTTTTCCCTTAAATTATTACATTGGTGTAAAATTATTGGACATCAGTTGATGTAATTTTGAGTGGTGTGGTACAATAGAGTGTTTCTGTGGCAACTTTTTATTATTGCTGTCTTTACATTCATTTTTAATCACATTGGTCCCAATATCGCTCATATTGACACGTAACTGATTTTATATAAAAAGTAGTGACTTATCGCTGTAAGGAAAAAAACTGTATACGTTCCGGTGATTATATTCTAAAAATGTATACCAGTACTTACTTATAGTGGTATCTTAACAACATATTTTAGTGTTGAGGCTAATGGCTAATTTTAATGAACGTTAAAGCCTAGAAAAGCCGAAAAAAGAACAAAAGACAATCAGAAAAACACATCTTTTTCAGATCATGATAAAATTGATACTGGACAACCACCAAAATGAGCGCTTTCCAAGAGAATTGTAAAATTGGATCATAGATTCAAAAGTTATGCGTGGTCATACATTTAACAAACAGATTGAATGATTTATTTTGTTGGAAGTGAGTTAAACATTAGGATGATACAAAAAATAATAACGGATTTTTGTTACAGTGTATAGAGCACATGTATCATATTAAAAAAAATATTTATAAAAAAGTTGGATAAACTGTTAAATGATCAACATTCACTACTTCAACCACCCCTCGAGATATTTTGCGTAGAGAGGCATCAATAAAATCTCTTAAGTAAATGTCCTTTATAGTTGAAGGACATTCATGATTTTCTGTTCTTTGAATCTTTATTTTCTACTAACAAATTTTTGAAACCAGATATGAGTAGGGAATTTACTAATTAACTATTCACGCGAAACAAATTTGATATTTCAAGTAGTTTTTGTTGCTCAATATCCTAATTAAAACTCCTATTACAAAATTACCCGAGTTTCCCCTTTATTCAAATGACTAATTTAAGAGAGTTCATTCAAAGGTGTCCTAAATAATGATGGCAGTACAGATAATCTACAATCAATAGTATTGATTTAAATGTATATTAATGCATGTAATTTAATTTTAAATAAAGACATTAATAATTTAATAGAAAATGTCGCCCAATTGGACACGCTTATTTTTTTTTAACGTACGTAACGTTTGTTACGTTCATAATTTATGCAGGTATTTTTGAGATTTCTTCAAGAACGTTGTATCAAAATTACGGAACTACTTGCCGTGCGTTTATCAAAGCTGAGAATATGTTGAATACATTTTCAGAAGATAATGTATAAAAAATGAGCACATGTTGAATCAATATTGAGATTAAAGTGTAACAAAAATAAATACATGTTGAATAACTTATGAGAAGAAGGCGTATCTCAAAAACAAGAACAAGTGGTTTGTGTGGCACATCCAGTTTTAGTAACTTTATCTCGGAGCTATATTCTTAGTACATAATGTGCTTGCAAATAGGCAATGATATCTTAATAATGAAAGCACATATTTTAACAGTAAATATACGTAAAATATATGTCCAAATGGTATGTATTATCCGTGCCCTGTAGAGACAATTGCGCCAACAATGGCGCCAGTAATACTAATTACAGTAAGCCTTATTTTTTGACAATCATACAGTTCATTTATTATAATTTATTTATTTATAATAGTTTATAATTTTTTCTTTTTTTTTTAAATTATTGTTTATAGTTTTTATTATTTATTTTATTTTATTTTATTTTATTTTTATATTATTTATCATTTTTAACAAAGTTGTGTATTTAAAAATGTTAAATTACTATTTTGAACGTGGTTGGAAACGATAAGCAAGATTGGCAATTAACAACCATTTTTGGTAATCTATCTTCATGATTATACTTAAGTACTGTCCAAAATTTTATTATAATATCTATATATTTCCCAAAACTTAAGGAGATACGAAATTTATAGATGTAAATGAAAGTAAATAAATATGGAGAGATTTTCATAGCTGGATGGTCCAACTGTCCTTGCAAGTAATGCATAAGAACGTATTGGAAGTGGCCAATTTAAAAAACGCTATGTGCGTTAATATCAAATACACGCAAATGGTAAAAATGGAGAATAAATGAAAAGTTTCTGCATACAAATAAACAGATTTCCAACAAATTTGTAAACATATTTACCAACATGTACATAAAATTTTTACAAGAAAATTCTCTAGTTTAAGTATTTAATTTCATAGCATTTCGTTTTTATCATTCTGCATCTTATTAGTCTTTTCGTGATAATAATGACGTGCAATATTGGAAGTAGTATTTTATTTTATTCTTGCTTCGCAGAAGCGTAAAAGTCAGTGTTGTCAAGTTGGATAATTTTCTTATTCAAAATATCTATCGTTATTTCAGAATATTCTTTTCTTTATTTAATGACAGACGTTTCGTGATTAAATAAAGTGAATATTATTACTAGTCAGAAAAAGTGGTAGATATTTTGAATAGAAAAATTAATCAATCTGTCAACACTGATAAAAGTAACATTTGGACAGAGCTTATTTAATAAGCATAACAGTACTTATTTAATAAGTTCAAGATCTGGAATATCCGTGTCTGCGATATCCATTTTGAGGATTCTCTGTGGAGGTTCTGGAGGATTGTCACTAAAGGTAATATTTAATGTCGGTTTCTTGTTTCATATTTTCCATAATTATAATTAATTGTGCATTAAGACGCGTGAATGCTTGCTTTAGCAATTGTATTAATTTAAGACGTTAGGTAAAAGAAATGATATTTCTTCTTTACTTATTGAAGATATAATAATACGGTCTTGATAACATTTAAAATCTTTTTAACACTTTCCAACACTGTTGAAAAGTGTTTATGACTTCTATATGTCTGGCCGTCTGTTTGTTAGTCCCTGATTCGTAAATATACTAGGATTGCCAGGTAATTTATTTATAGTTCGTTTACAGGGACACTCAAAAGTATTCTGTTACAATATGGTCTATGGGGAAAATTGTTTGCAATGTTTTTAAATGATGCTGCACTGTTTCAAACATATTGAAATTTATATATAGCACTGAGGTGCACTACTAGATGCTTACTGTAGAATATGGTATGCATAGCATCTATCATTAATTTACAGGGAGACACAAAAAGTTAAGTTACAGTATTGTCTATGAGCGATAACTGCTACAAGTGCGTTTTCAGTTGTGGTATGCGTTTTTTATTTTAACTAACTTTTTGTATATGACTTAGTGTACATAAATTCCATAGTTAATATACAGGGCTGCACAAAAGAATTCTGAGTACATTTTCTTTTATTGACGGACATTGCTAAAGGGGAATTTTCAACTGTATTGTGCGTTTCCTAATTGAGCTCAATTTTAGCATACTATTTAGTTTATATATATACAAATCTGTAGATCATATACATGTATTCACAAACGAATTTGAATACTTTTCCGACTATTGATAGTAATTGCTTAAATTGGGTTTAATTACATTTTTGTCTACGTTCTTTATATCTAATTTTCCATTATATGCAAACCACACTGAGAAAAATGACACTTTCGAATCTGAGTAAATCGATGTTTTCATTTTGTTATGAAACTTTTTGTTTCAAATAGGACGACCCAATGCTTTCAATTCTGAAATACCAGAAATACTCAGAATATTGAAACATGGACATAATCAAAACTGAGCACATAGAGGTCAGTTCATACTCATTTTTGAAACATAGACATACTCAAAAATGATTAGGATCAGTTCAAACACATTTTTGAAACATGGACATACACAAAAATGAGCACATAGAAGTCCGTTCATACTCATTTTTGAAACATAGACATATTCAAATATGAGTACATGATGTTTTACTCTTGAGTGTGTGCATGTTTTCAGAAATGAGTATATACATGTATCAAACTTGAGTAATTTTGATTCGGAGTCATTTTGACTATGCGACATACTCAGATTTGAGTATTTTTTGCTCAGTTTTGAAATTGTCGTTTTTAGAGTGCAATCAAAAAAATCACATAACGCGTATAAAGAAAAATTCTTTAGATTCTTTGAACCAAATTTTGATCGTTTTCCTCTCTTTTTTTATGCTGCATTATCATTTCTTATAGTAATCATTTAAATGCACCCGCGTTTTGTCTTTTGTGACAGTTCTTCTTTCACTCCAGAAAAATGATAGAATTCTGCAAATAACTCTGCATTCAGTTATACATTATAGGATTAAAAGACTGCCATTACATATATAGTAATGTTAATTATCATTAAGGTTTGTAACGGAACATTTTAATGCAACAGTTTTTTGTGTTATTGAATTCTTGGATTAATGAATTTCGCTTTATACATAGTAGCAAATTTTCTTATCATTTGACTTTTCCTTTTGACACACATGTGAAAATACTTCTCTACTTAAAACCGGATTGATATATTTAATTTTACCTTTAGTTATCATAAAACTGAGAGTTGTACAGCATTTGGTAATAACTGTGTAACCAAATTCTCTTATAAACTTAAAATTACTTAAAAAACAAACTTAAAAAAACTAAATTATCTTACATACTCGTAAGTAAACAGAAAGATTTCCATCATTTTAGTTAAAATTGCCATTTTATTTTATAAATACACAAAACTTTCAGCTAGCTGAGTGAAACTTATATATTCAGAAATTGTTTCCTGTAGAAATATTCTTTCGTAGTATAAAATTTTTCGAAACAATTCATTAAAACAATTTTTAAAAAATCCTTAACAGCCTCTGTATAATTTTCTTTTACTTTTCTTTCTTTTACTTTTCTTTCTTTTTCTTTTTTTTTTCTTTTTTTTGTGGAAAAGAAGGAGGTATGATCATTCAGGTAGCTGCCAATTTAAAAATAATAATAAGCGGTTTTTAAATGGAATATACTATGTATTTGTTTTTTCTATTTTCTTCAGCTCTGACAAATTTGTGATCTAACAGAGCGTTTTTTCTCTTAAAGATAACTGCACATTCAGTAACTAATGATTTTATCCCTATAGTAGTCTTGTAATACTGAACATACACCCAGAAAAAGGAATTGATTAAAACTACAAAACATGTTTTGTTGAGTACATTTTGGTTGTTTTAGCAAAATTCAAATAAAATTGAACCATTTTACTTCAATTAACAAAAAAATTTTTGCTGACGATACAAAAATGTTTTTTTTTTTTTGGAATTGCAAAAAAAAAAAAAAAAAAAAAAAAAAAAAATTTGTTGATTCAAACAAAATTTCCATTGACCTATATTTAAACAAAAACTTTGTTTAAATATAGGTCAATGGAAATTTTGTTTGAATCAACAATTTTTTTTTTTTTTTTTTTTTTTTGCAATTCCAAAAAAAATTTTTTGTATCGTCAGCAAAAAATGTTTTGTTAATTGAAGTAAAATGGTTCAATTTTACTTGAATTTTGCTAAAACAACCAAAATGCACTCAACAAAACCTGTTTTGTAGTTTTAATCAATTCCTTTTTCTGAGTGTAAACTTATGTGTCACGGAATACAACACTATATGCTACTTAATACAACGCCACAGGATTCACTGAGAAAATTTGTTAACAGCTATGTAGATCACTGTAAAAGGTTTCGATTACCTAACCGAAATGATTAATTTACGTTTTTAATCTGCGTTTTAAATAGTATAAAATGCAAAATTAGATTGATTTTTGTATACTCAAATTTTATATTTTTGAAATACTGATTAATGTAATAATAATGCCTTATTCTATAAATCAATACCCATTTAATAATTATGAATGAAACTAAATCTCCTGGTTTCACATATTTCAAATTTGTTTTTCTGTTTTAAAATTTTTAATACTTGTTTACATAAAATTTATCAGGAAAAAAAAAACAAATAAGAAGAAAAAAATTGGTTTAATAATAATAAAGACCAATTAGTTGAAATTGCATTTTATTCTTCATATTTTATTAAATAAATTAAAAAAAAACTTATTGTTTCTTTTCATAAATATTCTCATTTTATAAATAAAAATTGATTAGGGCAGAGCAGAGCATAGCATAAAATATGTACCAATAAATGGCTCTTTAAAATTAACATATGTAAATTCTGCATATTATAAAAATAGTAATTTTATTGCACATAGATGCAAAATGTTTATTATGTGAATCGTTTTATAAAACAAGTGGTAAGGTTAAAAATTATTTCTCGCTAATTCCTTTTTTCTTTCTGTTTTTTTTTTTTTTTTTTTTTTTTTTTTTTTCAGTGATAAAATGAAAATTTATTCCTTTCATCTTTTAAAGAAAAGTTTGTTTACAAACGTTGTCATTTAAAAGCAATAAACCACTGCTGATAAAAACTTGCCAATAAGCAATTATTGATTATTTACGGTAAATTGTTGTCAGGTGCTATTAATAGTATCTATTATTAAAAAGCTGTTCATTATCCCGGTATTTAACATTAGAAAAAAAGTATTAAGTTTTTATAACATATATCACGAATTTTAAAGTGCTAATAACACTAACAATTTTGACATTTTAAGATAGCTTGAAAATCCCCATAAAAAACTCGATTTTTTTAAATGAAATTTTCTTCTTAAAATATACCACATTTTATAATGCGCATTATATTTTTCTAGAGTTTTTTAAATACCTTGTAAATTTCCGATATAGAGGGGGAGAGGGAGGGGGGGTGAAAATTTCACTGCAGTTATCTGTTTTGAAAGCAAACTGTACACCGAAGGGTAGAAATAATCCTTTTATAAGTGAAGGTACGGGGCCACCTCTTCACTTGGGGGCCTGGGCCCTCTGCCAAAAGAGAGCCGGCGAAGTGTTTCTGCATTGCGGCCCAGATCGATCGTCCCCGGCCCCGAGTAGGAGAAAACACGTGACCGTAAAGGCCCCCACTCGTCGTCTACTACTTCTTTTGCGTCGGATCGATGGCAAGTGGTGGAGAGGTGACAACCCTGTCCCACTGAGGGGGCTGATGAGGGATAGAAGGAAAGACAGGTGAGATAACTGATCAAAAACAATAAGAAGAGATGTGCAGAAAGTTAGATATGACGTGTTTTTGGTTTTTGAAGAAAAAGCATTTCAGTTTCTCTGATAGAAATCTAAACTTGAACACGCATGAATATAAGAATATATGCATAAATAAACATACATAAAGAATTCAATAAAATATCTACAGGTAGAGATTTAAAACAATTTTTCTAAGGATAAGTCACACGATGTACATGTTACAACGGCTTGTTTAGACTGATTAAATGCATTGAACTGATAAATCAAAAGGTAACATTAAAATTTATTGGAAAATGTTTGGTTTTCCTGCGATTCAATTTTTGAATATTTCGGTTCTTAGGGCTTCGTCAATATGAATTCTCTTCAGAAAATACTGAGCGATTTATGTTGTGGACTTGATAGCAAATGTTAGCTTAGGACTAGTTAATATTTTACCTTCAACGTGTACTTTCCCACGTAGTATTCTAACATTTGCTTTCAAGTCCACAACATGGAATTGCTCAGTATTTTCTGAAGAGAATTCATATTAATGAAGCACTAAGTACCGAATATTCAAAAATTAAATCGCAGGAAAACAAATTTTTTTCAAATAAATTTTAATGTTATCCTTTGATTTATCAGTTCAAAGCATTTAATCAGTCTAAACAAGCCGCTGTGACATGTACATCGTGTGCACAAAACATGTTTTAGCTCACGACATGGACAAATGTAAAAGTTGCACTGATGAAGGACACTAACCTGTCCTGCATTTGTGCGTAGTTTTTATTGCATGTTGACACAGGATTATCAGTTTGGCCTTCTTTTTTATACAGAAATTTCTAATTCATAGCGGAAATTCCGGAAGAAGAATTTTTTACTTTATGTAATCACGAAGAGTCTGTCATTAAATAATGTAAAAATGACTAGGTGTGTGTGGTATGAATTTGGAATTTCTGAATAACAAAGGAGTACAAAATGTCAACCCTGTGTCGGTGCAAGAACCAAATTGTTTGTAACACCAAATTGCTAGAATAACGACCTATACATGAATAGTTATTTTAATTGTGACATTCTAGAAATTAACAGAGAACTCTTCTTTATCTTTCCAGAAATACACTTCTACATAAAAAAAAAAATATTCTTCTGAAATAAGTTTTATCGGTAAAGAGAAAGACCATTAGCCTATTCTACCAGAAAAGGAATTTATTCATGTCCCGTTTCCGACTAAATCTTTTTCATTCTTATATACCTCCATTCTTTGTAAAATGTCTTAAATTCTACTACGGAATGAACTTTTTGAACTGCAAATCGGTGGTATAAAACAGAAAATATTTTGAATGAGAATTTGAGAGACAATTGAAGCATTGGATTGGGTAGAATATCTAGAAACAGCTTGTTCTTTTTACCCCGTTTGGATCAGGATATTATCGAAAATATCAAAAATATCCAATATTTTATTATATATCTGATTTTTTTTACATATACCCAATATTTTCAAAATAGGCAAATTATTGCTGATAATAAATATTTTCAAATATAATATAAATTAGAAACTTAAACAATATTAGAAATGTATTTTTTTCTTTCCTATTTTTTTTTTCATTTACAACAAAATTGAAGATCAACTAATTGAAAATAGTAATAATAGGCTTTATGCACTCATAAAACAAACAAACTATAAGATTCAGTATCAAGTAACAAGAAAATTTTGTTTTATGCAACAAAATTTTAAATACAAAATAGTTTTTTTTAAAATGAAAAATTTGAACATAAATGTAAGTTTGTCTGCTTTTTTATTCCCTAACATGTTGTGCAGTTTTAGCTGAACTAAATCACCCTCCCTCCCCCCTCCCCCCCCCAAAAAAAAAAAAATATATATACTTTCTAATGAAACTGCAAATAATTGATTCTAAATGAGACAGTTTATTTTCACTGTCTGTTCTGAGTTAATAATGTCCCACATAATTATTGGTTCTACACTCAAAAATACAGCTTCAAACGTAAAGTTTGAAAAGGGTATTTATATTCTTCTTTCGCTAAAAAAGCATCCACTACCAGAGACAACAGTTCATTATCTACAGAACGACACAGTCAATAACAATTGAAAAATGCATTAAAATATAAAAAATATCATGCACAATGATATTTTGAAAATAAATATCAAATATATGAAAATATAAAAAATATCAAACATCTTGATATTTTGAAAGTATATATCTGATATATATCACGATGTATATAACCGAACCCTGCTCTTTACAGATTTTTATTACTTTATTTCAGCTCGTTTTACAGGTATATAAACCGTTATAAATAATTACAATATTGAGAAATGTCTGCATGTCTACGAACAACCCAATTTCCTGAGTTTTGTGTTATTTTGGGCAATATAATACAATGGTACAATGAAATGAATAATATTATAACTAGATCATTTTAAGTGAGAGATATGGAATTCTCATGTCTAATAAAACACTACTTTTACACACACATGTTCTTTCATACACATACACATGCATACATATATGTATTTGTATATAAGTACGAATACATTTAGGTATGTGCATATGCACTATGTATGTATAAATATAATTTTTTTTTTAAAGTTATTCTTTATTCAGTATATAAGTAGCAGATTTAACACTCTCTAAATGTTTGAACATATCGTGAAAAGTACTCTTTAAACTTTGAGAGAATGTTCCAAAATGTTCTTACCCTTATATGGCTAGATTCATTTATTCATGGCTTGATTTATTCATTCTACATTCGAACTTAGATTGTGAAACTTATAAGAACATGCTATACTGTCATCGTTCATTACAAGAATTTTGGCCTGACGGGCTCCTTTTAACTTAAATTATTTACTATTGAGGTTCGCAGCATGCATTTTCAATATAGGATATTATATTGCTTACTTAAGAATGTAATTAAAAATGCAATTATTTTGCATGTATATATTTTTGTTTTTGAGCTATAAACTGATCCCCTCCTTCTCTCCTCAATACAATACTAATGTATTTAAAATAATTCAGGTGTTTCACTCACAGTGCTAATCAAAAGGAAGTGTTTAAAATACTATATAGTCTAACGAAACATTGTTTTGCTTTCTCACTTTGATCTATTCGGATGAAAAATTTTGAAAACATGATAATATATATACATATATATACGCTAAAGAAGTCAAATGAGTGATGTGAGATTCAAAATAAAATTATTCATTGATTTTTACTACATAAAAATCAAAAGATACAAAGCTATACTCATAATCAGATTCAAGACAAAGATCAAAGATAGAAAAAAAAATGCTTTTAAAGACAGCATATAAGCTATTTTCTTTCGAGGCATTTTGTGACAATAAAAGTGCTGCATCTTGTATTTCGGTTGGATGATCCTTATCTGCTTTTGTAGTTGTAAAGAGTATAGGATGAATGTCTGGTACATATATTTTATTCAGTTACTGGTTACTGTAATAATCCTGAGATTTACTTAAGATTATTAAAACTTACGAATTGCATAAAATTTCGTAATAGTATGGCAATAAGAACTTAATTACGCTGTAAATACCAATTTGTAGGGAATAGGTATTGTAACAGACAAACTAACAATTTTTTCAATAAATAGCAATTGCATTTTTTTTTCAATTTCATATAATATTTCTATTTTTCAGTGCAATCTATTATAATCTGTTGTTACTCATAGCAAGTTTTTTTCTGGTACGTTTTAAAAAATGTAATGAAACAAAAATATGCAATAAACTGCATTTTAAAATAAAACTTTCAATATGAATGAACATGAAAAATCTCCATTCGCCTCCCTCGAAGGAAAAAAAAAGAGTATAATTACTTTTATACATGTGAAAATTTGAGAAGAAAAAAAAATGCTTAATTTATTATCCTTAGATAAAGTACCAAGGTTATAAGTAGATAAAAAGAGAGTGAGTAAAAATTTAACAAACTCTTAACACTTTGAGGTGAAAAAAAAAAACATTATAAGTAACAAATTACAGTTATGATTACAGATTTGGGTCAAAAATACCATTTGAAAGAAAATTAAAAGAAGCTTGATAAGAAAGCGATTGCTTTTGTTACATATATTATTTAAAATATTACTTAACTTTTTGTTATTATTTTTTTTTTTTTTTTTGGTTTAACATAACAAATGGCACGAACTTGTAAGATTGAAAACATTTAAGAAATGTAATTAATATGCAGAAAATAAAATTGAATGAACTAAGTTTCAAGAAATTATGAAAAACATATTAATATATCTTTTGCGTCATTTCTCTATAAAGAATAATTGTTTCCTCAAGCTGTTAGAATCGCTGTTACTATTTTATAAAGCAAATTACATTCATAAAGATTTACTTTTACTTTTTATTCATAACATCATCTTATCCTTTTTCATAGTTTTATGATTAGAACAATTTTTCTAAAAAAAAAAAAAAAAAAAAAAAAAAAAAAAAAAAAAAATCAGAGTAAATTTTTGCTAGATTTAAATATATCAATGTTCTTAAATTATTTATATATTTTTTAAATTCTAAATGTCAAAAATAATTTATTAACCTGTACCTTAGTACCTTAGAGCGAAACGCAATAATTTAGACTGATATACATACATACATACATACATACATACATACATACATATATATATATATATATATATATATATATATATGGTTTAATTTTACATTGAATTATATATATATATATATACATATGTAATAAATCTATTTTTAATAATAGTCATTAAATCACAAAAAAATTGACAATATATGAACCGATATTATAATACAATACAAAAATATATATCCAAAAGTGTAAGATTTTCAATATATATATCTCTAATATTTTGTTATTTCTATAAAACCTTGTATTTTTGTATTGTGTTCTCTTACTCCAGGTGTATTTATATATTTACAATTGCGGATACCTGGAAAAATATATGTATACATTTTGGAGAAATACTATGCAATAAAACAAAGCATATTTAATTGAGATTTTAGTAAATTCAATTGAAAAAAAATATACGTGCATGCGTTTATATTCACAATTATTTCACAAAACTTCGCTTTTCTTTCCTATTACGAGACGGAAATTTCTCCACTTTCATTGCATATTAAAGCTACAATTATTAATTTTTGTAAAGGATAATACATTTTGTTTTACTAAATTCAGGTAAATTATTGTATAATAAATATTTCACTTCTGGAATACGAAGTACCACAAAAATGAAGCCAGCTTATTCAAAATACTGATTAATTATAGTTCTTTTTGATATAGTTTATTATTAATTAATAATAATGACATTTATTTCCCTTTATGAGTTTCTAAAAATAAGTATAAAAGGTACGCTTCATATAGTGAAAACTGTGCTACTCGCAAATAGTAACACAGTAAAATTTCAAATTAATAAATTACGATTTTTAAATTTCTACAATAAAATGAATATTTTTATTTCAGCAATCTTAAGGGCCAGTTGTTTTAATTGTCTTCTACTTTATGTTGGAATCATGTTAAAATATTATTATATTGTATCTGTTTAATTTTTTCAGAGTAATTACAACCAATAGACGTGTTCCTTTATTTATTTTCAACGCTAAATGTTTATTTCAAATGTCCTTTTTTTTTTTTTTTTGTGTGTGTGTATGAAGACACATTTATTTTTCAATTCTTTTAATAGAAAGAAGTAATGTGGCACATTTATTTCTCTAGAATTTTCAATTTACTAATATTTTAAACTGCCGGTACATTAGATTAAACATACAAACATAATTATAATTTTATATTGAATACGAGTTGGAGAACTTAACATACATTCTGACAAACAAGTATTTAGAAAAAAAAAATCTGTATATGCAAAAAGTATTTAAAAATTTCAATAAATCAACAATATAATACACATAATATTCAGTATTTTTGCTATATAAGTTTAAATATGTAAATTTTTAAAGTCTCCTCGCAGAAATATTTGACAATCCTTATTGTATTTACCGTTTTTATTGACACTGATTTTAATTCAAGCATATTTAGCATGAATATAGAAAATACTATTTTAAATAAATGATCTTTTTTGTCATATGAAATATAGAACTATTTTAAACTGTACCAACACTGCAAAAATCATGAAAATCACGTGCATGACTGTGGGATAATTAAACTATAAAAAAATGTTAAGTAAAAATTTATGTAGTTGTTGGATATTTGCTCATAATACCGAGATGAAGGAAACAAAAGTATCCAAGCAATTTATTTATTACAAATTCTAATCTATATTGGCTTCTAATTATTTGCTTACTTATGTGCGAGGGATATAAAAAGAATAATAATTTTGATTATCATCATTTTCTCATCAGTCACTGTATATTTCTTTGAGTAAAAGGATGCGAAAGCATTGTTTAGACGTTAAAGATGTTATTGACTGTGACAAAACAGATATAACAGCAATTAAAATAAGTATATAATTACAAGGTGTTATGATTTGTTACATTTATATAAGTAGGACAATTCTCAAAATAAATAGGTGTATCCAACCGAATATTATTGCAATAAATTTGATGAAAAATTCCTCAGTATCGGGAATATGTTCATTATCTAAAATGCATAGAATAACATAGGCGGCATTTCTCTTTTCGGCAAAAGAGATTCTATGATAAAATAGTGAATGTGAAAGTTATAATTTATTTTTTACAAAATATGCATAACATTATAAAAATGGTTCAGTATGTTCACCTCTCATGTCAACCACCTTTTCAAGTCTTCTCTTGAAACCTTTAATAATCTCAAGAACAGTGGTTGGCGGAATGTTTTCTAGAGCTTCTTGAATTGCTTGTTCTGATTCATCGAGATTTGACGGATCATTTCGATAGCATTTATCCTTCAGATATCCTTAGAGGAAATAATCACATGGATTGAGATCCGGGAATACAGTGGCCACTGAACATCACGTCCATATTGTCTTTCGAAACTCAGACCAATAACTCTGTCATAAGTGTTCTTCAATGATATCGTGACTTTCGTGAGATCGGAGAGAAGCTGCTACATCTTGCATAAACTATGGTTCACCTTTTTCGGGTCATGGAAGCAATTAATGGGGTTCTATGTCATGTTCTTGAAGTGCCGAGCAGTATTTTTCTAAATTAATTATGTTTCTGAAAAACTATGCTGCTAATGCTCTTTTTGAGAAAGTGGCTATCCAGGCAGTCGTTTTGAGGGGACGCAGGGTCTTTTCAAGAGACTCATGGAGGTTTTCTCTGTACCAGTAGCGCTAATTTTGCTTATTAATGTGCCCGATCAGATGAAAGTGAGTCTCATCATTAAACCAAAGGTTTGGAAGCGGGGTTTTGTTACCTCGCGATTGCCGAAGATCCTTTTCAGCGAAAACAAATCTGTTTTCTTTGGCATTTGCAGTTAAATTGGGCATAATTTGAATTCCGTATGGGTATGATGCAGTTCACCTCTTGTGATGCGGCGAACACTTGCCGCAGAAATACCGATCTCTTGAGCAAGTCTCGAACTTGATAGATATGGATCTTGCTTAAAATTGCTTAAATACGGATTAAAATGTTCATCCACTTGCTGCATATTTTCAGCGGTCCTCGCAGATCGTGATCTTCCGGTTAAATTTCCCTTATGATCGGCAAAACTTTCTGTCTGTTTAAATTTGGCGATTAAATCGTTTATCGTTTGCCTTGTTGGTGCACTGTGTCTTAAATAATTTTTTCATAAAGATTACATAATGAAAAAGATGATCCACCAGAAAAATCGCATTTCATGATGATAAAAATTCATTGTTTAAGCATCAAAACATGGTTAGACATTTTTGGTCCATTTCGGTCAGATTGACGGAAACTTCAAAACTGAATAGCAATTTAATCCTACCTTTAACCCTACAAACTATTACATTTTCTGATAGCCTGAAATGTCAACTTTAATGTGACATCAAAATAAAAAATACATCAAACCTACGGTACACAATATAGGGTGATTAAATTGAAAAACTGCTATTTTTGACCAAAAATTTTCAAACAGACAAACCTGAAATGCATCAACGCTTTTTGCTCAAACTTTTGCTTTTTTTACGTATGCATACTTTGAATTTCCGTTTAAAATGAACACCACCTCTCTCTCTAGTTTCCACGCATGCGCTCAAAAACCATGTATGATTCCCTTTGACGGGCTCTGTATATGACATCAGAATTCCATGTATTGAATTTTATCAGGAAAACTTACTTTATGAATTTCGATATCTCTGTATCCTTACCTCACATTATCTTACAGCAAAATTATTTGGGAACAAACTTAAATTATACGTTTTGTCTTACAATCAAATTATTCTCCCTTTGAAAGAAAAGAATAAAAAAATGAAGAGAATAATATCATTCCAAATTTTTAAAAGTCCTTCTTCTTGTAAGAAAATAAATCATTTTTCACAACATGTAACGTAACATATTACCTCAAGTGTCATGGATATACAAGCGGGAAAAATTTCTCAGAGTTAGAAATATTAAGAGAATTAAGTATTTAAAATAAAAATATTTAAACATAAACATTATTTTAGAATATGTCAAAAATATATATATATATATAAACACGAAGATCTTTCTCTCAATAATTTTAAGAAATACCATTGAACAAATATTTAACTCTTTATGACCGAAATTATGAATGAAGAAATTGCTCCACCTCAATAAATATCTATCTTTCTTAATGCCTGAAAATATATCAGAAAATTTATATAATAATGATATGCAATTTAGTTAAAATTTTTTGATTTAGTAAATCGGTAGTTATAACTCTTTTTATAAAATATTTAGAAGAATAATTAGATTAATTAACAAAAAATACTGTAATGAAAATCTAGCAACTTTTACAACAACAATCTAAATAAACGTATTGTGGCCCTATCTATATATGGAAAGGTTTTCGTAGCTGCAAATCTTTCATATAGCATTTTTTAATAACAGAAAAGCTACATCTATGTAAATGGTTGAGAAAATAACATCTATAAAAAAGAATAGTTTTAACTGTTGCACTGTGCTTTCTAAATGTGATCGAGGAAAGTTTTTTGTATGATAAGTAAAATCTACTTTTATTAATAGACGGATTAAATAAATTTTTTATTAAATTTTCATTAATGGTACTTAAAATTAACGTCGGTACATAAAGGCTTAACGAGAACTATGGCAAAAATATTCTTAGCGCCAAAAATTTGTCTTTGATAGCCAAACAGAGAACAACGGCAATACCGATGGAAACTTGCTATACAGAAATAAGTTGGGAATTTTTATGAGGAATGGATACCAAGACATTATTTTCACTTCAAATATACACTCAATTAAATCAATTCTAATGTTAGGTGGGATTTTTAAGCAAATGAATAAAAAAAATTTATGAAATTAATTTCAAATACCTCCTTATAGAAAACTTCCTCTTCATCACTATTTCTACGGATGTCAAGTGACACCTTTTAAAAGGTTTGATTTATAATTATTTTATTTGTAATTTTCAGATTAAAATAATCACAAATTGTTTTGAAGACTTATTTTTATACTTGATATCTTTAAAAAATTACAAGTAAAAAGAGAATAAATAAAAACTTTAAAAGGTGTCATTTGATACCTGTATATATAAGGTAAAATATACTAGTGTGTAAAAATACGATTTCTATTAAATGAATCAAAAGGTAGTATGCATATAGAGTGATTTCTTATGCGATGTACCATGATTGTTTTTTAATACTACTAATTATAAAAAGTAATTTTCACCTTATTTAATGACAGAAATTATAAGGCGAATGCTACTATTAAGATATAGTGGTACTAAAATATAGTTACAGTACATTGCGTATAAGTGAGCGATCACTGTACATACATACATTTAAATGGTTTAAAAACTTACAATAATAACTACAAAAGTCAGACAATTAATATTTTCCCTCTAGTTTAATAACATTTTGAAAACATATATATATATATATATATATATATATATATACAGTAGCAAAAAACTCCGAAAACTGTGAAGTTCCCGCTTGTTTTTAAAGCTCTATAAACAATCTTTAAATACGGGTCGGGGCAGAAAATTTTTTGGCTTCTATTATTTCCAAACAATAATTTTCATGGTAGATTTCTACAACATTCGCAAAAGAAATCTAAAGCGAAGACTTTTGTTCAGAAATAGTGCTACCAAAAAAATTGACCGCTTCGATCACTGGTTAAATCAAATTTTTGACCTTTGTCATTATAACCCAAATAATACGCATCAAATTATTTATTTTGATTACTATGGTGACATATTTAAAATGATTTTGTAATAGTTTCGCCATCATACTTATAATATATGTTTAGTGATAAATTACTAAATGTTTAACCTAAATCGATCACTAACGTTTAATCTTACATGGAATCACTACAAAAGCAGCAAAGTAATCAAATAATAACATTTATCTTCTGCCACTATAGTTGGCGCCCGAATTGTTATTACCCATTTGCTAACACACGAAACAAACACTTTTTATCACTGCGAAGGTGACATCCATGTTTAAAGACCTTAATCAGAGAAAAGTGGCTTGAAACGTTTCAGGTGCATCTTTTCCTGCGAAAACAGTCTGCATTCAGCCACACCCGACTTAAGCAGAAAGCTCTTTTATAAGTACCTAATTTAGATGATGGAAGTGATAGCAAGATCTTGGTATCAGACAATAGCGAAGACGTGATTCAACAGCATTGGATTTTACTGCATTTCTTTAGGTTGACCGCTTACGATGTTGTGGTAGTTAAAATATTTTATGAAATTGATTTTTTGTTTAGGGTAGAGCGAGGCACCTTGGGGCACCTTACGATCGGGAGTAATGTAGTGCAAATAACAGTAATACTCATAAGTAGTGATAAATGACAAGGAAATCTACTCCTGAGTGTACTATAAAATTCATGAGCTAAATAGGTTAGAATTTATATATTTTTTTTGTTGTTGTTGTTTAGACAACGTTGCAGTAACTTTACTCTATTGATTTACACATACTTTCTTTTAGCATAAAGAATGAAAATTTTAAAAAGCAAGTTCAAACTTTTAAAATGCGTCTATTTACATAAGTAAGTGTTAAAAATCTACTTGTAGTGAGCGCTTAATAAACAAAAACTCTGAAAACAGCAGAAGACAGGAAGTTATACGCAGAGTAAGGTATTCAAGACACGAAAAATTGTATTTTTAGTATCTAAAAAGCGATTAATATGCAATTATGAATAGATAATAAGATAATGAATAACAACTTATTCTCACAAATATCTCAATTACGATGCATTCGTAAATATTTTAAATACATAATATTTTTTAATGATTGAATGACTGTGAGATTTATTATAGTGTATTCCTAGATCAAACCCTTCTTAACTAAATTATGCATCTGAACAGTGTAAGTAACATATAAAGTAGTGTTTTTGAGGCGGTTGAAAGGGTTTATGTATTTTTAATTTCATATTTTTGTATGATACCTATTTCACTCACTTTATTTATTTATTTTTATTTTTTTATTTTTTATTAAGACAAGAGATGATAATGCGTAACATTCAATGTGTAAATATTAAACAAAAAATAAAACGTTATAAAATTATACAAGAAAAGATCCCTTATTATCGTTAAAAATAAGAAAATATATATGCTAAAAGTAATTACAGTAAACAAAAAGGCTTAAAAACTTTTAAATAAACATAACTTACTAGTTTAGTACATTGCAAAAAAAGAAAAAAAATTGATTTTACACTGAAAAAAAAATGTTGATTTTACAGTATAATACTAGCATCCCAGCTGCCAGTATTATACCGTAAAATTAACAGTAATAAACAGTAAAATAAGCAGTAAGCTACCGTGCATGCTCGGTAGTGTATTACTGCTTATTTTACTGTTTATTACTGTTAATTTTACGGTATAATACTGACAGCTGGGGTGCTAGTATTATACTGTAAAATAAACAATTTTTTTTAAAGTGTAAAATCCACTTTTTTTTTTTTTTTTTTTTTTTTGCAATGTCACACAACCAATGACATCATCAAGACTAGTCACGATAAAATCAACTATATTCGCAAAAAACATTTAAATTGAATTTGATAAAGAAATACCACGAGATATCAGGCATCTTGAAAAGCATCATCAAGTATCCTTTCATTATGCTTGATCATGAAAAGGCATATGTATGTACCTTTTTATATACCTTTTTACTTGAGATTTATTTATCATGTTCGCATTTCACATTTTTTGCAAATATATGTAATTTTGTCATAGATTTGTTTATTTTAACAATAAAATTTAACAAAAATAAATAATTAAAAAGGATCTCAAAGTTGTCCGCTCCATCTTCATCTATTCATAAAATAAATTTTTAAAAAGTTCATTCTTCTGTTGCGATATTTCTCTAATTGTGACATCTTTAGATATTTTTTCTTAGAAATTTGAATTTTTAATTGGTATCTAGTCAATGAAATTTGAATAAGTGAACAGAAATTAAGTACCATAAAATTTTAGATAAACGCACATTTCAAGGATTTGAAAAATATGTTTCTGAAGTGAAAGTAAGTAAAGTCACTTATTTTGTGGATACTTAAATACGAAACATACGAAATTTGATTTTTACTTTTAAATAAAAACCAAATGTAAACATAAAACGCATTAAAAAAGTAAACTAGATTAAAGATTTTTTTTAAAAAAGAGTAAAAGAGATTGAAAGTAGGTAGCAATAAAAAATCGATATTTCAAGAAGAGAGCTATTACAAAATTTTCATGGATCTTTTTCACCAATGAAATAAAATGGAAAAGGGAAATTAAGGCAGATCACAAGAGTATAAGAAGAATCAAAACAAACAATGATTAATACTGAAGATGCCCCAAAAAACGAAAAAAGTTGATTAAATTTAATTTAAATATTAAGTAATGTCTTAAAAATTGAACAATAACTAATTTTTAAATTGAAATATTAAAATAAGCATTAAAATACTATAGTAATTTAAATTTTTAAGATTAAATAAAAGATAATATCCTATATAAAACGTTGACGGAGAAATATTTCAAGGGTCGACGCGGATACTGCTGTTTCTAAATAGTAATCTTCCTAGTAGCAAATGTTGTAGAAAAAAAGTAGTCTAAAAAGTGACCGCGCCTATTATGCTACGCCTTAAGTGTCAAACCAAATTTAAATCGCAATATAATACATGAAGAATAAACTGCCTTTAAAGATGAAATTATTTAAAAAAGATATCATTACACTGAACTGTAGAAAAACATCTGTAAAAATACGGGATTGCATTGCAAATCGGTTTGTCAATACAATTCTTGTATTTTTAGGGTTTCTTTCTTTCTTTCTTTTATTTTTTTGGTGTATGTGTGTGAAAAGAAAGATTAACTAGACTTTTAGCATTGCTATATGTCAAAGTTATTCTGAAATCCATACTCACCACATTCGCGAAATTACTTAAGAAAAAAAAATGTGGGAAAGATAATTGAAATTGTACTAGCCACCCAATTCCCAGTGCAGTTTCTGTATTTTTACGGAATTTTTTATAGTGTAGTTAATGTAAAACAACTTTAAATTCAAATAAAATAGATGTCACTTATGCTAATAAATGGTTAATGGAATCAACTACTTTTATAAAATGATGGAATGATGACAAAACAAAAATTATAATGTTATTTTTGCCTTGAAATTAGCCGATTAATTAAATCAAATTCTAAAGTACAAACGGGATTTAATTGATAGACACTTACACTATAGTTTAAAAAAAAAAAAAAAAAAAAAAAAAAAAAAAAAAAAAAACCTGAAAAATGGTAAGAAAATGTATCAAAACTCCTAAATGTGACATTGAATGTTTAATATTTACGAAGATGTAAAATTAACATTATCATTTCATTTCTGTTTTTTTTTCATATTATTATTGTTAAACATTATTCTTTCTGTATAATAGTCCATTTAAAACCGTTTTGTTATTGAATTTATTTACAAAGCGTTATATTAATTAAACAAATCCTTATATTATAAATTAAATACTTTCCTCTGGAATAGTACATAAATATTTATAATAATTTATTTTTGTTTTATTTCATTTTATTTTTATTGTTCTTTTATTTTTTCAAATAATTTTAAATATTATTTAGAAATTTTTAGACGGACATTTTATTTCTAATCATATAATTTTTAATATTATATAATTTGTATAAATATCGCTGAAGAAAAAGAGGGAATGTAAGTAGTATTTTAGAATATAAATTTTTGCATCATATTTTATTAACATCGTACGTTTATTTGAATTATTAAATGATATCCCGTCAAAATATTTCTATGGATTAAGAAAAAAATACTTCGTTTAAAAAAATATAACTCTTCATTTTCTGAATGTTTCGTTATTCAAACTCATTATTCAAACACTTTCATTATCTAAACTCAAAAGAAGTTTAATCTGTGTTAAAAAATGAATTTTATTATTATAATTATTTCTGATGTAACAAAGCAAAAGTGGGTAATAAATTTTTAATGCTTAGCAAGATTAGTAATGAAAGTAAAGACATCAATCACTGTAAAGTCTTTCTCTTTTTCAAAGCTTTATCGATTTATTTTCTACGGTTGAATGACTGGACATGGTCAATGTTATCGAACAGACTGTGAATATAAAAGAAAAGAAAAGAAAATTCAGATGTTAACTAAAAGTGGTTGATGAAAGTAGTTGTTGAACATATCTATCTACTTTATTTTAAAACCCCTTTTTTATGAGAAAAGAGAACGGATGCATTTGAAGATGGTTTTGCACGCAATCTTATTCTTAATGGTATTAGAAAAATTTCTCCCGTTTTAAGATCCATTCAGGTGATTTTCTTTAATGTTAAAATGCACATTAATTCTAAAAAAAAAGAAGAAGAAAAAAAAGTAACAATAAAGCTAGTAAAACCGAATAAAAAATACTTAATAAAACATGCGTTTGAGAAATGGTTCTGTGTACATAAAATGAAAATGGACAATTAATTATATCTGATTAACACACACACACACACACAGAGTGCCACTGGCAACAGTTTTGAATGTCCCTATTTCCAAACAATAATCTTCGTGGTAAATTTCTCTTGCACATGTGGTAGAAATCTGCCACGAAGATTATTGTTTTGATATAATGGTAGCCAAAATGGTCCCCAGTGGCACACCTGACATATATGTATATATAAAAAAAGAATTTCAATATGTTCTTATAATACAAACATATAACACATCCATTGTATTGATAATATTTACCACAACAAGGCAACAACATATTAAAGATAGGGAAAGAAAAGTATGTAAACAGCAGAAAGCTGATCAGACAGAGAGAAGAGCGGAAATTAGAGAAGCCACTCTAAAAATATTTGACTCGTTAATTGTAAAAGACAATAAAATAAAATAAGATGTTTTTCTAAATTTTTCGAGAACCATAGAGAAAGATATGCCCAGGATTGCAAATAAAATGAACTAGAAAAGGTGGAGAATGAAATTGAAAGAAATTAAGCGTTCAAATATAGAATATTTTATGAAAAATGAACAATCAAGGTTTTTATTACCACATACATGCACATTAGTCTGTAAATTTTCCAAATACATTGTCTTATTAATTTTAAGAATTAGAGTTTTTGATTATATCAACAAAAAAGTTTCAATTATAATTAATTTTAATCATTTTTATTAATTGGTTTATTGTTGTCTTTTATGTTTTTAAAATCAATTTAATACATACTTCTAAATTTTTAACTGCATGCTTCTCTGTTATCGATAACCAAAACGTGTGTAGTCATACATATTTTTGTTCATTACTTTGAATTGAAATTATATATATATATATATATATATATATATATATATATATATTATTTATCTTTTTCTTTTGCACTGCTGGTTTGAATATGTTTTATGCAAATCGGCTATCTCAATACAATTTGATTTTGACATAAATTACATGGATTAATTCATTTCTGATATTTTTGAAAACATTTATCTATCTATCTATATATATATGGAGGGGGACGCAATAATCTTAGAAAATAGTGCAACTTAAAGCTCACTTTGTATAGGAATGTCTAGCCAGAAAACATGGACAAAGAATTTTCTTTGGGAGGGGGACGGACAAATTCTCCTTCTTCATAAAATTGAGAGAATTGTTCTCGATTACGCTGGAAAAAATTAAATAAAATAACTTGAAATTAAACGGTTGCTTCAGTAGTATGTATACCTAATACTGTTGAAAATATTGCTGTTATGAAATTATTTTGTGGATATATTCAATTTCTGGTAGGATATAGATTGTAAACATGTGACTCACAGTGCTATTAGACCATTAATAGTTCTCAACTATCTAACACTATCTTACAATAGGCGTTCGCATATTTGCGTGATGCTTTTGTAAAATAAAATTATTAAAGTTAAACAATCAGTTTTTTTGTTTATGTATATTTATGAATGAGCGTACCATTAGAAAATGTGTCATAACTAGAATAATATTAATATTTTGCTTTATAATCATTATAAAAATCGTTCCTTATATAGTAGAGTCTTTTTATCACTTTTGCATTTATTTCCAGGATCATTCAAATCTACATCTACATTCACAGAATTAATGTATCCTAAACTAAGTTACAGGTTTCTCCTTTCTGAATGCCCTAAATAGTCTGTTAAATACTTATAGTCTGATATAATAATAATGATTAAAAACTTTGATTTGTAATACCACAGGAATTACATAATATTTTACCACATGAAACTTCAAATTGAAGCAAAATATTTCAAAATCTTAATTTGCAAGTGATTACTTTGATACTATGGATCAATCCGGATGTTTTGGATTTAATGATACGATTAATATATAGAATTAATAAAAATCCTTCCTTTACTACACACTTCATCATAATTTTGAAGTTATTTCAATCAATGAATTTTCTGTAACACAACAATTTTACAAATATCTGTTTTAAGTAAAGAAAACTAATCTGGTATTGTCAGACTTTTTACCTTCTCAATTGAGAATATTTACAATTTTAGCAACATATACAATACATGGTGTCCGAAAAGTCTGCAAACGGTCAAATAACTCGAGAAATATACATCGGATTGAAAAACGGCAAAATGCATGTTCAATATTTTTGAAAAATCTATTTAGGGATATGAAAGTTGCCCCCCCGGGGGGGAAAGGGGGGCAACTTTGAAATCTTAAATGATGACCCCCATTTTTTATTGCAGATCGCATTCTACGGGAAAAAATATGTAACTTTTGTATTGAACATAAAGTAAAAATGAAGAAAACTTCAACCTTAAAGTCCAATAATGCTTAAAGTGATAAAAACATAACACGGATATATTTAAAATACCTTTTTAATGTAGATAACATATGTTTCGTTCACAACTATCGGTGACATCTTCGAATCTAAATGATCAATACAATATTCTCGCATAATTTAAAAAAATAGTAAACATATGCGAGAATATTGTATTTATCATTAAGATCCGAAGATGTCACCGATAGTTGTGAACGAAACATATGTTATCTACATTAAAAAGGTATTTCAAATATATCCGTGTTATATTTTTATCACTTTAAGCATTATTGGACTTTAATTTAAGTTAACAAGTGATTGTATTATATTATTTAAAACTTCTACCTTATTAACTATACTATTTTTATTTAATTTTTTCGTTTTAAGAAATGAATTCAATATCTTAACTTTAGTTTTGAATCCTTAGTTAAACGGTTAATTATTTTAAAGTTGCCTTTATTACATTCATAAGGTAATACTCAAAGTAAGTGGATTTAGGAATAGCATCAACACTGCTCATTAATGTTTTCTGCTTCTAAAATCGAAAGTACTTTAAAGAAATTTTAAATTCGGAGAAAAATATTGAAATATAAAAGTTCAAAAATCGAAAGACTGCTAAGTAACTTCATGTAATTGTCTATTTGCTGAATACAACTTAAATTGGCTTCAGACAAAAATATTTTTAACAGAGTTATGTTTAAAGAAATAAAAATCAAAGAAAAATACAGAAGGTTGTTTAGAAATCACATAAAAAACGAAATCGCTTAACTTGAGTTTTATGAGCACTTTTAAATGAACTGTGAGAAGGGTCTCATATGCTCAGAGGGTTAAAAAAACTTTACAAACTTCGGATATAAAAAACTATAGAAATCTATTAACTTAGTATGTTTAATTTATTGTTTTAATTGCTTAAGTTACTATGCAAAAATTAAAAAAAATTCAATTGAAAACACTTATTTATATACTTATATATACAATTAAAATACAAGAGAGAATGTGTATTTTTATAATTTAAATATACACAAAATATTATTTCAGCATATAAAAGACGCTAGAAAGTAACCTTGGAAGAAAAAATTTATATATATATATATATATATATATATATATATATATATATATATATATATATATAGTTAATATTTATTTTTAAGACTATGCGAATTTTCTTATTTTCTCTGATAATAAAAGACACCTTTTCATGCACGTTTTTTAATCATCTATAAGCCCTTATTTTGTCAATATAATTACAATTAAAAGACATAATTTCATTGCTGCAAAATGCGCATTTAGTTGTATATTTATTTTTCACTAATTTTAATATTTCCATTCCATACTTTAATGTACAATTTCTGCTTTTTTAACACTTACTTCTTTAATGTATACTATTGAATCCAACGTTTGAATTTTCGTAATTTTGTACATTGCTTTACATCGGTATTTTACACCTCTGAGTTTCTCATTGTTATTTGATAATCTGTAACACTATTGTATTGGTGTTATTTTCTAATGTATTCTAATAATTGGTTAATTTCTATAATATCGATTTTATTTTCTTATTTATAATTTTTGTTATTTAGATTTTTAAAAAGTTTTATTATATATATCATATCAATATATATGAACTATTAAAAAAGTTTTAAATCTTCAACGATATCTTATTTTATCACCACCATTCTAAACACACAAATGCACAGACACATTTGCGCATATAAGAAGATGTTCTAATTATCTCAAATATATTTTATTTCTCCTGAACGAGTCTTGATTGACGTGCAAATGCAAAACTAGACAAAAAATATACACAAACTTAAATTAAGGGTGAACTTAAAATATACCAAGGGTACAGAAAAGACTTCGTGACGTACTAGGTTATAAACTAGAAATTACTTGTATTTGTTCAGTACATTTTCTGTTATAAAAATATTTCATATTGCTATACCAATAACTTTACAACAAATATATTCCTCTTTTAATGTTACATATTTAAATATGCTTTATAAATAAATTAAATTATGAAATTATTAACATTTATGAATAAGTAATATCTGCTGAAATACTGTACGTTATTTAGCATTAAAATTTCAATAATCCTATATATTGATTTTGTATAGATATATATGATAGAATCGAGTTTTCACAAATCAGTTACAGTAGCATTCATTATTAAGTATTATGTGTTATGTGAAAAACACTATACTTACTTGATTAATTCCTTTCTTTGTGCCAGCAAGAGGTGTTATTAATGCCAAAGGCATCAAAACATTGACGGAATTCACAACTTTTTTGTCGTTCTGAATCATTGTGTCTGTAAAACATGGGCCTTGTTTGTGCCAAGTGCTATCTGGAGAAGTAGCTTACAAATAAAGCACCAAAAACGTGAAATTAAAATGAGTACTTAATGCTTCTGTAAGTCTTCTACATACTTGTTCAAGGGAATTCATGCTCACCTTACACACATTTATATTTAATTATCGTTAAGTATTATCTTAAATATAAAACAAACACATTTCATTATTTGTTTCAATGTGCTTGATTTTTTTTTTTTTTTTTTTTTTTTTTTTACATGAACACCGGGATGCTATGAGGTCACTTGCTATTGAAAAGAAATACTTTGAGAAACTACTTATGGTATATGATTACTTCATGAAATATGAGTTGGACAAATTTAGCCTATAATAAATGCATCGAAAGTTGACAACAATCGTAGAAAGTAGTCAATAAAACGGACAGAATCTTTTTTCTAATTTTAAATGATGATGATATTTTAATTTTCTTAAACAATGGAAATTAATTTAGTTATTTTTATCGTTGTTCTTCATTGGTCAAATTGAATAAATTATATTTGATCTTGTGATACACAGGAGCTTGAAAATCACTCCTTTAGCAAAAATAGCAAAACTATTTCAGCACAATTATTTTCTTCAGAATAATGATGCGTCATTTATATACTTTATTATGGCAGGAGATATATTTATGTAGCTCGAATAAATGAAATTACTTGAATTATAAAAAAATACGTCTTCTTAAAAGTATGAGACCCAAGACTGAAGTTCTTTAAAACAAAATACGAATAGCTTCAATTCAAATATGCATTCAGAAACACTGATTCATTAGCCACTCCTTTAATAAAAAATAAAACTATGAATATGAATAGCAAGAATGCACTAAAAATACATCTCATACATTTGCGAGTATGAACAGAATTTTAAGCAGCTATATAAATAGCTTCGAATTTGTTAATATATTGTGCAATATTTTCATATCTGCAATGCGTATAGAGAATTTTGCATTTATTTAACTATGGAATGCATCCAACAATGACAGTCGTTCTGTAACGATATGCTCAGCTTTAAATAAAATTTGAATGTTTGAATAATAAAACGGTTTTATTATGATCGCATTAATATTGTATGAAGATAGAATTTCTTTTTTTTAATTACTTTATAGCAACTTTTGATATAAATATTGTAATTATTACTTTAAAATCATTCTACAAAATCATTCAGCACTCGTAGAATAAAATAAAAATAAGTAATTTATGAATGTAAATATTACGTAAATTCTGTGCGAGAAAAGATCAAATTTTAAACATATGCAAACAGAAATTTTATAAAATAATCTGTAAATTTTAAAGCCAAACTTTTTTGATCAACAAATAAAACATTATTATTATTATTATTATTATTATTATTATTATTATTATTATTATTATTATTATTATTTTTACTATTAATTTTACTATTATTAGTTATTATTTATTATATTTCTTAATGAAATTTTTTGTTCTATTCACTTTGTAGCATTGTGGAGATTTCAATTTGCTTATTCTTATTTCTTTTTATTAACTCTTCGTAAAGTAAAACTATAAAAGAAAAATTATTCTTCCCCTTTCCTAAATTATTTTCCTAAATTATATTTCAAGATTAATACAAATTTTATAACAAAAATAATCTATTAGTATAGATCATTCTTTAAATTTTTATGTCAAGCTTCTTTTCCTCGAGATATAAATTTCAATTTAAACACGAACGTTTATTCAACACTTAGAAGCTACATTCCACTTATTGAACAAAATATTGCTGCATCTATTTCTAAGCAAGAGAACATGATATTTTGTACTGAGCTAGGACGCCTACAGATTATTATGAAGTAAGCTTTCTAGAATCAACTAGGACTAAATTTTACTTTTAAACTTATAAACTCTGTGATAATATTTTAATTTACCTGAGCTTATTACTTATACATTATGCCTAGGTTGTAAGAAATAAAGTATAGTACATCAGTAATTTTCCATTTAAAGATCAGCAGATGACTATCTATATTTTGTAAAATGATTAGGATAAATTAACAGTTGCACTACTGTCTTTACAAATACAGATTAAATGTATCACAGAGTCTCATTTAAATGTGAGAAATTTAAGGCACAGCATATTTTTTTGCTCAAAATGATAGATAGCTCATTTCAATTCCAAAGTGAAATGGAGAAATAACATAAAATAAATTAATTGAATGCTGAATGGCATCATTTAGATCCTAAATTATTTAAGAAATCTTATACCACATTAAACAGAATAAAATATTATTCTCTACACCAATTAAAAATATAAAATATAGATGCTAATTTAAAAGGAAGATTTTGATACGTAGGATATGGAGATACTTTTTTTTTTGTCTTGCTTTAATTAAGATTATGTGCTTCTATCTTTAAAAATTAATTTTCCAAACATTTTTAAAGGTATGAGTTACTTACGTATTTTTCACTGCATCAACTACAGATTAAAAATTTAAATACTAATTTAAAAGAAAGTTTTTTATATCTACTATTTGAAGACATCACTTTTTCTTCAAATAAAATCTTACAAATCTCCTGTGGGAAATTCATTTCCAATATGCTTTATTATGTTTTTTTCCAAATTTAAATACTTCCTAAACTTATCTATCTTTGAATGTCTCTAGGAACTATGTTTACAAAATGGATATCCAGATTTGGTGCTTTTCCTTCTCCAGCCCGTTCATAACTCCGGAACACAGCACTAAAACGGGACACAATCAAGGCAGAGGTGTCCATTCCCAGCGGAGTTTCTTAATTGCGTGGACAACAGCCCATAAAGCTGTTCGCAAACGAATGTCAGGGTATCTCGCATCCTCTGTTGGCAGGTCATAAAAACGATCTTCCATACACACTTTGTGGAGAAGCAAGGCCCTCATACGAAATCCTATCGGTCACGTTGTTGATAGAGACGTTGTCATAGTAATCTGGCAAGCATTCAGCAAGTCGATCCCTCTCCAGGACTAAACGTTAGTAGCTGGGATTCTCAGCTCCCGACCAACCAACCACAGTGAACCAGGGTAGAAGATTCGCCAATACGCCAAAAAGCAAAAATCCAGTTCAGTGCTCCGTGCTCGAGCTTTACTTCATCCGAGCTCGTAGTAAGAAATTTTGGCCAGAACCCCCGAGAAAGGCAATTTTTAAAACATATCAATATTAAAAAGTAATAAAGAAAATTAACAGTCCAAGAAATATTAAATAAAAAGTAAGTTTCTGCCATCATTTTTCAGATTGAAATTGTAATATATTTTATCATCATAGGGGTTCCCCTTTTTCCCGTTTAAGATCAATTCTGAAAGCATGAACGTAAAAAGAAAAAAATCGAACTGAAAAATACTTAGTTCCTCTTTCTCTTAATGTTCAATTATTTTAAGTCGCTTGTGAAGAATAAATTTTACTATTTTCTTCAAACTCATGAGATAAAAAGAAAATTTAGTCAATTAAATTTGAAAATCAATACTTATACCCAAACTCCTGTTAGCGACCCCTTACAACTAAACCATTTTTAACTATGTATCCTATATTGGCGAAACTTTGGCGAAGCGTTACCATTAGCGGACTCTGATTGGTTGCTCGCGAACCGAGCTTCTCAGTTGCAAAGCCCTAGTCTCTACCAAAGCCAGCGGAGAGAGAGAGAGGGAGAGAGTCACATGACCCATTGCTCAGACCTCGGCCACCCCTTTTCTCTATTTCTTCCATCCCGGGATTCCTTTTTTTTCCTGGGAAGATTTTTCATCTCAATGGCATTATTATTTTTTTCTTTTTTATTTCGAGAAAGTCCAAGTCATTTGGCTTATAGTTGGAATTTACCAGGAAAAGGCTTTAAGATTTCTGATCACGCTTCGGGAACAGGGCAGGTGAGATCCTGCAGAAATTGAGCCACATTGCAGAGAAGAGAAGAGAATATTTTTTTTCTATTTTGGCACTCGTTAAAATGCTCGAAAGGAATTGGAGATAATGAATAAAAGAAAAAGCGCATAATACCGAAAGGAAGGCAATAAGATTCGAAATGAAAAGTTATCGCTTAATGATTATTTCTCATTTCTTCCTGTCACATAAGCCTTTTTCGTATTACCACATTATTGTGAGTCTGGGACTGATGTAAAACTAAAAATAACCGGTGCTTAAATGACAAAAGTTTGTCGAAATCGCCATTGAATCGAAAAAAAAAAACAAAGTATCGAGAACATTTTCTGCCTCTTTTTAAGCAGAACATCACTTAGTCAAGCAAAATTTATAACTTTTATTAAAAAAAAATTAGGTGTCACATAATAAACAACGACAGAAATTTAATCAAAGCAATAATTGAACCTAATATCTAAAAATCTGTATAAAATTATATTTATGCTACATTAATTTATATTTACAAATATATTTATTTTTGTATTTATATATTAATTTATTCTGTGCAATGAATAATACATTTTATAACAATTAAGATATAAGAGCATGATAAGTAATGTGATATTCTTTTGCTGGTTGTTTTGCATATCTCTAACAGATGATTATTAATATTAATAAAATAAAGAATATGGGTGTGCTTTCCAAAAAGTAAACGAAAAAATTCAACTGAATGAACACTATTGGAAAACAAAACTGTTACTTGAATTTATAAGAGTCTATAAATATTTTATTTGGTGAGGGATTAAATTAATTTGAATTCTGTTATTTTATTTTAAATATTTAATTACGCGCTATTAAATATCACTATATCTGTTTGTTTTTTTACATTAAATACTGTTTTTTTCATAGTCTTCGTTGACCTTGAAAGCATTAAAAGGAAATTCTTAAAAGGAAAGTAAAACCATTTAATTACTTATTCCCAATATTTTTAAAAATTTTCTAAAATTCTTAAATTATATACTTTAAGAAACATCTTATTTGCACACGAAATAGTTCACAAATTTTCGCTTTATAAGGAAAAAAAAAAACATGTTGGGAATCAAAAATTGTTATTTAACAAGAAAATTAATTTTGTTTTATATGTGCGTTAAGGAACTATTTTTAGCACCAAAGATGAGCTAGATATTTTACTTTTGAAAATATGCAAATAATTAATTTAAAGTTTTATTTGGTAAGTTTACTAGATTTATAAATGACGGTTTAGATACCCTAAGCAGCACTGCACTTCTGTTTCTAAGGATTATTCATCTGTACATTTGTTCCCTATGTTAACAAGTTTAGAACTTTTTGTTTTGTCCCCTATTTTAAAATGAACAAACAAAAACTGCTTTTTACTGCTAAAACATAGTTTAATGGTCTAGCTATCTATTTTTCGAATAAATAAAAACTGCAATTTATAGATTTAAAATGGATTTACTAATTATTTTAATGAAAAACAAGAATAGTTGCAAAGAACACTTGATCGATCCATTTAAGACTATTTGTATTGTTGACTGTTTGTTCTGCTTGTATAATCTTCGAGTTAAACTACAACATCGATATTGAAGATATCAACATTATCAGATAGAAAGAAAAAAAGACGAAAGTTATCCACGTCTTCAATATCAACCTGTATTATTTCCTATCAAAAATCAATTCGAATCTGAAGTCCAGAAATAATTTTAATCTAAATTCATGCAAGTGCATTTCTTCAGGTGCACTTTCAAAAATAATTTTAACGTATAACTGAAAATTCCTGCAAGTGCATTTATTCAAGTGCACTTTCAAATATAATTTTAACATATAACTAAAAACACATGTAAGTGCACTTTCAAATACAATTTTAATATATAACTGAAAATTCATGCACGTGCATTTATTCAAGTGCACTTTCTAAAATAATTTTAACATATAATTGAAAATTCATGCAAGTGCATCTGTTCAAGTGCATTTTCAAATAAAATTTTAATATATAACTGAAAATTTATGCAGGTTCATTTATTCAAGTGTATTTTCAAAAATAGATTTAGCATGTAACTAAAAATTTATACACGTGCAAAATAAATAAAATGAATGTAAAATAAATAATTTCTTGAAATTCCATTCGGATTTTCACATGGATTATGGAAGCTTTTTGATTAATGAATTAGACTAGAGTTTGCTAAAGCGCACGTTAACAAACCTGTAGATTTCTGAATGGATGTAATATTTGCAGATGAATCAAAATTCAAACTTTTTGTAAAATTTTAGTGTATAGCTGGCCAAATACAGAACTTGAGGAATAGAATAAAGTGTTCTCAGGGTAAACATGGTGATGGGGTGTGATACTATGGGAATGTGTAGGAGATTTGGATGTCATAAATTTAGTTGAAATAAAAAGTATAATGACCCCGCATTCATACATTGATATCTTCAAAGAAAATTTGCGTCAAAGTGCAGAAAATTTTACTCTTATTCAACTATATAAGTTTTATCAGAATAATTATCCTAAACATACCGCCCTGTCAAACGCTTGACAGTTCCAAATGTATTCCAATCGATCTGACGATCTAGGAGGCCAACAAAATGGGCCACATATGACCAAATCATCGCAGATACTGCTCAGTCAGTAATTCCCGAACAGTAGTTGAAGAATATGCAGGGACGCCACACTGTTAAAAATTTGCAGCAATCTGTCCAGTCATTCGACCGTTTTTATAGAGAACAGTTACATAACCGTAATTAAACTGTATTTTGACCATATTCTTTCTCCTATTATGGTCAGAATATAGTTAAATTACGGTTATGTAACCGTTTTACATAAAAATGGTCGAATGACTGGACAGTTTGCTGCAAATTTTTAACAGTGCATGGTGTTGAAAAATGATTTCCTACAGAAATGACGACAAGTAATCCTAGCAGATGATGTTCCACAAACTCCAAAATGTATTGCTTGTCAGATGATCATGGAATACGGGTGAACCTATCAAGCAGTCGCCAGCCATTCCAAGCCAAATATTTAGGCCGAATTGCGTCTGGAAAGATGAGTTTCGCCCTTGCAAATTGAATTGATTTTATTGGGCGTAATGATGCCAATTGTGTAAATCTAATATGCCATTCGAGTGATTTCATATAAAAGGCTACATTTCTCCTGAAGTAGAACACCTATTTAGTTTATTGTAGTCTTATTCGAAAGCTGGTAGAATGGACAAGTTTCTGGCAAATTTGACTGATTGTAGCTAAAAAAGTGTTTGCGATATTGCCGCCGATTAAAGATTTTGGCGACAGTTTGATTTTGCTTTCGCCAATGTTTCAACGTTTGTAGCTCGCTGTTAAATCCAGATATCCTGGTGGGAATGATGTCATCTTATAAGAATTGTTCGGTTCTTTCCAAAAATGTACTTATTTTGCGTATAGAGTTTCCAGAAACATCTCAAATTTGTATATTTTTGAGACTTGACGCATTTTTTGCGCATTTTCTTCTATCCGCCATAACTTGGAAATGGTTAGAGATGAGACAGCGTTTCTGTGGCGGTTTATGATACACGTTGGCTTTTATATAACTCCCCTTTCGTTTGGCAGATTATGTCAAATTCATCCTGTATGTAAATCATTTCAAATTTACTTGTTAATTATTTTTTTGTTTTGTCATTACGAAGATTAATGAATCACTTGCTAGTTTTTGTTATTGTTAATTTTTTTAACAAACCGTTGACTGCAATGAAAAGTAGATGTTATAATCTAAATTTTGACAGTTTGAATGTAATTTTTTTCTTTTTGTGCATTTTGTTAAAGATATAAAACAAACCATTGCTAACAACTACATGCATACTTATTTTAATCACTGTATATAGATAGATATATGAACTAAGTGATTGCAAGGGGTCGGTTTCTAAAGAAATTAATCTAAAAAGTCTGTGCGCTAGCATATACATAAATAACAAAAGATAATTCCAATATTATTTATTATTACAAACAATAATTCTAGTTTATATTCACCAAACACACATCCAGTTATGTCCCAAAATAACTCTATTTGCACAAATTTTATTATTTTTTTTTTTTAGTTTTTTGATTCAATAGAATTTTATTTGCTTTGAGGAATATTCTGCAATAAAAATTATGTAATGCAAATAGTTTTTGTTTTAATTTAAAAATTTGTAATGCAAACCCCATTACTCTTTCATTTGATTTGCGGTAATTTATATATATATACTATATTTAATTATTTATTTTTTGTCTGAAAAATAAATAAAAGGGTAACAAAAGATATTGGATGTGAAAGTAGTAGAATAAAAATCTCTAACTAATATTCTTATAAAAAATGCTATAGGATTACATTTTTTTTTTTTTTTTTTTTTTTTTTTGCTAAATTTTTAAAAGCCGAAGTATTGTACTTCTAATTGTACTTTTTACATGTGTGTACTAATGGGCGAAGACATGTTTGGTTTGTGAATTTGAAGTACGTTAACAGAAAAAAGGAACAATGGTTATTTCTTCAGTTCTAATTAATGCAAGAATAAGACAAAAGTACCATTTTTATTCTTATAATTTTTTTATGTGTTTATGTAGTTTAATTTGTTGTAAAGGTTTATCTACATATTAAAAATCATGCCATCTTTCATTTTCGAAATGGTAGCACATACTTTTGGCACTTTATTTGTATTCCTTGGAACAACACAGTCTGGAAAACATATGATTTAAAGCATTGTTTCTTAAATCTTCATGCATTATAAGATGTGAAAACTTGAGGATGTTAATGTTAAGTCCAAGTGACAAATATTAATGTATATCTTTCCCAAAAGTCACTAGATTGAAATTTTTCTTTCATGGTACCCAAATATAATATTTTACTTTTTTGGTTCAAAAACATATTTTTAAATTATGAATATTATTAATAAACTCGTGTTAAAGATTATTAATAGTAACGTACAATAATTTTTGCATACATCAAAGAATCAGAATTGCCAAAATCTATGCGACTGTGTGGTTATGTTAATTTACAGCTAGTTAGTTCTTATCATGAGATATAGAGAAATTGTGTTTTTTGAAGGTCGTTTTCACCCACAGAAAAGAAAATCTTAGCTAGTAGCCGGAAATTTATTTATTTAATATTTTAATTTTTCTGTATTATTTGTACGACGACTAATTGAATGACTGTAATTATTTTCACTGTAAGACCTTAATTTTTTTTTTTTTTTTTTTTTTAAATTTATGGATAAACAACCCCTCACATTTTTTTTTCTTTTAAAACTATATGGCAATTAAAATTAAAAAAAAAACTTGTCCAGGTTGATTTGTTTTAAAGAATTCAAATAAAATGTCGAAAGTGGGTGTTACCATTTGAAAATTTAAGGTTGGTACAATTTTTTAACATGTCACTACATACAATTATAAAGAACTTTATACGATTTAAAACGTTACTTTCGTTTTATTCTTACGTTAATTAGAACTGAAGAACGTTTGTATTTTTATATTTGTTTTTTATTTATTATTTGTTAATGTACTGTACAATATGCGCAAGGAGATTAAAAACTGTATGCAAGTAATAACTTCACTTCTAAAAGTTACAGAAAAAGATCCCTGAACCCAAATTACTTGTCTGCGATTTTTATATTTCCGCTATACTTTTATGGTCTTAAAGTACGCTCTTATTTTTGCTCGAGCTTTGAAATTTTTAATACAATCCCCATTATTTTTTCATTCTATTTCTAATAATTTATTTACCCTAAATATAAATTTTCACTGTTGAAAAACGTTAATTGCATTTATGATTTAAAATCATTGCATTATTAATTAATAATTAATATTAAAAAATAATCTTAAATGTACAAAAGCTTTATATTTGAGCTTTTACAAAATCATGTAAATTAAAAAGCAATGAATTGTATAAATTATTTTTTTTCGAATTATGTCTAAATAACGGACGGTTGTTTTTAACATTGATAGGTACATTTTAAAATAATTTATATTTCAAAAACTAATTAACAAATATTAGGGAAAACTCTGCATTTCCATTTTTTTCGGCTTGCAAAACTTCATTATATAATAAAATAATGGTGTTTTTATTGAACTTTTACAAGTAGTTAAGTTTAATTTTAATATGTAGATTACTCCTTATGTCAAATTAAACCATAAACACTGAAATTTTTTTTTTGATTTTACGGTATAATACTGGCAGCTGGGGTGCTAGTATTATACAGTAAAATCAACAATTTTTTTTTTCAGTGCATAATCATAAAATACTGTCTACAAACTAAAATACTAGTTTTATTATTTTTTTCCTTTCATTAATAAAAAATGAAATTATAGCTATTTTTCAGAACAGTTTTCCTCTTTTTTTTTTTTTTTTTTTTTACTTCTGTACATAATTAGCAAGAGAAAGCGCAGATAAAGAAATAGCATTATTATCGCAAATTGTGTATAAAAATAATCAGAGTTCATATATGAAATGCAAGATATGATGATAAGTACACTTTTGGCAAAATTATTAAAAAGCAAAAAGCTTCCAAATATGCCACAAATATTGTCTAAATATAAAATAATATGAAAAAAAAGTTCTTTGAAAGGAATTATCATAAAATTTTACTGATTATAAAATGAAAAAAGTCAAATAAATATTGTTTGATATTAGCAGACATAAAAATTAATGGCTATTAGTACATTAAAAACCATTACAATATGCGTGATAGTAAATGCATAATAAATATAATTATTTTATAGCTTTACAGTAACAATATGAATTGCCATTAAAAAGAAGTTACCAACGCTTTCGAGTATAATAGAATTGCATGTCTTTCAAAGAGAAATAAACGAGTAGAATGATAATAAAATATATCTTTCCGATTTTTGATATGTTACTTTTATACGATTGCGTTGCCATCACGACGTGCAGAAGCCTATTAATATGGGCCATTCTTTACTTTCTCTCGCTCAGTATCGTGCAGGTCTCTATGTTTTACGAAAAAGTTCTCTTTTCGTGTAATTAAATATAATGGTTCCTATTTTCTGTAATGATATTTTGAGTTTGTTTGAAAAAATATATTAAATAAATAAAATCTAGTATTTCTTAGAAATGTCATCGCATTGTCCAGACACATCTAAGCACATTCATTGCGATTAAAACGTAAATAGTTATAAATCTAACGTGATAAAAATTTACTCCAAAACGCTTTTTATCATAATAATTACACCGCTCAACACGTGTTTTGGTGCCGAGGTGTTTTGAGCTGATTTTATATATATTTTGTGCGCTGATTTCAAACATAGCATTAATTTTTGCCTAGTATCAGCTCTACTTTTTGAGATATAAAAATCGTCTGATTTGTGTTACCCTATTTCATATTAGGTCTACGATTCACAGAAGAGAATACAAAACGTTAAAACACATAGTCTAATTTTATTTTCTTGAATGTTTTAGTGAAATGAATAAAATATATTATTTAACAATACACCATTACAATAACACTATACTGACTAAAATAACTCTTTTTTCTTTAAAAAAAAAATTGAAACCATAATTAAAAAGAAATTAGTTTAGGAAGCTTCTTCTGCGGTGCATTCTTGAATGAACTTTGTTTGGGCAGTCTCTTTGTAAGTTCCAGCAGTAATCTGCCATCATATGTATATCCCATCTTCCTTGGTTGCGATCTTCCTGTTTTTTTGTATGTCTTGGTGAAATCTTTCACCTTTCTGTTTGCTCATATCACCTAAATACATTGTAAAACTGTCCAAGTGGTAACTAATGCACAATATTACAACCAATGTCCTGAAATGAATAAAGATGTTGTTTACTAGCTCAGTATAGATTTGAGCTATGTGGTTGTACAGAAAGTTTGTGACAACCAGGACTAATAACCTTTACACATTTCGCTGACCTTCTCTCACAGAATCTATGAAGGAATGGGATCTACCAGGATATTTTATAAGCTGTCTTATTCCAAGGCCATTAAAAACACCACCTTTCAGCTTTTCTGTACTTATCACAGGCATTTTTCTCCAAATTTTTATCAAAATATACCAGGATGACTAACACAACTTCTTCGACTGGAAGACTTTTCTTCTATAACATGAAAAACAGTTAAGGTGCATTTATATGCCTCTTGCTAAGAAAGTCTCAAATCTTTCAACTAACCATTTTTTTCCAAAGGTTCTGTGCTCATCAACAAAAGAAAAAGCCGTAAATCTGTCAGCGATGTCACCTGCTGACCTCTGGCCTTTAGACATGCTAAAGAAGTCATAAAACACCAAAGAGAGCGAATGACCACATGAAACGTTCCGAAGATCTGAAAACCAGTCTGCTCAGACCTTGAAGATTGGTCAGATGGTGATGTGCCTCAGTCTGGACATGCGCAAGAAGTACAGCTGCTAGATAAAAATTGTTTTCCGATTTGGAATTAGCACACCCAATATAACCGAAATCAGTTCTAACATTCCAGTAACCAAACAAAATTTGTTGTTGCTGTTGTTGTTGGGTTGTGTTATTTAATCATGCTGATTGATTCCTTTGAAGATAATGTGAGCAAATGTGAGCAAATGAAGAGAAACGAGGTGGTAAGTTTTAATAAGACGAGTCCCTTTCAAAATACGTTTTATAAAGTTTAAATCAATAATAAGGTACAAATCTACCGTTTTAAAAGCTTTTAAATACAACCACTGAATAAACAATAATTTTCACACATTAGTAAATTATTAATTTGAGAAATCAGTTGTGATTGTCACCACTATCTTTCCGCTGATGCGCAAAGTGCCAGTTTCTCTTAAAATAAAATTATTTTCATTCACACTATAAATATTATTAATTAGAAGCAGACCTTTCAAATAATATTGGTGGTTCAAATTTCAAAAATGGCAAGAAACATTTCTTACCTGATATTTGATATAGTAAACGTTTTTTCTAAAATTTGGCCATTCATGAAATTTTTTGGTGCGGTGCTCCATGGGAGTGGAGGCAAAATTTGAAAACTCCTTTAGTTTGTTCGGTTATTCCTCGAAATTCACCACACTGCGAAATTTCTCCTTGAAAGTTCTGATATATTTTGCGGTATGATTTTACTTTCTATGATAGCTACAGAAATGGGGTGGGGAGATTTCGAAAGCTTCCTTATCTGTTCCGGGGCGAATTTAAAAGAATGGCTATATTTTTCTTTTGACCCCGAGACCCATAGTATTGCTAATTTTTTTGTATTGGTTTCGGCAGAATAAAATCTGCAACTAAATGTTCAGAAACATTTGGGTCTTCAGGGAGGACAGGAACGCATTTCAAAACATTCCTCTGTGGCCCGGGTTACGAGATTCACCGATCTTCGAAATTTGTTACCGTCAGTGACAATGCATTTTAATGTCTAGAGCAAGGTCAATTAAAACAATATTCATTTAATCTATTGTAAGTGTTTAAAATCTCTCTTAGAAATTTTTTGATAGCTGTCCCGATGTACTCTTATCTAAATTTCTTAGTCCACCGGTCCCCGTAATGCCGTAATTATGCACGCAGACACACATATAAACAGCTTCTTTTATTTTAAATATCTAAAAGGAAAAAAAAAACTCTATGCTTTTAGACATGATTAAGAAGCGGCAATAATAATAATAATAATAATAAAGAACAGTTTAGAATAAGAAACATCATATAAACAAAGTGTTGGTAAGAATTATTTGAATTGTTAAAAAATATATATTTATGGTTTATGAAACAGATTTTAAATTAGACTCATCAGGAGTTTTTATTATTTAAATAAGTGCTTATTTTTAATCAAATCTTTTCCCAATACTAGAAAATAATGATAGTTTTAATTAAATTTAGCTATTAAAAACGAACCAATGTTGAAAAAATAGATTAACAAACAAAATTTAACTGAATATTTAAATACACTTATTTATCAAGTACGTACGTAATTATATAAATGAATTGTTTCGCAAGGAGCTACTTAAATAATTAAATATTGAGAAAATGTACCCAAGAGTAATTTTAATCAAAATAACACCCTTTTCTTTAAATATTTTGTGATATATTTTCAAATATCCACTTCAGAATAAAAATAATTCAGTGTCCGAAGACTTTGTGTATTGTATCGCTCGAAATTTATCATCTTCACGGTAATATATATATATATATATATATATATATATATATATATATATATATATATATATATATATATATATATTATATAGAAACTGTATTAGAAACCACATTAGCAGTAAAATTTCCTTATTATTTTTTTTTAACAGTGTTTACACAGAATTTCTTAAGCTCGAGCAACATCGACCGTTAATATTGAATATTTAATATATATATATATATATATATATATATATATATATAACCATAAATGAAACATTATCATAACACCAACTTAAACCAATATATATATTCATGAAAAATCTGCAAGAGGTTTAAATTAATACGTATAAAGAATCACAAGTTTTATATATTTAAGATTTTTTATATAAATTGAATTATCAAAATTTGAGTTTGTGTTACTGTCTCAAACTCTTCTGATTTTCTACACGAGGAACCTCCAACTTAGAGATTCATCTACCCCAACCTTATCTAAAACGCCCACTAGTAGACGTTAAAATAAAGAGCTTTTAGATGTAGTAGTTAGTATATGTTATATGTTAAGGCTGTTGTTGAGTCAGGTCTCAAATTCATGTCGCTAATATTAAACCTATGGGTGTGGAATGCATTCTTATTTTTAAAATACCTGATAAGGAAAATAATATTTTTAACTTCTTTTTTCTCATCTTAAAGCAAGTCTCTTTCTTTTCAGATGACGAAATATATATTTAAAAATATATACAACCTGTGGCCAGAAAGTTCGGTGAATGAATTTTTATTTCAAATACAGTATTGTACAGCCTCAAATACAATTTACTGTCCTTCAAAATAATCTCCATGGATGGTAATGCACTGTTGAGAACGAGTATATAAGATCTGGAAACTACTGTAAGACAGTTCTTTCGGAATGGCGTTCAGCTCGGCCGTCACGTTGCGTTGAATGTCGGTGATGTCCGTAAATCTCTTTCCCTTCAGGGCTGACTTCAATCTGGGGAAAAGGAAGAAGTCTGCAGGTGCCAAATAAGGTGAATAAGGGGGTGATCAATTGTCACAACTCCATTCGCGGCTAGGAACTTCCGTACAACCAAGGCGGTGTGTGGCCGGGCATTATCACGAAGAAGAGTCCAGGAGCCTTGCGTGGCGTACTCAGGGCGAACGCAACAGATCCGTTGCAGTAAACGCTTCAGAATATCGGCGTAGGCAACAGCAGTCAATGTGGTACTCTCAAGGAGGAATTCTTTGTGAATGAGACCCTTAGAGTCGAAGAATGCGATGAGCATTGTCTTTATTCGCGATTTTTCTGACCGTACCTTGGTTTTTTTAGGCGACGACGGACTCCGCCACTTCAAACTTTGTCGTGCCAAACTCCAAACTTTGCCCCGAAGGGAAAGAGATTTATGGACATCACCGACATTCAACGCAACGTGACGGCCGAGCTGAACGCCATTCCTAAAGAACTGTTTTACAGGAGTTTCCAGGACTTATATACTCGTTCTCAACAGTGCATTACCATCCATGGAGATTATTTTGAAAGACAGTAAATTGTATTTGATGCTGTACAATACTGTATTTGAAATAAAAATTCATTCACCAAACTTTCTGGCCACAGGTTGTACTTAGATATATTTGAAGTATTAACATCTTTCTCGCAGGTCATCATCTTCTCTAATATTTTAACACATAAAATATTAAACTAAGCACAGATTTAAAAAATATTTTGTCAACTGAAAAAGAAAGAAACATCCTTTAAGAAGAGTACCTAGAAGAAAGAAGTTAAAAATATTAATTTCCTTATGAGATATTTCAAAAATAAGAAAGCATTCCACACCCATAGGTTTAACAATAGCGAGAGGAATTTGAGATCTCACTGACCAACGCCCTTAAGAAAAACTGATAGATTATTTTAAATGCGAAAAATGCGCATATTGGTGCCAAAACTGTGAGTGTTTCAAATGAAATATACATACTGCGTACAAACTAACCAGAGTTTTCAGACCAATAAATTAATTTTTTTCCAAAATCCTTCTCAGATCTCCCAATTTCATGTAAAATTAAACATGATTGGATATGAAGGAAAACGATACATTAGGGTGTTTTGAATTTGAAAGTATATGGATAGATGATACATTCCTTTTATCACAAAGTGTATCGAAGTTTATGTCACTTTGCAAGATATTTCTTCTCTTCATTGAAGTCATAATAGTATCTTCATCATGATAATTCAATTATGATGAAGAGAAGAAAAACAATTTTGAAGCTGTTTGATATCGTAAACTCTCAGATGGGGATATCTGATCTGTAACTAAATTTACAGAGAGAAAATATTTACATTGTTGATGTTTTTTTCTACTTCGTACTTTGTCGAATCGGGTTTCAGTGCTCCGAGTTATATTATTAACAGACAAAGAAAGCTAATAACCAGACAAAGAAACCTAAATATCACTGTAAGGAGAACATCTTAGATTATTCCTGATAAAAAAAAAAAAAAAAAAAAAAAACTGGGCATCTAGCGTATTTAATTCTGAAACATCCCATAAATATTTTTGGGTCTTGAATAAATAAAGATTTTAAGTAAAAAATATAAAAATAAATAAATGCATTTTATAGTTCCAAATCTCTTTAAATTACTTTGCTTTGTTACATGTCTACTGATATGCTATTTTATATTTTTTGTGCAATAATTCTCGTAAGTCCCAAATTAAGCTTTTTGTGCAGCAGTGGATGATAAAGAATTTTTTCTGTTAACAGAAATAAAAAAAAAGGTAAATAATCCATCAAATTCGTAAATTACGTGTATTATAAATTATGTTGTATTATATTATAAATTTAATTAAACCTCTTCATTTTGTTATTAAATGAAAGAAATATTTTTATTTATAATTTATTTATTTATTATTTTCTGTATTTCTTTTTTCTTACTTTTCTTACACAAAATTTACTACTAAATATTTTAAGACCAAATGATTATACTAAAGTATAGCTGTCTGTATCTTATCCATTTATAATTTAAATATTGACAAATATTCGGAAAAAATCTATCTATAAATTCAAAATCTTTTAGAACACGTCAAATCTATAAAATAGTTATATCTCATTTCGTATGGTCATTTTTGAATTCACTTGCACTTTTTATGCCCGATGGAACTTTAAAGTACAGTACAAGAAAAGGATGGCTTGAGGCATTTAAACTTTGGAAAACTTGCCTGCAAAAGTGCATTGATCTTGGAACACTCCTAAAGAGTTGGTAAGTTTAACTTGTACCATTTAGCGGTATCTAAAACATTCCAATGTGACCCTTGTATAAGAATAAACAGTGAATAAAACAAGGTTGAAGAAGTTATTTTATAGACACTATATGTTGTTTTTTTTTTCTTGATAAAAATAATGCATAGATTATCAAAATAAAAAACGCATAAAATTAATTTTCAGAAATGCACGCTTCGGTTTGAAAACAAGAAAAGAAGTAAGAGATATATCAAAAAGTGACAAAGAAATTTTATAAAGAGCTGAACCTCTTTTGATAAGACTGATCGCGATTTTTTCTGCTGATATATGAAATGACTCATTACTTAAATAATTGTTTTAGATTTTTAAAAGAAAATATCATTTTAATAAAAAGTTATTATAACTTAAATTTTGACCAAATTTTGTATAATTTTCAAATTTTATACAAATTTACTTTGATTTTAAGTACAAATTCTGGTGTGTGCGCAAATTGAAAAGAAATTAATACATAAATAAAGTACGTAATAAATAGGAAAACATTTAAGGGGTTTCAAGAGTTTCACTTTTCCATTGAAGATGCAATTTAGCATTATGTCACATTTAATTTTATTTCAGATTCCGTATAAAACACAAATGCATAAAACGTTTAGCACTGATAGCTTAATATCTGTTCTAAGTAGAATAATTATTTCTAGAGATCGACCGAAACAGGTTTTCAAGACCGAAACCGAAACTGAAACCGAATTTCGGTGATCTTCCCACTTTCGGCCAAAACCGAAACCGAAACCGAAAGTGTAAAAAAAAGCTTAAAAACTGATTGATACATACATAACTGCATATGATTATTAATTAATTAATTAATTAATAACAAATAATTAATACTTACTTAGTAATAACTAATTACGTTACTAATTAATTTATTAATTATACGTGTATTGAACCACATTTCTAACAAACAGACGTGCATATATATATGTGTGTGTATAAGTTTCAAACAAAAATGAAACATAAATAATACAACTTTTATATTTTATTATTTTATAACATCCAGGCATTTATCAAAAATTAATTAACAAGGTAGTTAAATAATGTAAAACAAATTCAATAATGAATATTTATTTTTTAAATATATTCATTTTTTCAGTTCGTTAATATTTTGCATTTAAATTGATTGAAATAAAGTACTTAAAAGTTTTTTTCTTAGGAAATTAACATTGAATATATTGAATATGTTTTAACCATTTTATAATTCTAAATATTATTAATATAATAGACGTTTAAATATAGATATATATTTAAATATTGCTGAATATTATTATTAATTATTTAAAATTTTTCAAAAATATTTTTATGGTACACATGTTTTAATAACATGTTTACTTGACATTCAGTTTACTTGACATACACAGAGTTTCGGTCGAGTTTCGGTCAGGCCGAAATTTTTGCAGCATTTTCGCCGAAAACGAATATTTGGCGAAACTTCGATTTTGCGTCGAAACCGAAACCGAAACCGAAATTTAGGTCGATCTCTAATTATTTCTATATTCTACAATTGATATTTTACTTTTTTCTTAATGTTTAATTTTGATAAAAAGTTTATTTTTTATTTTTTACTTGCATTCACTGCGCGCAAGATTATAGAAACATTATTGGTTTTAGCGTCCCAAATAATATTGAAAATTATGTAAAACAAATGTACCTTGAACGTATACTTAATTTTTAACCAGATGAAAATTTACTTTAAAAAAATTAATTTAAGTTATAAAATTTTGAAAACATTCCGTTTTTTTGTTGATAAATACTAATTTGAAATAACCAATGCAGTTATAATACTAAATTTGAAGTATAAGTTATTACTTGCATAAAAATTAATGCATCTGCCAAGTTTCATACAAATTGCTTCATCAGATATTGAAAAAATGTGTAATGGGTGCAATTCAAAAAACATTTTTATTATTTTTTTAAATCAAAATTATACATTTTATTAAGAAGGTAAAATATCAGTTGTAGAATATTGAAATAATTATGCTACATAGAGTAGATATGAAGCTTTCAGTTGTAAAAATTTCATGCAGTAGTGTTTTATAGGGAATCGACTTGATGCTAAATTGCACCTTTAAAGAAAAAAAAAAAGACTTCTGAGACTCCTTAAAATTATTTTGAAAATTATTATTTCACATTACGATAAAAGGATATTCATAATAAAAGTATTATAAACCATTGTTTAAAAAAACGTTTAAAATAAAATTTATTTAGTAATTGACTAAAATGGAATTATTCATTCATGAGTTAATATGCAGGTTAGAACAATTAGATAACTATTTTTCACGAAAGGAAAATATGCAGTAATTTCATTTATATATTCTTTGTTTTATTAAATATTCTTTAAATATATTTAAATAAAAACAGCTAAATGCAGTTTATTTAAAGGTTGCGTTTTCCCAAGCGAAAAAGTTTTATTGTGCTTGTTGAAATATTTAAAACAAATATTATTATAAACTATTACAGCCACTTAAAATTTCCACTTTAATAAACTGCATTAGACACAGAAATTTCAGAATGTTTTAAAAGAAATAATGCCTTTAAAATGTAAATATAAAAGACTTACTTTACAGACTTCCTTTTGAAGAAAAATGTTGATAAAAGATTATACTTTTTGCTTACCTACAAGAAGAAAATATACTTATCAGGTAAGAAAATAAATATAAAGAAAGTAAAAAGTTATGAAAGATTTATAGGTTAAAAAAAAAAAAAAAAAAAAAAAAAAAAAAAAAAAAAATTAATGTAATAATTTATGAAATACGGTACACCGAAATAGTTTTTATGTGCATAATAACATAATAAGATCACTAATTATAATTAAAATATTAGATAAAATGCTTAAGGGATACAAAGAGGAACACAAAAGGCTTATAAAAACCTTTTAATGATCGACATATGTTTCAGCGTTCATATACGGCGCCATTTTCAAGATATAAAACGATAAACAAAAATATTCTCGCAAATTTTGAAAATAAACTTGAAAACATGTTTTGTGTTCCTCTTTGTATCACTTAAGCATTTTATCTAATATTTTAGTTTTTATGTGATTTTAAAAATTAATCTTTTTTTTTTTCCTTTCACATTAAGAACACATTGGAATATTGCTGTACACAGATACACAATTGAACAAATAATACCATAAGTAGATATTTATAAGATATTATATTAAAAAATAATAATAATTCATATTGTGGCGCAATGTTCTGTGATTAAAACAAGAAAGACGGTCTAGTCAAGGTCTATGCACAGTTACAGAAAATGACTGTCGAAAACATGAAATTAAATTAAATTACACATTATCATCACTGCAGGTAAAGTTTCAACATTAAAATGTCTAGAATGTTCTTAAAGTTCTAATAATTGAGAATTGATTTCAAATATAACATTTTATTCAAATATCGTCAACTGTATATCTCTTAATAAGTTAATCTCTTATTATATTAGTAAAGCGGATTTTTTGGAGAGATTTAATTTTAGATCGTAGTAATAATCATTACCACTGGTATAGTGTTCATAAAAAGACTCTCCTTCCCTTAACCAATAACAAAAACAAATAAATAGAATTACATTAAATAACTCAGAGGTTTTGTGTGCAACCTCGATTAGGAGAAAAGAAAATCAAATACATTTACGAACATAGTTTGATGCAACCGTATCATTTGAAAATAATTTCTCTTTTCATTTTTAATCAGAAAATGGCGTCAATAGAAATATAATAATCCATTTTATTTCTTATTTTTCCTCTTTAAAAGAGAGAGAAAGAGAGAGAGAGAGAGAGAGAGAGAGAGAGAGAAGGGAGGGGGGGATAATTTAGTTTCCATCTTTACAGAAACTTCGTTAAAAGTTATATTAATATATACATAATTTTATAAATTATGTAAATATTATATTATATAATACTTACATAATATAGTATATTATGTAAATTATCTATTATATTTATATAATATTATATTATATAAATATAATATTATATAAATTTTTAAATTCTGGCGATTTAATATGACATCCTTGGATCCTTGAGAACAACTGATGTTAATGCCATTGCGCAGCGTTCCATAATCTAAGAGGAGTGGTTGTGAATCACAAATAAACAGTCCGATTTTAATACAATAGATGTTAGATGTTACAAGTACACCTGAAGTGCCTATTAAAACATTTTTTTTAAAGTTGTAAGTCAGACGTATAGACAATTAGAAAACTTGACAAATAAAATAATTTACATTTGTGGTGATTATGAATAACGATGTTAGGAAGCTATATAAGCATAAAGGTTCACAATTTGTGTATCATTATTATTTTTTTTTATTCTCATATACGGAAAAATAAACAAATGAATATTTATATTTTTATAACGTGTAAAACATAATCATAAAATTATAATTCTTAATTATTTTTCATTGTATCGAATTAACATTAAACGTTTGAAAACAAAAATAAAAATATTTAAAATAGCTCTGAATTAAATAAAAACTTAACATACATCTTTAAATTGTTTACATTTCACTATTCTTAATATATATTTTTACTATTATTAATCGCGATTTATTTCACTTCCCCAGGTTTTACATTTCCATACATTATTCTAATATTCTAAGCAATCTCTTTATAAATCATTATCGAGAGTTATGATTTAATCGTATCATATCGAATTAACTGAATAAATTAATTTGAATCAGGAAAAAATTACGTTATCGTAAAGTCCAGCTTAAAAAAAATAAAAAATAAATAAACCTTTTAATTTTCTTGATTTCTTACATATATTATTATTTTAAACCCGCTTATCTTTATCGCTCAATACAAGATACACTGCAGCGAAATAAATAAATAATAATAAAAAAAATACATTAATTACTGTATATTCGGGAAAAAAATTAAACTACAGAAAAAAATAGAGTTTGTGGTGTCATTTATTTTAAATTAACTCGTTAAGAATTTATGCGCAATATGCCGTTTAATTTTGTATAATTAGATAATTAATCTACAAAACTTGCATGGATAATAAAATGATATTTGATAAATTACATCAAGTTCAATAATAAATCTCTGTAACACAAGATATATTTAGACTAACACAGAATTGGAAGTTCCATGTCAAACATCTACTTTTATTTTTTTTAATTAATTGCATTTAATGCATATTTAAATAAGTTTAATGTGTTCTTTTTAATCTTAGAAGTAAAGAATATATAATATTTATATGGTATAATAATATGTATATAGCATTTATATAGTAATTATGTATTATACAGAATATACAGTATAGTGCACAATGAAGTACAGAACATATAGTATATGTAGAATGTATGGTACGTATTGTTTAATGTATTTTAAAAGTATTCTTTTCTATTTTATTCTAATAAATCATGTAATTTCAAAATTTCCAAAGAATTAGTTTAAAAGTGCGTTACATTGTATTGAAATTAGTTCAATACATCAAATTCACTTTAATTTTCGCACTAGCATATTCGCTATTCCGATAATATTAGAAAAAATGCAATATTTACAGCTGCAGTTCGCCAACTGCAAATATGAATAAAAGAGCGCTGATAGAAAATTGGGTGAATGCCAAATATTTATAAAAGATAAAACAAAAGCTTGCATATGTAGCAAACAGAGGTGCAAATTTTGGAAAGGGTATCCAAGGGCATTTTAGATAGGATGTATGTATGTCATATAATTATGCTTTAAAAGTATGCGTTGCATCAAAAGTATATAATTTTACCTCTTATTTGCAAATTATGCCAATTTCTTCAAAAGATTAAGTCGTACAAATGAAATTATATCTGCATATTGTTTAATACACAGATGAGAAGCCTCATGATGGTCTTGTAATTTGTTTAACTTTGTAATTTATCAAAATGTTGTTAATTTAACTTTATAAGGGAAAAAATTACTATGTTTAACTTTTAATGATTTTTAACAAAAAATAAAGTCACCCCGCCCCCCCCCCCCAAAAAAAAGAAAAAAAAAAAAGAAAAAAAGGAGTTGCCACCACAAATTTTAATCATGAAATTGTTCCGGAAACGCAAATAGCCATTTGACTGAAAATTATGTCTTCTTTCAATTCATGTTTAAAAAAAAAGAGGTTAAGTTGTCATCCTCATACTAAAATTGTACCAAACTCGGAAATTTTCAATAATTTTGGACATCATATTTGGCTTTTTCGGTCACTTTTACCAAAGGGTATCAAAAGGGAAGTGATTCGGTCAAGCAGTTTAAAAATTATGAAGGTTTAAAGTTTCAAACTCCTAATGTTAAGTTCCTTTGTAATCTTGGAAAACGTGTTGCAACACAGATTGTTTTTTAAGCATAACTTTAAAACTACCTTGCGAAATATACTGTAATCCTGAATTCATATATTTAAAGCTTCTAGAAATCGATTTCTCTTTAAAAAAAAATTATAGATTGCAATTCATATTTTTTTTTTTCGAAAATTTATTTCGGAAATATATGTTTTTTTAAATTGATTTTCAAAACAAATACGAATTGCAACCTAATTTTTTATAAAAACAGAAATCGTTTTATAGAAGCTTTAAATATGAGACTACAAAATTACAACTTATTCTGAATTCTAGAGTTTAAGTTATACTTAAATAACTATCCGTATTGTGATTTGTTTCTGAACGATTATAAATGAATTTAACGTTAGGACTTCTCATTCAAAACCTTCATAATTCCTAAACTACTCGACCGAATGACTTTCCATTTGGTATCCTAAGCTAGAATTTACCGAAAAAGCCAAATATCGTGTCAAAATTAAGTGTTCGTATTGGAAATTTCTGTGTTTGGTACAATTTTAGTATGAAGAAGACACACTTAAAGTTTATTTCTTTAAACAAATTGAAGGAAGACATAATGTTCAGTCGAATGGCTATTTCCGTTTTCTCTGGGACAATTTTGTGATTAAAATGTATGAGGTATTTTTTTGTTTGTTTGTTTGTTTTGTTTTTCCTCCCATTGCGCATCAATTGTTTTCACAATAAATAACTTGGAAAAATTAATTTTGATTATCACTCTCCGAGAATGTCTGTCCTAGCAACATGGTCATATGATCTAATTTAAAAAGTATGTGTTGCATGCACTTAAAAAGTATTGCGTTGCATGATATTTTACTAGGTTATGTTTCTGTATTTTAGGTTAAAAGTGAAAATGTGATAATTTTAATTTGAATCACTATGACTCATTTTTGCACGCGAAAGTAGATCCTAATTAAAGAAATTTCAATACATGTCTAAAAATTTTAATTAATGTTGAATATTAAGAAACCATTAATGTTTCATTTTGTAAAAAAAAATTCCGCAAAAAAAATAAAATAAAATAAAATTTCAAAAATGTGTATCTGTTTATTGCAAAAGCCTATGTCACCCTAGCTTCTGTGACAAACCCCCATGTGCATGCCTGCCTATTTGGTTCTATCTCTACTTATTTCTTTCCATATCTTCATTTCCTTTTTTTTTATATATATTACACTCACGATAAGTAGAACAATAAGTAGAACAAGTTAAGCAGAGTATTTTACTTATTGTGGTTACACTAAAAAGAGACTCCAACAGCCTTGAAACATTTCCATAGCATAGTTATGTTGCCTATTTGTATTGTTTTTGTATATAAAGAAAATTATAAAATTATAAAGTTCATATAACATATATTCATGATTATTTTTTAACCTGTAGATTAATATGTACAAACAAACAAATACAGAAAAAAATTCTTTGGTATTATTTCAACTACAAATTTCCGATTTGTTCCAAAACATTTTATGCGTATTTATTATTTATAGCAAATATTTAAATTTATGTATTTTTCTTTATAAATAATAGATTTCTTAAAAAGATTAACGCGAAGCGAAATCTAAGCAATACATATGATAATAAAGTAATGAAATTAACCTATAGCTAAAATAAGTGACGTCCTAATTAATAATAAATTTCACGTTCTTTTAAAGAAACAAAATTAATTATTTTGAGAACATGTATTTTATTGAAGTCTCAGTGCAAATTAGCATTTCTGTTACATTATTTTTTTTTGCATGTAAAAAATAGTAAACATATCGAAGACAAATAAAATAATTCATAGTTGAAATTAATACAATTTAAAACGATAATATTGACTAAAGCATATGATCTTATAAAGGAATGTTAGAGAATAATGATTACATAAACATTATAAAATAACGATAAATTATCATGATAAATAGGGATAAGTTAATATTATATAATTACTAAAAATTTATATACTGATAATTTAATGAGGAATTTTAATCATTTACAAACAAGCGTACAAATGAACATTAAATTAGTTATAACACTGTTAAGTAAAAGTTGATGTGCCTTCTAACTGAAAATTGTACAGTAAATGCTGTTGGTTATATGCCACTTGGTTATATGCATCTCCCGATTACTATATTCGGATTTTAAAATGCCATGATATGCAGGAAATAACACTTTAGACCTCCCAGTTATAAAAGCCTCTTTGAGTGGCTTATATTAATTAAGTGAGAAAAAAGGTGATCCCTCTATAAAAGTTTTTTTTTTTAAATCTTAGTATATATATAAGTAGTATATATATATAATACTTAGTTAAATGACTCTTCTAGCATACGAGCATAATTCATAAGATTTGTGTTTGTTGAAACACATTCGGTTGTCTCTCTCCTTTCAGATATAAAAAATGTTTCATTTTGGATACCTACTATAATGCTTGAATGTTATACTCGTATGCTAGAATAATCATTTGACCGTCATACTATAGTATGACGGTCAAATGACGAATCTAGCATACTAGCATAATTCATAGGACTTGCGTTTGTTGAAACACATTCGGTTGTCTCTCTCCCTTCAGATATAAAAAAGTTTCATTTTGGATGACCTCTATAATGCTTGAATGTTAAAGCGAATGCTCTGGAAGTCTGATATAATGACACAATTCCGGCAAAATGCTAAAACAACATAAATTATCGTTTTGTTTTTGTTATAATAAAAACGCACCCAAACACGTTTTTTTTTTTGCAGAAACAAATGAGATGTTGGAAGGCTTTTCTAAAGAGATAAAATACTTTTTATTACGTAAGTATCAAGTAATACATCTTCCGTATATAACATCAAATTGAATTTTGTAAAATGGTTATTATTAAATAAATTAAAATGCACAGTTAAATAATTTTAATCAATGATAAAGTTCTTTATTAGTCAAAACTTATAAAGCTATATTAAACTTTAAAAATGTTCTGTTATGAAGCTGTTATTAAGCTCTAAAAAAATGTTAACTTTGTTTCGTATAATGTGTATGTATATTAAAAGAATGTTGACACAAGTGCTACTCTCAGTTACGTTGTTTTTAATTTGGTCCCTTCAAACGCATATAAATTAAATGCATGTTCACGCTGTTTGTTCAGGAAAGTCTCATGAAAATATATATATGTTAGGAAAATAGCTACCATTATTACATATATCAATGAACGCCTAACATCTGTTTTGAAAATGCTGATTTAAGGTTTTCAACATTTCATTATCTCATATGACTATTGTAATAAGGGATTTACACAATGAAAAAAATATTATGTACGTAACTAATGAGTTTCAAAAATTATTCACTGAGAAAAAAGAACTACTGAATTTACAGCTGGCTGATGCAAAAATAAATGAAACAAACATAAAATTTCATAAGCTTATTTTAAAGTAAATGTCTCTATGCCGAAAATTTTACATCCACAGGATTAATTTATGTTAAAGCAAATCAATATTTGAGATTCAGTAATAGAATTCAGTTGCTAATAAATATTCGGGAAAAAAGTAAGCACTGTTTAGCACTAGCGTGACGAAGTTTGATACAAAGCCACGCATCCAAAAGAGAACTGTTCCAAGAAATGAGCACATGGGCAGTTCATGAAGAACTAAGCAGATTCATAGAAACACAAAAGAAAAAAAATGATCAGAAGTATAGCCGTCAGTGTAAGTTACCGTATTTTGTTTTTACGTAAACATTAAGATAACTATGTAAAAAGAAAATTTAACTAAATTTTTTATCACACTCTTACAAAGTGAATGCTTTGTGATAAAGAATTTCGAGGTAGTATTTGTTAATTTGTGAGGATGATATCAATTTAGAGAAAAATAGTTACTCATTTTGAAAAATATAAAACAATTTATTCTTTTAAACTATATTGTTCATACTTGAGGCTTAGATAAGATATAAGATATTTGTATCACATATCAGTGATGTTTTCTTGTATGGTAGTAAATTGTAAAAAACGTGGCGCATTTGCCCATTTTAATTTTGCAGCATTTTTACCGCATTTAATATCTTTAAATGTTGTACAGTTAAGGTCATACTATTTTCTTTCTTTTACTAATACGACAAAACTTCAATTACCAGTCTGTTATGGGACTGTTGTTGTGATGGATAATAAAGTATACGAATAATAGAAACTAGCTCTCCCCCCTAAAAACAAATATCGGTAATAACGAAATTTAATGCAGAACTTCATATTGTTTAGATACAAATCATGATTAGAGTTGAGAATTGATTACACTATTATAGCTCCTTAACTCTCAAACTACTACATTATATACAGTAAAAAATATTTTTGTACTATTGTACTTAAAATGTGTATAAATAACAACTATCGAAAACATTATAAATTTAGAATATATTTATTTCTATAGTGCTTTAATTTTCAATATTCCTTAAAAAAAGAAAAAAAAGTAAAAATACATTTATGAAATACTACATTCCATTATGATTTGAAAAAGTCAATTTTCTTTGTTTTGTTTCTCCAAAGGCCTTTATTCCCACTGTGTTGTGAATGTTATGTGGGTTATTATAACTAGGGTTAAACGTTTGTGCAGAGCGAATTTCCACAATGATTTTCTTGCACTTTTTAAATATTTCCTGCAATTCCGCAAATTTAGCAAAAAAGCGCGATTTTTACGAAAATTGTTCACCAAACCCCATATTTTCAAAATTTGTTTGGTCATAAATTGCATTTTTGATATTTTTATGATAGCTGAAGTTTATCAAAAGGATATCAACAGATTTTGAATTTAGATATAAAAAAGGGGGGGGGGCGCCTTTTGAGAAAAGAGCAGGTCCATGCCTGATTGCTCTCCCATAAATCAGATCCTGCATCCAGATATCTAATATATAATTGGCCATGGAAATACCAAATTTACTGCTGAAATTTGTTCTTGTATTTGCACCTACTCTGAATGTTGATTATGCACAGAATGCATAAATATTTATTGTTTAACCCATTTTGATTATTTAGAATCTTTCATAAATATATAGATACGAATTTTACGTTATTTCCGTTTCGAAAATCCATTTAACACCTCCACGTAAGTAATTTCTCACTGAAATAATTCTCTGGGTTTTGGATAACATTTCAAAATTGAAAAATAAATAAGTAAAAAATAAAACTTTTTAAGAATTAAAGAATAAAGTCTGTACAAAACCAGTTGTAATGTTGAAAACGGCTAGTAGAATTTTGGAAAACTGTCCAAAATAACAATCCAGGACTTGTTAATTCCTGCAGCGAGTTTCCTGAAAGCTCAAATAATAAAAATATGCCACTGGGAGAAAGTATAATCTCATATAAGCATAAATTAACTAAACATAATATTTTTCTTCCTATTTGCTTAAAAAATATAAATAAATAAATAAATAAAATATCTAAAATAGAAAATAAATAGAATTACTACAGATATTACATTTTTATTTATTTATAGAAGTGTTATCTTTATTGTGTACAAGCTTATAGTAAGCAAAATTGAAGGTTATTAACTTTTTTCTTTCGCACAAAAACTTCGCGAATTTTAGCCTATTTCTTCCAGGACAAACATTAATTCTTAGCTATAACACCTTGCTCTTCTCTTGCAGCTCGAGCCATTCAATGCACATAGAAAACAGACCTTCAGCTTCACTGTGCGGAATATTTTGATCAACTTGCTGCACTGGCTGAATTTATTCTTTGTATTGGGTAAACAGGTTTTCCCCAATATTTTTACAAAGTAATTTTCCTGTTTATATAACACCAGGACCAGGTTAAAACAAACAACTACGACGAAACGATATATATATAATCTTTTAACGATTTATAATATTTTTCTGTACGTCTACAATGTCTATGGATTGGCGGTTCAGAGAAACTGGCGATTAAGAGAGTGGTGGAAAATAGAAATTTACTTTACACATATTATTGTTATTGATGCCCTCTTACTTCTTTCCTCATTATCATCATCATCATTAAGTACCGAAAAGGCATTTGCTAGATTCAAGTAAAATTTATACAGTTGTATTCTTACAAACAACTTTCAACTGAGTTTCAGAAAAGTGAAGTTTTCTTCCACATTTTTCAACCGATTTAAGAGAAAGAAGGTTTCTCACATTTAAGTTTAGAAACTTGCGATTTTGAAGTTTCTTTTGCAAAAAAAATCTACTAAATACTGGAGGATTGACTTCTAATTTTTTTTTCTTTTTTAACGTGAACTTGTATTTATGTAACATAATTTTAAGAGTTGTTAGTTAATTGAATTAATTGAAAAAAAAAATATTCAAAACATTTTAAATAAAATAAATAACTTAACTGAAATGTTCTGAAAACGATCTTGCATTAGAATTGGACCAATTGTAAATTTATGTAATTTTCTGGGACAGTTTATGTTATATATATAATATATATATATATATATATATATATATATATATATATATATATTGTTAATTTATTAACTATGTGGTATTCTGTCTACACATTATTATTAATTATCTCTTTGGAGATTTAATTAGAATGTTACAAGAACTTGATATGTTTTTTGAAATTCAAAGATATTATAATTATATATATATATATATATATATAGAGAGAGAGAGAGAGAGAGAGAGAGAAGAATACGACGTTAAGAGTGGCACTTACCCTTTGTATTTCACTGTAATTTCATGAAATGTTTTATAATTTCAATAAAAAAATAAATATCAATTGATAGAAAACGACTATGAGTTTTATTAGAAATCAGCATATAATATAATATGTAATAATGCTTGTAAAAATGTTATAAACCACACAAAAATTGTTTATGTAAAGTTTCAACCGTAGTTTAAGTTATAAATTGGTGAAAAGTTACTGTTGACGCCTCTTTAAAATGAGACTATGTTTTATGCTATTCCAAAGAGATCATACATTTCATTTTAAATAACTAATATGATTTTATAACATTTTTTGAAATTTTTGCTACTTAATGGCAGAAGTTTCATCTAACACTATAAAGTTAAGCAGTTTTTATGTTAGGTATTAAAACTAAAAAGCTTTAGAAGTTTTCACAGTTTGAAATGCTAATAATTTAAAATAATTTATTATGTATCTTTATTCACACAAAACTTAAAAAACATATATTTCTACATTCTACTGTGATGGCATTTAATACAAACATTATTAAATTATACACACTAAAGTAAAAAAAAAAAAAAAGTCTAAAATTCGAAGTAAATTTAGCAGAATAGTTAGAAAGATCCACATTTTTTTTTCAATAATTGTAAAAATGAAATTTTCCTCTTGGACATTCTCTAATATTTACAAGTATTTTTGACAGCATGAAATTACGGATTTTGCTTGTTGAATAGAGATATATTCTCAAAATAAAACTACATGCATGTATTTTTAACAAAACAGTCGTAAAAGTATCTACAGTTGCTTTTAAAATATTGCTTGCTGTTTATGAATTCTCTCTCAACTGCTTACACTTAAATAGCACTTTAAAAGACGCATGTATCCTCAGGCTAACACAACAAATTCAACTGACATTTATCTGTGTGGGTACGTGGGTACATAAAATATGTTTGAGTAAAAGGCATTCTCACATATAACATATTAAGAGGAAAAAATATCCTTGCTTACGTAATAAAAAGTAAACATTTTATGTTTTTTATCTTATACCCCCCCCTCCCTCCCTCCCAAAAAATGTTTTATTTGTGTGAGATAGTAAAATGGTTTACGTTTATTTTACAAATGAACAAACCAACAGAAAATATATCTAAAAAAAAGAGTTTAGGTGTAGCTCAGTAAGGCTTTTCATAGCTTATTTTTTAACTACATAATAAAATTTGTGAAAACACAAACAAAGGCATCGATTTTGCCTGGTCTTTGCTTTACTATCATATTGCACTCTCGCGTTTTTGTGGATAAATGCAACTGGCAAAGATATTTTATTATTCCTTGACGATTATCTAACTCCCATTATTTGGGGATATATTCTTGAATAAATCATCACCAATTCCATCGATCCCTTTTGACCCAAAGGCACGATATTAGAAACCAGTGATACTCGTAAAAGCTTCTAATCAAACAACACTATACTCACAGGAAAGAACAAAATCCACTAAGTATAGTGATCTTAATTCGGAGCATTTCCTTACTTTCTGGCTATCCACAGATACGTGATTTCGTGTATTCCATTTGTTTGTTGCTTTCTTCTAAGTAATTCTGTTACATTTCAATGAAGTTCTTCCAACTGCAAGAATTTTCTCTAATGTTTTGGGCCGAAGAGAATGTTACCTGACTTTTATTTCCCTCCAGTGGTATGAAATTTCGTAGACAGACAAAATTTAATTTAAAATGTGTACTTATTTATTTGAAGGGGCAATAAATTCTTTTTAACTTGTTTTACTTAGGACATCTAAAAGTACTTTTGATATATGAAATAAATGGTTGGTGAATTATGATATTTTTTTCGTAGTAAAATACTAATTTTATAGTCAAATAATGTATGAAATGTTATTTTAGCTAATTGCACATGAACTCACATGACTTTTAGCTTTATAGGTATTGAAAAAGAGCAAAATTTCGTGTGACCAAATTGTCGAAGACGAATTATTCGAGTGAAAGATGCGAAACTGTATTATATTCTAGTTGCAGAAAACTGTGGACAGCACATTGAACACACATTCAAGTTTTTTTTGTAACCTGTGTTATAATGGCAGTCGTGTTGTCTCCCCCTAGTGATGATTTTTGGAACTATTTTTTCTTCAATGCATAAAACATCATGATCCTTTTTATGCCTCTTTCAAGTCTGAATATTTTTGCCCAAATATGTTATATTTTATTTCAGCTTTAAGGTGAAATTTAAAGATTATATATCCTGTATATATGCCGGATGAATCTGAATTCATGGGCAAAAATTTAACGAGAAATCGAACACTCTAATAAAAGCTCAAAACACTCCACAATGCATGGTCGTAACTCAAGCAGTGAGGCGCTACAGTGCGCTTTCTGATTGTGGAGAGAATTCTGTTTGCTACACAATTTGGGCTTATTTTAGCTAATTGCACATGAACTCACATGACTTTTGGCTTTAGAGGTATTGAAAAAGAGCAAAATTTCGTGTTAACATGACCAAATTGTCGAAGCTGAATTATTCGAGTGAAAGATGCAAAACTGTATTATATTCTGGTTGCAGAAAATTGTGAACAGCACATTGAACACACACATTCAAGTTTGGTTTTTGTAACCTATGTTATAATGGCAGTCGTGTTGTCTTCCCTAGTAGTGACTTTTGAAATTAATTTTTCTTCAATGCATAAAACCTCATGATCCTTTTTATGCCTCTTTCAAGTCCGAATACTTTTGCCCAAATATTTTTTATTTTATTGCAGCTTTAAGGTGTAATTTAAAGATGATATATCCTGTATATATGCAGGATAAATATGAATTCATGGGTAAAAAATTAACGAGAAATCGAACACGCTTATAAAAGCTCAAAACACGCCACATTGCATGGTCGTAACTCAAACAGTGAGGCGTTACAGAGAGTTTTCTGATTGTGGAGAGAATTCTGTTTGCTACACAATTTGCCCTTCCAGAGCAATCTTATCTGCAGGCACTGCAATCCATACATAACAGGGTACCTGAGTCATCGGTCAGTCAAATTACACCCTAATGAAGCATGTAAGGTAGATGGATAAAATAGTCAATGTTAGACATATTAGTGTTTTCATTTACTATTATCCTAATTTATGTTTTTTTAATTAAGCTATGCTTCTCCAATTAATTAACGCTTCTCTAATCATCTAAGGTAATACGATAAACAGTCTGTTTTGCCTTGACTGCAAACTAAAACTATCCTCATTGTATTCTTTCGAGTTGACCGGTGAAAATCTTGCTGGGGAATAGGAAGACAGATCAACGATTGCGCCATTTTGCGGTTCACAGCTTACTATACGCCCATAGACTGTATGACGAAAATTATTTGTTTAAATGCGTTATATGACTTATTGCCCATGACTTCTGATTCATTCTTAATTCCTCTGAAAGAAATTCGGACACCACCCTCCCCCCCCCCCCCCCACTAATCCTCTCTTGAGCTCAGTTGTTTCTCAAATAAAGTTATTTGCTTTGCAATTACTTCTCCGTTTGAGTTACAACCATAATCTGTATGGCGTTTTGAGCTTGTCTATGTTGTTCTATGGCTCCTTAAAGCTAAAGTGCAAATGAATTCAGATTTAAACTGCATATATATTTATATAGATAGATATATTTGCAGGAAAATATGTTCATTACATGTATGCATATATGAAAGCATAAATGCACGTGCATAAATATATTTATGTGGGTGCATGTGTATGCCAGGTAATGCAATCTATTCGCAAATATACATCACTTGCATGTTAAATTCAAAACAATTATTTGTTTTTACACGAATATGTACTTAATGTTCATTTAACTGACTCTGAGCTGGTGACCAAAATGGCCATTCAACCAGAAAGTGATGACCAATAATATTATTGTTCATAAAATGTAATCGTGGAAAATATTTTGCACCTACAATATGAGGTGAGGTCTTCGTTGCGTATAAAATATCGTATCACGTAAAGTATTATGCAGTTGAAAATCGGATATGACAAAACGTCTTAACATGAATTAATAGCAAGTGGCAGTTGCAGTATAAGGAAACTTGACACAAATATCTGAAGAGTAAAGCTGTGTAAAGTTCAAGCATTATAACCACACCAAACGATGCATGTTACTTAAATCCTACAGCTCTGTATTCATGTAGATAAAAATGGGCCTAATTTCCTTACAAGATGTCCCCAGGTAAAGCCAATAAATTCCTACTATTCCAATATAGGATCTCTCTCAGCGTTACTACCCCATCCTTATATATATATATATTTGAATTTATCATATTTCATTTCTAGGACTACATAATTTAATTTGTAATTTGACTCTGATATTTAGTCATTATATATATATATATATATATATATATATCTTATATATTTAAGAAAAAAATAAAAATAACGATTTTTAAAAGAAATTCTCTAATATTAAGATTGTTTTAATCATATATTTATCATACGATATTAGATATAAGAATCATATTAATGTCTATTTGAGACAGGAAAAATGTAAAGAAAACGAATTTTGAAAAATTTATCATTTTCCCCACATGATAGTGCAAACTAATAAGAACAATAATAATAGTTTTGAAATACATAATGCTTTCACATACATTATTGCCAGAATGTATGCCATAGTGACTCTCCTCTGTTTTTCTTTCCATTAAAAAAATATATATATAGGTATTTTTACATTTATTCTCATCTCTCTTATCAATTTTGTTTTAATCATATTTATACTTGTAATGTGTATTGGTATCATCATAAACAATATACTCGTACAGTCACAGATTAACAAAGTATTTTCGAATTTAATTGTGTGTTTGTGTAAGGCGAACTCCTTGCTTTGTCCAAAGCCCTAAACATACCCATAAACTATATTTCAATTCTTTGATGGTTTCGCATTATCTGAATTCGCGATTTTTTATACTATTGCATTATTCAATTAAACACGAACTTCAAAGTTAAATTTAGTGTTTATTTTGCTACAACTGACGGCTGATCCGTAAACTTTATCATAGAAAAAATATGTGCCAAACGTATGCGAAAAGGCGCATAAAATTACATTTGCATAATGTAACAAGAGTTTCACGAGGCATTTTTCTCCTGCTCAGATATGACTTGGTAATTTTTGGGTTGTGAATTGCACTGCATACAAATGTACTGATAATGAATTAAGAAAACAGCGCCGTGGTGACTTTCATAGCACATAGAATCGCATGTTTTCATTAATCTTATTTCCGAGTCTGGATATTTTAGTACATTAAATCTATAAAATCCATTAAAAAAAAATTATAACAGTTTTAAAATGAAATTAATTATGATCCCATGTGTACACATAAATGTGAAAGTATATACTTATTTTCGCACGCATAAATAAATACAGAAAGAATAAATTTCTGTTTATTAGCATAACATTGCAAATTCTTTCTTTCCTGAATGTATGTTTTTATGTATCTTGTCATGAATGTATGTTTCTGTTACGAAAACGAAAACGAAAAATTTAGTTTTAACAAAAAAATATTATAATATATATATATTTTTTTTCTTTTTAAAAGTAAGCGAGATACATAGTGATTATACAGAACAGTGCGTCTGATTCATTTTCATATTTACATAATCTGTAACTTTATAAGAAATCATTTACTTTGAAAGTTGTTATTTTACAAATTAAAATTTAGTTATAATTTTTCGAATTTTTGTTACAGGAATTTGCATTAGCATTTAAAAAAATTGAAGATAATAACAAAGTGAAAATACATTTTATAAAATAAATAGCACATGTACGTTTTTAAATTATGTAGTTTTCTTTTTTTTTCTTTTTTTTTTCATTTTTTTTCCTTTTTTTCTTTCTTTTCCTTTTTTTCTTTCTTTTCCTTTTTTTCTTTCTTTCTTTCTTTTTTTTTTCATTTTAATTTCAGTTACTTTAGTAACTTGTAATAAATAAGTTAACAATATTTTCAAACAAAGCTCATATCATTATTTGCTCTTTCGAGAGGAGAAAAAATAATGTAAGTTTTTTTTGTACTGTCAGAGCTTCATTTATGATACAATTTACGCCTTCTAAAATTGAGGGAGCAAAACGAAGATAATGATGTGATATATTGTTATAATTCAGATACATTGTCAGTATGTAAGATGTATTTTGTGCGATTTTTTGGCACAACGAAATCGAATTTTACCAGATATAGGAGAAACTTAAAAAATGCAGTACAAGCTTCTCAGCCATTTACTATCTTTCTTTGGCTGTACAGATTATATATAATCGACCAGATCTCACTCAAAGTGTTAATAACTCGCTTTCTATAAATGTACTTTTTGAAAAGGCCTGAGGCTGAATGACCGCAATTGTCATATTTACCAATTTAGTAATTTTCAAGAATTTTTAATACAGGAATACTCGTGCAGGATATGACATTATCCAGGGTATGCACGGTTTTTACATTTGTCACTACTATTTTTCGAAAAGTAACTTTACTTATTCTTATTAATCTTGCAAATTATTTTATCTCATAATTTGCAGTATCTGTTTCTGATTAAATAAGGGGACGAGTATTATTCGGATTTGTTAGTGACAATGAAAAAATCGCACATACGATGGGTATGCGCGAGTATTCCTGGATTTAAGTATAGCCTATATGTAAAGTTCATTAAAAAAATTATAATACATAACAACATATAAATGAGTTCAGTGTCTTTTATCTTTGTGTTCAGGAGCATTTTATCTTTCATTACATTATTTAGTAAAAAGAATGATTGGCAAAATTCTTCAAATGAAAGAGTTTTATGTACCTTCTCCAATGATTTTTAATCTCCGTAGGATTATTTCTGAATGCCGCATTAACTTTAAAATTCGCAAAAAGGCGATTTATTTTACCGCTCTCTGAGTTTCAAACTTTTTTTTTTTTAATCACAATCTGTTTTTTTATTTTCTTACTATTAGATTTCTCTTATTTTCTTTTCTTTTTGGAGTAAATTTATTGCATATAAATAAATTATAATAGCAAATATGCCTCTGAAAATATGTATGAAAAAGGAATGTAGAGTAAAATAGCTCATTCAGATGAACAAAAAATGTAGATTTCCCAACGAAATATTTTAGCGCCCCCTCCAAGCAAAATCTGAAATGAGGTTCCTACATCCTCACCATTAAATCGTAGAGCTTCAATCTGAAGGTAGCAGATTCGAATCAGCGCGATCCGAATAGAGACCTATCGTACCTCTTTTTTTTAGAGATGATAATAATGATTTTTTTAATATTAATCAATATTCATATGCGGGATATTTTCTGTTTTGTAGAATTTTTCTTGGTTCAGAGGGACCGATGATGATGACCGATTTTATTTAAACTGCGTGCACCTTCACCCTTTTCTTCTCAAGAAAAAAATGACCGTCACCTTGGTTTGTCTACGCAGAATAGAAGTCTTGAACTTTAGACATAAATTAGTCAAGTTCATGGTAAACGAGCATAGTGACCACTATGTCCAATAAAAGACTTCTATTTCTATGAAAGGTCAACAAAAATCAATAAGAGTGATCTATGTCATGTATGACATCGAATGAATCCGCATACTTTTATTTATTTATTTATTTAAAAGAAAGATGGGAAATGATAAACTAGAAATAAATCTAGTTTAATAGATAAACTAGAAAAGTGAATGCTACGCTTTCTTTAATCTCTATTACAGAAAGTGAAGCACGCGTTCTGAATAGTTCCACTTATAATATCTGTCATAAAATACGGCCACTGCAGCGGGCGCAATTCGTGCTTGCGTGTGGCCCCAGCCTAAGAAAATCTATTGTATTATTCTGCCATCTATGGAGTAATTCCAAAACTACAGTTAATTTTCAGCAAAATAGATCCTGTCCCAATCTTTGATCAATCGATTAAGGTTGTTGCTTTAGAATCATTCTAAAACTCGTTTAGTGCTGTAAATTCTTAACTGCTTTTAATTTAATTTAATTTCTCAATTTCATATATGCTTTTTCAATTATGTTTTAAAATAAAACATGCTTCTGAATGATACTTAATATATGCATACAAAGACATACCGAATATAAATACTCCTTTATTTTATACATGTTGATTCAAAAGAGATTGCAAAAATATTAGAAGTTGCTGGCTTACTCTACAACAAACAATTTTTGCATAGTTAATCAAGATCGCAATCGACTTTTTCAATCAAAAATACAGGGTGTCTCACAACAAGCCAATCACGGATTTTCGTTCATGACCATGCGCTGGTGGAGCCGGTACAAATTACTGGAACCAGCGTTGCCAGTAGAAAACTTTTTTTAAATTCCAATTTCTTGATTGTCACCAGATTTTTGAAAAAGAAATATTCAACTTATTTAATGACTAAATAAGTAATGCGAGAATAAGACCAATTACACTATTTTTTTTTTAAAGTGGTGGAAATAAAACAATTTGAATTTTTTTTTTAAAGTAGTCTACTGGCAACACAGACTGGAACCCGGCTCTCTTAAAGAGTTTGTCCTTGGTACTTTTAAAAAAATATATAATAGCATAGAAACATACTCGAGCACGTTTCTTTAATGTAAAAAATTCAAATAAAAACAACTGCCAAGATAAAGAGATTAAAAAGGTTAAAAAAACTTGAGTCGCATAAATTGTAATTGCTTGTTAATATTATTAAACAACCTGAAGAAAAAGCAATTAAAACAAAATTGTCCATCTACTCCGCCAGGGAACTTTAATTTCACAAGACGTCTTGGTAACCAATATATATATATATATATATGTTTAAATTTCTAGCTAATGTGTATTACTTTTTAAAAAGTAATTATTCAACAAGTTTATTTTCTAGTGCCATACTTACCAGCCTGTATTCTCTCTCCCCGGCCCTGTTTATAACTTTAATAATAACGAAGATATTTTATCGAAATTTCCAACAGAATAACTTTACTTTGTGTGAAGGGTGGTGACATTATGGGAAATGTTAGAATTGCACTACAATTTATTGAGTGACTGTGAATGTACAGTTAACTACCACTATGTAGTTGACTTAACTACCATAATTTCGAATTATGGAGCATCTTGCTCAGTGTTGCTTGGACGTGAATAGGGGTCATTTATAGCTTTTCTCGTGATTACGTCACATTTAATAGAAAGCAAAATTAGTCTTTTTAAATTTATCGCTAGAATATTTTCATTATTGTTAAGTTTCTGAATGAAAATCCTTGTTCAGCTTAGAGTAAGATATCCTGTATTTTTTATTAGACCCTGATTTCCTTTTTTTTGTAAATGTTTTTTGCTGTAATGTTTTTTGCCTCTTAAAACTTACTCAAACTTTTTTGTATCATCACATACATACGAAGCGAAAGATGCTATTTTGAAGCAGAGAAAACGAATCCTCCAAAAATTATTTCTCTTTTATCAAAAATTGTAAAACGATAAAATTTAAAAATTATCGCAACTTTTTAGAATGTGTATTAATAATAAAGTATTTCTTTTTCTTTATTTAAAGCTATTTTTTTTCTTATTGAAAAAAGGTCTTCGGAAACATTTAAATAGCTGTATATGCTAGTTTTATAATAGTTATATGTCTTTTTTTAAGTGAATTTTTTTTCACAATCGTATTTGTTAGAATGTTAAAAACAATGATAAAATTAAGCAGGTTCTTATCCTTTAAAGGCGATAAAATTTGGGTGGGGTTTTTAAAAAATGAATCTGGCTCGCAATCAGGAATTACATTAAAAAAAAAAAAAAAAAAAAAAAAAAAACACCACGCCCAGTACATAGTGGATAAACCAACCACATTATATCAAAAATTAAATTCGTGCTGAGACTCCATCACCCCTCAAAAAGTATTTGGGCAGATTGCCCTTTTAAAGCACGTATTGTATTAAGAGATGTTCTTTGATTTAAAAGTATATATTCATTAATTGTATCAGATAAAACTTATTTTGAATTACACCATTTCACTCCAAAACATTTATTTTGGGGGGTGGGGGGGGAGGTGAGATTACAATATATCATTTCACATTAAAAAACACTTAAATATCACTAATTATAAATATTCAAATAATACATTTATAGCATTTACGCGTATGTAATGTGAATATCCCCCACAATTTTTCCTCCACAATCAAATTTTGGCCTAAAAATTAGGGTGTCAGTGTATACGGAATATTTAAAAGTAGGCCGCATACTGAGGTGACAAGCGACACAATGCGCGAGTCAGAAGACAAATTCTGAAATTCAAGCCTGTTTATTATATTAACAGGTTGGAAATAAAGTAGAAACAGATTTGAATTTTATCATTTTATTTTATGCGTTGTGTCTCTTGTCGCCTCGAAGTGCGAGGCGATATATAAGAAGAATAACTATGTAATACAATAATACGATAATGATAAAAATAGATAGATAATAGGAATAACCATGTATGGCAGATACCTGAAATTCTTTGCCCGTTGGTGCAATTGCATCCACGAAGCTTCAATAAATTTATACGAATAATTAAATATTTTGCACTTATGGGTAATAAATGGGGGTTAAAAAATAAATCTGTGAAATATAAAAATAATGTAAGATTCCTGCGTATTCAAAAATAAAACGATTTTTCGGAACTCTTATTTTTTCTATTATTGATAGAAAAAACATGTAAGATAGTGTGATAGTGTAAGAAACTTGTTGCACTATCAATTATAAATATTTTACGAATATAAATCTATATATATATATATATATATATATATATATATACCGGGTGGTTATAAAATAAGTATCCCTATTTGGAGCTGTTTGCAGCTTGAAGGAATAACCTGAATGAAACCAAAATTGGTACACATACTATTTGAGAAGGGGGAAGAAGAATGGAACAATAAAAAAATAATTGTAATAATCGCCGACAGATGGCGCTTTTGAGTGTGAAATGTAATGTGCAATACAAGAACAAAGAATTAGGCACAAAACCGGATGACATACCTAATTTATTGGAAAATGTCACAGTATGTGCATAAAACTGCGTACTTACATTTATTATCTAATAATTTAAATAACATTTGGGTCTAAATTTTTTATTTACTGTCTGAATAACACGTGTTACTAGTTTTTATGATTCCAGCCATAATGAACTGAAGGGGAATGGAGTTTTAAAAAGTTAGAGGGATAGTTAAGTTTATGTAAGCGTAAAAGTAAAAATTTTTAACTTTACATAAGCAAATATATATATATATATATTTATACATATATTCATTTTAATTACAACAATTCTGATCACTAGTGACCTACTATGTTAAGTGAAACAATAAATAAGTCTGTTGTTATGTTAAATTTAGAAACCATTCTCATGTAATATCATCCAGCAATGTATCCGAGTCCTTGTACGTACAAAATACTTAATTAAAAAATTTCATGCTGCGTATTATAGAATAGTTAAAATTAAAAAGACTTTCAAAATCAGACATTTAATAAAACTAAAAAACAACACATTAATGTTATATAATATATAAAATCAATTACAGTAGACGTTTCAAGCTTTATACAAGCTCCTACAAATACAAATATCGATCAAAAAACAAAGCTGTTGTTTACGCATGTTTGCGTTCAAAATTAAACATTTAAAATTTTAAATCACCAGGGATTATACGGCACAGTAAGACCACATATTCTGGTAGAATTGTACATGCCTCAGTTAGTGAAGATTTCTGTTATCTTGTTAACCAACCTTCTAGAAAAATTCTACTTTTAAATTTACTGCAGTTAGATTTAATTATTTTAATATTTTTAAAATCTCGGATGTGGTCGGTATCTATTGAATGATTAACAAGTTTCGATTGTGCAATGCCAGATTTGTAAGCGCATTATTTCTCTTCTAAACGGATGTTGCATCATCGGCCAGTTTTACCAATTTAAACAGAGTCACAATCTTTCTTTACAAGGGATACTGTAAAGTATACCGGTACTCTGTAATGGGGGTATGGATTTGCATAACATATTCTTCATAACATTTTGAGGTTTAAAGGCTGTACCAATATTAAATGATTTGAATAAATAACATATTTTTTTCTGATAAATTTTTATAATATGTAATGGAGACATAACTTGTAGGGCTCCTGCGGGTTATGGAGGAATTTATTCAAATCAATTAAGTTAATCAAAGTTTAGAACTTCTAATATTGAATTCATTTTTAATCATTGCAAAGCAGATTGGGAGACGGTTAATTTTTTATGGAGGAATTAAAAACTATTTGCCAAACATTCTACAACATTTCTTCTAAAATATAATTAAAAATCGAAGTTTCTTAAAAATTATTTTTAAAAAGAAAGGCAACTTTATAATATTAAAACAGATTCAAACAAGAACGTTTAAGCGTAGAAGTTTGAACGATATTACTTTTAATAAAATGAACAAATAGTCCTTCAGAATATCATCTTATTAAAGCTGAAAATTTAAATTTCTAATTAATATTAGAAAAAAAAATGAAAACGCATGTTGCAAAAACCCTGGAAAAAAAGTTTCTCAAAGTTTCAAAAAGCTTAGTCAAATTTAAATGTAAACATCATTATGTGCTTGCAATAATTATTGTAAACGCTAAGGAAATAATATCTTCAACATAATATAGCGATTAACAGCTTTATTTAATTAAATGCATTTTAAAAATATAGTATAAATTTTTCGTTTTAATAAGCGTCTTATTTACATTCACAGATTGTTTTAATGTTGAATCCACTATTAGCAAAATAATTGTTTCTTTTATATTTGATAGAAAGGCATTAAGGTTTGGGACACGAAATGTAATGTTTTTTATTTATAAATATTTTTTAATCTTTTTTCTTTCTTCAAATGTATATTTATATATATTCATTTGAAAATTCATTTGAATTTACCACTGCTGATGAGGCCGCAGCTTGTTTCTGTTTTGGTTTATTTTTACATATATTTTCTACTGTGTTTTTTTGTGTTGTCTTGTTTCTTGTGAGGGGGGTGGTGCTAGTTCAGGCCAAAATCATGTTTTTGCTGGATTATATTGAATTTGTGTGTTTTAATATGCAGCTTCTGGCGCTGTTCACACGAATATATAGCTGTTTTGTTTATGATGTGATGGTTACTGCTTATATATATATATCTACCCTATATATATAAAATCCTAATGAAATAAATTTGTGAAACGATTTTATGAAACGAATTTATGAAACGATTTTATGAAACGACTGATTAAACGACTGATTATGTTTCAGGGCTATTTTTCTACCCTATATATATGAAATCCTAATGAAACGAATTTGTGAAACGATTTTATGAAACGAATTTATGAAACGATTTTATGAAACGACTGATTAAACGACTGATTATGTTTCAGGGCTATTTTTAATAAAATATTAAACGCTTGATGGTGAAATTAATACCAATTGTCCATAAAAATCCGCGGATGTCAAAACTGGTAATAGAATTTTGAAATTGGAATTAGTTTTCGAGATATTAATTTTTTTCTAATTTTAAATGACATTTCTGTAATGATGGCAACTAATTACTCATTTTTTTGTGACAAAAAAGGGAAAAAAATTGAAAAGGATCCCGATAGGGATTATTGATTTCTTTTTATTTGAATCTACTTTGAATCTATATTCTTTTTACTTTGAATTTATCTTTTATTTCTATCATTAATGAAGACAAGATTGTGATTAAATTATGTTTTTCAGGAAAATTTGGAAAAAAAAATCACATTTCTATCGTCAGGATTCAAACGTCTGTCAGCATTTAATTTAATTTATTCGGTGCTTTTCCACTTTATGGGGCCTTGACGAAATAGGGAAACTAGCCTTGGCGGAAAAGGAATTTTGGCAACATACTTTCTGTCAACTTATTCACTTTGTCATTTCGTATACAGAAGCATTTTTTCAATATTTATACAATTTGTTTAGCGTAAAATGTCATTTATCTTATTTTATATATAATCAGAAGTATTTTGATAGAAAAAACAATAATAATATACGTATAATTAAAATACGCATATAAACAAAAAAATCGTCGAATTTGTTTCCATGGCTGTTTATGTCATTTGGCACCAAATCCCACTTTCTGATGCCCGAATTGCGCCAAGCTTTTTAAAAAAGCGTCAGGACCCCTATAATAGAAAATCACCAAAAGTTCATTGGGTTTGTTTTCATAACTTTTGGCAACAAATGTATGTATATTAACGAATCTATCCCTTTTTGAAGCTCGAATTACGCCAAACCTAAAAGCAAAGGATCCTATACTGGAAAAGTACCCGATTTTCTTATGGACAATATTCAAGTGACATAACATGGTGTAAAATTATCGCGATAGCAAATTTGTTTAAATATCTCATCAATAGATGCCAAATAAATGCAGTCATGCATGCACAAAATATTTAATTAATTTTGTATGATAAATAATTATTAGAAAATTCGTATATACATATTAATTAAAATAAATAATTTACATATTTAAAATAACATGAAAATATGCATGATGGTGCACTAAAATAGAGAGAAAATTAAAACCTGTTACTTAAAATATATATAACATAGTACTTTTCAATACCGTGGTTCTTAATGTTATTCACAAGCAGATGGAATTTTTTTCATCCTTAAACGCAAAGGAAGAATAGAATACAGAGCGTTGTTATAAAAGTCCAAGAGGTAGCCACAATTTAAACCTAACCATTTTATACAAGCTGGTTTTAAGTTGTAATTGATTTTACTTATCAATCCCGAAAACAGTCGTCAGTTGTTGTAACAGCTGTGTATGAGGACATGATAATCAAAAAATGCCCCATTAAAACTTTAAAAGCATGGCAACCCAATTACAGATCGACCAATATTTTTAAAACAAAGCACGCTGTCATGTTTTTAGAGGCCTCGAAGTCTGAGTGGGGGTTGGCGAGCGTAGATCGCAGGGGGTAGGCCCCCTAGTATATATATAATGTAACTTTTGAAATTAGAATTTTTTAATTATAGCCATATTTAAAAGCCATATTTAAAAGCCATATTTAAACTTCATTCTATACTTTTTTTCCCTTTCATTTTTGAGTACAGAAAAGAACAAATATTAATCTCACTTTAAGATAAACAAAAATATTTATAAAAGAACACTGTAAAAAAAGACAAATGTTTCTTAATCTACAAAAATATTATATAACCACGTACGAAAACATACAATAACCTCTTCCGAGTTACCCATACGATACTGAAAAGTGTCCTTTATCTTCAGAAACCTCAGAAACCAATGTATTTTTGAGATTTAAAGAAGCATTTATAAAAACAAAGTTACTTTTGCTGCCACTGATTTTCGGAAACTTGATAGCGTATTCACCAGTTTCGTCAAACAAGAATATTGGCTTTTAGGATATTATGCATTCTCAATTAAATATTTTCAGCTGCGTAATTGAATTTATAAGTGAAAGAGTAACAAGCAAATGTTATTTTAATGCTGTTGTTAATGCTGTTAATTTAACAGGTTTGTATGAAAAACATCTGCAACTTTTAGTGTGTTTTAGAATTTCATTTTTAAAATAATCACTGAGATGAAAAACCCTTCGTATTGACTTATTTATCTACCTCGTATGCTAGTTTGGAATAGTGTTGCTACGCTCAGTAGTCACAAAAAAAAAAAAAAAAAAAAAAAAAAAAAAAGCGCAACAGAAAGTCAGAAAAAGTGAGACAGTGGCTTTTAAATCGGATATAAAAATACTGTAATTTTTTTGAAAACGGAATCCTCTAAAATAGAATGTTTTTTTAAAGCTTAACACTAGAACGGCCGAAAATTTAACTCAAACCATTTTTTTTTTTGTGACTACTGAGCGTAGCAACACTATTCCAAACTAGCATACGAGGTAGATAAATAAGTCAATACGAAGGGTTTTTCATCTCAGTGATTGTTTTAAAAATGAAATTCTAAAACATATATTTTACACCAGAATTTTATTTTAATACTACATAATTTAATCATTTAACTTATTTAGGAATGGTATGCATTTGATCTATTTTATTAAGAAATTTCAGGTTTGAATGGAAATGTGTTTGTTTCGCCCTGGTCAAAATGACCGCTATGCTCGCTCTAGTGTTAAAAAATCAGTGGTTGCGACGGATAGGGTACCATTACAAATCTGCATGCTAAGATAGAAACCTGTCTTAAACAAAATCTTTGTATGAGATTCCGTCTTAGTGAGTTTTACTGTACTAAATAAACACAATAATTTTAGACAGAATAAATAATTTGTGAAAGCAGAATCTCTAAGAACCGAAACAGAATTCTGTATTAGAGGGATTTTAGATTGAGCAGTTATAATTGTATGCGACACCAGGCAACACTAGTTGTAAACCAGTGTTGGACAGAATCTGATTACAAAGTAATGAAATTGCAGATTAAAATGTATTATAATCCCCTCACAATGCAATTGATTAACATATAATGCATTACAAAATAACTTCTATTATGCTTTCGAAATGCATAATCCGATTACCGTGTAGTGTGGATTACAAATCAATTCTAATTTTACCTTTTAAAATAAAATTAGATTAACTTGTAATGGATTACAAGGTTATTCCAATTACGATTTTAGTTGTATAATCCAGTTAACCTGTAACGGATTATGGGTCAATTCTAATTACATCTTTTAAAATATAATTTAGATTAATTTGTGATGTATTACAAGTTAATGTCAATTACATTTGTGATGTATTACAAGTTAATGTCAATTACATTTGTTCAGAATATTTAATCTAAATTAAATTCTATAAAATGTATTTAAATTTATCTGCAATCAATTACAAGCTAATTCTAATTACATTTTAAAAATTGGAATGAAAATTGCCTATAATTCATTGCAAGTTAATCCAGTTACGTTTTTAAGAATGTAACTACAAAATAATAGAATTTGTTTTAAGGAAATAATATATTTACTAACTAGCTAGTTATTTTTACGTAATTTCTCGTTTTCTGGAAACTTAAAAAAAAAATAAAAATCCATTCAACCTGTTCGTAATCATGCATATTTCATAATTTTACAAAACGATCAGTTTTTTTTTTTTTTTTTTTTTTTTTTTTTTTTTTTTTTTTTTTGCATTGAGGGAAGGAGGGGGCTGTCCCCCAGTCCTTTTAAATGGCACCACAGTGCTAACAACATATTTTTTCTTTACTGACACAGTATTAAAAAGTTATTCAGGTAAAACAGAAACAAATTCAATGAATTCAATGATGAATTTAACTATTCATTTAACATGATGTGAAAAAAAAATTGCCTCGGAGTACCATTTGCTGAAATTCACGATTTTTCGCGACCTTTGGTACCTTGTAAGATTAGTAATAAAATATATCTATATTTTTATGATTAGAAAATGACAAAAAAGTAGAAAATTGCAGATCCGCGGAAAAATCTCATCAATGAATACTTCCATCATCAATCTTCCCTCACCTACTCATCAATGAATACAATGAATCCCCCCACACACTTCGATTCCGCTTTAAAAATCAGGTTAGCCGACCAAATACAGAACTCTATTTTAAAGTATTTTTAATTAATTACAAAATAATAATTAATTAAAACTAAAATATTCAAATATTATCCAAATATTATAAAAATTTATTTTTCATCAACATAATGCATAAAAATACAAACTGAAATTCGATAACTTTGGATTATAAACATAATTTTTTTTTCTCATACTGAATCAAGGAAAATATTGTCAATTGCAAAAATATCAAAATCAGAAATGCGTTAAAAAATAAATTCACGTGGACGGCATCGAAATCGAATGCCTAACTCGATGCATGACTCTACTTTATTTTAATTAATTACAGAATAATAGAAAATAAAATATATGTATTCAAATATTACGCAAACATGCAAAAAATCAAAAGAATGCATATAAATATAAACTGAAATTCGATGAATTTGGATTTTAAATATAAAACATTACTTACTCTTTTCAACTTTAACCATAAATACTGAATCAATTTCAGAAAAACGTTCTTAATTGCAAAATGAAGCAAAAAAATAAGTTCATGTGAATTGCGGTTAAATCGGGTTACCCGACCCAATGCAGGACTCTACGTTAAAGGGTTTTAATTAATTACAGAATAATAGAACACAAAACATGTCGGCCAGCCCCCCACCCTCCCCTAAGGGATGGCTAGAAAATATTCTCTCAGGACCCACATTTCTAAGCAAACTCAAACACATCCACAAACACCTAGCACACATCTCCAACCTGACAAGCTCCCATTTTCTAGCATGGCACTGCTCTTTGTCGTGAGTAGAGTTTCCTCTGGTGGTGCCACAGCACCCTTTGTAGCGAGAGACCATATCTTTGCTGCTCAATTCGTCATCGGTATTTTACTGCCCACTTTAGCGAGAGAGGTATGTTCTCCAGCAGAGAGAATGTTGTCTTGTAAATTTTGCCAACAATTTTCCCATCTTCTTTTGCTTAAAGGTAAATTCAGCTCCGGCTGAATATTGTCTTTTTATTTTATTTTTAAGACCTTGACATAAGGAACCGGGAGGAGTATATATGCACTACAGACTTGGTATCCTCGTCTGAGCAGTCCTACTTAGGCTATCAATGTTCAAATATTACCCAAACATGTGAAAAGAAATTTTATACCAAGTGAATGCATAAAAATATAAAGTGAAATTCGACGAATTTGGATTTTAAATGAAAAACTTTACTTTTTCTTTTCAACATTCAACCATAAGTGCTTAATCAATTTACAGTTGTTTCACGTAAAAAATTGATTGAAATTCTCCGTTATCATTAACACGTTCACTGCCGGGTTAAAATTATCGCAATTTTATTTTATTTAAAAAGTTCAAATTCATACCAGAAAATACTAATAGCAATATTTACTTTATTTAATTACAGTCATTTCGTGATTACATGTAATAAAAGTTCTTCTTTCGAAATTTCCGGTACGAATTCGTAATTTTAGATTGAAAAACCGTAATTTTAGATTGGTTGGGAGCGAATGGGTTAAAATAGTAATTGTAAAGGAGATAATCAAATATCAAACCTCATTATGATATGATTGTAACTAAAATTTCTCAATTCCCATTACAAGAATATAACGATAATCATAACTTTTTCAAGAACAGTTGTAATAAAATCTAATTTAAAATTTTATTGTTGCCATTACACGTAATTGTAACTGAAATTTCTTAGTTACCATTACAACACCGTAATGAAAATCATAATCTTCTGCGGTACAATTATATTGTCGTATTTAAAGATTTGCCGTTACAATTACACGTAATTGTAACTATAAGTTCTCAATTACAATTGTAATTATATAATTTATAATCATAGCGTTTGTGATTACGATTGCAATGCTAATGTATTTTCAAATTCACCATTATCATTACGTATAATGGAAATTATAATCTCTTACGTGCCATTAAATTGTAATTACATTATTACAGATTAATCAGATAGTGAATTTGACCAAATCTGTTCTGAAGACAGGCTCGTCAAGTACCTGCTAGAAACTTTTGGCGTACCCGCAAAAAGGTACGCATACCACACTTTGGGAAAACTTATTCTAGAGTATTAAATATGTCGTAAATACAAGCAATAATTCCTTACATTTCATTAAGTCAAGGTTGTACTTTTTGAGTATTTTTTTTTTTTTTTTTTTTTTTTTTTTTCGGCATCCCTCAAGTGTATAGATTGTGGCCCTAATGGGGTTTCGTGATATTTCAAATCCATACAATATTTTTTTACGTTGCAAGTAACGCTATTCTAAAACTTTAAACTTGTTTTTCAAACTGAACAACCATTTTCTGGAAAACTATTCGACCAGTTTCCTTCATTTAAAAAAGAAAACCAAGAACCGTTTCACTTGTGCCTACATGGGGCGTAATGCCCATGTTTTCCACAGATCGAGGTTGAAAATATATAAACAGAGTTCATTTTGATGCTGTTGATCTTCTATTTAGTTCTCGCAGCAAGCTGCGGAGGATGTTGCATGAAGCAGTCTGTTGATAAGCCTTGGTTAGTGGTGAGCAATAAGTGTGGGGGGGGGGACCCTTTCGAGCCATACAGAAATATAATCGTTTTTTCTGGAGCGTATACCATCCAAAAGTATGATATTGATGTTCATTGATTAATTATAATTATTTTTTCAAGCTCACAAAAGGTAAAAACAATAACGAAAAATTATGTGTCAAACATAGATTATTAAACACCTTCCAACATATTCAGAGTACTATAACAAAACTTCACAGTTTAATAAGGTGAAAGATTATGTCTAAGTAAACAATTTGGAAAACGCATAACACATTTGAAAACCCAATGTCAGGAGTACCGTCAATAGTCGAAAAAGCATTCAAATTCTTTTGTGCAACTCTGTATAGGATCTATACATTTATATATATACTACATAGTATTCTACAATTTACTTCAGTTAAAAACCGCATACCACAATTGAAAATTCCCCTACAGCAAATTACGCCAATAAGCGGAAATGTACTCTAGATTTTTTGTGCAGAACTGTGTAGGATCTTTAAAATTTATATATACCCAGTAATATGCAAAAAATTAGTTAAATTAAAAAATGCGTACCATAACTGAAAACGCACGTGTAATAATTATTATTGATAGAGAGTACTGTAACCGAATTAGTTTGTGTGTCCCTGTAAAGGAACGATGAATGCTGTGCGCAACTTATTCTATAGTAAGAATCTTGTAGTGCACCTCAGTGATATATATATATTTCAAGCTGTTTGAAACAGTGTAACATTATTAAAGTACATCGCAAACAATTTTAATTATACACCGTAACGTAACGATATTCCTTTGAGTGTCTCTGTAAATGTACGATGAATGCTATGCACACCATATTCTGTACTAAACATTTTATTTCTGTACTGAAATTTATCACTGTCTAAACGTGTAACCTAAAATTGCACTAAAATTACTGATTGATCACATTCGATTTTTTAAAAAAAAGTAAATACACGATATATATTTTTTAATAAAAGTAGTATGCATTGTGTAACTAATTAATTTAATAACATACCGTATATTTAGGATTTTATATAAAATGTTTAGGTTGTAGATAATGTCGGAAAATGAAGTTTTAAACGTAGATAATATTATTTGCAATTGAACGATTCCGGAAAGTATTCTGTATCTTTAGTAACATCAGAAAACAATATATTTTCGAGATTTAAAATATCATTTATAAAAACGAAGTTTCTTTTGCTGCCACTGATTTTCAGAAACGTTTCCGAGTAGTTTTTAAAGTTGTATAATTATAAATAATAAGAAATTATGAATAATTGCGAAAGAAAAAAAAATGCATTCACAAACACATTGATATTTGATGGCTATGTCTTGAAAGATAATTATTTTGCAACATAGCAATAAAAAACTATCATATAACAGCGTACTTGCATATATTACGGCACAATTTTTATTTTTATTGCATTCTGATAAAATAAATTTGTCACAGTCTCCCGCTAAATTTAATAATCTTGTCGCGTTTTTAAGTTTGTTAGCATTTATAGTTTAAAAAACTGTAAAAATCATTTTAAAAATATGTCTTGTAAAAAGTTACTAGTAAGCACTCTGTAAATAAGAAAATTAGAATATAGATATTGAAAGAAGTATCAGAAATAGATACTGAAAAATGATTTTCTTTAGAAATTGTATAAATCTTAGCATGAATCTTTTAAAAGTGTCTCCACTAAATGCACTTCTCCTGAATTATGCGCGACGTAACTTCGTTACGTAAAAACAAATCTAAAACTAATAATATCACTTTATTTTCTTAAAGAAATTATTACTTAATCTTAACACATTGTCTTTTAAACAAACACAAACAAGTGAAAATAAAAACTATATTTCATTAAAACAGAACCAAAGGATACATATAAAGAACTATATAAGACATATTGTTAACATTTTCAAAGTAAAAGAAATAATAATAATAAATGGCTTTGGCGGAAAGTCAGCAACAGCATCCATGGAAATCAATAATTTTTTTTTCTTATTGCAATGTATCAAATTAGTTTAGAATAAGATTTATGTTTGTAATAGTAGATTTAAAAATTCAAAATACATATTCTTCTCAGCATTTACAAATAATTAACAGATACAAACACACACACACACACACACACAGAGAGAACAAGGTGGGGGGGGGATTGTCTACTACAAAACCTACTAGCTACTTTGGCGTCCATCGGTTACAGACATAAACTTTCAATTTTAAAAATGTTTCAGCGGTAAAAAAATTATACAATAGGTGTCATTTATAGAATTATCTTATTAGTAGAATTAGCCTTTTTATGAATTGAATAAATTAGAAAGAAAACGAAAATCGTAATGTTATTTTGTTGCATATTTAAACTAACCATTTAATCGATTCAAATTTTGACTGATAAACGTCCGCATCTACGTAAGGAAAAATGTTTCATATAATAAATTTCTCTGAAATAGTTTCACTGAATGTAATAATACTTTCACTGAAATACATCGTAATGTTAATTTCTAGGAAAAGCATATATATATATATATATATATATATATATATATATATATATATATATATATATATATATATATATATGTGCTTTTCCTAGAAATCTTTGAAATCAAAAACATATATATATATATATATGTGTGTATGTGTGTGTGTGTGTGTGTGTTTGATTTCAAAGGTATCATACACATATATATATATATATATATATTGCAAGTATGTTCTATATTGTATGCATTGTAAATTGTTGTATGTAAGATGCATATTTGTTGTAAGATGTATATGCTACAGTAAATGTGTTTAATCCGGTGATTATGTATAATTACCAGTGAATATGTATAATTAAAGGTGATTATTCATAATCACCACTAAAATTGGTAAATGTAATAAATTATTGAATATTTATCAAATTTACCGGTTAGTTTATAAAATCCCCAACTCGTAATGGGGAATGTAATAAAAGTTCATAACTTTACCAAAATGCATTCTAGAGATTGCTGTTCAGCGAGTTTCATGCGTCCAGTGAATTTTTTTTCCGGTTAATGTACGCGAAGCGTACAGACATAAGTTACTGAACGCTGCACAGTGGAGTATTTGATGCAAAATCCTGACCAAAAAGGCAGAAAATTAAATTTGCTCAACAATTGTAAAATGTATATTTTATAATAGCTGACTAACTGGTGTGTCGATCTATGTGTATTTCAGGAGTATAAGCTATATTCGGCAGCTCCAAGCCTCAATTGAAGCAAAAGGGTTTTTTTTGTGAGAAGACATGCTTTTTTGTTATGTTTCAGCTTTGTTATTGTGTGTAAATGTATACTTTGACATGCGCATTTAAATAATTTTACTTTTCATATTATAAAATATAATCAAAATTGAAAATGTGCTATTTTTAATTCTTTTTAGATATAATTTATTCAAATATTCTATCTAATATATTTAAAGCTTTTTAAAGCTGTGTCGCGATTTTTCGGACTATTTTTGAATTATAATCGTATTGGTTATAGTTTTGAGGACAATTTTTTAAAATTATTATTTCCTCATATTGTTGCCATTTTTAGATATCAATGTTTTTGGGAGGACTGCAAATCTATTAAAACACTCAAAAACCAGCATTTCTATACTATAGAGACTCAGCTTTTCTAAATACTAAATTGAAGTAATTATTTAGATATAAAATATATTATATACATTGGTTTATATAAATAATTAAACATTTATATGCAGTAAAAGTAACGACATTTAAAACATTACTTGTAAATAAAACAAACCTATCAACAATTACTTTCCTCTTATAAACAGTAAACAATTAAATAAACGTTATATTATATATATATATATATATATATATATATATATATTTAAATAAATACATACATTTATGTATGTATAACATTAATTAAATGTATTTACTAATAGTAAGTCAACAGCAATGGTTTTAACTTTAAAACACTTGAAAAGTAATTTTGGCCAGGATATTGCCTCAAATATTCCACTGTGCGCTGCTTGAATGAATTTCATGCATTCTAGAGATTGCTGTACAGCGAGGTTCATGCGTCGAGTGATATTTTTTTTTCGGTTCATGAACGCAAAGCGTACATACTATTTGAAAATATTCATTTTTCGGAATTAAGACCTCGTTTCTCTACAAAATAATCCGAATTTATTATATCCCCTATTACGAGTTGGAGATTTTCTAAACTAACCGGTAAATTGGATAAATATTCAATAATTTATCACATTTACCAAGTTACAATTTTCGTAATTTTCAGTTAATTTACATTATAAACACGATTTTTTGCTCATAACAAGAAATGTTTTAAATTAATAGTATAACTATTATCTAAATATAAAATAAAATTAGATTTTATTTTTCTCTAAAAGGACGAAAGATTTTATACAATGCAAATGCAACACATTGGGTTGCTACGCCAACTAGTTAAGTATTAAAGTTTTAAAAATATTTTAAAGCCATAAATCATTTACTTCCTAAAACTATAAATTATAAAATCCAGCGAAATCTCGAATTTTAACTTCTGAAATTAAATACAATTTTCTACTAATTAAATTTAAAACTATTTACTTGATTTTCAGTATTACATAAGTAATATTAAAACAATAACACAGAATGTTCGCGAACTTTCTAAGTCATCTATGATAATTCTCTTATACTCTCATTTGAGAAAAATAAATATATCGTAACGGCATATTTATTCTCGGGACACTTGTGGTTGATTTGCTATCAAGTTCGATGAACGGCTGAAAGCACATAAGCACAGTCGAGAGCTGTCAGAGACAATTGCGATACATTTCCTTTATCAAAATTGAAATGGCCATTGGAGGCAAGTTAATGTTAACTATCTTTTATTAATTCGAATCAAATATCCTTACACAAATAAACGTTTAAAATGAGATAGCTATAATATTAATTATTATATCATTTCTATGTGATATTTCTATAATAAAAGTAGTAATGTAACAGTTAAATAACTATGTTGAAAGAATCCGTACATAATAATTACTATTTATAAAAAAAATATTAATGCAAATTTACAATTTTTAAAGAAGATATTATGCACGTACGTACACACACACACATGCGCACATTAGTGTGTGTTACAGTCAATATGTTTAATCGGTCATTATTAATAACAGGTTATTATTAATAATTATCAAAAGACCTGGCCATTATTAATAATAATTGGTTATTATTAATAATTATTAATAATGACGGGGTCTTTTGGGAAATTTTAATAATAACCGGTTATTATTAATAATCTCCAATGAAGTTCGGTCAATATGATTAATTAAGCATAGTAACGAATATGTCCTTTACTGGAACTCGTATTATCATTACTGTATGAAGCTAACAAAAAGAATTGTTAACAGACAATAACACTCAATCAAAAGACGTGTCCTATTATTAGGACGACAGAGCCGAATGGGTTATTCTTAAATTTAATGAATCATTTAGTTGAAAATTTTAAACACTGAAATATTGAAAGAATATTTAATACAGTTTTAAAATGCACACTTTTAGCACACCTAATAAATGTACGCACTAACGGCTATTTTGAAGAGTGGCGCACAAAGGAGCGGACTAGTCTGTTTAGAAGACCCAATATAGAAGGTGAGGACAGAGGAAAAAAGGCGATCGGGAGAGGAGAATTAACACTCGCTCCTGAAATCGGCACGAGTTTCTGCTCATTTATCTTCGAGGTTTGAAAGCTAGTAGGTAGGTTATTTTTTTTTAATACTTAATTTTCTCGTGTATGGCTTGTTTTGTTTCTAATTATTGTTTATCCGATGACGACTCGGACCGTACCATGGATAATGTTTCTTCAGATATCTCGAAATTACTCAAACCATATTTCACTGATTGCGGCATTAACGAATTTGTCTTGGGATTCCAATACAACAAGGTTGCTGCATCCATTGATTTTTTGTTAGTTTGTTTCCATGTTGGCTAAGCGATCATGCATGCAGTACAATAATGGCGGCATAACCGAATTTTGTGTATTTCTTAGGATTCCAATACAACGAGGTTGCTGCATCCAGTGATTTTTTTGTTTTCATGTTCACGGAGCCAACATACATGCGATGCAGTGATCGCGGCATTAGCGAATTTCGTGTACTTCTTGGTATTCCAATACAACAAGATTGCTGCATCCAGTAATGTTTTTTTCTTTTTTTTTTTTCATGTTCAAGAAACGACCATACATGTGGTATAGTGATCGCTGCATTAACGAATTTCGTGTATTTTCACATTTTTTTGACTTCACATTAATCGCTAACTTTTTATGTAAATTTGCTGAAATTGCTGAAATGTATATAAAAACGTTCTTTCTTACTGCTCAAATTATCTTATCTTTTTTTTTTTTTTTTTTTTATCTATCTTATTAAAATTGTCAAATAAAATATTTATATTTTATATATATTCTCATAAATGCGATATCTAAAAACAAATTAAGCTAAACGATTTGAAATTTAACATATTGACCAAACTTGTTTGGTAATTATTAATAATAACCGGTTAGTTTAATAATTTTTCATAAATCAATCTTATTAACTGGTTTATTTGGATACTTAGTGGGTAATTATTAATAGTAACCGGTCATTAATAATAATAACTTGTTATTATTAATAATGACAGGATTTATCAATTGACCGTAATATATATATTTATTAATTATCAATTATAATGTATTATCACATTCATTGATCAATTTATTTGCATGGTTTGGTTCCGTTCAACAAAACAAATACATTACTCTGTTTTAATTTAATGTAGTAATTTTTAGGTGCGTTCGTAATTATATAAGTACGTAGCGTATATGGTCGTCGTCGTCTGGTTCGTCCGCCTGTCCTTCTGTCCTCATATAATGGCGTAAAAACTACCCAACCGAATGGTTTGAAATTTAATGTATATAATCTTTGCAGAATTTTGTTTAGTCATTTCAAATTTTATGAAAATCGAATCAAAACTTAAAAATATTTATTAATAAAAGTTTTCTTCATTCTATTAAATCCTATCAAACGTAATTCATTCAATGATATCCCATGATAGGTAATGATTCTAGGTTGCCATGGTGATTACGTCCTATTTAAGATGGAGTCATATTATTTCCGTATTAATAAATTTAAAAATCGAATTTGTATACTAAAATTGTTTAATTATAGCAATCATATAATCTAGAAACAGTTTTTTTGGATATATGTTTCCGGAGAAATAAATATTAAATGGAAAAAGTGTTTAAATACGAAAAAAGAGATCAAGTTCTGAAATTTTCAAAGCTAGGCTTAAGTTTGCCATTGGAATTTTCAAAGCTAGCCTTAAGTTTGCCATTGGAATTTTCAGTAAATATCAACAAAAGATAAAATGTTGCCAACTTAAAATGTATTTATTTTATTGCGGAAATTAATCATAATTAAAATAACAGACGATGTAATTCTTTTCACTGAAATAATAACGATGATTTTTTTTTTTTTTTTTTTTTTTTTAACATTATCTTGTATTGGATGTTTGCGCATAGAATAATTTTAATGTAACAGAATTGTAATTAATTGTTTGTAAAAGTGTATTAAAACTTAATTTCATAAAATAAAATTAATATCTATAACATGAAAATCTGCACATAAAATAAATGTTGTCTTCAGGCATTTTTGCGTAAGAGTGCAACAGCTATTGCGCCAAGATCTGAATACTTATAAAACTAGTTATAGTACGAACTTTAATAGGTTAGTATGAACCTATAGTACTACTTTATCTGTCACGTTTGACGTACAATTTCCAACTTGTTAATATTTAATATTACTTAAATAAGACAGAGTATATTATTTGCTGCGATAACAGGAGCCAAAAACAGTGCAAGTGGACAATTTTTGAAAAATCTAAGAAAAGCAAATGAAAATATGCGACTAGTTTTAGGATACGATAAAAATTTCACCGGAAAAGCGCAATTATTACATTATGAGGAAAAATTTTCATTTTTTCACTTTTTGTATTATAACATGAAAGAAAAATCATGCGTGAAGCATAGATTATGAAACACTTTCCAACACATTCAGAATACTGTATAACGAAACGTCCCCATTTAATAAAATGAAAGATATACATATATCTAAGTAAACAATTTGGAAAATGCATAACGCATTTGCAAACCCAATTTCTTCAATTACCATCTATAGTCGGAAAGGAATATGAATGCTTTTGTGCAACCCTGTATATGTTCTATCGAGTTGTATATGTACTACACAGTGATGCTAAAATTTAGTTCAGTTAGGAGACGTATAACACAGTTGAAAATTCCCCTTCAGCAATTTCCATCTACAAACGGAAATGCACTCGAATTCTTTTGTGCAGTTCAGTATGTTATCTATATAATTTAGCCACGCACCCTGTAATATGCAAAAATCTAGCTAAATTTAAAACTCATACCACAACAGGAAACGCACATTCAGCAATTATAACTCATAAGCAGTACTATAACGAATTCTTTTGTGTGTCTCTGTAAATGAATATAAATGCTATAAACACGATATTCTACAATAAGCATTTTGTAGTGCATCCCAGTAATGTACAACAGTTTCAATATGTTTGAAATAGTATTACATCATTAAAACACATCGCAAACGACTTTCCCCTTGTACCATAATGTAAAGAAATTCTTTTGAGTGGTCCCTATAAACAAACTACAAATGCTACACACTTCATTTTCTTCCCGAATATGCCACAGTAAACTTTTTTAACATATATTAATTACATGACAATCCGAGTATTTTTACAGGAGTTAGATCACGAACAAACAGGCAACCAGACAGACAGACGACCAGACAGAAGTCATAAACACGTTTCAACTATGTTGGAAAGTGTTAAAAAATGACTCAATTCCGACTAAAAATATTCTAATTCTTTTCATAGCAAAAGATTTCTTCCAAAACTGTTAGAAGCACTGAGGTATCATATTGAAATGCAGAAATGGGTTTTTTTTTTTCATGCTGATATGTCTAATGAATTATGATTACACATTCCTATCTGTTATAATCATCAGAGCATGTCATACTATAGAATGGAATATGTGATCTATAAAGTACTTTACTTAACTTTAAAAAAATAATTGCACAGATAGAAAGATCTTTAATAGCACTGTTCGGCATCAAAATCCACCCTGTAAAAATAATGGTTGATCCTTATCGATTTCAACTCACTAAATCAAAATATCGCAATGAAATTATTGTATCATGTGCCATTTTTTAGGTTGGCTTGTTTTTAAAATGAAGGTAGTTTATGTCTTACTAAAACATGAATGGAAATTGCGTGAGCAAAAAAATATCTATCTTACAATGTAAATAACTTATAAGTAAATGTATATATAAACATTAGCGAAGATACAGTGGCAAAAGGAATTAAAATATGTTAGTGATGCTGTTTTCCCAAAAGAGGGAGAGACACCAAAAGAACAATGCGGGAAATAAAGATCAACAAAATATATTTTCATTATATATTTTATTGATTTGTTATTTAAGGCAGTGAAAATACCTTTTTCATGTTTTCATTTTTATTCTAAATTAATAGAACAATCCTTTATTCTTTGTTATTATTAGAAAACTGTTTCTCGGAAAAATGATACGTGTTACAACAATTTGAATGCAATATTTAGATTTAAGAATGTCAGATTTATGTACTTCACATATTTGTTACTCAGGGAGGGAACATTTTAATTTTTATTTTTGCCTACTAGTGTAATTAATGGCATTAAAATCATTAATGTTTTCACAGATATTTAATATAATTAAAAATATTAATACATTGAATACGTTTCCTTTTTTTTTTCAAACTTGATTGTGCCATCTGACGTTACACTTTGAGTAAGCTACAAAAGCTTTATAGCATTTCTAAGGACCTGACAGTGACAGTAAACAGAATCTAAAAGTCATAAGATATAGATGTTTTAACGAAACTGTTTTAAATAGAAATATCGCACTCTTTTTATGTTAATCGAAGATTTTATTGTTGTAACGTTTCACACTGTTCTTATCAAAAGTTAAATAAATTAGTAACAAAAGTGCAAAACATAATATTTTAAATAAATTGCTCGTTTTCAAATTACATATTAAATGTATCCCATACCCCCTTTAAAATATAAATATGTATAATGTTTGACAATAATTTCTAACTGTTTTAGGTTAATTTTGTACATTAATTTTTTTTTAATAATTCTGTAATATTATTTATGTTTAATCTGTATTTATATTTTACTTTATTTCACAACATTTAACAGATCTAATCAAAATGTTAAATATTTTTAACAGTGTATTGTGATTTATGGAGATAATAAAAATCCTTTTACAAAAACAAATCCTAATTTTCGTCTAATAACTGCTATGTAACGAAAATTGAAATAACAAACAATCGTTTTGATTTTCGAGAATTAATTGCATGCTAATTACATTTCGACATTTGAAATTTCAGAAATATTTATTCTATTAAATGACAATAATTAAAATAAAAAATGACAATAATTAAAATTGTTAAAAGGACAATAATTTTAACAGAGTCCTGTAGGTTTCACACCTACGGCAATCACTATAACGAAGCCTTGAGTATACCCAAGCCCATAAATATGGCGATCAGTATTTAAATCGTAAATCTTTACTTCCAAAAAATATTTTTTGAGAAGAGGAAGAAATGTACCATATTTTGTATAAAGATTGAAATCCAATCGCTAAAAGCCGAAAAGGGCAAAAACAATTTATAAAATATTAAATTAAAAAAAAAACCTTTTCCTTGGAAAAATGTCTTACACGAAATATCTAATCAAAAATCAGCAATAGTTGTCTTATTCGTCTAATATCTTTTATAAACAGGTTCATAGCCGATGTTGCCGACAAAATCGCTAAAATAGTTCCAAAATTCCTGAAATGCGAGCTTAACTATTTTTTAGCAGATTTTTTATTCTGAATTTCACGCTCCTACCTAAAACTGCTAGTGAGGTATGGCGGAATGACCTGAAACTTTTGAAAACTCCATTTAACACTCCCCCCTTAATGGTTGAATTTCTAAAATAGCTTAAATACGTGTTTAATTATTTTTTAATAGATTTGTTATGCTGAATTTCACGATTCTATCTACAATTGCTGCTGAGATATGGCGAAATGACCTAAAACTTTCGACCCCTCTCCCCTATTTAACCCTATAGGTGGTGAATTTTCAAAAATCCTTTCTTAGTGGGTATCTACATTGTATAAGGAACATGTCTTCAAAATTTCATTGCCCTAGGAGCAACAGTTGAGGCTCGGCGTTCATTATGAGTCAGTTATTAGGACACGTTCTTTTATATAAGTATAGGATAGAATAGAATAAAATGGAACAGATAGATAGATAGATTGATAGATAGAAGATATATAAAGTTGTCATCGCGATAACGTCTGAAACAATGAACCAATTAAAACCTAATTTGGACAGTGTATTGATGTTGCAAATGGCTTGTATGAATTCGTTATTCAAATACGTAGTTCTTATATTTCGTTTACAGAGATACGCAAAATAATTCCGTTACATTACGTTCTATGTGGTAAAATTGTTTGCTCGGCATTTTAATGATGTTACATATACAATTTTGAGTTTCTGGGCTTTTTCTTTTTAAGGTAAAATATCTTGGATGAATTCTTTAAGTAAAATGATTCGTTAATTCGTTTGAAGATAACGACACTTTGAATATTCGAATAACATTAAGGTCAATGGGGAATTTTCGTACGGACATACGGAATACGGTCAATAGAGTCAAAGAAAATTTTCTGTTCATTATTAATACGTGCTAAATTTCTTCCATTTCATTAAATGGGAGTAAGATCAATATTATTTGTAGTTTTAGTGAGAGTAAAACTAATTTGTTTAATTTGTATTAAATATAATATGCAGAATTTGACGTTTCTTTTTAAAAGAAAAAAATGAAGACAAAAGAGAAGAAAAAGAGAAATCAACATACTCTTTCGACATAGCCGGAAAGACTTGCTTTTAGTAATACTGTCTTCTGTTTAATACCTTTTCACATTTTTTTTAATTCCAAAAATAAACATTTTGCATGTGTGTTGTTTAAAATTTATATGTTCATTACCAGGGCTTGACAAATACGGTCGCCAGGTCGCCACTGGCGACCATGTTTTTTAATCTCGCTTCCTTTTTAACACAAAAATTGCCTTTAAAAATGGGAAGAAACTGTATTTTTTTCTCTCATCACTTACTCGTGCGGGACCAATAGTATCTTCCTCTTCTCTCGTACTTTTAATGAATGGAAGAACCAAGTTAAAAAGGCATTTTCCATCTCATGCACAGAAAATACTGTTGTTTTCCACCATAGCCAACTAGCATGTCAAGTGATATTGATTGGAAAGGGGGGGGGGATTCAATAAAACAACAAGAAATAGCGTCAATCCAGCCTAGGTGGTATCTAAAATGGGATGCAATGGTAAAAAATGTTTTTGTAAGTTTCAAATCAGATTTTTGTGTCCAGAAATCAAACTGATTAATCTATCTCATTCATTTAATAAAATTACAACATGCAAGTGATTCTAAGTAATTAATTTGAAGTAAATTTATTTTGAAGTAAATCTATAAAACTTAATTAAAATTTTAAGAATACAACATAATACTAGTTTAGTAGTAGTGTAGTTTAGTATTCTAAACTATATAACTAATAATTTTAAACTGCACTTGTTATTATTATTTTTTTTTTCAGTTAACTCGCAAAATACGTTTGTTTTTTAAATAAATTTTGGAAAAAATGAAAATGGGTAATTTTTTTTAAAACTGGCGATTAGAATTTTTTGATGGATACCACATTTTATCAAATTTGTAAAGACCTGTCTATAATTAAATAAACCTATCTACCTAAGCCAAGTAACCACTAAAACCTACCACAGTAAACTGCCAAATAACATATCGTAAAGTAAATGTATTTAAAAAATATCCATTAAAATGCATTGCAAACTTAATAAATATTTTATTTCGCAATTTATTATATAATCACCTGAAAAACAAACAAAAACAAACCAAATTACAAAAATGAAATTAAGTTTGCGCCAAGCCACATTCAATAAAATACGCCTGTTGGCGACATACCCACTTATGAGATTTTCCCCTTAGAATTTAATTAATAAATGCAGTAACAGGATTTGGTACAGGAAAGATTCATGTAACATACAGCAGAATCTCGATTATCAAACACACGGATATTCGGAACTCTAGTAATGGTGTATCCGACATGTGTCTAATAATTGAGAATTCTACTGCATTAAAATATGAATGTGATACTGTCATAACACTATACAGAAATTATGGCGGTATAGGACTGCCATTTTTCATTTGAGTTATTGTCAGGGGGTGGCTAGCGATTAATTGAATAACCGCATAAACAAAGGATTTACAAATTCAACAATTAAATATAAAACAATGATGCTTTTGAAAATATAGCATTGTTGGATAATGAGTGTTTTGCTTTGTTGAATAGTATGCATAAACAATCGTATTCAGCAGTATTGTTGGATAACATGCATAAACATTGGTATTAAAAAGCATTGTTACGAGAAATCATCTTTGCATTTCTTAGATTACTAAAGCTTATGCTAGTTTTCTAAAGCGATTAATCTGTGAGTTATTCGATATTTTTGAGTAATTTATTTTTATTTAGTTGATTTGTGGATAGTTTATATTTCATTATACACAATGTGTAATATTTCGATGAATAATTTTGTAACAAAAATGCTTCGTTATGTAAGCTGCTGTATAGTTGTGATGTTTATCGTAGCCATTTTCATTGCAAAAATTTCAATTTGGATTTTGAAACAATTGTCTCTATGCATTCTAAAAGTCTTATACAAGATAGTTCGTGCAAGTCTCATCGAAGATTTTAATATGATGGAAATAGAAAATGTGAGTCAAAATGAAAACAACGATATTGATTCCGACGACAGTACTCTCGAGTCTTCTTATTCCTACGATAGCGATTATGAAACTGGTATATGTGGAATTGCAAGTGAATCGGTTGATATCCCTCTCACAGATGATTCTAACAATTCTTATGAATTTGATATAACTGAACAGCGAGTTACTGCATATTGTGAGTCAAAAGAAGATTATGAAGAACCACTTCTTGATACAATTTCAAGTGAATGGGTTGATATCCCTCTAAGAGATAGAGATGATTCCAACACATCTTACAAATTTAATGTAAATGAACAGCAAGTTGCTGAATTTCGTGAGTCAAACAAGGTTTATGATGAAACACTCTTTGGTGGAATTCCAAATGAATGGGGTGATAACCCTCTAAGAGGTGATTCCAAGATATCTTACGAATTCGATACAACTGAACAGCGAGTTGCTGAATGTTATGAGCCAGAAAAGGCTTTTGAAGAACCACTCCTTGATGTAATTTCAAATGAATGGGTTGATATCGATCTGAGAGATGATCCGAGTGCTCCGTCTGATCAAAATGAACATCTAGATACTAAACGTCGTGAGACAAAAAAGACTTGGAAATAACGATTCCTTTGCTGCATGTCTCGGCAAAGTGATGATTAAATTACTAATGATAAAGCTTTCACAACTTCATGGTTTTTATTTTTACTTTCCGTACTTGTGCCGTGCTGTCGTCGTCTTGTGCCGTACTATCGTCGTCTTGTGCCGTCCTTTGTGCCGTACTGTCGTCGTCTTGTGCCGTCCTTTGTGCCGTACTGTCGTCGTCTGGTGCCGTCCTTGTGCCGTACTGTCGTCGTCTTGTGCCGTCCTTGTGCCGTACTGTCGTCGTCTTGTGCCGTCCTTGTGCCGTACTGCCGACCAACAGGCTTGTCTTCTGATATCTTTCTCCTGAAAAGCCACTACCACCATGCTTGTCTTCTGCTGCCTTCGTCCTTAAAAGCCACTACCATCAGGCTAGCCTTTTCTCCTTGTACCTCATGCCATTTTCTTCTCTTCAATAAAATGCTTGCCACCATTTCTATAACTTGTCTTTATTGCTTTGAATAATATTTTTAAATTTTATATTAAAGTTTTATAATGGAAAGGAACAAAATATGGCATTGCGGCGAAAAATATCTACATCTGCATAATATTTAAGCCAGATGTTTAATTTAAAAATATATTATCACTTAAATGAATTGCTATACATTAGGTTGTATAAAAATCATGTTTTTTTTTTTTTTAGAATACAAAAAATGGATTTTTTTAAAATTCATAATCGAATTCTTACTATTTTTGTCCTACATTAAGGCATTAAATGGCTACCATAATTAAACCTCTCTAATTAGATGATATTTAGAAATATAATTTACGATCTTATAGTTCATTTAATAAAGTAATAATTAATAGTTGTAGGAATAACAAAATGTGCAATTTCATTAGTTAATAGCATATATACACTATCTGATGAAAAGTATCCAGACACATTTTATTTTAGACATTTTTTCGAAAAAAAAAATAAAGAAATACTGGACGAATTGTTTTTGAAATTTAGGGATGTGAAAGAACATGTTTGACTTTAAAATTTTCAATGAAGATTCAATCACGAGAGCAATTAGGGGACGACAACAAACTGAATAAAAAAACAACAATTATGTGTACGATCGCCATGTGTATCAGTAAAAGCTGGAAATGATATATAACTATATCACATAACTTTGTGGGCCCAGTACATTATTTGTGTTCATTTGTGTAAGCACAGCACGCTTATTCATTGTGATATACAGATTTCTTCAAAATACTCAAGAAATTCCCGCATATTCTATAATTGTAGCATACAGAACTCCATTTTCCAAAAACTTCACAAAGTACAATAGAAACAATATTCTGCAATAAATATATTAAATATTAGAGGAAATATGAGCATTTGTATGAAATAATTTTTAACTTTGCTTGCGCAAACGATGACAAAACTGTTTTTTCATAATTCAGTAGTCCACTATATAGAGCAACTCACATAAAAAGACCAGTTGTAAAAATTCAGAAAATATCGACAATAAAGTGAGCTGAATTTATGTTAACATTTTAAAAGTAACTGGATGATGATAAGGAATTTTTTAGAAATTGCCATCTTTAAATTTTTATTTTTGTTTTTATTGTCATGTTTCATTTGATGTTTTAGTTGTATTTGGAGGAACCTTCAGAACGAGCGCCCCCCAACAAAAATATAATTATCGAAATCGAAGCACCCGTTCAAAAGCTATGCGTGATCATAAGTTAAATACATGTATTTCTTTGTTGAAAGTTAGTTTATAAAAAACGACAACTTGTGAAAAACCCATTATCATCTATCTACTTTTAGAAAGCAATTGAAATTCTGCTTACTATATCGCTGATAACTTTCTGAATTTTTGCGATATTCGACTAGCTATGAGTTTCCCTATATAGTTGGCTGCTACATTTTGGAAAAAAAAAAAAAAAAAAAAAAAAAAAAAAGAAGAAGAAGAAGAAGCAGAAAAGGTGAAAAGAAAGTGGGATATTGTTTGCGAATGCGCAGTTATAATTTATTTCATAGAAATACTAATACAGTCGAACCTCGTTAACGCGAACACTCAAGGGGAAACTGTTTTTGTTCATGTTAAAAGTAGTTCGTGTTATCCGAACTTAAATACATTACATACAACTGGACGGGTCATTCGGAAACAATTCATGCTAAAAGCTAAAAGTAAGTCGCGTTAAGCGTGTTCATGTTAACGAGGTTTGACTGTATTTCATCAAATATTTACTACATTTATATTCTAATTGTACTGCAGTATGTTTTTTATACTGTACTTTGTCAAGTTTTCTGAAAGTGACCTTAAATTCGGTTGATAACTTGTCATGTACACTGTTACTAAAAAGTAGGACAACGGCTTCTAAATCGGCACAAACAAGTACAGTAAATCCTATGGAAGAGGGACCTGTTTTAACCAAATCTTGCTTTAGGACAGAAATAAAATTCCGCTTAGGAGAGGTTTCAGAATGAGCAATTATAATTGTATTGTATTTCTTCCGCTAGGGACCATGAAACTTTTACGTTTAAGACAGGAGTACATTATAAGCTGGTTCTATTTTCACAATTTTTATACCACAAAGTACTGTAAAAACGCAATTGCTACGGAAATAAAAATTTTCTGTCTTTCTTTCTTAAAATGTAGATTTATATGGTATCTCTTTCTGCTTAGTCATATTTTTTCCGTTATAGATAGATTCTCTTTTTACAGATTTTATTGTATTCAGTTCTAATTGATACAGACTAAAGGATAGCATGGCACTAAAATAAATTTAAGGGATTATGTGCATCGTAAAAAATCGGGACATTTGGCGTCCCTCGGGACGGGCCTTGGAACCCCTGAAAATCGGGATGTCCCGCGTAAATTGGGACACCTGGCAACACTATATCATAACTCTGTATGCTACAAACAAAAAACTTGCGGAAAAATTCTTGACTATTTTAAGGATGTGATTATTTATCCATATGTGTCATGTGGATATATGTGATATTCCTACACAAATGTACACGGATGTTGAACAGGACTTTCATAGTCATGTACTAACAGCTACAGATCATTTCGAGATTTTTCTGATACAGGGTAATCGCGCACATTATTATTTTTTTTTAATTAAATTTGTTCTCGATTCTGTAATTGCGCAAGTGAGTATAAAACAATTACGTTGATTGCCAGCACAATTTCCGTATTTTTACGGAATTTTTGTTTCGCCGATGAAACGATTTAGTGAATGTGTCAGTCATTAGCAAATAAGTATTTAAGAATATATTTGACAGATAATAGCGCAAGAAGTCTAGTTATATTGTCATTTTCGCTAGGGCTTTTGCTTTTTTTTTTTTTTTTTTTTTTTTTGCACTCTAAAAGGAATCTCCGCATTTTTAACAATAAAACTTCCGTATTTTTACGGATTTTTTTCCTTTGCAATGTAATAATAAATATAAATCCCTCAGCTTTAGAGATAATGAAAATTCAGCTTCATTTGGCAAAAATATTCTCAAATCCATATTTTTTGGCACATTCATGAATTATGGAGGAAGAAAATTCCGTAAAAATACGAAAATTTTACAAGCAATCAAAGATTTTTTTTTTTTTTTTTAACAGTGTAAATTTTTATTGAAAAATATGAGATCAAACATGTTCCTTATACATCCCCGAAGTTTAAAAACAAATAAATCATCAAGCATGTTTTTAGATTTTTCGAACAAAACATCTAAAATCGGAAGCGTTTGGATATTTTTTACCAGAGAGTGAAACAAATCAAACAAATGTCACGCCAGCTCTTCTTGCATCATTAGTAGTACTTTGTAAAATTGTTACAATCGCATAAATCTAAACTTACACACACATATGTGTATGCTTACCAAAAAAATTATGAAAACCAATTGCATCTAAAAATTAATTTAATGAAAAACATACAGTCAAGGTTAATAATACACTGTAAATATAATACACTGTAAAAATACACTGTATAATACACTGCAATAATACACTGTAAAAAAAAAAAAAAAAAAAAACTTTCTTAATCGTAAATATAATTTAACCAAGTACGAAAATATATTATAAACTCTTCCGAATTACACCACGATTCTGAAAAGCGTTATTTATCTTTATCTTTAACTTCTTTATCTTTTGGAACATCAGAAGCCAATATATTTTCGAGAATTTAAAGAAGCATTTAAAAACAAAATTTCTTCTCCTACCACTGATTTTCGAGAACGTTTTCGAATAGTTTTTATAAGGTAGTAATGCGTTTTCTCAACCCGGAATTTAGATTTTTCTGGATGCTATCCATTCTTAATTCAGGGCTCCAAAATTGTCCGCTTTATAAATACCGGCATTTTCTTAGAAAAATTTTATTTTTAGATATTTCTTACAAATTTTGAAGAAACCACCTTCGGAGCTAAATGTTTGCGGAAATTCTGTAGAAACCTACCATGAAAATTTTCTGTTAAAACATATTGGTATTCAGTTGGCGGATCATTTGGGAGCCCTGTCAATGAAACATTTTCAATTGCGTTACGGAATTTATATAAGCAAGCAGGGCTTAACAAATGCGGTCGCCAGGTCGCCACTGGCGACCAAGTATTTCGTCTGGCGATCAAGTTATTTTATCTGGTGGTTTGTTTTTCTTTTATACAAAAATTGACTTAAGAAATGAGCACAAACAGCATTTAGAATACATACCGGAGAGTTCTTTCCGATTTAATAGTAAATTGTCCAAAAAACCGCCGCAAAACTCGAAAAAACGCTAAAAATCGCATAAAAAATTAAATTAAAAAAATCGGTACTATTCTATTGTTATTTTTCCCTAATTAATTCATAATAAAACTATTGTGCCTTTTGAAAATCAATGATAGGAAAAGGTGGGGGGTACATATTTTTTACTGGCGACTAGAATTTTTTAATGGCTACCAGATTTTTTCAAATTTGTAAAGCCTTGTTCATTACAACAAATTAATTTAAATAAATTAAGCAATAAAGAAACATTTTAAACAGAAAATAAAAAGTGCAGCATCAACCGTCCAAAGTCAAAGATTAAAAAGAACAATATGATTATGGAATGCTGAAACTAAACCCAATTTGAGATTTTATGTTAGTTTGTATGTAAAGAACATTTACATAAGGAAACTTACTGTAAATAAAATTATTCAGATATTCTGAGCATATAACAATTATTTATCGAGATCTGAAACAAAATTCAATCGTTGTAGTGTTTTTATCCTAATTTAAATTTAAATATCTTCTGAAAATGAAAAACAGCGATTTTTCCAACTTGGCATACGATATCTGCAAAACTTCTTAAAAAATTCCTTTTTTTTTTTAAATTTAATAATGTTAAGAAACTATGAATTAAAATTGTATAATTGTGTTTAATAGAGCAAATAAATTTGCTACAAAATCATGGACGAAATTTTATTTTCAGAAAATTATTCGTGATTGATATTTTTCTTATTAAATTAAAAAAAAAATTAAGAATTCTTATTCATGTTATTTAATTTCTTAATGTAATTCATAAGAAGCTACTGAAAGTTTAAATTTCTCGGAAAAAATTGTGGACTAACTACACTTATTTTATACCTCGGTAGTAATTATCGTTCGGCCTAATATTTGATATAATTTCACACCGAATAAAATTCTTTCAACTAATGACCATAAAATTCTCAAAATTTTCGACCACATCTAAGGTGTAATGCCCGCTTAATTTTGAAAAGCATTTGAAAACTAGTAGGATGTGTCAATCCCAAAACTTTCTTCTATTTCACACAAGTTTCGTATACACTAAAAGGAATCTGTTAGAAAAGTAATTTCTGAAATATAAACATTTCATCTCTTATCATGAGTCTGATTAATCATCCTCCAACTGCAACGAGATGATGAAATGAAACACGTGTGCTGCCAAAGAAGTACTTTTTTCTGCATCTGTGAGATACTCATTAAAGAACTGTTGACACGTGTGACCTCCAAAAGTTCAAGGCTCAATGACGTAAACTTGACTATGTTTTTCTCATCTGTGAACTAAAAAACTCAGTCTCTAACTAACTTTCTTCAGATAAAGAAGTGCAGAAAATTCTCTTCAACTAAATGTTCAACTTTTAATAATTTGATGTATAATTTAATGATGTAAATTAATAATTATTTTTCTTTCTTTAATAGTAATTAAATTCTTAAATTAAACAAAATCTTGAAGCTACATACTTTCGTAAGATATTATGGTTGTTGACTCATCACATCATCGGAAAAGTGATTACTTAAAATTGTGCCATATTTCACTGGATTAATTACGGATATTGGATTACTAATGCACCTTCGCGGACTTAACAGGTATGACAAACTTTCACTACCTTATGTGTACCAACTGTGAAGATTTAATTGATTTTAACTAAAATTGGAAGAAGCACCAATTGCCGTAGTTCACATAAACCTATCAGAATCAGCACCAATTTATATCAAGGTCTAATTGAATCTAAAGTTTTATTAAATTCCGTGCATTAGTTCTTGAGATATGACAATTGCTAAAATCGTGTAAATCATGGAAAATGCAGTCTAGCATCGCCACCAGTTGGGAGATTTAGATCAAAATCTAATCAACAACAACTTATGTCGACGTCTAACTGAGTCTGAAGTTTGATGAAAATCTGTGCATTAGTTCTTGAGATATAATTATCGTGATAATAATGGAAAACGTAGCATAGCAGCGCCACCTGTTGGTCTATTTACACCAAAACGTAATCAGCATCTATTTATGTCATAGTTTAACAGAATCTGAAGTTTTATGAAAATCTGTGCATTAGTTCTTGAGATATAGTTATCGTGTTAATAATGGAAAAAGTAGCATAGCAGCGCCACCTGTTGGTCTATTTACACCAAAACGTAATCAGCATCTATTTATGTCATAGTCTAACAGAATCTGAAGTTTGATGAAATTCCGTGCTTGAGATATAGCTATCGTAAAATCATGAAAAAAGTGGTATAGCTGCGCCACATGTTGGGATATATACACCAAAACGTAATAAGAGTCTATTTATGTCAAGATCTAACTGAATCTGAAGTTTGATGAAAATGAGTGCATTAGGTCTTGAGATAGAGCTATTGCGGGAATCGCAAAAAATGCAGCATAACAGCGCCATTTGTCGGGTGATTTTCACCAAAAACTAATATCAGCATCAATTTATATCACGGACTAACTGAATATATATTTTTTTTTAATTTCGTGCATTAGTTCTTGAGGTAGAGCGCCCACAAAATTTTTGTCACATACAGACAGACAGACAGTCACACTCACATATAGACATTTTCTAAAAACAGTCAAATCGTGTTCAGGACCTTCTAAAACGTATAAATCCGTCGTAAACCGGAAGCCGAAAATTTTCATGAGTCCAATATTTTCTTCTTGTAAAGATAGAAGAAAGTAAAAATAAATGGTTATTTAGCTTCAAATTATACAAAGTTAGCAAAACATTGTTGTGTTACTTTTATAAAATGTAATTTAAAATACATATACAGTAAAATGTAGAAAATCAAGAAAGTGTGCAAGATAAAACATATCTCATTTTGCGAAAGTTTAGTTAATTTCTTAAACGTGATCAATTCGTATAGTGTTAAATACCGTAAATAATATATGCACAATTTGCATGTGTTTATAAAATACTTTTAAAATAACGGCTATTTTAAAATTATTTTTTTACTATATTGTAACTTAAAAGGCTATTGGAATGCAAACACAAATTCAGCAAAAAAAAAAAGAGTAGTTTTTATTTCTTGCCAAATTTAGAGCATACACATCTAATTTCAGTTCATGAGTTTAAATTAGAATTAGGAGTTACTAAGTATTTTTCAACAATCAATTAGCATTTAGTCTTTGCACTTTTTAGTCACTTTAACATTTCAATTAATTTGTTTCTCTCTAAATTAAATTATTGACTAGTTATAATGACTTGTATCATTAAAAATTCGATAATAGAATAGACAGAATTTATTATAATAATAAAAAAAAACTCATCATGATTATTTATGGTTTTAATTTCCACTAATGTTATTATAATAATAAATTAAACTAATGTTTAGATTTATAAACATTGAAAACAAGCCGGACAATGTAAATCGAGATGTATTTTTGATATCTATGGCTTAACTCTGATTATCCTTTAAAAGGTCTTAGATATCAATAACCTACCTTAAATATAAAACTAATTACGCATAAAATTGGCATAGATTTTAATACATTACAATTCGAAATAAACATACTTATATTTTCAGAATAAATTAATCTGCAGGACTGTACAAATGATGTAATATGTAATATTACCAAAACGTCAGTAATATTCTTAATTAAGACCCTATGGTAAATATGATGTTATACTGAAAAAAATCCATTGTGTCAAATATATGTATAAACAGAGGAATGATAACATAAATATAATGATACATTATAATGTATAAAGAGACGTTGTTAATTAAAATCTACTTAAGTGTACAAAGTCTCATCAGACTCTCCACTCCACTGGAAATTTGGAAATTCAGTCAAGCATCAAAATAACATGCACTGTATTTAATTAAAATTGACTGTTTTGTTTTTAAAATATATTCAAGTTTACAATACTTTCATTGGGTTTTTCTCAAATTTCTACAAATCTTTCAGTAAAAAAAAAAAAAAAAAAAAAAGCATGCATAAAATCCCCAACATTTCGTATTCAAATATAAAAGAAGAAATACAAAAGAATGCTTTGGATATTTAGAGACATGCAATCTTCTTTGAAGAAGAAAACTATTAATAGATGCTTTAAATTAATATGTTTAAATTGCACAATATAGTAGAAATAATTTGGTGAAAAATACGGATATGCTTTCTCAAAATATACAATAATCTGTGTGCAAATTATTCGTTTCTTCTTCAATGCGTACAGTTATTCGGCAACAAGAATGAAACTCGTACAAATATTCATTAATAAGATTCAACCGGGGATGTTTAAAAAAATAGAAGGTTTACGGAATAGAACTTTTCTCTCTATATTCACTGTAAAAAAATTTCAGAAACGTTTCTGAAAGTATCGGAGACATCTGCTGCACGATACTAACGGAAAGGTTTCTGATTCGAGCAGAAAAATGTTTCAGATAAAACACGGAACCTTTCCGATTCGTAATGAATTCATACGAATCTTAATATTTCATTTTCTATTTTTAAAAAAAAATACATTTTCTAGGAAACCTGCTCCTTGGAACCTTACCTTACACCTATAACTACACTGTAAAAAATGACCAATGTTTCTTATTTTATGAAAATATGCTATAACCACGAACGAAAATATAATATAATCTTCTGAGTTATCCAAAATTTCAAATAGCATGTTACATTGTCTTTTGAATCCCCAGAAACGAATACATTTTCAAAATTTAAAGAATAATTTATAAAAACAAATTATTTTTAGCTGCCCGAATTTTTCAGAAACGTTTCCGAAGGGATTTTATAGTGTATTAATTAGTGTCCTCAGCCTGGAATACCTGTTTTTCGAATGCTATCAATTCTGAAGTAAACATTTTCATGCTGAAAAAAATGTTTAACAGACAAACATGCAAAATTAACAGCGTTAACAATAACATTAAAATTAAGATAATTTCTTTACTCTTTCATGTATAAATTAACTTATGCGGCTGAAAACGTGTACTTGAGAATGGATAACATCCGAAAAACAGGTATTCCAGGCTGAGGACACTAATTAATACACTATAAAAACCCTTCGGAAACGTTTCTGAAAAATTCGGGCCGCTAAAAATAATTTGTTTTTATAAATTATTCTTTAAATTTTGAAAATGTATTCGTTTCTGGGGATTCAAAAGACAATGTAACATGCTATTTGAAATTTCGAATAACTCAGAAGATTATATTATATTTTCGTTCGTGGTTATAGCATATTTTCATAAAATAAGAAACATTGGTCATTTTTTACAGTGTATCAATAAAATATATATATGTAGCATTTTGACGAGGTTGAGATATTACGATGAATAATATTCGATGAAAAGATGTCAGTCCTTCAACGATATAGCAAGTTGCAGTCGATATTAGCAAGTATGGCGAAGTAGAAGGCAATGAAATGATTCCACCAAAGTTTTCCAATAAATCCAGCCAATCTCCAGACGAATAATTTTATTAGAAGACGAACAACACAGAACAATTCCCAAAAGGTCTAAAACTTATAGCCCTCGGGCTAACGTTGCTTCACTTCATTGAATTAAGATGTTACTGGGCCAGATGAATATTCTACGGACATACAAATACCAGACACATATTTGTTTAGCTTCCGAAAACGTCAAAAATCTGCCGCTCCGACCGGTGCGGGCGAGTTTTGTTCTCTCCGCGGAAACATACACAGAATTACGTCACGAGCGCACAACCCAATGAGTGAGAAGCTAGCTCCAGCCCAACGAATGAGGCTAGAGGGCGAGGCTAAAACAGTAAAGAATCCCTTACTTGGGTGTGGACCAATTTTGAAGTTAAAATCCCAAGCGCGCGAAAGAATCAGAGCAATAATAATAATAATAATAAAAAGAAAATGGCTTTTAAAAAACATTCGAAATGAGAACGCGTCTCAGAATTTTATAGATTGGGGAACTGATAAAAGCTACGAATGATCTTAAATTTTAGATTAAGATTTGGAATAAAATAATTATTAATATACGGATATTTACTTTTAAAAGGACTTTAAATTTGAATAGATATTATTAAGAATTAAGGAAATACTGACTATGACAGAAGTTAGATTAATTTTAAAATATTAATGCGAATAAAATGGAAGGATACGAAGGAAATAAATTTTTATATAACATATATATATTTTTAAATACTGTAAATTGTAATTTAAAAACTCACTGCAAAAAATATCCGTTGATTGACAATACAATTTCCGTATTTTTACGAATGTATCAGAAATTAATGAAGATAGATTTAAGAATATTCTTGACATCTCGTTAATTTCTTATTCTCGCTGAGATTTTGGAATTTTTTTTTAAATACTTGTACACTCTTAAAAGATATATTTTACCAGTACAATTTCTGTATTTCAGCGTATTTTTCTCTTTTACAGTGTAATAATAAAACTAAATCCCACAACTTTAGAGAAAAGGAAAATTTAGCATTATCTGTCAAAGATATTCTCAAATCAATAAATTTTGACACACTCACGAAATTACTTTTATGGAAACAAAATTCCGTAAAAATACGGAAATTCTACTGGTAATCAACATTTTTTTTTTCAGTATAGTATCCCACAAGACGTCATTTAGTGAGGTATTTCATAAAATTAAGCAATCTCATCCTATATCAAAAACTGTGGCTCGAAATTAAATTTATCTTCTCTACAGAATATCAATAACGAGAACAGAAAAAAATATATGTATAAAATTAGGAAACTGTTGGAAAATATAATAAAATGTGTTCAGACATCTGCTATAATATTTCAATTGTCGAAATTACTAGAATGAAATATTTAAACTTCAAAACAAAATAATCTTAACACGTAGGTGATCGGCGATATGTATACTCGTAACTAACTTAACTTCTTTTTTCATTCAAACCATCTACCAGAATTTTTAAGTAATAATATTTGTTTTATTTAATCACGGAATGTGTCATTTCATTCAAACTACTCATATACCGGGAGTGGAGTTGGAATCCCATTGAAACCATAAACTGTTACTGTTTCTGTTTAATTTCATAAAGCAAAAATGGCTTTTAAAAATACAGGTTTTGGAATTAAAAATCGCACTAAAGTGGCAATACTGTCGGTCAACAATGTGTTAATAGACGGATTCCATTTTTCACAAATTAACATCGTTCTCAAAATTCAGATAGTATTACATGTTTGATTAAATTCAGCTTTACTGGAGTCGTATATCTAATTGCGTCATACATCTAATAATACTGTGATTATTTTTAGCTTGAGAAACAAAAATTCACCTAGAGCGTCCTCCGTGTTATGATATGTTTATAAAAATGAAATCTAAATAAATGTAAAGTACTTGGCATATGTACTAAATTTTGTTATCGTTAGAACACTGCCAATTTCGTCATGCATTAACTAGTATCCTGACGTTTTTATAAATATATAATCATATCATTAAACACATTATGCACCGATGTTTGATTTTTCTTTCAAACATGTTATCTTCGCAGTACGTGTGTAACCGTGTATAACATGTACAAATTCTTGTATATTTTTGACGAACTTTCAATTAAGCATAATATTACGAGCACTGATAAAAGTTATTATTAATTACGAATATTAATAATTCAGAATGATTTGGAAATCGCCCAACATCATTTTACATATACATCTTTTTCGACTATCTCTTGCCGATGGGAGTTTTCGTTTCTGGAATAACAACAATAGCTTATATCTTCGAAATCGATATTTGTTTGGCAGTGCCAGGAGTACACATGCAATTTTTTATTGTGTGTTATGCTATTGATTTTTAGATTTCTATAACTTTGAAATAATTTTGCTACACATATATAGTTGTAAATTTTTGTGATCGAATTTTGAAATGCGGAAATGAAGACAAAATGCCGATATGTCCCAAGTTTTCCTTGAAAAGAATGGAAACATTGTTGCTAATAAAAATTATTAAGATTCTACTTTGAAATATTAAAAGCACAAATATTATGTATATACACAATGCACTATAATATATTGATTCGTATATGGATAAATGCACTTAAGTTTAATGAAAATAGCACATTATCTTGCATGTTTAATAATACTAGGCTGAATTAGCAACTCTCATAGACATCACAGAATTTTATAAAAATATCATGTTTTAGACTTCAAAAGTTAATTCCATCAGAGAACATAATTTCTAACAAACATGAATTTCTAAAATAGCGATTCCATTTCATGAATGCGAAAAAGAAAAAGCATCTATATAACGGAGTTACAAATGTAACAGAAAGGAATGCGATTAACAACTAAAAATACTATTCATTTTTCAAAGATTATGAGTGATGTAAATAAAACACTTTAACAAAAACTCAATTAACATATATTCATGAAATATTCCATTACACATTTCTATATACACAAATAAATTTAAATTTAACATTATTATTTGCACACTTTTAAAATTAATCTTAATATAAGACTATCACATTCATTTGAGAAACCTGTTACATTCAGTAAAAAATCGGGACAAATAGGGACAAATTTTGAAAAAGTGGTCCCCAAATAAGTAGATTTCTGCGGACAAGAGTAAAAAATACGGACTGTCTCCAGAAATCTGGGAAATTTAATCACCTTATTGTAAATACATACGCACACACGTGTATAAAGATAGACAGACAGATTGAAAAAGCAATACGTCGATGAATAAGAAAATAAACTAACTTTTAAACATTGCAATTTGAACTTTCTATACAAAATATAGTAGAGTTTGTACTTCCCAAGATATATTATACTAAAAATTGGTTATTGCATTTTCTAGGATATCACATTGTCATTTGTTTTTGGCAAAACTGAACATAGAATGCTTTAAAAGTTCAGTAAAGGTATAATCATTATATAATAAACTATTACATAAAACAAATAACTGGTAACACATTAAATTTCCAACAAGATAATTAACTACTTTTTACATATTTTTTAATAGGTAAAAAACATATGATATTGCTTTTTAAGTTTGTACACAAAATACATAAACAATACTAAAACAAAATCCCGTACAGAATGGTTTTGACTCATTTATAATACAATATGAGTTTGCAGATCTCTTATCAGAAGTTCAGTGCTATTGTGAAAAGTCTATGATGTTGTGTAACAAAATATCTACATCAGTTATCTGATGACAGGATAGGATCTACATCAATAATCTTGCTATAAGGAATAACGAAAAGCCTAATTCAGAGAATATCGAAAGCAATATATTTCTTGCTTAATATATTATTGGTGTACAGGTTGCTAATTGCAGATGATCCAAACTACAATAATAGACACTAAATAGAAGGCAGCAGCACGTGGAAATTAGCTTTTAAGTGCAGGATGCAGTATTATGGTTATGCTAATTTTTGATTTGCACACATGTTGGTCACGTAATAAAGCTGATAAGGGATTTAAAGGACTTGGCACGCGTGAGCAGTTTTTGTTGAAAGTTAAAACTGAATGCAAAAGAATAAATTCATGATTTTGAAATTTTGGATTTGTTTTGCAAACATCACTTAGATGATGTTACACGTTGCCGTATTATTGGAAAACTAAAAAGAGGGCGACAAATAACAGATGTGGCCAGGGAAATTAACATCGCCCACAGTGTTGTTTCCGAGCTTTTGAGAGCATTTCAAAAAACTGTTATGTATAGCACGCATCACGGGGGAAGTTGTCTTAGCAGTACGATGACCGTAGTAGACATATATATCCTCCTATTGGCAAAAAAGAACAGGTGCACCACAGCTAGTGGTAAATCTGTTTCTTGCTGCCACAGACAAGCGGATATCTCCAAAAACTGTAGACAGGAGTTTGCATCATAGGAGAATATACATCCGAAGACTTGTGTGTGTGTCCCATTGTCGAAAATTCACCGTAAAACCAGTTTGCATTAGTTTCGTTAGCGTCGCAGTTGGACAGATAACGACAGGGCTTGTGTACTCTTCTTCTCAGATGAGAGTAGGTTCATTCTATCACCTGATTGTAGACGACAAGTGATCTGGCATGAGAGTGGTAATGGTTATCACCCCAAAATATATCCATGAAAGATATCTGAGAAGAGTACACAAGGCCAGCCTTTCTCGGACGAATTGCGATGCTGAAACACGATTGCAAACGGCCGCTACAACATCTTGTCAGTCGAATCGTCTCTTTTCCGTAACTGTAGTATAACTGATGGATTCGAGTATGAATGTTTCTCACATGATGTGAAAAGCTGGGTGTACAGTCTTTTTTATTAACATATTTTTTCTTTTAATTTTCGATATGTTTCTATATGATTTTCTCATTCACAGGGTTCGTACGGCTCCTGGAATTTTGCGACCAGGAAATTTTTCGGTACCAGTATTTTCTTATATAAGATCTCTGCATAAAAGAAGGTGAAGTTTCGCGAGTTTAACCTAAATTTCTTTATCTATAAAAAAATAATGGTATCACTCCTGGAAAATTCCCTAATCCGTACGAACCCTGCATTCAATATTTTCCTCTCTTGTGTCTCCATTTGTTACTTAAATTCAGTGCATTACGTCGGCAGTAATAAATAAACTAGGTCACTCGGCTGTCTGTTATATGAGATAATGCATTTTCTGCGACACGTGGATGTTTTTGCCGACTGAAAATGAAACACTTTTGTGTCACTTTGTTTTTCATTTTTCCATTATCATATGATATGTATATTCCATTTCTGTTCCAATTTGTTATTTAAAATTTATTTTGTTAAATTTATACGAGATTAAATCATTTTAATTTCATTTATTGTTTGGTATCCTCTACCTTTAAAATATGTTTAGGATTCTTAATATATTGAGATTCCCTGGTAGGTTTTATTTATTAAGATGTTTTCAATATGTATATTTTGTGCTACAACAATTAATGTAAATTAGCATCCGTCGTACCGAAATGCTGGAGCATTGAGCCGCATAAAATTAAGGGACAATATTAAAAAACATATATATTATTTTGTTTACCACTTATCAGAATAAAACTGAGTTTACAAAAACAACTGTTGAATCTCCATTTTCAAGTGTTTATTTAGTCATCAGTTGTTTCGATTAATGCTAACCAAGTGCCTCTATTCCTCTAATTTTGTCAACCTTATCCTTTGCGAATAGTATTTCGATGAGAATATCCTCTAAACGTCGAACTAGATTAAAAGCAACAAAGTTGCTCCAAGTCACAACTCCTTTGGACCAATGTCCACAGCAATTTTTGACAAAGTTAAATCCTGGGAATTGTGTATGGAGACAGTGTATGCAATTGTTAAATGCACCAGCGTTCGTGAGCTTGAGACATTTTTATTTTTTCCAAGATTTAGAAATAATGTGACAGAAAAAAGTCTTTCAGATAGAAAAGGCACATGGTAATCACCAAATTCAACCATTACAGCATGTGGTAAGCTTGGAGGCCAGCAGCGTATCTACCGTGGAGCACTTGGAGCAATTGTCACCAGGCGCACGAATCCTAAGGGCGCAGAATTAGAAAGGACAAAATAAAGATTTGTAAAATATTTGCATATTTTATTTCTTTATTAATTAGATATTATGGATGGATGAGAAATGTTACACTCAGCATATTCCTATGCTATTTTATTTTATTTTCAACCTTAACTACTTCCACTTAAAACATGCTTTTATACTCAATTAAAAAAATTACTGCTTTTCGCAAAGTTTTAATTTTATTTCATACCATACCAGAGCCTCAAGTAAATTCTACAAAACTGTTTCAGCTTGCCTGATTTTTTTCTTATTATTTTTTTTTTATTTACTTTGCCGTTGAGAATAATTGAAGTTTTTCAAATCATAAAGTTATCAAAATTTATTTACAGAGTTCTCACCGGTCACCTTATTGGCTACCACTATTTCCAAACAATAATTTTGCTGGCATAATTCTATTGAAAATGTAGAAATGTACCATGATGATTACCGTTTGGAAATATTCAAAAAAAGTTACCATTGAGAAACCTGTATTTAAGGAGCAACGTGTAACAACATTAAAAGGCAGAAAAATAACGTTAAAAATGCACACATAATACACAAAAAAGCAACAAACAGCTGTTTCGAATTCACAAGCGAGATTCTTCTTCAGTGCCACAACGAGCAAAGCACAGTGTGCTAGAAAAAGCAAGGTTGGGCATAACGACAGAGAGGCGGTGGCTTATCTACCCGATACAGCTAGAGAACGCGCCAAAAGAAACCAATGAGAAGAAAGCAGCATGAAATAATTGAGTAGACAAGTAGAAACATCTACCGGAGAACGAAAGAAACAAAAGAAACCGAAATTAAATTCAATTAATGCTTTCTAAATACGTGGAAAATCAGGAGTACTAGATAAGTCATTGACTAAGGAGTGACAAATTTTAATGATGTGGTAAGCTTCCTAAAAATCAAGATCAAGGTTAGAAAAACATTTTTGGATAATGGTGGCCGAGGAAAACTTGAACCTATGTTGAAAAGACCAACAATGTTGAGAAATAGAAGAACGTTTAAGCTCCAGATTTTTAACATAACTTTTATGCTCTTTTAAATGAAATCTAAGAGCACGTTTAGTCTAATATAAGAGAGACCACATTGGCAAGAGATTTGGTTATATGCTATTTTTATGTAACAACATTGCGTTGATTTTTAGTTATTTTATTGACTGAAAAAAAACCCCAATAGTTTGAAAATTAGAAATATTTATTGACCATTTTACAAACAAAAAAGCGAGAAGAGGAAAATTTTAAGTATTTTTTTTCTTTTGTAGAAATTAAACATCCATATACTTTGTCAATACAGATTACAAAATACGCAGTCGCTCAAGGATGGAAGTCATGGATGGAATTAGGCATATGCCACTTGGGCCCAGGGTGACAAAATTTTGAAGCGGAAAATTAAATTGTAGGGGAGATGGGGGATGAATGGGACAAGGGATAGATGGGACGTTCTCAATATTTCAGGCAATAAACATTTATTTTTAGTTGCTTCCTATCCTCATAGATTTCACTACCATAGTGTGCTTCAGAACTAAAAGCAAGACCATATGGCTGTTTTCATTTTCCTTCAAATTTGCATTTCCTGAAAACTCTGCTCAAAAGTAATTTTTTTTACATTTGAAGTTACTTAAATATCTTATGCAATATAAACAATTAAGATATGTTGTAGTTTTTTATTTCAAGGCTCAATATTGGTAATTAAAATGAATGAATATTAACCATTGTGACAAAATAATTTTTGAGACAAAATGGCTGACAATTGAATATTTGCATCATGGGGATGATTGGGACATTTCAAATGGGGATGAATGGGACTGTCTTATTCATCCCTAGAGGATGCTGAAAAACATATTTATTAACTAAATAATATTATACAGGTTGATAAATTAAAATTTATGGTAATTATTCTTTCAACATTTCATCCTCATTGTAGCCATTGTCTTCAGTCAGTGAATGCTTCCGTTTATAGGCCTTTTAAGACAAAGCTGAGATGAGTCGATTGGCTGACAAATAATACTGGAGATCATATTACAATTTATAATCTCTCAGCTTTTGCCAAGGAGGCATTTTTGTCAGCTTTTAGTCCTTAACATTAAATACAGGGAGGAAAATATTTGTGTCCCATTCATCCCTGCTGTGGGGATGATTGGGACAGAGCTGAACTTTTTTTAAATTTCATAATATATATCTGTATAATAATAATCTTGAATAAATATTGTGCATAAGATGTAGTCAAACACTTAATGTATGAAATGTGATATATAATATTGATAATAACTTAAAAAAAGTATTTAAAATAAATATTTTTGTTAAAATGTCCTATTCATCCCCCATCTCCCCTACTGTTTTAAGACTTTGAAAATACGGGAAATTTCAAATGCGGAATTGCGTATTTTCTTTAAAATCAGAGTAAAAGTTAAGTATCAAACTAGTGTTCCTTAGAAATTATTCATTGTAATTAATTAATTATCGTCACATGGTTATAATGAAATGTCCGGCTTCTCAAATGTTGGAAACTTCATGATATTGTTTAGAACGTATTGCAGAATTTCACACTTTTTATCGGGATGGAAACCATGGAGGCCTTATCTATCATATATATTATTTCTGATCCTTTAAATATGATTATACAGCTTTTTATATAAAAGACTTTGTTTAAGCACAAACATCAATTTATTTAGCGATAACACATCAGATACGGCAAGTTACACCACGCTACACATAAGCAGTTTTAAAGTTTTTCGTAATGTTTATGTCAGGAAGATCTGGGTTCGCTTCTCGCCAAATTAAGTTCCTCCCAACATATTTGCAGTAAGAATTTCTCTCTACGAGAGACTAACTCTCTCTCGCACAGATCACAGGCGTTACCTCTCAGGGCCCTAATTTCATTTGTATATATGGAATCGTAGATGTTTAAGAGGCTTAAAGTGGCCTGAGAATAATTTCAAGTACCTCAAAGTTATTATCGCATTAGTGTCTCTGTACTGTCATTACTTGAAATTCCTTTAAGAATTATAATTTCTATAACGTTAACGAAGGCTATTAGTTGAAAATGATGTTCTCTTGAATAAGATTTGTGAGATACAATCTGAAGACTGCACTCTTTAACACTTTCCAACATAGTTGAAAAGTGTTTATGAATTCGGTTTGTCTATAGCCATCTGCCTGTCTGACTGTCTGATCGTCTGTCTGGCCGTGCTCTAACTCACGTAAATGTACTCTAATTACCATGCAATTAATATATGTTATTGCTATATGTAATGACATGTTCGGTATTGAAAATGAAGTATGTAGCACTTATCCTTCGTATACAGGGCACTCAAAAGAATTTGTTACATTATGGTGCATGAGAAAAAATCCTTTGCGGTGCATTTTAATTATGTTACACTATTTCAAATATATGTAAATTGATATACATCACGGAAGTGCACTACAAGATGGTTACTATCGAATATGGTACATGTAGCACTTATAATTAGTTTACAGGGAAACTCAAAAGAATTTAAATTATGGTCTATGGGAAAAATTGTTTGCGGTGCATATTAATCGTATTACACTATTATAAACATAATGAAATTGATATCAATTTGTGAGGTGCACTAAAAAATGCTTTCTGTAGAATATGGAGTGTAAAGCATTTATCATTCATTTACAAGGCCACACACAAGTATTCGGTTACATAATGGTCTACGGAGAAAAACTGATGGCAGCCTATTTTAATTACGCTATACTATTTCAAATGTAATGAAATTGATATACATTACTGAGGTTTACTACAAGATACCTGTTGTATAATATGATGTACATAGCATTTATTTATCGTTCATTGACAGGGACACACAGAAGATTTCGGATTCAGTACTATATTCGAAGTATTGTCCACAAGCGGTAATTGCTGGATTTGCGCTTTCAGTTAAGTATGTATTTAACTAAATTTTTGCTTACTATGTGGTGTGTATAGATGCTATAGATCATATACAGGGCATCACAAAAGAATTCCTATGCATTACTGTGTATCAGCGTAAATTGCTTAAAAGTTTTGTTTTTTTTAAATTGAGCTGTGCATTTTGAACGTGAAATATATTTAGTATACTAAGATATGTTTAATGAATATAAATAAAATCATTTACAGGGTCACGCAAAGAACTAGATTCATGGCCGCTGATGTATGATAATTTCTGGAAGTGTGATTTCAGTAGTTTGCAGCATCTTTTTGCCTGATTTAAACTTTAGCTTAATATGTGGCGTGTATAAAAATCTTAAGATACTATACAAGCTGTACAAAATAATTCAAATATGTTTCCGTCTATTGGTAGAAACTGCTGAAGGTGAATTTTCACCTGTGTTATCTGTTTTCTTACTAAACTAAATTGTAGCATACTATATATAGAGTATATACAAATCTATAGATTATATACTGGGCTGCACAAAAAATTATAGTACGTTTATGGGTATGGTCAGTAATAGCTGAAATCTGGTATTCAAATTTGTTTTACGTTTTCTAAAATGTTTACTTTGGTATATTGTTTACCTTATTAAACAACTAATGTTTGTTAAAATATTCTGGAAGTGTTGGAAAGTGTTTTACAACCTATGCTCAATGCATCATTTTGCTTTCTTGTTATTAGCTTGAAAGAGGGTATATTCAGGAGCCACTGTATAGTTCTTTTTATGAGTCAATTAATAGTAATTAATAAGGAAATAACACGCAAAATATCACAGCATATACAAAACGCACAGCGATGATATTCGATATCATACACAGAAAAAAATAAAAACCCATTTGGGTTGAAATATTCTTAGATATGAGCCCAAATTGGGCCATGCCTGTTTTGGTTACTACTGTGTATCCACTTTGGGCACTGTTAAATACTCATTTTCAAAATGGATATGTAAGAGTGCCCAAAATGGATACACAGTGGTGACCAAAATAGACATGGCCCAATTTGGGCTCATACCAACGAAACTTCCAGCCCAAATTGGGTTTTATTTTTTTCTGTGCACGAAATGCTTTTGAACAGACTTTTGGCATAGTACGCCCTCATTTCGTTAAAACACAATGTTTGATTAAAAACTGAAGCTAATTACAAAATTAATGATAAAACGTATTAGTAAACAATCTCAAACATTGCAGTTCTTGTACGCCTTCCAAGCCTTGTACAGATCTATTGATTCTCTACTATCTCAGGAGTTAACAAGTTAAAGAAAATTTAGTATTGATTTCATTTTTCAGGAAGTTAGCTATTAAAATATTTTTCCATATTTTCAGACTCTCCCCTACACCGTACTTCCAATATCACACATTAGTGATGAGTGAAATATTGATTATAAAATGTTTAAAATCTTGACAAATAGTATATAAGAGTGTCAGCTGTTATTGTTGTCCAATGGCCAATTTCATAAATCATTAGCTTTAGAAGAACGTATAGTTACAATAGCAGAAATGTTCTTCATCATATTAAAAGCCATTTATATCAAAATAGTTATTTTTAAAAGTTACGAAAATCAATTTTTTTACGGGCCCTGTGTACTATATATTTAGTGAAACTTTTTCCGTATACTAACAAGTACAACAATAAAGATTTCATTTTTGTACAACCAACACTTACCGACTTATAATAACTTGAATTTTTTGAGTTTTCAGCATTTTTTGGCATTAAAAATAGAAAACGCGTTTTATCCAAATGTTACATGTCAAAATTAAAAATTTCTTGACAATGGTATGTTTTTTTATTAGCATTCTACCTATATTGCTTTGAAGACCTTGAAAGGAATAGCAGAATTTGAGACGTCAGATTGCACTGGGCCCATTTAAATCGAAAATTCCGCTTAATTCGTTGTAAATATTTGTAGGTATCCTGTACTTAAAGAATTGTAGTTTATTTCAATATTTTATTTGTATTTATTATTTTGAATATCCTATTGTTAAAATGCTTTGACTTTTAAATAAGAGTAAAATTTTAAATCGAACTAAAGATAAATAATAAATGATTTTTAAACCTCAAAAAAGTTTTACCAGAACTTTATGCAGTGACAAGTCACAATTTTACTTGCTCCAGAGTTCTGAATGTGTAGATACGCCACTGCTGGAGGTCGAAGTCCTCAGTCGTAAACAATATCTTTTATAATTGCACCATTTACCAATCCTCCCTATGTCCACAGATTGATACGTAACATAACTATACATCCCATTGCTAAGAAAACATCGGCCTGAAGTCGTGAAGCAGAAGATGCGTGATCATCTTCACCCTATCAACTATTTGATTGTCGTGATCTGGTAATATTCTTGACACAGGCTATCTTGACTTACGAAGTATTTCTTGTTTGTGTTCTTCAGCTTTCTTGTTTGTGGGAAAAAGGCGTATGACATCTTGAAATCCTTCAAGTTTAGCCGGAAGCACAGAATAGCTTTGAACTGTTGCTAAGGGATGAGCGTAACCAATTTACAAGGGTCACCTGTAACTTGGCCCACGGAAATCGTATCAAGAGTCTCGAAACTGTCTTTACTGATTGTCGCTTTGTCTGATTGACTTGCTTAAGTTGAAGCATTTTTCAAACGTCCTAAGTACTGTTGGTCCGCAATTGCCAAAGTGTCTTTACTTATAGTTCTATATAAAGAGATTTCTTTTACAGGTTGTAGCTGCCAAATATCTCCAATGATCTATATATATATTTCTCGTACTTGTCTTAAAAATAAAGCTTATTTTGTAGCTTGCCATTTGGCAACAAACGTAGTAATATTAAATTAATTTGCCTTATTACATTCCACCAATCAGAAGCGTAATTTCTCCATTAAAACTTGCGTCACATTTAAAAGAAAAATTGCAATGGTATTCAGATAATGTTAACATATTAAAATGACTGCGTTTAATTATGCACTAATAAAACAGAACACAGATAATTTATTGAGAAATATTATTAAGTAATCTGTGTAAATAAAACAACAGTAAATAATCTATCATAGTAAGTTATATGTAAAGCGAAATGTTTCCGAAGAAGAAAATAACATCATTCGAAAAACAAAGCATGCATTTTCATCCATGAATATAAAATATTTTACTACAACTTTGTCAGTGATAACGTCATATTCCCTTCCCCTTACTATTATACTTAAATAGACTGAATTCTTGCCACTTACTTAAAGATCCTGATATGCAAAGAATAAAGTATGTCTAAAAATTACATAATTTCCTATTAATTTTAATAAGTATTTAATGAAACTCGTGAATTTGAAAACAATTGCTTAAATGACGCTCTAATCGCGGAAGGGATGAATTGTTTTAATAGTGAAAATGATGTCATATTTGAAAGAAGACTCTCATATAGACTCCAAAAGTGTCATGGTACACGGTAGACTTGTTTCAAACAAACAAAAGATTTCAAGGTAGGTTTTCCATGTGTGAAGGAGTTACCTCCAGCAAATGCGTAACAACAACCAGGCAATGCATAGAAATGGTTTCTTAGGAACTCCCAATGACTTCATGACCTTTAGATTCTACATAAAGCTGAAATATTTTTGTACGATTTTGTTAATATGACGTCATATTCCCTGGCCTTTATTTCTGTTTAAGCAGATCAAAATTCAGAGCAGGAGCTATTTTAAAACATAGCACCATCTTTCGGCCAATGTATAAATAGCAGTGATCATTGTTTCGTTACTCTCACGTGATGCATTCAGCAAATAAGCTATTTGATCAAGAACTTCTTTTAGACACAGTGAGAAACATGTTGTTGGCGTTTTGTAAACTTGCCAAGCGTCTGTAAGATATTGTATTTTTCACATCGAATGAACAATGGACGATGATTATTGATTAATATTGAACTATCTTGCTATCACGTAGTTTTTTTTTTTTAAGTTTTTCGAACTGAATAGAACTGTGCTGTACACTATTATAGACGCAATGAGTTTCAAATTAATTGTGTTTCTAAGGTAATTATTTTCAGTTAATTATTTTACATTTCAAAAAATTGTAAATTTCATAATGTTAAAATATGATTTATGCCCACTGGTAGCACCAACCAAATACATTTTTAATGTGTGTTTTCAACAAAGTTTTCAATTACTTTGAAAATAGAATTGTAAATTTGTTATGTAACAATGATTTATGATAGTTGCTGCAAAAAGTGACAAGCGTGCAAAGCGAGCTGCAACCTCGTAGCGGTCCGAATGTGAATTGCAGTGCAATTCTGGGAGTTAGTGAGCGTTAGCGAGCATGGAGCGGAACCCCCTAGTACAAACAAATAAGCCTGAAAACACTCGGTACTACCTGGTTCACCTTCGCGACACCTTTACTCAAGGGTATCTATCAGACAACAGATATGATACTGGATCCAAACTTAGCTGTAGATTTCTTTTTGCTTCACTTCCTAAATAAGTGAACGATTGAAAAATACTTTAGTATTTTTAGCAAAGAGAGAATTGTCTTGACGTTGACCTTAATTTCAGCAGCACCTGTTGGAGCCAAATCCCTGATAGTTTCCAGTCCTAACTGCTCAGTAACTGTTTTCTATTTTTTTTACTACCATAATTTTTCCAGTTCCGACATTCCCAATAATAAACGTATGCTTAGGGTAACTTTTAACTTCTGTTTGTAAAGACGAAAGCCTGTTCCGTGCATAAATAATATATTTTCTTCTGCTTATCTGTAAATCAGATGTCAGAATTATCGTAATTTTGATGCGATGTAACTTGTTCAGAAAGGAAGCAAAATTGCGATAAGTGTAATTGTAGCTCTCCTTCTTTCACTTACATGCATGATCAATCACGCGTTACCTTAAAGCATTTTCGTTTGTCTGAACAGGAATGATAGCAGCTGCGGCCATATAGAAATCAATTTCGCTGTCTTCTTCTTGCAGACTCTCTGGTTCATGTATACTGTTAACAGCAAAAAAAGAAAAAAATCATTTATTCGTATGTATCAATACTTAGATTTTTGAATGCCTCTTCCCATGAATGATACACAGTTGGCAGTTGCAATAACGACTCAGAATTGCTTCTCCAAGAACAGTTAAGTAATAACTTCTGCGTACATATTATTTTTCTGTTAAAGCCGGGTCATGGTTGTGAGATGAAAAACTGACAACTGCATCTTTTCTTTTTTTATGATATTCAATTCCTCTCACCGAAAAAGGTTTGGCAATCTGAAGAAGCGTGCAGGAAGAAATTACCTTCGGTCGCGTGCAGTATTTCTGAACTATACAAAGATAATCTCCTCCCAGTCCTTATCATGAAACCGTAGTGTAACTACATCACGATTACTGTGAATCATCGCCCACTTCATCAATATGTAGACTACTTCTTGGGCTGATTAATCCCTTTCAGATACAGAAGACAAAATAAGTTTTTGAACTGGTTGAATGGGTAGATTTGTTTTGTTCATCCTACTTAAAATCCCAGAAAACAATTCCTTGTAAAGGACAGAAGACTCTTCTGATTTTGAAACATATTTGGCAATGTAATACAACATGTTGTACATGTTGTACAGCATCCTTTGATGTAATAGGATTAAAATCCGTGTTAACTCTCCAAACGTGTGACACAAAGCAATTATAGATATTCATTTCAGGTTCATTTCCTTTTGGCGAAAAGTTAATTATGCCATTTTCTTCCTGAAGTTTTGGAGAGTCGTACTCTGTTTTTGAAAAATATCAAATCTGCAGCTATAACTGTTTGTACCCCTTTTTTGTCTTAGGCAATAATCTCCATGCCTTGTGTATCGTTGGACTTGATATAAGAGCTGAGCGAGATCATTTTCACGATCTTCATTGGAAATGTCTAAAAAGCGAACTCGACGGTGAAGTATATCATTTGCAAGGACATCTTTGTCAGGATTAACTGCGCTGCATAGTTTATTTTTAAATATGATGTTGCGGCTGATACATTTTCGCCGTTGGTTATGTCTTGTCTTTACACGTATGGCGCCTCTCATAACCATAAGAAACCACGCATGTTGGGACTTTCACATCACTTCAACTCAAAAGAAACCAAGTAGTCGTCAACTAAAAGCAACGGCGTCAAGATTTTTCTCGAAGACATTTCACAACGTTTTTGAAATAGCCAAAAAGTCTGAAAAAATCGAATCAGTGATAAGCCTCGCTGGAGACAGTGTAAAAAATGTTGTTGGTGTTCCAATTTTCCTACCATGGCAAGAAGTTCCTCACAGCGTGCACCCCAATATACCTTTGTGGATCTTAATTTTCTAGCATAAATCATAATGTGCTTTGCCATTTCTGGTTGCTTGTTCAGAATGTCACGTATGTGCTCTACCGACATGTTGCTGAATCTATTTCGTTGAACAAAAAAAAAGTCCTTTAGCAAACACTGCCGCCGAAGAATTGAATTCGTGGCAAAGTAGCAAAATCTGATATCTTTAGCAAAACGTCCATCTTTATACTTCATAAGTAATCTAAAATATTCATCAGGATAAACTGTTTTTTGATGAGGTCGTCGTAAGTCATCTGCACTAAAAAGATGAGGAAATGTACGTGCGATCTAACCAACTTCTTAAAATTCATTGGCTGTAAATTCAATGAAGGATGAGGCACATGAATTGCGTCATTTAAGAAGTTCTTTTGGTTTATCGGTACAAGCAGTGGTCTAAATGACTCATATCTTATTTCCTCATTAAAAGTATCAAGATACTCAGCAAAGTCTACTATTGTTGATAGCATTTTAGATACATCACCATTCTCAGGTAGTGTAGCGATCAAATGTTCATCAATTAGGAAATTTGAGTAGTAAAGAATTGTGAGCCTTAAGTCATCTGAGTGCTTCTAGGCGTTGTGAGCCAAACATCAGCACATCCGGGATAAAATATTTCTATTCACTGAAACATTTGAAATCATATCTGCAGGATTGATAGGCAGGCACGAAATAAAACTCCGATATTTTATTTAACCCTTTCAGGTGCAGGGAAATTATGTTCCTTAAATGGTCAAATGTTTGATTGGCACCAGAATTTACAAACGAATTTCTTATAACAAAAAATGTTGCTTTTCTTCACCTTTATTATAAAAGTAAAATTTTATTAAAATATTATGTGTGTCGATTGGTAGCTTGGAATTAAAATAAGTGGTCACGTTTGCGACCACCGCCCTTGAAAGGGTTAAAGCTGATACACTTTCGCTGTAATTTGCGATCTCGTATATGGCAGAGAGAAACCACTGGATGTATTTGAGCGATCATCATTTGTTCAATGTAGCTCATAACTTTAAGAAATAAGGAACTGGACCTTAGTCCACTGAGTATGAGCTAGAAGCAGCAAACTTCAAAGCAGTCTGTATACTTGCATTTTTGGAAGAGCCCAATACTGTTCAATATGATGCTAGGGAAAGCCCTGCGGCATGTATTACGGTACATGTAGGTAATATGCGGATACTTCACTATCAAACTTGATAGTTTTATTCAACTGAGTTGTATTGTAATTAGATCTTTACTCGCCGAATATACGGCAGGTAGCTGACTTCTTGTTGTGCGTCTTCTCTATTGAGAATTACTTTACACAGCTATTCTAATCTCAGCTGATAGCTTTTTTAACAGACATTTTTACAGCTTCTATATACAACGTTATGCATATAAAAATATTTGCATAAGTATAGTACATTTTGTTGAGATTCACTTATTTAGTAAAAGATATTTTCATTTATTTATTTATTTTTCATTTATTTTATTTAAATTTTATTTTTCTTGCCTTGCTAATTTTTAATTATCAATTTAACATAGAAAAGTTGATACTTATCGATTTTTTCCTGTCACATTTCTTTTGCGATAAAGCTCCTTTTTCATAACAATTTAATGTTAACAAAAAACTATAATCTATGCAACATGCTTGTAAATCAACTTTTTATGCTGGATTGTCTGGACAAAATAAATTAAGCAAATTCAGTTCTGACTGTATGTACAATAAACGTGACAAGAGAGATTTCTACTGATGTGAAAACAACTCTTTGTGAAAACAAAGAGTTGAATTGCACCGTTAGATGAGTTCGATAAAAAAAAAATCATGTATTTAATATGATTTAAACTTCACTACACGTAATAACATTAAAAGTTATTGGGCCCTAATTTAAAAAAAAGTAAGATACATCTGCTGGTGAAAATTACGTCATTAATATGCATTTTTATCAAGGCTACACTAAATACCGGGCTTGCTCATTCATTATCATGACGTCACAAAAGGTGGCTGGCCGTGACCAGCGATTGGTGCAAAGCGACGAGCCTGTCGTTTGTGCCAATCGCTGTATGTCTTTCATTTTGTCGTTTCGCGTTATACCAATCGCTGGTAGCGGCCAGCCACCATTTGTGACGTCATGATAATGAATGAGCAAGCCTGGTATCTAGTGTAGCCCTGTTTTTATTCATAAATCTGTGTTATTTTGTTACTATTGTGAATTAATTTACGTACATTTTACTGTCTTATCATTTAGCCTAGATCACAGATTACTTATTAACTTACTAAATAATCTATCGTCCGGATAAGGCAGAGGTTAAGACCTTTCGTTAAAATATTGTTTTCACGCTGTTTTTTTTTTTTTTTTTTTTTTTTTACAAATTAGTTTTTTATGCTAAAATAATGCGGAACTATAAAATTTCTATGAAAATATTTTAAAAAAATATGAAGCGTTTATTTCAGTATTTCAGTAAGAACAATTGAAAAAAAACCCCATTAAAAATCAGTAAATTAGAATAACACCAATAAAAATGATAAATTAGGAAGGATTGTAGACATTTCTCTAGACATTTTTTTTTTTTCATGTAAGGAAAAAGGTTTTAATGAATGAAGTCACGTTCTGGTGAAACATAGTTGTTGTATCGACATAACATGAACATTAGTAATAAAATATTTATTTAAATAAGAGGTAAAAATAAATAATAAAATGTAAAAATAAATAGAAAATAATGTAATGTATGTACTCTCGGCCAAAAAAAAAAGAGAACAATCTATAATGGGAATAAAGAGAATAATCTATAATACACAAAAATGGGATTGGGGGGGGGGGGTCGTCTTCATACTGAAATTGTACCAAATTCTGAAATTTTCAATCCGAACACCTAATTTTGACATCATATTTGACATTTTCGGTAAATTTTACCTCGGTATATCAAATGGGAAATCAGTAGGTCAAGTTGTTTAGGAATTAAGAAGGTTTAATATCTGACACTCTTAATGTTAAATTCATTTGTAATCTTTGCAATCAAGATTGTAATGCGGGGTAATTTTTTAAAAATTACTCAAGAACTACTTCGCGGAATGAGCTGTATACTGCAAAAAAAAAAAAGTGTGGATTTTACAGTATAATACTGACACCCCAGCTGCCAGTATTATACTGTAAAATCAGCACTTTTTTATTGCAGTGTAATTTGGATACGCATATTTAAATCTTCTAGAAATTAATTTCTTTTAAACTTTTTGTAGCCTACAGCAATTCTTTTTTTTTTTCGAAAATTTATTTCAAAATATATATTTTTTCGACATTAATTTTCAAAAAATATATGAATTGTAACCTATAATTTTTTTGTAACAGAAGTTTCTAGAAGCTCCAAGTATGCGAATCCAAAATGACAGCTCATTCCGCCAGTAGTCCTTGAGTTATGCTTAAAAAACTACGCGCATTACAATCTGGTTTGCAAAGATTACAAATGAATTTAACATTAGGAGTTACAAAATTTAAACTTTATAATTCTTCAACTACTTGACCGAATGGCTTCTTATTTGGTAAATTTGCGAAAAAAGCAAATTATGATGTCACAATTATGTTTTCGTATTGAAAAGATTAGAAGTTGGCACGATTTAAGTATGAAGACGATCCTGTAAGCGTATTTTTTAATTTTTAATTTATTTATTATATTTTTTTTTTGTAAATCATTTTGTAAATTTTTGTAACATATATTTAAAGAAGGCATAATTCTCAGTTGAATGGTTATTTTATTTTATTTTTCTTTTCTGGGACGATTTGGTGATATCTTTTTTTTTTTTTTTTTTTTTTTTTGTATTTCGATGGTCTTTTTAAGCTGGCGTTTGGGTTGACGAATGTTTATTCATTTTTAATCCCCGCCGAGTTCTGAACACTATCAACTTCCAGTTCAATTGGGGTGTGAGTATAAGTATTCTTTGTGAGTTTTCGTGTGGACAAATGTGTAATTTTTCATGAGAAGCCGGAGCTGTGCCCCGACAAATATTATTACATGCCATCTTTAAATAAGAGATTCGGTCATTTTTGTTATACGAACTTGTAAGTTATTTTCTTATTTGGAAGGTATGTTATAGGAATATATATAATTGAAATGAAATTACATATCTAAACGAAAATGAAAAAAAAAGGGGGGGATTGAACTGAGATTATAATAATTAACCGTGTGACACATATATAAAAAATCAAATAAATAGATTAGAAGTCATTAAATTACATTAAATATTTATCCTTAATATATTTCTATGACTTTTAATCTATTTTTTTTATTACATGGTAAACACAAAAAAAAAATTACATGGTTTAAAGAAGTAAAATAAATTAAACAAAAATAGTAAATGATTGTGTTATATATTTACAAAAACTAGGTGACGTTATTATTTTTTTCTACTAATTGGTTTACTAAATTGAAATAGATGTATTAAGTATAAATAAGTGGCACATATGTACTGCATTGTTGTCATATATACAGTGTCACCATTTGCTTATGTTTTAGTAACTAAATATCTAAATTTTGGTAATACTTCTTATTTATTTGTTTTATATATTTATGTTATTCGAAAAGTTGTATAAAAATAAGTTAAATATTTTCTAAAATATTCAGCTATATAGTTTCCAAAATACAACCCTTAGCTTATTTTAAATGTTTTAGCAATTGGGAGTGTGTACGTATGACTAAGTATTTAAAATTTGAAATGGAGCAAAAGTAACAGTGGACATTCAGCTTAATATTAGACACCCGTTTGCAGAAACAATTCAATTTGCATTATTTAAACTACTGACAATAAGATAAAAATAAGTACATCAGTTATTATAATCAGTGGCCGTTTATTATACATATTTATGTACTTATTAATACTTTTTCGTTATCGCGATAAGCTACTTTCAGTATACTTGTACATTTTTTATTAAACTTAATTTTAATTTTTGAAGTATGTACATTGTACAATCGGTCAAAGAAAAACTGAAAACCCCTCCACATACTGTTTTATCACCAAATCATCGCAGAGAGCTGCGGCAGGTATACCATTCGACTGAGAATTGTGTCTTTTAAAATACTGTATGAATGAAGAAATCTTAGAGGGCCGTCTCCTTAATGAAATAGAGACAAACTTTTTAAATATTTAATATTAACACATACTTTTCACATATTAGGATTTTTCGGTAAGTTATACATTCGGGTACCACACGTGAAGTGTTTTAAGCATAATTAAAAAAACTACCAGGCGGAATGATCTGAACTATTGAATTAGCGTATTTGAATCTTCTAGAAATCTATTTCTGTTAAAAACATCTATAGGTTAATATACATGTTTTGTTTAAGTATTAATTTCATAATATATAAAATATGAAAATAATGCAATGCAAAAAAAAAAAAGTGTTGATTTTACAGTATAATACTGGCATCCCAGCTGCTAGTATTATACCGTAAAATTAACAGGTATAAACAGTAAAATAAGCCATAATATGCTACCGCGCATGCGCGGCAGCGTATTACTGAATATTTTACTGTTTATTACTGTTAATTTTACGGTATAATACTAGCAGCTGGGATGCCAGTATTATACTGTAAAATCAACACTTTTTTTTTTTTTTTCAGTGTACGAACTCAGAATTAGGTGTTAGTATTCAAAATTGTAAAGTTTGTGTCTATATCATAGGAAAATAACCTCCCTCTATTTAAAAAAAAAAAAAAAATCATATAGAATTTTAAAAGACACAAATTCCGAGATGAATGGTACCGCTTACATCTCTCTGCGACAATATGATGGTAAAATAGTATGGAAGTTTCGTTTTTTATTTGACCGACTGTACATACATCTTATATGCTTTCATTTCTCTTAATACACCGATCTTACAATACGTGAAATATATGCAGAGATAATATATACATACTAATGTACAACTCCTTACAATACAGATGTAACATATTTACAATGCATACATCTAACAATACATATACATCAATATAATACATGCAACGACGTTTTAACCTTTGAAAGAAAAGCACAATTTTTGCAAATAAATGTATATTTAACTTAAGGAATCTTCAATAATCGTAATATCAGATAATTTGGGAAACAACAATTTTTCGATAAATGTAAAATTCTCTGCCAATTAAAAATAAAGGTTAAAATGTATTTTCACTCTTATTTCGGAGTAAGAGTACTCCATGCGTTTTATGGGGAATTAATAAGAATATTTTTATAGGTAACCCCCACCCCCCCTTTTTTTTTTAAATCTATTCCTTGAGAAGCATATGATGATATTTTGTCTAGTATAAATTACAATATTACATACAAAAATATAATATTATTTGATAAATAACATATTCAAATAATGAAAAAAAAAATATATTTTCAATTAATTAATTTATTTAATAATACAATTGTTAATTAAATATTATTGTCTAATAAACGTTTCAGACGACGTGCTTTTGAGTTAATATTTCTCGATTAAAAATTTTTTTAAAGACAAAATTAATGAAATTCCTTCTGTTTAAACTTGAATATGTGATCCTCATAATGGATATATGACTGAAATAGGTCTGACAAAGTAATTTTGAAATGTACATAAACGTAGTCTTTTTTATTAAATTGTTATTAAATGTTAATATGGTCTTAGCATCTCGATCATTACTAATTACTGCAATGATTTGTAATTCACTTGAGATATTTTCACATAAATGTATTTTTTTTTCATTGCGTAAACATATTTGAATAGCGTACTTTTAAAACAAATACACTTAATCTAAAATGCCCTGCAGAAATTTTGAATTAAATCGTTTAGAGAACAATGGAATGAGCTCCTTAAAGGCGTAATGACGCAGATGAGATTTTGCTATATTATTTATTTTTCTAGTCTGATTGTTCTACAAATCTTTTATGAACAGTGCCATTATAATTTCCTTTAGATATTATGTTTTGAGATTATACGGATAATTTTTAAGTTTGTGAAAATAGAACGTGTGCATGAATGGATATTAGTCATTTTTGCTTCAGGAAAAATTATATGAAAATGTACTGTTTTTACAAATAGATTTTGAGGTAATATTTACAGGAAAATAAAAATATATAGCAAATTTTTTCTACATGAAATATGTTTTGAACAACGAGAAAAAGTAAAATAAATTAATTTTGAAAGTAGGTATTATATTTAAGATGATTCTCAAATCCAAACTGCCAATTTTCTGACACATGTTTTAATTCAATTTTGTTCACAAACGCATGAAATTGGAGCTGATCTTATTCAGAAACTGTGTAATCAAACAGTTGTTTCATATTTCAATAAAAGCAGAAAATCTTTCAGAAAATGCTGTCAAAGTTGGAGTTTTGAACCGATTTCCGGACGCAAGTGTGCGTGGGAGAAAAAAACTTCAGTCACGAGACAACTGTCGCGATTTCATCTCACTTGAACAGTATAAAGCAAGTTGTCGCGATTTCATCTCACTTGAACAGTATAAAGCAAGTTACTTGCTTAGAGTAACTGGCTTGGCTGTTTGCTCGACGCTAACGTGCTCACCTACTGTTCATGAGGTGCCTGGTTCGATCCTCTCCAGCGCCAATTTGACTCTCTGCAATGGTGACCCGGATATATACGCAACCTTCAGCAACAACAATCCTCTCATCTCATAACCAACAGATGGCAAGTACCAAATAAATCATCTCCACCACACAAAGCCTCTGAAATGCTCACAGCACAAAGCCTGTCATGCCGTGCAGAACACATGCGCACGGTAACACGACAGCATCATTCACGAGTAGATGTCGCTCGTCGGACGTCAACAAGACGTCTTCCTCACCGGGGATGGAGTGTATAGCGATCTCACCTCACTTGAATAGTATAAAGCGAGTTACTTTCTTGGATTAACTAGCTTGGCATTTGACTCGACGCTAACGTGTTCTCCTACTGTTCATGAGATCCCTGGTCCGATCCTCTGCAGCGTCAATTCAACTCTCTGCACAGCAATCGTTTATAACTTAAGAAGTGGTTAATTTAACGAAAATTGAAAAACCGTTTGATTACAAATCACTTGAATAATCATACCTGCAAATGTCATGCTTTTATTTCAAAAAATGAGTCAGAAAATGTGTCAAAAAGTTTCGCGTTGTTGTGCCGGGAAAAATATTCTTTCGAGAACCGCCTTAACAGTCACAAAGTGCGTACAGTTTTACCCAAAATTTTCAATAGAATATTTTGTCTTATTTAATCGCGGAAAAATATTACAAATTCTGCGATTAAGAAACGTAACTACAAATTCTGTTGTTTAAGTATTGCACAGGAAATTTTTAATCTGAGGTAGAGCTGCCATACTCCTTGAAAATTCTAAGGAGTGCACACACCTTACAGTTAATTTATATATATATATATATATATTCTATAAATTTTAATCAATAAATATTGATTTAAATTAAAAATAAAAATTTATGAAAAAAATCATACAATTATTAGTTTTGCATTAAATTTGCATTTCCTGCTTTCACAAAATGGAAGCAAAATAAGTCCGCTTATCATAGACAAAGTTTCATGAATGATTCTGTTCCTATATATTTTTGTAAAAAGTACCATATTGCTGTTTACCACTTAATGTTTTATAAGGAATTTCATATAAATTGGAAATAATTAAACCATTAATACTTGTGGCTAAACTACCCAGTACATAAAGTATGTACACCAGAGAGAGTACAAAACTGAAAAGAACACCCTTTTTAAATAAATATTGTACATTAGATAAAAACTTTTACATGTGTATTAAGAATAAACTCTAAAATACATCACATAATAACATTGTCTGTTTACAAAAATAGAATACAGCTGCTTCTAACAGGAATCGAGTTATTTGTAAATTTCATTATCTGTGGATAATGCAACCATTTTATTTAGGAATTAAAACAGTGTGTCCATATTAATGTTCATAGTTTAATTGCAACAAAAAATATTTTATTTATCTATGAAATATAAAGCACTTTTCTATTTTCATTCATTTGACATCAAAGAACTGACGACTAGAAATTACATTAAGTTACAGGGTTGTAGCTTATAAAATAAGTACATTCTTAATAAAATATATAGGAGAAAACATTTATCTGAACATTGAACTGAACAGTCCCACAATAACTTACGCACGCGGTACTGAAGTGATAAAAATGTGAAATGTTTAGCAGAAGATCATACAAAGATCTTCGCTGCGCCAATGACAATACTTGTCACACGTACACTGAAAAGGAAAAAAAATGATTTTACGGTACAATACTGGCACCCCCAGCTGCTAGTATTATACCGTAGAATTAAAAGTAATAAAAAGTAAAATAAGCAGTAATACACTGCCGCGCATGCGCGGTAACGTATTACTGCTTATTTTACTGTTTATTACTGTTAATTTTACGGTATAATACTAGCAGCTGGGGTGCTAGTATTATACTGTAAAATTAAAAAAAAATTCAGTGTATAACCTGTAATTATTATTTTCAACATAGTTATGGCCATTTTTTGAAAGAAAGTAGGTGAAAAAAATGCTTCCTTTAACCAAGAATTTAAAAATGTTCATTTTTCTTTTGTCTGCATAGATTTTGCGCATTAGGTTAAGCAGTTATTGCAAAACATAAAAATCTTCGCGCAGTTTTAACAAGCCCATAAAACCAAGAGTCATAAAAGACCTTTTATATTATTAATGTCCTATGATGGTCGTGTTTCCGTTGTCGAGTATGTTGATTCATGGCAGCAGAATAAATTATGGCTAACAAAAAACTTAAATAGAATGCTATTGGAAAAATTAAAACATTACCAAAAAGTAGTCTAAAGCGATACAATCTTAACAATCAATATAAAAGTGTCGCACACATGCAACTTTAAGCAGTGAATCTATTCATTTGAAAATCAATTTTTTTAAATCAGTTTATTAATTGTTACAAGCAGTGATCGGGAAAAAAACTACTTTTATTTTGCAGAGAAATACAATATAACTATTTTTTTTATCGTAACTACAATCTACTTTTCAAAAGTAGTCACTACTTCACTACTTTCAGATTTTGTCAAAAGATCGAATCTACACTCGAAATTGAGAACACGGATTAAATAATACAGCGGCTTCTCGTTATATCAAGTCTGCTGGTTACACAATCAAATACGTCATAGCCGAGGATATTAAAAAAATAAGAAAGATAACATACAAGAAAATGATTTGTGTTAGTCTCCATAATGTGAATTTATACATACAAATAACAACTTTTTAGCAACTTTTTTGGCACCCCAGATGCTACTATTATACTGTTATTTTACTGTATATTACTGTTTATTGTACGGTATAATACTGGCAGCTGGGATGCTAGTATTATACCGTAAAATTACCTTTTTTTTTCAGTGTATAAATGGAATTTTTGAAGTATGGACCGTCTACATAATATGTATATATATATATATATAATAAACTCCAATGGAAAATCACTTGCAGAAACATTATCACAAAAGCCAACCAAAAACTATAAACCACATAAATTCAATACGAGAAAAACAAAACTAAAGAAACTACATTTACACAGAACCAGAAAAAGTAACTAACTACTTAAACTCATAACAAAAGAACACAACAAATTGCAGCAAAAATTAAAAAAAAAACAATAAACAACAAAGAAAAGCGAAAACAACCTGTGTCAGGTGGCATTTCTTGAGACATGTACTGCTGGGTTAAACTAGTTTTACGCATGCAACACTCCCCCATACCTGACAAGTACAGACTGAAAATAAATGAAACAGACATAACGAAAGGAAGCAAACTAAAGCCAGACTATACCAACAAATTCTCGATTTACACCACAATAAACAACCCACTACACCGACAAACTATAACTAGACTACATCATCAATTTCTCAATTTACATCATGGCAAACATCCCACTACACCGAAATACTGAAGCCTGACTACTCCATAAAGTTCTCAACTTACACCACAGCCAACAACCCACTACACCGACAAACTATAACCAGACTACACCAACAAGTTCTCAACTTACAGCACTGCAAACATCTCACTACACCGACAAACTATAGCTAGACTACACCATCAAGTTCTCAACTTACATCACAGCAAACATCTCACTACACCGACAAACTATAGCCAGACTACACCAACAAGTTCTCAACATACATCATGGCAAACAACCCTCTACACCGACAAACTAAAGCCAGACTACACTATCAAGTTCTCAAACTTACATCACGGTAAACAACCCACTACACCGACACTCCCACAATTATCACATCAACAAAACATCGCTCGTATTGAACACTCCTAACAGTTCGTCACTATAACCTTTATTTCTGATAAATTTGTATGTTAGGTCGGACAAAAACTGAACCGGATAACCTTGTGATAACGCCATATAATAAAATTCAGCTATATTCCTAGCAATATTAGCATAATTAGAGCACAATTTCTCAATACGGCATAAACCATTTATAAAAATATTTCTGAAAATGGACAAATGCACATTTGAACTGGAATGTAACATTTTAATAGTATCAAAATTAAAATAATTTCTCTTATCGTAAATATTTCTTACCAGTTCATCATTAGAAACATCTAAAGTTACATCCAGAAAATCGACACATTTTGAATTATTTGACGCAATTTTCAGACTTAAACTATTTGGATAGTGATTAAAGCTGTAACCTTTCAAGGGATTGTTAATCCCGGCTAATAGATCATCATCTATGTATCTGTAATATATTACATTTTTATTTGCAGTATCTTCTTTTTCATATGCATATAGATAAATATCAGCTCGTATGGAGCTGCAGCTCCCACCCATGGGAATACCTTTAATCTGTTTGTAAATCCGTTTACCATCATATAAATAATTTTAACTACAAAATTAAAAAGAGATGTGCACTGTTCAGAGCTTATATTTGTAGTATTGAACTCCTTAAAAAAATCCATAATTTTATTCTTTAAATCATCTAAATTAATACTATTGTATAAATCTTCAAAGTCATATGTATGAAATTCCGTTATATTGCACAATTTTCTTAAATTGTCAATTAATTCAAAACTGTTTTTAATTATACATGTAGATTTTTCTTTTAAAACTTTAGCAAATATGTTGTTTAGAATGTGTAGAAACTTTTTATTTGCCGTAACCAAATATGAACCGATACCACATGTAATAGTTCTAAAGGTCACAGGAGTTTTGTGAAATTTAGGGACTAAAACAAGATACGGCAGTTCGTTGCTATGTTGTTTGATATTTAATTTCTTGTATATATATATATATATATATATATATAATATATCAATTTTGTGTTTTTCAAATGGTAACACCCATATTTGACTCCATATTTGAGTTCTTTTGATCAAAACGGTCCAGAAAAGGGTATACTTTTATACATTTAAAAAAAAAATTATAGAGTTATAAAAGAAAATGTATTAAATTAACTGCAAACTTACACACTCATGTATTTTGAACACTCATTTTGTTTATGTAAATATTAATGTAGGACATAATTCATAATTTCTCATTCTGTTTATGTAAAAATTAATGTAGGACATAATTCATAATTTCTCATTCTGTTTATGTAAAAATTAATGTAGGGCATACTTCATAATTTTTTTAATGTGAATTTATTAATAATTTTCATAATTAAAAATATGTTTTTAACAGAAAAAAAACGCATAGATTTTGTTTGTGTCCATACATTGTATCTCAATTAACAAGAAACATTTCAATCGGAAGATAATTTTTGGGAAGACATAAATTAAAGTTTGTCACGTGGATTTAACATTAACATCCTCACGTTCCGCATGAAGATTTAAGAAAAATCATATAAATTATACTTTTTTCCGAACTGCTTTAATCCAAGAAACTCAAATATGACAATTAAGATGATACTTGGCGCAGTACAATATAGACAGTATATAAAACAATGTTTTTCCTTAAAAACATTGTTTTATACACTGCAAAAAAAAAAAAAAAAATGTTGATTTTACAGTATAATACTGGCGCCCCAGCTGCCAGCATTACACCGTAAAATTAACACTAGTAAACAGTAAAATAAGCAGTAATACATTGCCGTGCATTATAAAACAGTGTTTTCAAGCAAAAACATTGTTTTGTCTGCCTATCAACTGAATATATGTTCTTAAAAGTGGGTATTACCACTTGAAAAGATAATGTTGGTATAATTTTTAATATGTAGACAATCACTATTTAAAAAATTACATCCATATTGGGAACGATAACGTTATTCTGAGTCTAAAGACAGATTTATTGTGATTTTATTGTAAACGATCTGTGAATAAAGACAGATGTATAGCTTTTTTCTTTTGACACGGAGTACATTTATTAAGTTTTAATTAAGAATAACTGTTAGCAACAAAGCTGTCGTCGTTACTTCCATTTCATAAAAACTTATCTATATTTATTAGTTAAGCTTACTGGTATGTATTGTATGTTTTATGACAGAATGCTTTGTGTAGCAGGTATTGAAATACGTTTGTATATATGTTATAAAATGAAGAGTATATGCATGTTATAAGATGAAACGCGTATGCATGTTGCAAAATGTGCCCAAATATGTGAAATGGACGTATGTAAGATGCACATGTATTAGGAAGGTAATGTATTAAACTGAAGTATTAAATACTTTGATAAAAATATTAAAGTATGGAGTTAATTAAAAATGTATATATACTTATTAATTTTAGCCACACTGACCCGTAAATAAAATATCCCAGGAAAGTATTTTTTTAATTATATATTTTAAAAATTAGTTATGATATGCTAAATATGACCATTTTTCATATTTATATAAATTATTTATAATATTAAGGTTGTTGTGGCATCAAGTGTGCAAGCAGAATACATAATGTAAAAATAATAAATTTTACATGAATTCATGCAATCGTTTTTCGTAACGACAATGATAAAAAATGAAAGAAGCTCGCATATTTCACATATATTTTATAGCTCTATGAATATTTTTAATATCATGCAAAAAATAATAAAGCGCATAGCTCGAATATAAAAACGTCGTCTCCTTTAAATATATCTATTTCAGTAAACCCATACTTACAGAAACATTTAAAATATGTACTAGCTGAACATCATTATTTTTTTTCTGAATTCTTTTTATATATTTTTTTAATTTATATTTTTGTGAAATATATTTGCATTGTTAATTTTGTAAATAACCGAAAAACAGATAAAAATTTGTGCGATTTCGGATTCCGTATCTTCAATTGCGTATAACTTTGTAGGTAATTTAGTAATAATGAAATATGATACATGATTCCTACACGAAATTTGATGAGAAATCGAAGTGAGTTATTTATTTTTATCAAAAATTTCATCATGTTAACGAAAAATACAAATTAATGAAAGCATGTTTTTAAAAAACTTGGAGTTTGAAATTTTGGTCCAGGCAAATTCCAATTAGTATGGAGTTCATGGATTAAAAAGCCTTTTATGCTAATTATTGTTGTTTCCCAGCCATTTGTGTTAATAATAAAAACAAAAAAAATAAAGTGGAATTTTTCAATCTCCCCACCCCCCGAAAAAAAAAAAAAAAAAAAGAAAGAAAGAAAGAAAAAGAGAGAAAAAAAAAAAGAATTTATTTGTAACTCGTAATTTCCTATCCTTGTTGTAAATAAAGATAAAAAAGATATTTTTTCTTTAATGTGTACTTTATTAAAGATAGTTAATTAATAGGTAGTTAATTAGAACTTGGTCTAGTTAATTGCCATGTCTCTCTTTCTCTCTCTCTCTCTCTCTCTGTATATATATATGACAGTTGAGGGATGAAACTTGTGTAATCCCCGTTCATTTGGGGATGTTTTACCCGTTTTTCACCTAGTGTAATTGAACGCATTTTTATAATGGGGTTTTACAATATTAAAAATAATAATTGTTAACTGATCTCAGTAATTAATACCATATTTTGTATAAATAAGAACTATAATACATTATTTACATTGAAACTTAATGGAAAAATATCTATTAATAAATAACGCGAAGTATAAATTCAAAACAAAGTGTTTTACAATTTGAAGCAAATTCTTCATAGTATAGCTACATCAATTTTAAATATCAATATTTAAGCATAAATATACATATATCACATTTTGTGCTAAAGATATTGTGTATTAAAGATATTGTGTGTGTGGAATTTTCTTTTGAAGGCCTTCTTAAACTACCAAATCCAATAGCCATAGTTGTGTTCTAAAAAGATTAGCTTTAGGAATGGAATTTGACTTTTCTGGTTATCATAATAATTAATTCGTAAAATTGTGAATGTGAGATATTAACATAATGAGAATCATTAACTTTGCCAAGTGGTTAAATCAAATAAGTAAATTTTGTACCAAAAGTTTTACTTAGTAAAATAAATTAAATAAATACCGTACAAATAACAGTTTGCTTTTAATTCAATAACTTTCTGGTGTAAAAGTACCTTTTTTTTGTTTTAATGGATTAAACCTCCCTTACTGTATGCTAAACCTTCCTCAAGTGGGGAAATTTGACCAGTTTACACTGTTATGGGAAGTAACTAAAAAATCATTTAGTGTCTTTTAAAATTTTGACGTTGAAAAAAGATATAATATATGATAAGTTATTTATATGTGGCAAGTTGAGATACTATTATATTCCAAACTCAAATTACGAGCATTTTAGTAAAAAAAAGGTCAAAAATCAACACTCTCCCCTAACTATATATACATTTCTCTTACGTGGCGTGGAAATAAGGCTGAATTTCAAGCTTATCGTTTGGCAACAGCCGTAGTTTCCAGAGCTCAGACCAATGACCAGACTGGATTAGGTAAGATCTGCCTCCAATATGGCGGCGAGTGTGAGAGCAGTGAAACTCAAACTCAAATCAATTATGTATACTATTATATAAAGAGGAAACGGTGACTGACTGACTGACTGACTGACTGACTCATCAACGCCCAGCCGAAACTACTAAAGTCAGGGTCACGCAATTTGGACTGTAGATTGCTGTTATGGCCTAGGCAAGCAATAAGAAGGGATTTTTGAAAATCCCCCCCCCCAAAGGGTGTTAAAGGGGGGTTCGAATGTTTTAGGTCATTTTGCCATATCTCAGCATCAGTTATAGGTAGGAGCTTGAAATTCCAGAAAACAAATCTACTAAAAAAATGATTAAAAACCTATTTCAACGATTTTAGAAATTCCCCCAGAAGGGGGTTAAAGGGGGGTGGTCGAATGTTTTAGGTCATTTCACCATATCTCAGTAGCTGTTATAGGTAGGAGCGCGAAATTCAGGAAAACAAAGTTACTAAAATATTATTAAACACGTATTTCTCCGATTTCAGAAATCCCCCCCCCCCCCGAAGGGGCTAAAGGGGGTGGTCGAATGTTTTAGGTCATTTTGCCATATCTCAGCAGCAGTTATAGGTAGGAGCTTGAAATTCCAGAAAACAAATCTACTAAAAAATGATTAAACACCTATTTCAGCGATTTTAGAAATTCCCCCCAGAAGGGGGTTAAAGGGGGGTGGTCGAATGTTTTTGGTTATTTCGCCATATCTCAGCAGCAGTTATAGATAGGAGAGCGAAAATCAGGAAAACAAATCTACTAAAAAAATGATTAAACACCTATTTCAGCGATTTCAGAAATTCCCCCAGAAGGGGGTTAAAGGGGGGTGGTCGAATGTTTTAGGTCATTTCGCCATATCTCAGTAGTTGTTATAGGTAGGAGCGCGAAAATCAGGAAAACAAAGTTACAAAAAATTATTAAACACGTATTTCTCCGATTTCCGAAATTCCCCCCCCCCCCCCGAAGGGGCTAAAGGGGGTGGTCGAATGTTTTAGGTCATTTCGACATATCTCAGCAGCAGTTATAGGTAGGAGCGCGAAAATCAGGAAAACAAATCTACTAAAAAATAATTAAACATGTATTTCAGCAATTTTAGAAATTCCCCTCCCGGAGGGGGTTAAAGGGGGGTGGTTGAATGTTTAAGGTCATTTCACCATATTTCAGCAGCAAGTTTAGTTCAGAGCACAAAAATCAGGAAAACAAATTTACTAAAAAAATGATTAAACATGTATTTCAACGATTTTAGAAATCCCCCCTCCTTAGGGGTTAAAGGGGGTGGTCGAATATTTTAGGTCATTTCGCCATATCTCAGCAGCAGTTATAGGTAGGAGCGAAAAATCAGGAAAACAAGTCTACTAAAAAATGATTAAACATGTATTTCAGCAATTGCAGAAATTCTCCTCCCGGAGGGGGTTAATGGGGGGGGGGTCGAAAGTTTTAGGTCATTTCGTCATATCTCAGCAGAAGTTATAGGTAGGAGCGCGAAAATCAGGAAAACAAATCTACTAAAAAAATGATTAAACACGTATTTCAACGATTTTAGAAATTCCCCCCTGAAGGTGGTTAAATGGAGTGGTCAAATGTTTTACTTCCTTTCGCCATATCTCAGCAGCAGTTTTATGTAGGAGCGCGAAATTAAGGAAAACAAATCTACTAAAAAATTGGTTAAACACGTATTTCAGCAATTTTAGAAATTTCCCCCAAAGGGGGTTAAAAGGGGGATAGAATGTTTTAGATAATTTCGTCATATCTCAGCAGCAGTTTTAGTTAGGAGCGCGAAAATCAGGAAAATAAATCTACTAAAAAATGAATAAAACACATATTTCAGCAATTTTGGAAATTCCCCCCAGAAGGGGGTTAAATGGGGGGGTCGAATTTTTTAGGTCATTACGCCATATCTCAACTTTTATGTAGGAGGGCGAAATTAATTTAACAAATCTACTGAAAAATTGGTTAAACACATATTTCGGCGATTTTGGAAATTCCCCTCCCAGAAGGTGGTTAAAGGGGTATTCAAAAGTTTTGGGTCATTTCGCCATATCTCAGCAGCAGATTTAGGTAGGAGCGTGAAATTCAGGAAAACACATCTACTAAAAAATGGATAAACACGCATTTCAGTGATTTTAGAAATTCCCCCGAAGGGTTTTAAAGCGGATGGTTTCGAAAATTTTAGGACATTTTGCCATATTTCAGCAGCTGTTTTATGTAGGTGCGGAAATTCAGGAAAACAAATCTACTGAAAAATTGGTTAAACACGTGTATTTCAGCGATTTTAGAAATTTCCCCCAAAGGGGGTTAAAAGGGGGGGGGGGTAGAAGGTTTTAGATCATTTCGTCATATCTCAGCAGCAGTTTTAGTTATTAGCGCGAAAATCAGGAAAATAAATCTACTAAAAATGAATAAAACACGTATTTCTGCAATTTTGGAAATTCCCCCTAGAAGGTGGTTAAATGGGGGAGGGGGTCAAATTTTTTAGGTCATTTCGGCATATCTCAGCTTTTATGTAGGACGGCGAAATTAATTTAAACAAATCTACTAAAAAATTGGTTAAACACATATTTCGGCGATTTGGGAAATTCCCCTCCCAGAAGGTGGTTAAAGGGGGTTTCAAAAGTTTTGGGTCATTTCGCCATATCTCAGCAGCAGATTTAGGTAGGAGCGTGAAATTCAGGAAAACACATCTACTGAAAAATGGATAAACACGCATTTCAGTGATTTTAGTAATTCCCCAAGAAGAGTTTTAAAGCGGGTGGTTTCGAAAATTTAGGACAATTCGCCATATCTCAACAGCTGTGTCATGTAGGTGCGGAAATTCAGGAAAACATATCTACTAAACAAATGATTAAACACGTATTTCAGTGAATTTAGAAATCCGTCCCCCCCCCCCCCCTCGAATGTGGTTAAAGGGGGATTCGAAAGTTTTAGGTCATTTCGCCATATCTCAGCAACAGTTTTTGGTAGGAGCGCAAAATTCATGAAAACAAATGCACTAAAAAATTACATTGTCTACCCGTGCAAAGCCGGGACGGGCCGCTAGTTAAAAATAAAATAACATGTACGTAATCCAAAGTGTTTGAGGCGATTCTTTATTTTAATTATGAGTAATATCGTTGATTTCAAATGAATTTTCAACTCTTATTTAGAATTTATTTATGAATTTCACTCACATGAAAATCAAAGAGAATAAAAATATCAACCGTCTAGATTGCACATGCTGCCATCTGTTGCTGTCTTGATGAAGTAAAAAATAATTTATTTTGTAAAAATCTATAATCAATTAGAACAGTAAAATGTCGAACGAAATTTAAACAATGATTGATGATATATATAAACTATCTGCCTATCACGTAGTGTTTTTTAAATGAATTTAAGCAGTGCTGTACAATATTATAGGTGCAATGAGTTTTAAACTAATTATGTTTATAAGATCATTTTTTCATAGTATTTAAATGATTTATGCCTAATATTAGCACCAACTAAATGCATTTTTAGTTGTGTTTTCAACGAAGTTTTCAATTACTTTTTTACATAAAAAATTGTCAATTTTATATGTTAAAATGATTTATGGTAGTACTTATTCCGGCTAGAAATGCTGCATAAACAAAAAGGGGCGAGCGAACGAAGTGAACTGGGACCGCGTAGCGGTGTTAATGTGGATTGCTTCGCAATTCAGGGGGTTGGCGAGCGTTAGCGAGTAGGGGAATGAGCCCCTAGTATATATATAATGTTATATTTATTTTCGATCAAAATTATGATAAACATTTTGGGAACTATAGTAGCGATTTTTTTAAATCATTTGAGTAAAAAGACCACAATCTAAAAAAAAAGTTTGAAAAAGGTTCGGAAAAAAAGGGTTCTGATTTAAAAATACTTTAGTAGAAGCTTTTAAAATCATTCCTAATGCGTAAAAAAGAAAAAAAAAGAAAAAGAAAGAAAAGAAAAGAAAAGAAACGTGTTTCTAGGGGTACGCGTACCCCTAAGCATTTTGTAACTCTGGCGAGAAGAAATGAAAATTTTAAATTTTGTAATTCCTTCTAAACTGACTCGAACAGTACTGTGGACATTTATGCGATTTGTTATATTTTTGTAACTTTCGGGGACAACAAAGATGTTTACATTTAAATTCTCTATGAGCGTTGTATGTATTTTAAAGAGTAGAACATTTTGAGAAGGGAACATACCGCTGAAATCGCTTATACATTTTGCGGGCGCTTGGGTGTATATACATACCAATAATCCTACGACTACATCTGGCTGAAATCACTTAAAGACAGATTTCCAAAATAGAGATATTTTTTTAGTCAAACTGAGAGTACTCCTAAATATTTTCTTCAGAAAAAAAAAGAAGAAAAACACTGAGATTACCCCCCCCCCCCGCCCCCCGATATTAAAAGCACATGCAATCGTTAAAAGAGCATAGCCAGTACTGCTATTGCTTTTTAGCAATACAAAAAAAGTAGTGCGAAAGTCGAACAAAAGCAATGCGAAAAAAAATATTACTAACCAACAAAATTCCTATTGAACAATATTTAAACAAAAACACATGTCGGGCCAAATAAAATTTTATTGAATCTACAATATATTTTTTCAGAAAAAAAAAAAAAAAAAAAAAAAAAAAAAAAGATGTATGTGCTACCCAAAACTTGTTTGGCATAACAACATTTTTGTCGAAGTATGATCCAATAAGAATTTTGTTGAGACAACATATTTATTTATTTTATTTATTTATTTAGTTTATATATTTGTTTATTTATTTTGGGGGGAGAGGGGCTTAAAATAGTTTTGTTCGAACAATGCCTGCAACCAAGCACTATAATTTGTTTTGATCAAACCTTATCAACAGTTTATTATGCTTTAAAAACTATACTATAAGTTATCACAACGCATACTACACACAACAAAACAAAATTACTGCCAATAACTCACTCTGTTATTTTTCCCGAAAACAGGATAAACAACTAATATATTTAAAACTAAGTAAAGCAACTTAAAAAAGAAAAGCATATTTTGCAGTTTATGGCTGCAGTAATGCGCATTCAAATTAAACATTCCATTTCCAGGAGTTTTAAAAACACAATAGTCTCCACTTCCGCCCGGCTGTTCCATAAAACATGGGGCCACTGCCACTCCAATTATAAAAAAATCACGCAAAACTCCGTTTACGGCGCTACAGGAGAGAATGATATTGCAGATCCCGAACACGAAAAGTTAAGTAGAGGCACTATTTTACGATCTTTTATTCGGCAGTGTTGGAGTTGTATCGTTGACATGTACTTAGCTAACGAGCGTAGAAGATAAAAGCACGCAGATAAAAGAAAATCAAACTTCTGCTACAAGAGAATTTTTGATTGATGAAGAGTACGAAATCGATGGCACAAAATCTGACACGCAAAATTCGTGTGCATATGCAAGTGGTTCTTTTCATTGAAGTGTAATATATATCACGTTAACAGACTAGGCATCTGCAGTTAACAGTAATCTCACTTAAATATATTTTTAAAAAGCAGGCATATTGGCAGGGCCTTACTTTTTTTTATGCCAGCATGTCCAGGGCTACGGCTACCAATTTAAAAATTCTATATTAAACTTTGTTTCATGTTAGAAATAAATTTAATATGTAAATACACTAATAAAAGGCACAATTTTTCTGTAGTATATTTAATACTTTTTATACTTTTTCCGATATTTTCTAAAAATGAAAAAAATTTAGTTTTAATGCCGGAAAACGCTGAAAATTCATAAAATTCAAAGTAACAAAACTCGGTATGTTTAGATTCCACGAAAATTAAACTTTTTTGTTTATTTGTTTTGCTTGTTATAGCACGAAAAATGTTTTTCAAAATATATCTTATAGGATCCACAGGAACAATATAAAATTCGCAACTTTAACAAAAATAACAATTTTGAAGTAACTAGCTTTTAATATGGCTGATAACAATATTTTAAATAGATTACAAGATTTAATTTTTATATTGCAAATACACCAAACTAACAGTTTATTAATTAGCTATTGGTCAACGATAAGAAGGAACACTTTGTATATATTATTCGAAGACCACTGTCAGCAAACGGATTGCATAGCCTAAGATAACTTGTGTATAGGGCCTCCAACTGTATCTGTGTTCAGAACAGCCAATTTTACAAATGGAACCTTGAATATTAGAGTTAACTTATAGAAATTAACTTTTTAAAAAATCAAACACTTTTAAAGTTAATTCTAATTCCAACAAAGAATGTATTATTGTTTCATTTTGAAGCTGTGGTTTGATTTGATAACGCTTCTCTCATTTTTTCTTGTGAAAGGTAAGTAATCAGGATCTACAATTTAAAGGAATTTTGAAACCCCATACATATCCTTCTAGAAACAAAATTTAAACCTTACGGGTAGCAAGGCCGTAGACAATGGAGGGATCACCAGGGTTTAATCCCCGTCCAAAAATTTTTCAGGATGACTATAAATAAGCCATTAAGTATCAATCAAGAAAGTCAAAATTAAAAAATCTGACGTTGAAAAAATTAATGCAATTTAAGAAATTAGAAAATAGGTAATAAACAATAGAAAGTTTTAAAATTCCTTTTTTAGGTAGATTTCGTAAGAAATACTACCTATTACATTCTCACCTAAGTTGGAGATTTTGAAAAATTTTTGCAGATCTACGCCGATCATGACTCCCAGAACCCAAAACCACCCTCAGTTCAAAACTTTATCTATCTATCTATCTATCTATCTATCTATGTCACTTTTTTATGAACACGATAACTGGAAAAATTCTGCATAAATCTCTTCCAAACTGATACATAAAATCATCGGGTATAAAATCTCGGTCAAGTTCGTTAATGGGCAAAATCGAACCAAGGGGGGGGGGGACTTTTTGTGAAAACAGTAAAAAAACCCATAATTTCTTAATTATTATACGTATTGAATCCGTTTAAAGTTATTATTACTTCTAGGAAACGGGACGAAAATTTATGTGTGACAGATTTTTGATATAATTAAAAATGGCTCCAAGGGGGGGGGGGGGTTAGAAGAAACAAAATCACAGCTTCGTCAATTCACAAGATATCAAATCCGCGTAAATTTATTATTAATCCTCTTAATATTATCTAAAACTTTTATATTGACAAGTTTTTTATAGGACCAACCGTTATAACAAAACAAAATTAAAAACAAAAAAAATCCCTGCCGGCTCCGCCTGCAAACAAGTTATTTTTCGTAGTAGGCGGTTCCAACTCCCGCATCTTTTCGAAACTGATACATAAAATCAAGGGGCATAAAATCTCGGTCAAGTTCGTTAATGGGCAAAATCGAACCAAGGGGGGGGGGATGGGGGGCTTTTTGTGAAAACAGAAAAAAACCCATAATTTCTTAATTATGATACATATCGAGTCCGTTTGACGTTATTATTACTTCTCGGAGAAGGGCCGAAAATTTATGTATGACAGATTTTTGATATAATTAAAAATTGCCTTAAGGGGGGGAGGGGGGTTTTAGAAGAAAAAAATTCATAACTTCGTCAATTCCCAAGATTTAACATCCGCTTAAATTTATTATAAATCCTCTTAATATTATCTAAAACTTTTATATTGACAAGTTTTTTATAGGACCAACCGTTATAGCAAAAAAAAAAAAAAAAAAAAAAAAAAAAAAAACCCTGCCGGCTCCGCCTGCAAACAAGTTATTTTTCGAAGTAAGCGGTTCCAACTCCCGCATCTTTTCGAAACTGATACATAAAATCAAGGGGCATAAAATCTCGGCCAAGTTCGTTAATGGGCAAAATCGAACCAAAGGGGGGGGGGGGGGGGGATGGGGGGCTTTTTGTGAAAACAGAAAAAAAACCATAATTTCTTAATTATGATACGTATCGAGTCCGTTTGACGTTATTATTACTTCTAGGAGAAGGGCCGAAAATTTATGTATGACAGATTTTTGATATAATTAAAAATTGCCTTAAGGGGGGGAGGGGGGTTTTAGAAGAAAAAAATTCATAACTTCGTCAATTCTCAAGATTTAAAATCCGCTTAAATTTATTATAAATCCTCTTAATATTATCTAAAACTTTTATATTGACAAGTTTTTTATAGGACCAACCGTTATACCAAAAAAAATTAAAAACAAAAAAATCCCTGCCGGCTCCGCCTGCAAACAAGTTAGGTTTCCAAGTAGGCGGTTCCAACTGCCGCATCATCGTAAAAAAGGTCATTTCTTCCGCAATTCCTGACAAACAGGCGCCCCACGGTCTGCGTCTTCGAAATCTACCTGTGCCTGTAGGCCGAGCCGTCAGGAATATTTTTAAAATGGAACTGTGTAAAAGCGGGATTTCCACGCTATCAAACAAACTGGTGGAATAATAAATAGATTCTCCAAATTGTTTAACTGAAACGCTTGAAGAATACAGTGAGCGTCTAATTCCAAATATCCACAAATTGGCAAACGTAACAGTTTTGACATATTCTCCTGGGAATGCATTTCTGAAAAAAGACATTTTAAAATATATGTAAAAAGCTTCAGAAATCTTTTATTTGGTTGACACTATTGTTGATACATTGACGAAGTAGAATCACCATCAACACAAATAAAATTATAAACTTCTTTGCTATGAAGAAGACTCAAATATTCAATTTTCTTTTGTGATAAGTATTGATTACTCGAATTCACAATGGATAACTTTTAAATAATTTAACCTTTATTAAAGTATTACAAAACAAATATAAAATGCGATAAGAAGAATAAAATTTTTAACCTCCTCCTAATTTTTTTTCTGGTTACGGCCTTGACGGGTAGTATTCAATGTTCTAGGCAAAAGACTAGACATCCAGTGCAGAGTTGAAATTATGCATAAACATTTTGTAATTAAGTTTAAAATTTAATACATAATATTTTTTATTATAGTCTAGAGCATTTAATATTATTAACTTTAACGAAAAAAAGTTACAGTTAGATGTTAAATGATTTTATAGAGATTTTACGAAAATGTATCGAAGAAAAATGCGCCGAGAAGTTTGCACCAAATTTATAAAACAAATATTTTTGTTTTTTCTCTTTACAATGATAAAAAAAACAGCAAAACTTTTTAAAAATATTTAGTTGTTAATTAATTTTTGTAAATTTTACGTAACTCATTACGTGATTATTTAATGTAATATTAAAAAAAGTAATAAATGAGAGTAATAAGTAACTGAATGTAATAAGTAACTGCAAATATATATACATTAACATACAAATCCCAACGGTGTGTCCAGCACTTTTGAATAAAACTTCCATCTGGATTATGCTCATACCTTAAAACTTACAAATGTATACTTATATACATAAGCTTATATGTAAATAAACTAATATGAATTTCTTTCATTGAAATTCATATTGAAGATATTTTATGAGACATATGTTTAAAATATGGGATACATATATAAAAAAAAGTCATGATTTTTCGCTTGATTTACAGAATGTATATTTATGTATATTAGTACTTTAAAGAAAGATTTAATTATGATTAATATTTCTAGTATAAAAGTCTATATAAAAAAATAATAAAAATAAATAAAAGGGCGCTTTAAATTCCTGAACGTGTTATTAAAAAAAAATCATTTATTGCGAAAATTTCAAACTTTCTACAGCTAAAGTTTAACAATAAATGCACACGAAAATAATGTTCCAGAACTTTTTGAAACTGTGTTCGCCTAACTTTTATAATTAAACACTTATGAAATTTTTCTTTACTTATTTTATTTAAGCTTATAGTTTACATATTAATTCAATTAAACATTTGTTTTCGAAATTGAATCAGAGATGACGGTGTTTGATCAAGGTAGAGACGTTTATATGATTTATTGCATTAATAAACATACCAAAGGTTTTTATAGTTTAATGTTGAAAAATGAATATGTCAGCCATTGCATAGAGAGGTGTTTCGGCTTCTAAACATAAAATTTATTTATTTATTATTATTATTATTATTATTATTATTTTATGTTTTGATTGACTTATTATTTCCTTGAAGTTGTGAAATGACGGCCATTTATATTTTTGCTCATATGTTCCTAATATCGCACTTTCTAACTATTCCAAATGTAATTACTTAATTTCAAAACTTTTATTTGTGAACTTTGTTTAGAAGGATAGGTGGATAAAAGCTAGTCAAAAATATCTAATTAAACCACGTTTTTTTACAACTTGTTTGCTCGTAATTAATTAAATATATATTCCTATAGACAATTTATTTCTTTGCTGGAAAAAAAAAAGGTTCTTCGTTAGTAACGTTCAACTCATATTTTTTTTTTTTAATTTGAAAAGAGTGAATTTTATGGTGTTCATAATATCGAACGAGGAGTGCGATATTATGAAAATTTTTTGAAAGTTGGTACTAAGACATTTTGCATATTTATTTGCAAAATATATATGTATGTTTCTTTTTATGGGAAACCATTATAAGCGAAAAATGTTTCATTAGAATGTTTTATGAACCCATACCATCAATCAGTTTCAATTTGTTGTGCAGTCAAGCCAAATTAGATCAAAATTTCAAAATGTGTGCTATATTAGTCACACTTCCCTGCACTTTTTTTTAAGAAAGAAAAATAACATTAATTTGATAAAAGAAAAAAAAATCCCTAAATAATTATTGTTCGCGGTAGGAAATGACATGCAACCAATAATTCATAAAACAGAGTTTGAATTAATCCATTTTCTTTCATAAATATTGAAGGTTTGGTTATCCTCCTGGATGGTGGCTATATGTCACGAAAGAGTTTAGCATCCAGAAATACTTTCGAAGGAGAAAAATGACTCCAAAGATTACTGGTAAGTAGAATGTCACGAAACATGATTTGTGATGATGCAGCTCCATTTTTTTTTTCTGTTTTAGTTTTTAGACATGAGCCATCCATACCATTATACATTTAAAAATATGATTAAAAATTATATTTTTAGCGATTTTTAAATAAAGAACATAATGCGAATATTTAATTTTTACAAAAGATCTTTCTAAGATAGAAATCTCTGGGAACTTTCATGCGTCTACCGTAAGCATTTGAATACATGATATATCTTAGAGATGTTTGTTCAACTCTTTTGATGTGTAGCAATAATAGGAATAGTAAGTTAAAATTTTAATCTGTTTGGATCCGATTTTTTTTTTTACTTTGGAGGAAAAAAAACTTAGGTTTAAAAAGTTAAAAATAGCTCTTCAAATAACAAAAATTAAGGTGTACTGTAATTTTTACAAATGTGTCCTGTACAGAAATACATATAAAATATATAGGTATTTAGAGTGCCATTAATATGACAATTAGCTATTTTTGAAGACGTTTTGAAAATATCGTATTACAGCAGGATTAAACAGACATAACGACCAGTATTTGTTTTCTGCTTTTATCATAAATTTGAACAATTAGCTCTTACTTTTTTTTCAAGAATAAAATGCATGTTTGAATTAAAATATCGACAACGGTGTAAAGAGCTTTAAACGATTTTTTTTAAATTACTAATTTCTGAAACATAAATTAAATAATAACAGTAAATTCTGAGAGATATACTATCATTACTACATGCAGAGGATAACACTAGTAATTATAAAGACATAATAATAGTAAATATAAAAGTCCTATTACTAACCGCCAGACCCAAAATCATTAAATAAATCTTTTTTCATGTATATTTCATATGAATCTCATCTAAATAAAAAACTTTAATATCGCAAAATTTTGGAGAAAAATAATCATTCACAAGATTTTTTTTCATGGCGCGATAAAAACACTTAGAGACGGTGATTTAAGTTATAAAAAGGGCAAAAACAAAGACAGGCATAAAAATGACTAATGAGAAAAAAAAATAAGCTGAACATTCCCGCACAGACACGGTGGAATGCAGATTCTTAAATATTTAACCGTAAAATGTATGTATCATGTGTAAGTTATATAAGAGAAAATATTATTATAACTTTCAATCTAATTTTTTATAGTATAATCAAAAGCTCATAATATGCATAAAAGTAACAATCATATCACCTTACAATCTCTTATATGATGGAAGAGTCACACTTAATGGCGTCCTTTATGTAAGAAAAGAAAATATTTTTAATTAAAAATACAAAGAGTGAAATACTCAAGATTAAATTTTTAAGGAATCTTAGTACTTGAAACACGCTTGTTACTACGTTAAAAAATATCTCTGGTTATACATATACATCTGGTTACACTACTTATCAAGCTATGTTGTGCAGTTTTTTCTTTTAAAAAAAAATCTATGATATGGTTAATATAATTTATATCAGAATTTATTTCCAAATTTACACACAAAAAAAAACTAGTTACGTTACCTGCGGCATGAGGCTGTTCTTCCTGCTGTAAACTACGGACCTTCTCTCCCTATTCGACAGACCTTCCACATCATCCAGCATTATTTTTACTCCCGGTTTCTTTGGGCTGTGTATTGGGCTTTCTTGCTTTTGGAGTTGGACATGATTGCGGGACGGGTTGTCCTCTCCCTTTAAGCTCGATTTCAAGCAAAAAGGACGATGCCTTATAGTTGGCTGAGTTTCGTCCATTGTGGACGGAACTTTGCATTCTTCATCCAGAGACATGCACTGGCGTTTCAACATTTTACTTTCGTCGCAATCATAGTCTTGAGGACATGAGTAACTTTTGAGAGGCTTTTTGCGATTTGCCGAAAGAAGACCAGCCAATCTTTCTCTTATCGAATTGGAAGGAGGAATGCTTAAGCTATTTGGAATATCTGAAGGTGATAGATTTTCAACGTTTGGCTGTTTTTGAAGTTTCCTTTTTTTATTAGAAAAATCAATAGAAGATAGATTGCCATTACTTTCTGTGAAGTCCTCTTTCACATTTGTCTGACGCTTTAAGGCTACTTGTACTTTTGAAGGTGATATAAGATTTGTTTCCTCATCGTCGTTGTGTTGGTTTTCATTCTCAGGGTCAGTCGACTGATTGTTGTTTTTATTGCACTCATCATCATCTGTCCCCGGATCAATTTCAATAGCGATGCATGCTATTCGCGGATTCTTTTTCAACAAGATTTCACTTTTCGGCCGGTTGCCATTAATTAGGTCAGGATCTTCGCGAGCAGTAAGCAAGCCATCAGATAGATTTTTCCTCATTGTCGTTGTTTCAAACTTTCTTCCGTCTGGTTCTTGAGATTCATTATCTTCCTTATTTTCTTCAAAGTCTTGCTTCTGACCCATTGTTTTCAAGCCTTTGCTAGATTCTCCCATTTCCCCCGGGGTCCACCCCACCTTCTTCAGCTGCGTCTGTCATTTGGGGTACTGAGGGAGTGGTGTAACATCAGGACTTTGTTTACATCGTCCCGCTCTACGCACCAACAATTTCGTGCTGCTTCCACACCTGGCCTTCAGGTAAAGAATAAGAAGCGATTCGGGAGAGCAAGTGCAAGGAGAAGTACCAAAAAAGAAACATAACAGCAAAAATTATGTCCATCACGTGACAGTCGCTTCTCCTTGTTGTCATGGCTACTATACTCCCCACCCACATCAGGACACGTGACCACAGCACGCCCTTTATGTCGTTGCCCTGGCGACCACCGCGTCTCGGACATCATAACGGACACCCCCTTTTTCTCCTCACTGTTCACGAAGTGTCGATATTACGGAAGTCGATTAAACAAAAGCGTCCCCCGTATGAAAAGAAATGGAAAATAGATTAGGTTTCGGTTTTAGTGTTTCCGTGCTCTTTACTTTTTAAAGATTAAGATGTCGAATCGGTCGTTCATAAAGTAAAATTTCTTTCAATTAGTTGACCTTTTCTCTTATACGTCTATTAATTATATTTGAACTGCTGTTTTAAATTTTACTTTAACTAACTTCGTGAATTTGTTAAAATTGATTGAACTTTTACTTTTTGAAACTAACAAAAAGAAACTTCAGTTCTGAAATCAATATCCATTAACATATTTTTAAATAGCATTTTAGAATGAAGATATTTTTTAATGAAGTTACAAGGATGAAATCATTAAAAAATGTGTCCTTTGTTGAATTTACGCATTGATTATTTCTGTTATTCTTTGAGCATGTACTTAATTTTATAACTTTTGCTATCGATTTAAATTCTTTATGATTTTCTTGTAATATGTTTCTAAATTGTCTTTAAAAAATAATAAGCGTGAAATTGTCTACTAATATATTTTTGAAGTCTTTGTAACTAATTTGCGTTATTTATACGCGCCTTAAATTTGGAATGTTACTTTATGAACAAATACAATTTATAGTAATTGTAAAAAACGCTAATTAGTAAAACTTGATTTTCTTTAACATTAGAAAATATGCTTGATAAATTTATAATTTTTATAAGAGTAATTAACACAGATAATTAAAGTATATTTATGTGTCTGAATCACTAATATTAATTATTTAAATATTAAATGATTTCATATGTTACAAAATAAAACTGACATATATTATGAAAGTTCCTAAATCAAGTTCGGAACAATTCGTATGGGAACAAAATATTAATTTTTAGATTATTCGATGGAAATATTCAAAAATTAGTATTACATCGTTTAAGCTCAAAAAGTATATTGTAAAAAAATAAAAACAAAATAAATTAAAAACAAAATAAAATAAAATAAACATTTGAAAATTAAGAATTACTATGTGAGATTCACGACAAAATGTAATTATAAGCTTTCATAGTAGAAATTAGTTTCACGTATTTCTTAAATTAAAATTATATAATTTATTTTCAAATAAACTTATTTTGAGTAAGAATAAATTTTAAAAGCTAAACTTTTTCGAAAATCATCCCAGTTGATAATAATAATTTTATTTAAAATGTTTTTTCTAAAAAATAGAATTTTTTTCACAAAAAATTATTAAATGTGAAATTTTAAAATTTATCGAACCATTTCGTATGAAGAATTGGATTAGATTACAGATATTCAAAAAATGGCCATCTCATCTTAATGTTCAACAATTCACTAACATGCATGTAAATATGAAATAAGTGACATGTTTATAAAGTAGTTCATAATTTTTTAATACAATACTTTTAGAAATAGTCCTAATTTTCCTTAATAAATGTTGTTACGTTATCTCAAACTGTAAGAATGTTTAAACTAACGTATAAAATTGCATCAAAAATCTATCAATTTTTAGTCGTCATTTTATTTTACTAACGAAACGCGAATAAAAGATTGGAATTTTTAAATTTTGAAGTTAATATGAACATTCTAATAGTTCTTACAATTTGTAGTGCCCTCTGTTGGCGATAATTTGAATTATTTATAAAATCGGTGTGCACAATATTCACGAGCTATCCAATAAATATGTCACTTAATTCATTGTTATATTTATTATAATCAATGAATTACTGAATTTTAAAGATAACGCGCCCTAATTTTTTGAACAACCTACATAGTTTTTTAACAATATATAAATTATGCAAAGCATGTGATGTTAAAAGTAATGAAAAAATATATATATATACCAACTCCAAATAAATAAATAAATAAATAAATAAATAAATAAATAAAATAAATAAATAAAAATATATTATATTATATATAAGATATATTAAATAAACACTAAATATATAATAATCTCTTCCGAGTTAATAACGATTCCGAAAAGCGTTCTTTAGCTTTAGAAATCTCAGGAAACAATATATATTTGAGATTTAAAAAATCATTTATAAAAACAATTTTTTTTCTTTCCTCTGCCACTTATCTTTGGGAAAGTTTCCGAGTAGTTTTTATAGTGCACTAATCAGTTTTCTCTACCCACCAGTGGCTGAGAGGTTCTTCTCTCAAAGCTGGTAGACGGGAGGTGCTGGGTTTAAATCTCCTGTCGCGCTCGTTGACCTTACCGTTCGGAGTTTTCCGTGGTTTTCTTCGAACCTTGCCGTAAATACGGGTTAGGATCCCTTAGAAAGACCCCCCACGGAGAGCACTCCACCCTAGGGCCTATATCCCTCGAGTAGATAATTGGGCCTCATAAGTCAACCAACCAACCAACTAATCAGTTTTCTCAACCCGGAATATAGGTTTTTCGGATGCTGCCATTACTCAAGTAAATATTTTAATGTTCAACAAACATGTTTTACGGACAAACATGACCAATTAACAGCATTAATATTAAAATTAATATTATTTTGTTACTGTTGCATATATAAATTCAATTTTGCATTTGAAAATGTTTAATTGAAAATAAATACTATCCAAGAAACCCATATTCAGGTTTGAAAAAACTGATTAATGCCCTATAAAAACTCCAAAGAAATGTTTCCCAAAAGTCAATGGCAGGAAAAGAAACTTTGTTTTTATAAATAATTTTTTAAAAGTATTAATAAGATATTGATTTCTGAAGTTTCTAAAGATAAAGAAAGCTTTTCGAAATCATGGTACTTCGAAAGCGGTTATTGTATATTTTCTTTCGTAATTATGCTATATTTTGGTAGGTTAAAAAACGTGTGTCTTTTTTTTTTTTTTTTTTTTTTTTTTTTTTTTTTTACAGTGCAATAACAACTTTTAAGTGATTTTATTATAAATAATGCAGCTGTATTATTTAATTATTCCAAACAATAAAAGCACAAAAATACTTGAATATTTTATAAAGGTTCATAAAATTTCACCTACATGGACCTCGTGAGACCTATTTTCATAAAATATTGATTTGAGCAATTTAGCAACACAATTCATCATTCCCTCTATTTGCATATTTATTACAACTAATTAATTACTGAATTTTAAAGTTGAGGCGCCTTAATTTTCTGGGTAATCTGTATAATTGTTTAACAACATAAATAATGTAAGACATGTGAAGTTACCCCCCCAAAAAAAGTTCAAATCTCCTTTGAAATTTCTTTTTTCTTTTTAAACAAAAATTCCGATCATTTACCAAGTCTTTTGGAACAAACTGCACTCTTATAGGACAATTTGATTTTTATGAACTTTTGAAATGTGAACGAACATGATATAATTCTGAATTATTTAACAAATATATTTAATTTCCAGAGCAATACATTTTTAGGGATTTCCGCCAAGAAAATGTGTACATGAAATAACAAAAGGTTAATATGCAGATATTTGTTTTATTTTATTTTTTACTTATCATAGTAGATTAAAGTTTCTATCTTTGTAAAAGCAAGTATGCTGATTTGAGGCGAAATTTAGAAGTAATTTAAGGAAATAAATAATAATTACTAATTATTTACACTGAAGTAAAGGCAAAGTCTGACTCACAGTCAGACAGAAGCCTACAGAAAATAAATATTTCTATCTATACTCTTGCTCCCGAAATTAATTGCTTCATTAAAAGTAATTTTTTTTTTTTTTTTTTTTGAGTTGCAAAAAACATTACTTGCAATATTTCTAACTCAAAAAAAAAAAAAAAAAAAAAAAAAAAAAAAAAAAAAAGGAAAAAAAAAAAAAGAAGAAGAAGAAAGTATTTATTATATATTTACTCTATACTCTTGCTTTCGAAATTAATTGCTTCATTAAAAGTAAATACTTTTTTTTTGAGTTGCAAAAAACATTACTTGTAATATTTCTAACTCAAAAAAAAAAAAAAAAAAAAAGAAGAAGAAGAAGAAGAAGAAGAAGAAGAAAAAAGTATTTATTATATATTTACTCTATACTCTTGCTCTCGAAATTAATTGCTTCATTAAAAGTAAATACTTTTTTTTTTTTTGAGTTACAAAAAACATTACTTCTAACTCAAAAAACTTCTATTCTAATTACTTCTAACTCAATATTTCTAACTCAAAAAAAAAAAAAAAAAAAAAAAGAAGAAGAAGAAAGTATTTATTTTTAATGAAGCAATTAATTTCGAGAGCAAGAATATAGATAGAAATATTTATTTTCTGTATACTTCTGTCTGACTGCGAGTCACTCTTTGCCTTTACTTTAGTGTAAATAATTAATTATTATTTATTTCATTAATTTACTTCTAAATTTCCCCTCAAATCACCATGCTTTCTTTTACAAAGATAGAAACTTTAATCTACCATGATAAGTAAAAAAAAAAAAAAATAAATAAATATCTGCATATTAACATTAAGATATTTCATGCATACCTTTTCTTGGTGGAAATGCCTAAAAATGTATTTCTCTGGAAATTAAATATATTTGTTAAATAATTCAGAAGTATATCATGTTCGTTCACATTTCAAAAGTTCATAAAAAATCAAATTTTTGTATAAAAGTACGGTCCGTTCCAAAAGATTTGGAAAATAATCGGAATTTTTATTTAAAAAAAAAAATCAAAGGACATTTTATCTTTTTTTTTTCTTTGCCCAAAAAACCCGACTGTTTGACAAATCTCGCAAACCACTACACTGCTCTACGGCAATTTGTTAATTTTTTCTGAATTTTTGAAATGTTAACAGACTTTTATGGGACACCCTGTGCATAATTATCAATTTAATAATTTAAAAGACCCTAAATATATTTTAATGTTTAAACTTCAAATCTTGAAACATAAACTCTCATTATTTCTACCTCTCTTTTTTATATGCAGGCATTATTTGCTTTTATATGAATTCCCAGTGTTTTCTTAAAAAAAAAAAAAAAAATAAAAAAATAAAACAAAGAGGAAAAATCGTGCACCAGGCATATATCATGAAACACTTTACAACACTAATGGAATATTAAAAAGAAATCTAATTTTTTTCATACAATGAAATGCGATACCTAAATAAACAATTTCAAAAACATATAACTCAGTAAATATCCATTTTCAGCAATTGCTGTCCATATTCGGTTATGTATGTAAATTCGTTTGTGGATTCCTGTATATGATTTATAGAATTTATACACGCCACTTAATACATTAAAAAATTAGATGTTTTAAAATGCATACCACAGCTGAAAATCCAGTTTCAGCAATTATTGAACATTGCCAGTCTTTAAGGGGAGTCTTCACTCACTTGAAAACACCAGTTCGCTAATGTTAAACCTGTGGGGAGGTTGTTTTCGAATTTCTCGTTTAAATTTTAATATTTTTAAAACGATTTGTTTTGTATAGGATAGCTGAGGTCGATCTCTAATATGGCTATTTTTTACTTTTTTGATTTCGGTTGCAGATTTTTTTTATAAAGGCACTTTCACTTTAGGAACCGATTTCGATAGTGAAAGTCCTTTATTAAAAAAAATCTACACCCGAAATAGAAAAAGTAAAAAAACAGCCATATTAGAGATCGACCTCAGCTATCCTATACAAAAAGAATCGTTTTAAAAATATTAAAATTTAAACGAGAAATTTGAAAAGAACCTCCCCATAGGTTTAAACATTAGCGAGTTTGTGTTTTCTTCGTTTTATAATTTTAGCTAATGTTTCTGGAAAGCCGCAAGCAAAAATGCAAAGAATCCGATTACAGAAAATTCGTTAATACTGAATTTTAATAAGAAATTCAACAAATTAGTCAACTACAGCCAAGTTGGCTTCATTTGTGGAGACTTTTTTCGCCAAATTCGGCGATATTTGCCAAGTGTTGCCAAGTTTGGTAAGAATATGACGCTAACGGATGTGAATATAGTGATGAAAGATGATAATTTGCGACAAATCCCGTTCATTAAAACTCATAAATTAATCCCTGATTTGTTTTAATCGGCTGTCTTGTTTCAAAATGTCAGCCACCTTAGAATTTCATACTGCAATACCGTAGCCATTTTTTTTAAAGATAGAGGCAAAACAAAAAATGCTCTGGAATCCTTGTATCAAGGTAGAATTTTTTTGTATATATTTGTTAGTTTTAAATCTTTTAGCGACCGCCATTTTGAAACAAGATGGCGGACGAAGATGGCCAACGAACGCGGTCGAGATATTGGTGAGCTTAATGCACACGCTTAGTTGACGGTTTATAAATACGAGTGCTGTCGTAGGACATAGATCTCAGATATATATATTCGGAATTGCTATATATATATTCCGGAATTGCTTTCCTTCGAACGGCTGCAATAGGTATAGCTTTTTACTTTTTGTAATAAACGCCACCTAAAAAATGCCCCGCAAATAATTTTTTGCATGGACCATAATGTAACGGAATTCTTCTGTGTTTCCCTGTGAACGAACTGCAAATGCTAGACACTTCATTTTCAATGCCGATCATTGAGTAATAAACCTCAATAATATATGAGAATTACATGGCAATCCGAGTATACTTACGAGAGTTTCAGTAGACGGACCAAAAACTACATGGCCAAAATTACATTGCAATTTGTGTATATTTACGAATATTAGAGACAGACGGACAGAGAGATAGAGAAGCCGAATTCATAAACACTTTTCAACTATGTTAGAAAGAGTTAAAAAAATAGAAAGCCTCATGAAATTTATGAGCTAAAATTTGCATACAGACTGCTTAAGAATTAAAAAGTAATTTTGGAATAGTGAAAATGTGAAGTTCATTGTAATCCGAAAATACATTTCGAAAGCCGAATAAGGAAAAAAAGGAAAAAAAAGTAATTTAAACTAAGGGGGAAAAATATTATGCTTTTAATAACAACAACTGTTATACCTGGTTTGATATAATACATAAATTAAATAACTTTTAACCATTTTATTTAATTTCACCATATTATATCCACACATTCAAAAAGGAAAGGATAATTATTTCATTGAAATACATAAAAAGTAATTCTAATAAGGATTAAGATTCAATAGTCTCTATTCATTTTTTCAGCAATAAAGTGGTCCCAGCATCCTTTATTTTCTGGACCACTATTTCTAACAATAATCTTTATGTAAGATATCTTTAATATATACAATAGAAATCTCCATGAAGGCTATTGTTTGGAAGGAGTGATGAAATAAAATAAGAACTTGGTATCCCTGTCATTATGTATAAAATTATTGACAAATACTTTAAAATCCTTAATGAAAATTCTTCGTACTGAATATATGTATATAGAATTCTTTGTATATAATAATGTCTGTGTGAATATTAAGGTTATCCAAGAATTCATTCAATAGAGAAAAATAGCATATATATTATCTTAATCTATAGCAATATGACAAACATCTTCCTTTATATTGAAAGGAATTAACAGGCTTTTCATTAATTACTCAATAAGAATTAATAGATTATCTCCTTTGTTTATATCTTCGAGACTTCAAAATGAAAATAACACTATTATGAAATCAATACGTTAAAGGAGATTTAATTTTTTTCAATATCGATGAATTTTGTGATAAATTGAGAAAATATAATCTGCATTAGGTATTAAAATAATATTTCATTGAATAAAATACGTCATTTTTCTCATTACCTATCATTGGCCCTTTTAAAATAAGTTTAAAAAATCATTTATATTTAAGTTTTGATTATTTACATGCTCATCCTTTTATAATAAAACGGAAGATAAATTCATATACTTTGGATGTAAATCCCTTGAAATTACAATTTTTGTTTTCTTTTTTAGCATATTTCTAATATGAATCCAATTAACTATTTTATATCTTCAAGAATTGTATATTAATCAGATTGTGCACGCACGATTTTATATTAAGATCTGATAGCTTTTAGTTCTTCGAAGTAAAGTTAGAAATTGTATTTATTAGCTGTTTGTAATATTATATTAGTTATTTGTATTGATATGTATAGTATACATAATTAATATACAACGGAATCAATATTCTTCTCTAGCAAGTAAAATACACAACATTTGCATCTTTTTCATTTACTATCAACTTCATTACATTCAGTTTTTATTATTTACGATATTTATTTTCAATTGCTACTAAACGTTATAGAATACTATGATTGTAAAAGATTCCCCAATTTAAATATATATTGGTGCTAAGTTTTTATTAAATTGTTTTTTTTCTTTTAAGTTTGCGATTTATTATATAGGTTTAAAAAGCATACATGTGTATGTAGATATAGATATAGATATGTTGATATAGATGTAGATATATAGATGTATAGCTGTAGATATGTAGATATACAGCTGTGTAGATGTAGTTGTAGATTCATACATGTAAATAAATGTACAGAGCCGCTTATCTTTTATTTAGCATATAATATTATCTTATAGCGTATATTATCTGTTTAGATGTGTTTATCTTTTAAAATTAAAATGACAAAGCATTATATTATATTCTAAGGCTTAGTTACTCTCCCGCATAAATAAAATATGTGAAATCAGACAGTTGGGCAATATTTTTAAGTGACAAAAAAAAAAAAAAAAAAAAAAAAAAAAGCTTCTGTATTTGGTCTCTCTGTATGTATGTCGGCCATTTCCTCAGCTATCATTCAACGCATTTAAATGCATTTTTTTTACACTACATTTCTACTATACCAGGAAAGATTTCAAGCCAAAAAGAGCCATTGTATCGTATATATATGTATACACGATATATATATATATATATATATATATATATATATATATATATATATATATATATATATATATATATATATATATATTGTTATTGTTTTTGTTTTTACAGGGGCAAGTCAAGTATTATGTGATTGTGAATAGGAAAGCTGATAATTTGAATGATACAATAAACGACCAATCAAATTTGATTAGTGGAGAAGATTTCATATAAAATGCCTGCGAGCTTGGTATTACCGCCAAGCTAATGCATGTTGATTTACCTCATCCATCCAGTCGAACCTGTCCAGGCCAAGGACTCAACAAGGCAGAACTTCAAAAGCAAAGTTCTAAAATGTGAGTTGACATAGTTAGCACATAAACTTCCATTCTGAGTACGCACCCTGTATATTTATAAAAGCATTCTACTCGCAACAACATAGATTAAATTGAACAAGGATAAGAATAAAAGATTCTTGAAATCACAAAAACAGTCTGTCTACTACTCTCTAAAATAACGAAATGGTTCTCAGAAAATAATGTATGTACGCGAGATGTGTTTTCGTACTAATTCGATACTGCACTACACATTTGTAATTGACTATTTTAACTATCTTGCATAGTTTTCGGGATTAGCAAGCTAGCTTAAAATTTTACCACTAGAAGACGCAGTAATCAGTCTCATCTAGAGAACCTGGTTCTCTAGTCTCATGAAGATCCCACAATCTTCTCACAATACCTAGAAAATACCATTTTTATCATTATGGCCGTCTGCGCTTAAAAGTTAAAGGCGTAAGAAATGTAGGATTTTCCTGAATTAGATTATGTAATTTTACAATATTGTTATTAATAGCTAGATTTTCAATAAAGCGCGAAATTGTTCTCTATAGCATATTAATATTCATTTTTGGTGAGCATATCACCAAGAATCTTTCAAATCGGTAAATTATAATTTCTGTCCGAACTAGATAGCTTATTGCACTTGCCTATCTGCCTTAACAGAGTTTTGAACTTCGATCTACCGCATAGCAATCACTTGTAATTGCATTTCATTCACTAGTAGAAAGGGGAAAAAATAGTTATTCCAAAAAATATACAATTATATTACAACGAATAAATACGAGGGTAAGTCATTAAGTCGCAAAAGATAATTAAATAATAACTTACAATGATATTCACATCAAAGCTATTTTTATTTCTCAACATATTCTCCACCAATATTTATGCACTTATATCACCGTTTTATCTGTGCCCCAACACCAGCTGCATGACATTCTTTGCTGTCTCAGTCACATTAGGACTTCAGGTTGAACCTTTTATCATCTGTGAACATCATCTTGCTTCCAAGATGGTTTTTTAGTGGACTAAACAAATGAAAATCGCTTGGGGCGAAGTCGAAGATGTATGGTGGATGTTGAAGAAGTTGCCAACCAAACTTTTTAGTTGTCTCCTGTGTTCAACTTGAAGCCCTAATGTGGCTGAGACAGCAACCCAAAGAATGTTATGCAGCTGGTGTTGGGGAACTGATAAAACGGTGATATAAGTGCATAAATATTGGTGGAGAATACGTTGAGAAATAAAAATAGTTTTGAAGTGAATATCATTGTAAGTTATTATTTAATTATCTTTTGTGACTTACTTAATGACTTTCCCTCGTATGAAGGTATTTTTTAATACTGCGTAAATTGTAAAAGTTGTTTAATAGTACGTTCATTAAAAATTGTTTCATTAAAATATTACTCAATTTTGTGTGATGCAATAAAGGCAAAACTTAATAACACTTTTCACATTGCTTATTTCCTTGTTTTTACGGTGTTATTAAGAAGTTTTTTTGCCTTTAAAATAATTTATTAATTTCTGTTTAAAAATTGTGTGTTGTAGTGCTGATTAAAATTTTCCTATTCTTAAAAAAGGGCGTTTTTTCTGAAAGTGCTGTTAGCCAGAACACTAGTAAAAACATTTTTCTTTTACGTAATAAATCTGTTTTAAACAATCAAGTAAAATGTTTCACTGTTAGAGGGAGAGAAAGTTCGCAAAAACAATTTCTTTTTAAATAAACAAATTTAATGTTAACTAAAGCGTCAGTTTTTATTTTATTATTTTTTTTTAACATACATTTTTTTTTTTTTTTTTTTTTTTTACGGGACATGAAAACAGGGCATTTTTTATGGTTCTTACAAAAATGTTTACAATAATATAATTCAGCTACAGTTGTTATCTCGTGTTATGAGAATCCTGAAAAATTACTTAAATTGTGGTAAAGAAATTCTAAAGGGGAAGGGGGGAGGGTACTTTTCTGTTTTTAAAGTGACTTTTACAGTTTTTATTTGAAAAACTATTAAACGCATTTACCTAGAAATCTAAAAAAAATGTTAGAAAAAATCATTTTTGTTTTTGCATAAGAATATTTCACAAGAGTTGGAAAAAAAACGAATTCTTGTTATATAATTAAAGTTTTCTTTTTCTTTTTTAAATTTTTTTTGGCTAAGAATTTTCTAGGTTTTTATGTTATAAAGTTTTGACAATTAAGCGACGTGAAAAATTTATGATGAGGGACAAGAACTTAAGTAAAACTGTGACACGTTATTCTATCTTGTTCACATACTTTAAAGAGCATATTTTAAAAAGTAAAACTATTTAATAAACTAACTTTGAAGAAGATAGACGAAAATGTTTTTGAAAACTTTTTAGCATTAAAATTGTTTTATTTACTTGCATGTTTTTATAGAATATTAAATATATTTTTATATCATTTTAAATAGAAAATAATTCTCCAAAATTTTAATGTAGTTATTAGAACTTAATAATACCTTAGATGAGAATACATTTTTATTATTGGAGAATTTTAAATGATAAATTTTACACAAAAAACCACTTTCAACAATATATTTGGTTTCATGTGAATAATATTAATTGTAAAATTTATCATAGCTTTTGATGATTCATATCTAGTACGATTTAAAGTTCGCCTTATATACTCAATATTTTATTCAGCACGAACAATCGCTCTAAAGTTCATTTCCATTGTTGTTTGGATTTTTAAAAGTTTAACCGTATAAAAAGCGTTTGCCTTTTCTTTTACCGCCATGCAGTTGACGAATTATAATGTTAGTGCAGCAAAATTTTGAAAATTATGCTGACTTTTTCAATTGTTCAAGATGAATATGTAATATATTCAAAGGGCAAATTAAATGGACATTTTTCTGCAAATCTATTATTTTATAAAGCGTTATAAAGATATGATATTAACTAAAGACAAGTAAAAAAATGAAAGCTACTAAGGACACAAGGTTTGAGAAACTTGTGAAAAATACTTTTTCATACTACACTGCAAAAAAGAAAAAGAATTGCAGATTTTACGGTATAATACTGACACCTTAACTGCCAGTATTATACCGTAAAATTAACAGTAATAAACAGTAAATTAAGAAATTACTGCTTATTTTACTGTTTATTACTCTTAATTTTACTGCTTATTACTCTTAATTTTACAATATGATACTGGCAGCTGAGGTGCCAATATTATACCGTAAAATCGATATTTTTTTTTCAGTGTAGGTTATTTTCTCTTTAGCACAGGTAACTTCAACATGAAAAAGTTTATAAATTTCAATATCTTAGATGTGACTTCTTTTACTTTTGTCATTTATAGATCTATACGAAAGTCTTACGTGTCGCCTAACAAACAAGCATTTTGTTATTTTAAGTATTGCGATGTGAAATGCATAATTTTTTTATGATTGATTTAAGAGCCAATTATTTGTAATTTTGATTTACATTTGATTTGCATACATACATGATATTTTCGAGTTTAAAAATTTCATATATTTAAGATGCAAATTGCTCCAGGAAGTTTGCCTGCAACTGAAAATGCCTTTTCAGGATTTTAAGAATGTCTTAGCAAAATCTGGATATCTATGATGTTGTTTTCTCATGAACGCAGCGAAATACGAAAAGAGGCTTAAGATATCCTTCTTTGTCTGAGATCGATTGAGTTGTTTAAAGAACCCACTCATTTTCGTTATACTTACCTCCCAGATGTAGGCGTGATATAGTCAATCGAAAATTCCTTCTAATAATATGCTATGAATGTAGGTCGCTCCCTTACCATGCCATGATTATTGGGAGCCCGATAAAGAAATAGCTGCAATCAATAAGGTAGTTGTGTATTGACTAGCCTTTGCACCTGGTAGTGTTTCGCATACTGAATCGAAACTTAGATAGAAATCGGGTATCAGTTTATTTAAGCGAGTGATAAGCTTAGTAATAGTTTTTTAAATGGGAGACAATTTAATAACGTTAAAGATATATTTAGATAAATAAAAGTGGTTTTAGATCGAATGTTAGGATATCACGAGATTTCATTCAAAGTATTCACAGTAAAAACTTAATGTAAAATATTTCTAATAAAATTGAGCACTAAATTTACATCTCGACATTTAAAATTTTTACTAATTACATTTAAAAAAAATCCAGATAATATTTTACTTTGAATAGTTATACGCCGAGCTTGCACTTGATTCGTAATTGACACATAAAGCATCTTTTTTTAGGCGCGTTCATAATTATATAAATACGTAGCACCTATAGTCGTCGTATGGTCGGTCCGCCTGTCCGTCTGTCCGCATATAACAGCGCAAAAACTACCCAATCGAATGTCTTGAAATTTAATATATATAATCGTTGCAGAATTTTGTCGAGTCATTTCTAATTTTATGAAAATCGAATCAAAACTTAAAAAGATATTAATAAAATATTTCTTTATTCTATCAAATCCTATCATACGTAATCAATATTCTAAAAGTGCAAGTCATGTGACTGAAGAAAACAAATACGGCCTAACCACATCTTTTTCCATATGCCAAGTGGCCATTTTCATTCAAAATTATTTTTTCGAATAAAATTGCATAAAAGTTACATTTTTAGAAAGATCGTTCAAAAAAATTGTTACATTCAAAAATGTATAGATTCTGAGATAGCTTCAGTGAAAATTAGGTTAGCAGCCGAATATCTCAATCCATTAAAGTAAATAAACAAAAGATTCATTCATCGTGAGTCATAAAAATATTAAACCATGGAGGTAATCATTCGCAAAGCAAGATCTCCATGGTGAATTTTACAACGCTGTCTGGTGTCGAAAAAAAACGCATCTGTTAACATGCATACCTAATAAGAAAAAAAAAAGTCCTCCGCATTTCGCTCATAGCAGACAATATAATTTATTTCACTGAAATAATAATGATGATTTTTTTACATTGTAAAACTAGTTATAGCACGAAACGAACGCACCTCATTTGTCACGTTTAACGTACAATTTCCAACTTGTTTCAGTTTTTATTGTGTGCTTGCAGATTATACACCAGCTCATAATACTTCTACAGTAAACATTGTCAATACTTAATCTAATGTGCTATCTCAGCTATTATCTCCATATATGCATTATAATGAGATTCTTACTCGATTGTTTTACTTGGTTTTCTTGGTTTCTTGGCACCATTCAAACTAAAACTAACATTTTACGATTTACATTATTCATTACATAAATAAATTTTTAATTAATACACTTTCATAGATTATTGGAAATTTTTTTTATTTATGCTGACTTTTTCAATTTATTCAAGATAAATATGTAATATATTCAAAGGACAATTTGCATGGCCATTCTGTGCAAATATATTATTTTTATAAAGCGTTATAAAAATATGATCTTAAGTAAAGACAAGTAAAGAAAAAAAAAGAAAGATACTAAAGAGACAAACGTTTGAGAAACTTGTGAGGTCTTTGTGAATATATTTTGTCCCACTAGGTTCTTTTCTCTTTAGCCAAGACCAAACCAAGAATGACTTGGAAAAATTATAAATTCAAGAAACTTCCAATTATATTCAAGAGTCATTGAAGGATTATAAGTTGAAGGATGTTATTGCCCTGGACAGAGAGAAATGAAAAAGAACTCTCAAAAATACTTTTATGGGTCGAGGAAACCCACTGTTTAGTGGAAATTCCTAAGGAGGATGATGATTGATTATTTTATTTTAATGTCTTTAACTACTACTTCATAACTACAATATATATCTTAATGCTGTTGGTGTTATTCAGCTCTCAAATTCTAAGTAAATTCTATGGGCTTGAATTCCTATTTTTATAATTTCTAATGAGAAAATTGATATTTTTATTTATGTTTTCTATATACTCTTCCGAAAAGTCTTTTTCTTGTCTCCTTCTCTTTTAGGTGACAAAATATCTAAAATATATGCTTAAGTTTATATTTTATGTATTAAAATCTTTGCAAAGCTGAACAGTTGTGAGTGATATTTTATCACTTCAAATAAAACTAAGCATATATTTTAGGAATATTTTATCAACTGAAAAAGAAAGAAACGTCTCTTAAAAAGAGTATACATCAGAAAAAAATTTAAAAATATTAATTTTTTATGATAAATCAATAAGAAAATATGAATACCTTCCAAGCCCATAGAATTAACGTTGGAGAGGGGAATTTAACATCTGATCGATCAACAAACAGCCTTAAGTCGTAATGGAAAATAGTTGACAGTTTTCTGTGCATTTTATATATATGAGTAGAACAATTATATCATCCAAATAAAGTGAAATACTGAAAAATTATATTAATATATAGTTTATTAAATAATATATGAAAAAATCACTATACAGACAAAAAAAAAATATCTTACTATTTTTTTTCTATATCCAAATAAAATATATTAATGTGTAATTTTAAAACTGACTTAAAATGCCTTTAATTAGTAAATTTTAAAATTTTGAGCGTCAGTTTTATCAATAACGAGTCAATCTGACTCCCACATTTTAAAGCCTAGAGCAAACTTTTTTTTCTATTTTAAACATTAAAATATTTTTAAGTAATTTTTAATGGAATTACATGAAATATTTCGATTAGAAAAAACATATTAAGTTAACACTTTTCTGTATACTTTGTACAATTTATATCATAAAATGTGGACTTCTTTAAAATTTCGAAAAAAATAAATAAAAAAATAAAAACATGTGATGCGTATAGTTTAAAATGCACAATAATGTGCACACAAAAATATGCAAACAATTCACAAATATTTAAATGCATAATGTTGTGATTTTTTTTTACTAAGCTTACTTCCAAAACTGCTCAAACACCAGTCTCAGAGGGAAATGATATATTTATTTTATTATGTCATTGACTATATTATATATGTTCCCGGAATGCATTTAGTATAATCTGCAGATTAAAAAAAAATGTTTTAAAACAGAAATTTTATTTCGTATAAGACGTAAGGTATGTACCACAAAGGAATAAGTTTCATTTTATTTTTAAACATAAACAAACCCTTTCGGCTTATTTGGAATAGAAGGTTGATTTGTTTAGTTTTTTTTAAAATTATTTTAAGGTAGATACATCAGATTTAATAAAAATTAAACAAATTATATTCTCACTCCTTCTAAGTTCGCTATTTTGGCGAGAAAGATAATTTGCAGGGAAATTTTAAATTAGGCTTACCAAATGTAATTAAATGGATATGAAACAATTATATCAGAAATGTTTAAAATATGTTGAAATCATAGCTTAAAAATCGTCCGTAGGCTGTAATACAACTCAAGCCACCCAATAAATGCCATCGAAACCTTTGTGTGTTGCTGTAAATGAATTATAAGAGCAGCATACTTGATTAGTTTTATCGAAGATTAATACTTTATATCAATTAGGTTTGAATTAGGTTTGTATTTAGGACGTTTTCGTGATAATAAGAATAGCAAATTTTGCTTTTGCGTGTCCATGCAAACGAACTATAAGAGCTACATCCTTGATTAACGAACTCTTTCAAGATACTTGCAAAATTAATGCTCTATCCCAATTAGATACGAATTGGTTCAGCATTTCGGACGTTATTGCAATGAGAAATTTTGCATGTATTTTTCTTTTGTGTGTAAACGAACTATAAGAGCATATACTATATTATACTATATCCTATACTATAGACATGATTAACAAATTCATTCAGGATACTTAGAGGATCAATACAATGAACCAATTAGGTTTGGTTCAGTATTTCGGACGATATCGTGATGCAAGTCTTGCATTTTTGTTTGTTTTTGTGTATGTGTGTCCCTGTAAATGAACTATGAGAGCTACATAATGGATTAAAGAACACATTTAAGATACTTGTAAGATCAATACACTGTACCAATTAGGTTTGAACCGGTTCAGTATTTCAAATGTTATCGTGATGGTAAGTGATGCATGATTTTCTTTTGCGTGCACCTGTAAACGAACTATAAGAGCTACATACTTAATAAAAAAAGTCATCAAAGATACTTGCAAGATCAATGCACTACCGAAATTAGTTTCGAATCGGTTCAGTATTTCATACGTTATCGTTATGATAAATTTTACATGATTTTGATTTTATGTCTCCCTGTAAATGAACTATGAGAACCTTATCAGTATAAACCTGTATAACAAAATTTGAAGCAAATCGGATAATTCTGCACGAAAAACACATTTTTCTAAATTAAGGGGGGACATTATACCCCCCGTTCCCCCCCCTTTATACTTAACCAATGAACCCCCAAAACTAATCAGGGAAATGCCTTATCAGAATGAACCTATATACCAAATTTGAAGCAAATCAGATAATTCTGCATGAAAAACCCATTTATCTAAATTAAGGGGGGATTAGTCCCCCGTTCCCCCCTTTATACTTAACCAATGAACCCCCAAAACTAATCAGAGAAACGCCTTATCTGAATGAACCTATATACAAAGTTTGAAGCAAATCGGATATTTCTATCAAGAGTTATCGCGTTACGTACATACATACGTACGTACATACAGAACCTGAGGGCACATTAGCTCTCAGGCTTTGATAGCCTGTGAGCAAAAATTATCTTCACAATTTTATGAAATTTCGCAACTTATTCTCATAACGATTCATTTAAAACATGTGAATTTTTTTTATTTATTGTTAAAGATTTTTATTTATTGTTAAAATCTATCAATATATCCCGTGTGCATTATTCACCCAACAAAGTACAGTTCATTTTGGTATTGCATTTACTCAATTAAGTTCAAAAATTTTTCAAGTAAAATATTTAAAATATTTCAAAAATAATTCTTAAGTTTTTATGCATTTTAAAGTTTTATAAAATATCAGAAGTGAATATGAAATGTCAGTAGACCGCTACGATGTTTATTGAAATGGATTTTAATAAACTATGTTTATTAAAAATGATAGCAATATACATATTATGGTTTAGAAAAAATGTATCCCCACGTTATAGAATATCTTAAATGAAAATATTTCGATGTACGATTCTCTATGTAAATATTTGGATAAAAATTAACAATATTACAAATAATCTGTTGAATATTTAGGATGTTTATGAATTAACTTATTGATAAATTTTGGCAATTTTCGCATTTGTAAGGTCTTACAAGATTTGTAGTTTTTTAACACTATATCGTATTAGTGCTTTTAAATGAGATGCATTTAAAGTAATCTAATAATAATAAATAAATAAATAAATAAATAAATAAATAACTTGCAGAACTTTTTGAAAAGTATTTCTTCTGAGACAGTGTTCCTTACCAAAGACATAATACGTACGAAATAAAACATAACTTATGATTCAAACAGAAATTAAAGAAATGAAAAATGACTAAGGAGAAACTAAATTAAACTAAATTAAATTAAGAAATAGTTCACCGATGTTTTTTTTTTTTTTTTTTTTTTTTGTATAGAAAACAGTTCAAAATCTTATATGTTTCTTCTTTTAATTAAATGAAATAAAACAGCAGATTTTGTGTATTATTACATCATTGTTTATAGTATATACTTATCGAAGTATTTTCATTAAAAGCATTTTATTGTCGACACAAAAAAATCTAGTCCTGAAACAGTTAACTAGAATGTAGTAATTAGAGGAAATACATAATAATATTTTCACCTATTAGCATATTTTATCAGATTTCTTCCTACGACGGTATAATGTTGGATGGATTTTTGTTGATAAATACTTAATATGAATCAACGTGACATTCTCTAGAGCGACATAATAATATGAGGTATTTTGGGATAAACGGTAAGTGCTCAACTATTATTCATGTCTCACGTCATTATATTTTCTCCCGTTTTCTTGCATAGGATTTCTTTTTCACTTAGAAACTTTGGTACTATTTTATTATTATTGTTATTATTCAGTAAATAAAATTTTCTTTAGGATTTTTTTTTTTAAATTCTTAACACTCCTAACTTTTTTTTTTTTTTAAGTTGTTATTGTGATAGCAACATTTTAAGAGTTATGGCGTCAAAGTCCTATTTCTTGCACTACAGACTTTTCTGTCGTCGTCAAAAAATCGTAGCACACTTTTGGACGTATGCAAAAAACCACTTGTTTTTCTTTTTAGATAATAACAGTGGCAACAACCGGTGCTATCGCTTTTGCTTTTATCACTCTTACATCACCTCAAAATATCACATAATTTCAATTTTTTTTTATCATTGAATAGGGGGAAAAAGTTTTTTTGCATGGAATTTGATTGAAAACCATAGCCCAATTAAGGGACTTTTATGATTTGTTAAATAATTTTCAAGAATAATTATATTTTAAATCTATCTGGACATTTGTTTGTTACATTAATCTAAAGTAACTAGCGACGAAGTTATCACAATTGGCAATTGATTGTTCAGAATAAATGTTAAAAAAAAAAAAAAAAAAAAAAAAAAACATTAACATTGAAAACAGATTAACCATAAGATACCTCACTTTGGCGCTAAACCGAAATCTGGGAGCAAAAACAAAAATTTTCATTTTGCGTTAAACATAAAAATTATGTCAAGTTAAGATGAATTGGTTAAAAGACACTTTGCATCAGAATATGATCAAAATTGTTTTCTCTTTAAAATAATAATAATAATAATTAAAATAACTATTTTACAAGGATTTTTTTTTTCGAAAACATTTTATTTATAATTCTGTCCATGGCACCGAAATGAAAAATTATTTATACAAATTCAGATACATTGATGAAGATCAGAAGTACAATTAAGAATGCATAAACGTTGATAGACTAAAAAATACCTAAATAAATACATTTCTAAAAAAACATTACTTTAAAAATATTTCATTTCTCATTCTCAAAGAAGTCCACAGAACAAATTTTTCCTCTTTTTTTATTTTAATTCAGAAACATTTTCTTCGCATTTTTTTTCCTTGAAATTTATCATTTACATATTTTTTTTTTCAATTTCTTGAAATTCTTTTAAAACATTCAGATTTTACACACGTTTAAAATTTAATAAATCTTTTGAAAGAATTTTTTGCATACCCTTTTCACTTTTGAGTACACATTTTTTAGAATAAGAGTTAATTTGTCTTCGTGATTTATACAAAAAAAAATATTATTTTGAAAAAAATTATCAACTTAAAAATACAAAAAAAAGTCTTTTATTTATGAGTACTTTTTTAGCACTAGAATTGTATTTTCAAAATTTTCTCACAAAACTAAAAATATCAAGTCAATTAAAGAATTATATAATTGAAAAACATGGCACGAAATATCGTAACTTTATCTGTCATAAAACGTGATGCACACACACACACACATATATATATATATAATTAAATTTGATAAATCTTGAAAAATACATTACAAAATGAATGAATTTAAAGGCATGACAACCACAGGCATTGCAACATCTATACTAATAAAATAACTACGTTTGTCTCTCTGTGTGTGGGCATGCTTGCTCGCGAGCGCGATGGATAGGGAAATCTACAGCACGTAGAAGTTTGAAAATTTAGATGAGGATAGTCGAATGCAGGTCCGAATGCACCGGAGGCTTAGCTTTTTCTCTTTTTCTGACAATTAAACGATATATTAGTAATTAAAAACCTTAATGAACATTGCAAAATGTCCCACTTCCATCGATCGTGGCGATTTCCTAAGCATTCCGAAGTTCCGTAAGCACAAAAGAAAGTACAGGTGAAAACGAACTGGTTTTTTTTTTTCGCGTTTTTCCAAACGCGCATCGGCTTAACAATCGAAATAAGAAAAAAAACCCACTTGGCTGACATACGTTTTCCTTTCTAATGATGTAATACGTTAAAAATATTAATATTTACCCTTTCAAAAAATTATCTTACATGAGTCGAATTAGTATTTTTTTTCCCACCTATTGACAAGTCTGCATCGACTTTCCTGAACAAAATACGAAAAAACAAAATATACCACTTAATCTGCGTACCTTTATCTCTGTACAGTTAAAATAAAATATTAATATTAATCTTTTCAATGGAATTCTTTTCTCGAACTCACTTTGCGATTTCACCAGACTTTCTTTTTCCTCGATGGAAAGAAAAAATTCCCCAGAATTTCGAGTTTTGAAATCAGAAGTAACAAGTCAGCAACAGAATTGTGTTTTGAAAAGTTTTAGACGGGAATGAGAGATATGATTTCATGTCTTGAAAAAGGGAGAAGGGGGGGGGGGGGCAGGGTTCTAATGTTTAAGTTTCCTCGAAAACTATTGATCGGAATTAAAAGTTTTATATGTCTAAATGTCAAAAATTAAATCGGCAATAATTATATCGAAGGTCTCTTATTTTGTTTGGAAAGATTTTCATTAAAAATATAAATTCATACAAAATCGGTTTAAAGATATAAAATTATAGAAATATGAAGTTTGGTTTAAAAAATAAACCAGAGTGACCGGTTTTCGTTGCCAAAGACAGTGAGGCCCCCGGTACTATGTTCATTTGGAAAGATTTTCTTTTAAAAGTATAAAATCATTCAACACTGACTTTAGGTATAATTAAGGTTATTATCGGGGCCCGGGAAATGCCAAGTGGATGAACTAGTAAAAAAATATAATTATGTCTTTCGGTCTAATTATCGTATTTACATGAAGTTCGCGTCATTCTATTCAAAAAGCTCTAAAGAAGAGGAAAGTTAGGGTAAAACCGTATACCTTATTATTAGTTGCTTCTTGAAGCCAGAATTTTCAACGGAATGTAATGTAACTTCGCGTACATACTCTGCACTTATCCTTGTACTATAATATCACTTTAAATACATGATTCGTTTATCCCCTTTTCATTAATATATGACTATTTATAGAAAATCAAATCATCCGGTCTTACCCACTGATGGGGTAAAAACGCATGGATATGTTTATCTTAGAAGAAAAGAAAAAGTTTAGATAATCTTTTAAAAAGGAACATTGTATTTCATTTTATAACTTTAAGTCAGAAACCTACACTAATAATATTTCAACTATAAGACTAATTATCTAGTATTAAAAGAGAGATGGGAAATTATGTTTATTTTTGAGAAATCATAGAAAAGAATTTAACTTCTTTATCAGCTTTATATAAATAATAATCACGTTTGTCCATATAGTTTTGACTGCCTTTTCTTTAAACATTGTTTAAGGACTCTTCAATTTTTCCAACATCCTTTTTTTATCCCACGTAGACATCTAGTTTTACCTCAAAAGAATGAGGTCGAAAAAAAATGTCATAAAATCGCACTTATAAGTGCTATCAACAGTTTCATCGTGGAAAATAAATAATTTTTAAATACGCTAAACACAAAAATACAAAAGTTTCAATAACTTTAAACATGTTCATATTTAATTTTGAACTTCCTTTTGTCCAGAGCTAAGTATTTTAAGCATTAACCGCTAAAGGGCTGCTCAAATTGCTCAAATTGAGTCAAACTAAGATATACGGTATTCACCGGAATAGACGGTTCTACCCAACTTTTATGCATTTTTAAATCTAAAAACTTAAAAATCTAACTTTTCGAGATTTTTGTGCCCCGGTCCATGTTAAGGTACTTTTGAGAAGGTTAGTAATTTTGTTTTAATACAATTTAAAACAGATTTATTTTTAATCTTTGCATTTAATTTTATTGTGAATAAGCTTCTGAAGTACCATACTTTTAAATTAAATCCATTTTAAATTCACTAGGCTATTTTTCATCAATTTGATTCATTGTTATTTCTATTACTCGGCTACAAAAGAAAAATCTCATGCAAAGTTAATAGCGAATGTTTGTCTCACAATGGACTCTTATTACATCTGCTACTAAGCTGTCACATACTAATTTTATATTTGTTTCTATTATTATTATGTTACTGTCACATACTAATTTTATATTTATTTCTATTATTATTATGTTATTTGCTAAAAATTGCAGAAAAGTTTAGATACTTTATATTTAAAAAGTTCTTGAGTCAACTACATTTTAAACAAAAATGAAAATGTATTTAAGAAATCCTGAAAATTTTATCAAATATTTTAGTTGTGTTTAGATTTCCTTTATGGAAAGTTCATGGACAAAAAATATACACGAGTTGATTTGTTTTATTGAAATTTTTGTTTGTGCCATATAACCCTAAGAAATATTTCATCATTCTCATAAAAGAAAGATTGATGTCATACGTCATTGTAAAATAATAATAATAAAAATAATAATATTAATGTTATAATATTGGTTATTCAAAAGAAGCTATTTGTATTAAAATATTGTAATTAAATTATGAACCTCATATTATTATACGGAATTGAAAATTTTCAATTTTATGATATGTTCGGATAATAAATTTTATAAAAATACTTTGGAAAACGGATGAGGAATTTTTCTGAACTGTAGAATAAAAACAAAAAATAAAATGTAAACACACACGTTGAACTCAGAAATAAAATCATTTTTCTTGTAATATCTACTGGAAAAATATTTGACTGCAAAAATATTTCACAATCGAAAGTCGTTAGAACAAACTTCATAGTACCGGCAATATCTGTTCTTTTCAATGGAAAATTGTTATAAATTTTTCTCTTTTTTTTTCGGAATTAATTGGATTCAAAGTGCTTTTACCTTAACCCTTTCGGATTCAAGAAGTTTTTTTTTCCTTTTAATTTTTCTTAAAAAAAAAAAAAAAAAAAAAAAAAAAAAAAAAAAAAAAAAAAAAAATTAGATATCCAAATCACAAACGTTAAAGTTTACTGAAACTTAACGAATATATCATTTACTGAAATTTATATGTAGTTATTTGGCACTATTAATATCACAATAGATTATGGAAGCATTTTTGAAGACATTTGGAGAATGTCGTATTACAGCAGGTATTTAATTTTATTGCTATTAATCTACTGAATCACCATACTTTTAAACTGAATTCATTTTAAATTCACTCGGCTATTTCTCATCAATTTCATTCATTGCTATTACTCGGCTACGAAAGAAAAATCTCATGCAAAGTTAACAGTGAATGTTTGTCTTAGAAGGAACTCCTATTACAGCTGCAACTAATCTTTTACATACTATTTTTCACTATGTTTTTCTATTATCATTTATCAAAAACTGGAGGAAACTTTAAATACTTGAATAGGAGTCAACTACGGTAGCTGCTTTTAAATAAACAACATTAAATATTAATACCCAAAATTTACTTTTTTTATAATAACGTATGCCATCAGTCTTTTTCTTTTCCTAAGATTGATGGAATATTTTTTGAAAAAGTAACCCTTTAAAAAGAGTGGAACATATGTTTGAAAAAAAAATCACCAACAGTGTAAAGAGATTTAAGCGAACTTTTATTATTATTGTTATTACTAAATGCTGAAACATAAATGAAGTCATAATAATAAATGTATAGACATATACTATCATTAGTATAGGCAGATAATAGCAAAAGTAGTTGTTAAGAAAAAATACTGGTTATTAATAGGACGCCAGAACCAAACGGATTAAAGTATAACATAAATATAAAATCTCAAGAGTGATAGGTTATATACAGCAGGCCAGTCCAACCCTTCAGTTATCAGTGGCGTACTTCAGCTGTTGACAAACAATAACGGGCGCAATTATTCACGTACAAACATACAATGTTAGCTCACATCGGTAGAGACATACTCATCTTTTGCGATTCACATATATCTCACAGTAATAACTATGTCCGTGTAAAAATAAACTGCAGCGAAAATATTAATCCTATTAAATTTAGAATTACATTTCTCTGAGAAGAGCTTATATTAAAAACTTTTGTAAGATAAGGACCCAAAACCTTAATACTGCCTACAATAGAAAACATGCAAATGTTAATATGATTTAAAAATCAAACATTTTTTAAATGCATTTTAACTTTTAAAAAAGCCACCAACATGGAACATTCGAAACGCACACACACGTCGTAATACGATGTACTAACATCTCATAGGGATAGTCACGCCCATGTAAAATTAGACTGCAGAAAAAATATAAATCATAGTATGTTTAGAATTATATTTCCCTGAAAGGGGATCATCTTAAATACTTAGGTAGGGTAAACAACCAAAAACCTTGATACTGCTTACAATATAAAAAGCAAGCAAACATTAATGACAAAATTTTTAAGCATTTTTTAAAATAAAGTTTATATTTTAAAAAAAGCTAGTAACAGGAAACATGCGAAAAGGCGCCAAGAAATCCTTCAAAGTGCGCCTGGTTGGACACGGACAGCCCTGATATACATGATGGCCAGAATTAAAACACTCCTAATCCAACCTCTTTGTATATATTGAACTACTCAGTGTATAAGCTTCAAATTTTGTACACATACTATTCAAGATATGGGGAAACGAATTACGCAAAAAAATATTAGTTCCAGAAATAACCGATTGTCGGCGCTGTACAACTGAAATGACACAAAAACACATTTTAAAGACATTTTATTTGAATGTACCAAACAGTCATGCGAAAAAAAATATTAGTTCCAGAAATAACCGATTGTCGGCACTGTACAACTGAAATGACACAAAAACACATTTTAAAGATATTTTATTTGAATGTATCAAACATTCAAGTTACAAGGATCTTATCGACGCAGGAAATATTGCTCAATATGGTTCCTTTCTTGAAGATGAAAAATCTGCAGTCGGTGGACAGCTTGTTTGACTACGGATAGTAACTGGAGGCCCGAGAATCATATTATTTTAAAGATATTTCCATAATTAGCAGGTCAGTAGGGCCACTTAAATCTACAAAATCTTTCATTTTCGCGCTATTTCTGGGATTTTGATCAGCGCTTGCAACATTTTCCCAACAGGGGGCGAAGGTTCCAAATTGGGATGAAAATTAAACTTAGTTGGTTTAATAGGTTTTGGAAGACCCGTACTATTCTCGGACCTACGCTTTTGCGGGCCTAAACCACGATCAATTTCAAATTGCGTTGACATTTACATTTTGAATCTTAAAGTTGGTTGCACTTTAACGTCTGAAAGTAATGTTTGTGACCCTGAGAAACAAACTTAAACGGGGCAGTTTCAGACATTAAAAAGTTAAAAAATATTTTTAAGTTTTTATAATTAAGTTTAGATTTAAAATGGTATAATATTTTAATACCTCTCATGTATAATATATATGTATTGCTTTCCTTTTAATAGACTTTGACTGTGTATCACTTTTTCAATGTGATTTTTAAATTATTATAAATTGCTCAAGTTATGTATCACATTAAAGAAATTCCCATCGCTTCAATAACATACATTAAATTTCTTTCAAAATCTCTATCAACTAATGATCCTAAAATACATACATAGCATTTGCATATTTTTTAAGGCGGTCGTGTAGAAAATAAAGCTATAATAAAAGAGTCGTTAAGACTCAATCTACATTTTAATGTAAAATGGGATATTAAGTGTTTTGAAGTCTCTAACTCTTTTATAATCTAGAAGTTTAGCTGTAAACTCTGCAAATGGAAAAAAACAGAAAGCTATTTTCATTTTAAAATAATAGCAGTTTGAAGTTTTCGAAATAAATATTATTATCAGAAAAACCTTCTTTAAGTAATGAATATTGATATCATAATGCTTAAACATTAAAAATTTATTTTGAGCGAGAAAACATGTTTTTTTTTTCTTTAGAAACGTCTATAAAAAAAACAATTGCTAACATTTTATATCAATACTTAAAAAACCCTGTACTTTGAGTTGGTTGAAGTTTTAGATAAAAATTACAGGTATGAACTGGGTCAATATAATAAAATCTTATATATTCCTATCTTATCTATAAGTATTACGTGAAAAATTAACACAACAATACTATGAAATTTTTCGAAGATTAATAATAAAATATACCTATTGTTTACAGTCTTTATATATTTAATAAATCTAAAAATTTCAAATTATTTAAATATAAACTAATAAACTAATAAAAATTACTAACCTAACTTTAATACTCTAAACTAATATAAATTTTATTTCATTATAAATTCTAAAAATATATTAATAAATTCTGCTTTTTGTTAATGTTTATTTTTTACAAAATGCGTTGCGAATTAAAATATATGTATATTTTTTAACTAAATGCATTACATTTACAATAACTTTTTTTTTTTTAACTAAATGCATTACATTTACAATAACTTTTTTACTAAATACATTACATAAGAATACTATATGCAAGTGAAATTTAAGGAATCCCACTACATTTAAATAGTCAATTAAAAAAAAAAAAAAAAAAAAAAAAAAGCAATTTTTTTTATTGCGTTCTTTAAAATTAGCTATCCAAAATAGTTTTGTTTTCTTTTTAAGATATTATTTGAAGTGTAGTTGTAGTCGCTCCAGCTCTCAAACCAGAAATGTGTATTTAAGTAGTCGGAAATTAATGTTTATAGGGTTTCAAGGAATAAGTGTTTTTGAACATTAAGAGTGAAGAAGGTAAAACATATAAATCAGGAAATTTTTAAGAATTTGAGGTGAATTTATCTACTAGATTTTAGAATTTAAAAAAATTAAGTGAATTTTCTAAAAGAGCATTTTTTCTACAGTTTGTTTTTAAATAAATTACATAAATACATATACTTGTATTTTAATTATTGATTAATTAATATAACAATACTGAATTAAATAATACTGCATATAAAAAATATATTAGTATTTCAAGAATGTAGTTTTCATAAAAAATGAAAATATCCATTTCTATTTTCAATGAATTTAATTACGCCGATGCTTTTATTGTTTTTGTTGTTGTTGTTTTGTTTTTGTGTTAGCCACCTGTTTGAGAAAATATACAATATTTTATAAATAATACCGATAATACATAAATTTTATTTTGCAGATGATTTGAATTCAGTTGTTAGATATTCAAAATATGTCAATGTAGTATTCAAATTTTTGCCAGTGTATCATTTTTTTTTTCTTCTTGAAGTTCCCAATTCCTTTTTCTTTATTTTTAACTTTAAAATATTAATTTTTAACGCCAAAAATACAAACATATCAACTTTCATATTTATTTTTAAAAAATTCAGTTTTGATCAACCATTTTTAATCCATTATTTCGGATCCACCTTTTATATATTTTTTAATCAAATTTGTATTAATTAAATTTTACAGCTATTGCTGTAAATTAACATGCAGAAAATACATAAAGAATCATCATATAATGATAATTTGAATATGTATATCTATGGAGGTTTTTGTTGTACTCCTTAAAAACTCCTCCATTACACTCTTAGTAACTAAAGCTGCATATTTAAAAAAAATAGTAAACTATCATTGTATTTATCGTGAGTACATTTTTGATAAGTATGTAACGTTACATTGTTTGTTTCTTAAAATTTTAAAAGTTAAATGTAAATTACAGCAAAATAATTTATTTAGCAAATATGAAAGTGTCTTTGTATATGCTAATTTATTTAAAACGAGCTATATTATGCTAATTTTTGCTTTATTTGAAAAAAAAAAATGGGTATAAAAAGTAGTGGGATACTTTCACATCTTTGAATTGAGTGAGCAAGTTATTAAATTTCAGTGTATTGGTTTAAGTCTATAATACTACACTCAAAGTATGCATGTTATATGATAATTTAAATGTAAAAATATTGTTTAAAAAGTAATTAATATTACTATTATTTTAAACTTTACATTGGTTTACGTTTAAGTTCAATTAATTATAATTTATTTTATGGTTACAAAATATTCCAAATGTATTATTCGGATTGTCATCATTAGATTCATATTTTAAATGCAGATTATATCTTACATTCATGAACTAGGTGTTACTTCAGTAAAACTACTTTCTTTGTATTGACCAATAGTTAAAATTATTGGTGATATTTTATAGTAAAAAATATATTGAGAATTATTGTGACTATGTTTATTTTTTAAATGCTAAAAGTAATGAAGTATGGTGCTATATTTTAACACAATTTTACTTGATTTTATTTTTATTATTTAGTTTGAAGCATATTTTTATTTCTCTCAATTTATCAGTCAAAATAAAAACAAACTTTGTATTTATAAAAGAATTTTGCCCAATAATAAATTCAGACATCGAACATAGATATAAACTTTCCATACATTTAGGTATTCAGTATTTAGTCACATACTCCCAAAATCTTTGTTTCTCTTAAGATATAGCTAAAATCAACAAATAGTTCTAAATAAAAATTTTAGACAGATCATTTGAAGAAGCGCTGCAATGAATATTCGTTAATTTGAAATCCATAATACAACTATGGTATTGTCTGTATTGTTACTCTCGTATCTGTATATACAAATATTTTTAATTGCGTCTAACATCGAATTATGTATCTGACAATCTGTGTGGTATATCTGCAATTACACCAATAGTCCGCTTGAGACGGTATTTTCTTTAATTATATTACAATTTTAACAATAATATATATGAAAAGCAAGTTTTTAAATAATTATAAATAATAGATTTATTAACTTGTTTCTGTAACATTTTCAAAGTATGTTACGGAACTTGTTTAATTTGTTACTGAATTTCTTAATTTTATTTTTTGCAATGTATTCCTCTTGAAGTATTGGATCTTTGGCCATCTATAACCCTTAATGTTTTGCATTTCAGATTTTTTGTTCAGCTATTTCAGCATATTTTATCAAACAGACAATTGAAAATGTATACAACTTGGGAACAAAAAGAGAAAAAAATAACATGCAAAGATAGACATACCTGTGCGACCTTCTCCCCCATGTAAAGTTTGTGGGAGTGCATTTCCTTGAGGAGCATTTTGGCTGAGTTGTTCTCTTTCTGGCGCGAATGGGACTCGGAGATGACATTGCTGAGGGAAGGGGATTTGCATTTCTGCCTCATACGGGACAGGTCCGAATCCGAGGACGCATTCGGAAGGGACTTGCTTAAGTTGTTCGACGCTATGGCTGCAAGAGGGAAAAGAAGAAGTCATATATTTCATAAAACAGCTTTGTTGCACAATCTCTAAATAATACCATATCACTACTTTTTTAAAGGAACAATCCAGTGGTGAATAAATAAATAAATGATAAATTTTCCGTGCTGTTACGAATAAGGGTCCAAAAACCAGCGTAAAAACATATTGTATAAATAGCCAGCATAAACCTATTATAAAGCTGTTTCAAGCTTCAACTGAAATATGCTTTTGCTCAATATTGCCAATTTAGCACGTTTTTCTTTACTCAAAATAACTAGAATTTTCCTGTAGTAATCGTTGCTTTCTGTAATTACCGAATGTCTGTTAATAAATAAAACAAAAATTAATATTGTAAAATTTTAGTACATATCTTGGGAAAACAGCAACAGCAACAACAAAAACAATAACAACAACAACAGCAAAAATCGCGCTGAACTGGCAACACTGTTTCTGCTATTACTCACTATTTTGGCATTTACTCCAATGAAAGAAATAATTAATTGAAGTCTTGAAATTGTTTCTATTTTTTTAGAATTTTTTCTATTTTAGATTTTCTATATTTGGTCTGGTTATTAAAACTTTTTTTCTTTCAGTATTATAGAACAGATTCAAAGCAATATTATCTATTTTTTTTTCTATACTGAATTAAATTTAAATTTAGAATGAAAAATGATATTCAATATTCAAAATATATCTATTACTAATTAGTTTGAATTATAAGCTTTTCTAAGCGTATTGAAGTGTTGAATATTAATCACCTCTTGCAATATATTTCTGATGAAGTACATGTACAAGAATTATTAGGGCAATGTCTGATTATAAAATTTTCTTCTTGAAAAATAATTAGAGGTAACGAGGGAAAAAAATCTGGTAAACTTAATTTTGGGGACAGTGTATGACGATGGAATTTTTGTGTTGAAAAAACTGGAACTAACAAAAAAGTTTTTCAACAGTAAATTTTGTCTGGTACATTTAAAGTTTGGAGTAACAGACCGTAAAAAAGTAAACACAATTTCAAACGTGCATACGGCCGGACACAAAAGTTTAGTTACAGAAATAAATGCGAGAATATTATTTTACCAACAGACAGACAGACAAATATAATTTTTAAATCTAATAAAATTCACAAGGAACCACAGAGAACCCTCCCCCCCCCAGACACACACATATACATGAATCAATATTTCGAAAGTTATACTTAAACATTCATAATACAGTTGAGCTCGGTTACAGAGAAGATGGTGTGACCTGTGACTTTGCTCGTTATAACCAAGATCTAGCAATAAACGAATTCAAGTTATATTCCTTTAACCTCTATTGAAGTATATGTGAAAGTTTAATTGACTCATAAGCTTCAATTATCACAGCTGATTTATCACACTTGTAGAAGTACTTTTGCGTTCTTTAATTAAAAGTATGCAATTAAATTCGTAATTATAGCCCACTGTTTAATTTTATCTGTGTAATATTTCAGATGTAATAAAAATGCAAATGAATAAGGCAAAAAATCAAAAAGTAAAGGAAAGGGAATCACTCTTCCAATTTATTTATTATGAGTAGTAGATTTTAAAGAAAAAGTCAACTTATACTAAACATTTTTTTAATTATTTTTATCACGTATCTTTGTCTTATTTATATCATTGCATGAAAATTATTAGCACTCGCTCCCTTTCTTCTATGAAACTTTGACGTTTTGTGTTCAATTTAAAGTACCTACATATGTTGTAGAAGTGGCTAATGACTAACAATTATCCTCATCTTTATCATTTTCAACAATGGTGTAGATGCACTATAAAATGATATTTTTTTTTTTTTTTTTTTTTTTTTTTTTGAAAAGAACTTTTTTGTCAGTACCAACTTCGCTCGTTATATTTAAGTTTTTTTCTGTATAACCGTGTTTCTTGTAATATAATTGAATAATGTATAAAATTTTTGCTCACTAATTACTCGTTAAAACCAAGTTTTTGTTATATCTGAACTCGCTATAAGCGAGTTCAACTGTATATATATTTATCGGTGCATATTTATGTATAGTTCTAGACAAATGATATATTTAAATTTTACTTAGGGGCGTCAACATAGAGAAATTGTACCAGACATGAAAATTTTCTATACTTACAACATAAATTTGACATTCTATTTGGATTCTTTGGTACATTTTACCTACGGATACTGAATGGGAAGTCATTCAGTCAAATAGTTTAGGAAATATAGGTTTAAAGTATAGAACGCCTAATGTTGAATTCATTTTTAATCTTTGCAAAAAAAAAAAAAAAAAAAAAAAAGAGTGCAATGTTTTTGATTTATAATTCAAAAGCTACTTGGCGGAATATGCTGTATAATTACGGATTCGCATTTTTGAAGCTTCTAGAAATCGATTTCTGTTAAAAAATTCATAGGTTACATTTCACATTTCTGTTTTTTATTTATTTATTTATTTTGAAAATTAATTTCAAAATATATATTTTTGAAAAAATGAATAGTGACCTATATCTTTTTAACATAAATCAATTTCTAGAAGCTTCAAACATAGAAATCCGAAACAGCTTATTACTCCAAGTAGGTTTTAGATTTAAAAAAAAAAAAAAAAAAAAAAAAAAAAAAAAAAACTACCCGCATTGCAATCTATTTTGCAACGATTAAAAAGGATTTAACATTAGGAGTACTAAACTTTAAACACCTGCATAATTCCTAAACTACTTATGCGAATGATTTCGCGTATCCAGAGGTAAAATTTACCGAAAAATCCAAATATGATGTCAAAAGTAGGTGTTAGTACTTGAAACTTTCAAGTTTTGGTCCAAATTCTGTATGTAGACGACCACTAAGCAAAATTTAAGTATATCATTAATTAATGGGCATTATTATTAATCCATTAGTACAAGTCAAACTCTTATATGATGGTTTGGGCAGAGTTAGAAGGGAATGATGCGATTTTTTTTTCCAGGAATCTATACATTATTTTGTCGAATTGCCTAATTTCTTTTCGATGAAGCCAATTAAAAAAAAGTATTAGTAGAGTATTAGAAGTTGTATTTTTATTTTTTTTTAAATAAGGATTTTAACACATTGTCTTTTGTCTGATGCGCATTATGTACTACTTGCTGAATTCAAAAGCGCAAACATTTTTGTTTTCCTTCATTATTACTTACCCATCATACGTAGTATAGGGTAAGTCTTGTAATCGTTTGGAAATCGAAAAAAAATTTTTGACGGATTTACACGTTTCAGACACTGGAGATTCCGAAAAACATATTTTTATAAAAAAAAATTTGCCGTCCGTCTGTCTGTCTGTGTGTCTGTAAACGCTCTATCTCCCGAACAAATCTAGATAGATACTTGAATTTTGGTGTGTACTTAGTATGTAATAATGGGAAGAAGCTTATTGAATTTCAGTAACCTCGATTATCCGGAACTATTTTTTTCGGACTCTCGAAATGTTCGTTCTGATGAAAGCTATATAAAATTTTTCGAAATTGTTTGTTTTAAGGAGTGAATATAAAAGACAATAAAAAAACATAAATTTTGCACAAAGAATGAAGTCTATTGGATATTTAGTTTCCAAGATATTTGTAATAATATTTTCCACACTCTTCGATTTTTCCTGACCCTGTATTTCATTGAAATTTCAATTCAAAGATATATTTTAATTGAAAATGAGACGCTTAATCCGACGCAGTAAACGATTAGTTAATATGATTATCAATTTTGGAGTATAAGAGCATTTAAAGTTTATGACGTCAAGACACAATTTTATTCGAATTGCAATGCATTTTATAAATAGTTTACACATGTTTTATTTTCATATTTTATATTATGCATATCCATGATGGGTAAGTATTATGGTAGCCCCCAATGACTAGTTTATTTTGAAGTCGTTTATAAACAATGTCTTGACTACACAAGCCAAAATGAGAATATAAAATAGCTTCAAGCAATTATTTTAACATATTTATATTATTCTTGTTTATTTTTCTGGTGATTGTTTTTCCAAAATAAATTTTTACACCTAAGTATGATCAACGGAAAAATTATGCTAAAAATATTGGGGCTTTTTTATGTAGAGGATTTAGCATCAGTTTTTCTAGACTTAGACTTAAACAATATCTTATATATAATATATGATTAAAAATGAATTTTTTAATAGATCATAGTTACGAAAAGATATATTGTCTAAATGAATAAAATAGCATACTTCAGTAGAAGTATGCAGAGTAGATGGGGATTTTATAAAATTCTATTAGATTTTTGTCTTACTGAAGAAAATCTACGTTGAAGTCGGATAGTAAATAATTTAATAAAAATAATTAAGTATACAACATTATATTATTGTTAATTTATCTCAGCACAATAAAAAAAAATTCGATTTCAGTCTGATAGTTAGCAGTTTGTTCTGTAAACATCTGCAGTTAATCGCAAAATTGAAATATGTATTTGAGGTAGGTTATTTCAAGTTTAGAATTAAAAATAGCTTTGGTTGTATTAATGTTTTTTTTTTTTTTTTCAGAGCCATTAAAATGATAAAATTCTTTAGCATGTATAAGTGACCATCAAATGAGGTTTTAAAAAAGTTATTCTTTTAAATGTACTAATTGAAAGTGTTTATAATTCAATTAGCCATCTATACTTCTACTTTCCTATTTGTCTGCTCTAACTTGTTGTTCATAAAAACTAAAAGATGTTATTGAGGTAGACGTTCTTTTTTCTTCAGCATCTTTTCTTTTCTCTCTTTCTCTCTATTTTTTTTTTTCGTTTTCTTTAGAATATTTTCTTTAGCTTTGTTTTTTCCTTTAGAATATTTTATTTAGTATTAATAACTAAATAAAATTGATATTGATAAGAAATAAACTTTTATTTTCATTCTTTCTGTCTTGGAATAAGTTGAGCAAAGTTTCTCATGCACTGTATAAAATGTTTCTATCCAGTATTATATTTAATCGTACATTATGTATTAAATACGAATCAAATAGGTTCAAATCATTACATATTCATTGTTGTTGGATATAAAGTTTCATTCAATTAATATATATATATATCATTGATATACTTTGTTTTCATTGTTATTTAATTGTATAAAAGTAGGCAAAGTACTTTAATATGTTACTTGCTTTTGATTCCAATAACCATTTATTATTGTTATTTTTTTTTTTTCAAAATGTCTTAGATTTAATATAAAATAAATAAGTGAAATTAATATTTCTTTATAACATCAGTCTAATTTTTTCTTTAAAAAAGTCTTAAATTTGCCGTTTCTTTGCCGTGTTACAATACATCAGAAAAAAGTAATTGCTCAAATAAATTTCAATTTCAATCATAGAACAGAACTATCCTCTTTTTTCCTTTGCCTTTTTCTTCTTTTCTTTGTTTTCAATTTAATTTACATTTTAAGATTAAAAAAAGTTATTAAAATAAGTAAGTAAAAAGTTACTGCATTTGAAGAAATAAATCGTCTTTTGCTGAACAAACTCAGAATGAAGCCTTTTTGTTATTTCAATTTTTAAAAGAAATGTAATCTGTTTATATCGAAAATCAAATTTATGAAGACAATAAAAAGTAAGTTAAAAGACTTACGTTAGTAAAGTAATATAAAATCATATTCATATTTTATAATTGTATTATATACTGTTTGATATATATATATCAAAAACGGAACCTTTTAACATTATAAAGGGATTATTTTAGATATTCTTTTCAAATTTAAATGCTTAAAAAAATGATCCTAATTATTAATAAAAATCAAAAATATTTTCTATTGAAGCTGTGAAAAAAATGAAACAGCAAATAATGACATGAGACGTACTTGAAAATTTTTGAGTGACATTTTAAAATAATGTTTGCATCATTTATGTTAAGATAGGTATTGCATAATGTGAATAATAAAAATGCGCTGCAACTAAAATTTCCTATTTTCATAACATTCATTTTAAAGGCTCAGTGTTGTTTACAATATAATTCCTCTAAGGTTAGACAAAACTTTAAGTTTTGGCAAATAACGTTGAAAGAAAAGGTAAAATATTTGTTAGGTGAAATCTTGAAGTATGAAAATTGATACGTACTATGTAATCTAGATTTGAAAGAAAATAACCAATTGCTACTAAAGAAATCATATGGAATTTTAATTTTAGCAAGAACTTTTCTTTCGTCAACTTAGTTTTTAATATTGTTTTAATGTAAAAAAAAAAAATATCAATCTTTAAAATTTAGTGAATCATACATACACAACAAGACATTTTAATAAATACATGGTACGTTTTACATGAAATTTCAATAACTAACTGTAAGATTTAAAAAAATATATTTGCAAGATACAAAGCAATAAAAAGCGATATCTTTCATACATTAAATAAAATGACACAATCAAAATTTTTTAATTTTGAGAAACAGAAAATATTTTGAAAGATACCATAAAAATCCTTTTGAATATGAGAATTTTAAGTCTTCATTCATCCTTTTAATTCCATAAACAAAAGATAACGCATTGGTACACATGTTTATGGGAAATAGTGTGATTTTGATTAATGCATGTCTCTAAGTCACAAAGAATCAAGTTATTTTCTATTTTTCGGTGTACAAGTAATAAGATATTTCTCTTAGGATTTTAAATTTATATTATAATGTAAGGAGAAAAGAAAGAGATTTCTGTAACTGAATATCATTCCATTTGTATCACATATTGGTGAAATTTATCATTTTCAAAAAATCAAGTTATTTTCTTTTTTTGGTATACAAGAAATAATTTATTTTTCTTAGAATTTTTAATTTATTTTATAATGTAAGGAGAAAAGAAAGAGATTTCTGTAACTGAATATCATTTCATTTGTGTCACATATTGGTGAAATTTATTATTAACAAACAATCCTATTATTTTTTATTGTTGGTGTACAAACAAAAATTTATTTATCTTAGAATTTAAAATTTATTTTATAATGTAATGAAATTTCAATAACTAACTGTAAGAACTAAAAAATATATTTACAAGATACGAATGTACGATGTTAATTGAGACTTTAATGTTAGGAGAAAAGAAATATATTCCTGTAACTGAATATCATTTCAGTTGTGTCCCATATTGATGAAATCTTTATTACCAAACAATCCAGTTATTTTCTACTTTCAGTGTACAAGCAACAATACATTTTTCTTAGAATTTTTAATTTATTTTGTAATGTAAGGAGAAAATAAATATATTCCAGTAACTGAATATCATTTCATTTGTGTCACATATTGGTGAAATTTATCACTAACAAAAAATCTTGTTATTTTCTGTTTTTTAGTGTATAAGCAACAATTTATTTCTCTTAACATTTTGTTTATTTTATAATGTAAGAAGAAAAGAACGAGATTTCTGCAACCGAATATCATTTTATTTATATCACATATTGGTGAAATTCATCATTAAAAAACAATCATATTCTACTTTTTGGTGTATAAGCTCTTTTTTGTAATTTATTTTACGAAAAAAGATTCCTAAAACTGAATATAATTTCCTTTGTACCATATATTGATGAAATGACTCAGAAATTAGTTAAAAGTGTTCCAGAAAATTTTACAATGTGTAAATATATAAATATGCGAAATTTCATATTAAATACATTGTAATGTGAGACTAAACTGTTGTAAATGAAATCAGACTAAATATTCTTTATTTGAAATTTTAAATATTTTTAAAATACAACTAATTTTAAAAGCAATATTTTTGTGACTAGGTTTATAAGGTAAATAAATGTATGATTACCAAAATATAGAAAGCGTGCCTGCAAGCAGAAATATACACAATTTTCTACGTTTTCGGAAAAGCGTTGGAATGGTTGGAAATTTAATTTTTGCAAGCAGAAATATACATAATTTTCAACGTTTTCGAGATCCCACATATGTTTTTCCAGATGAAGATAGTTATAAAACTATTATTATGTAAATTAGTTCTGATTAAAGTATTTCTAGAATTTTTAGAAGCTGATTTAGAGTATTTAAATGCATTATTAATGTTATGCATATCAACGGAAATAGCAATTTTGTCACGATAAATTATTCCATTATGCAGGATATCTCATTAACCGTTATCACATTATCAAGTTTTTAAACAATAATTAAAGCCTTTGAAATATAAACTGCTTTAAAATGCTTACTCTTTGCATTATTAGTTTTAAATAATAAATATTACATACAAGGAAAATTTCGTTCAACAAAATACCTTCCCTAAAGACGCACAGTATGAACGTACCCCGTAAACAATCCTTATCCATTTAATGGTACTTAATACAATTATTTTAGCTGAATTTCTCCTACAATTAGTGCTTGACGCAAATTTATGCATATTTTGCTGATTCTACAAATTATTCATTGGAAAAGTTTCTTATGCTACAGTTTAGATTTCAGAGATAAACAGTTGGGGGAGAGAAAAAAGAAATCTTGTTTATTTCTTAAGTTAAATTTTGTTGTTCAGTAATAATTTCACACTTTTACTAAGCAGAAATCTACATTCGAGATCCTCAGTGGCATACTTCTACAGTACCAAATTTAAAGTATTGAACAATATATGCAATTTTTCTATAAAATGATAAACGCATCGGACTTCATTAAAATATGTACTCCATTATTAGGAGTTTCTTAACATGGCAGCCGATTTTGAAGTGGCGTTTTGATATTAGAAGTATACAAGATTAAGCAAGATAATCCTTTAATCGATATTATCTTGGATAAGCTTAACAATATTGATATTTCTTTTTAATAGTTTATTTTGTTACTATAATGTTTAATGGATTAGATAAGTCTGATTTGTCCCTCATCATGTTTACGTGTTTTGTACTCTATTTTCAGAAAAAAAATATATTACACTGAAGGAAATACTTTTCATCATGCAATACAAAAGAAACATCAAACACTTAGTTTTAAAAAATAAAATAAAAAATATAAGCAATAATCGTTATTTTCTTCAATCTGACTATAATCTTGCTAATATGATTTAGAACATATATCCATGCTTTGTTACTTCTAATAAGTAAAGCATTTTTGGGTTTAAAAAAAATGCATGATTTCTTTAAATTGTTCTATTTTCTTGAAATTTTTAATTTTCGAGATTAAAGCACAAAGTGTACATTGTGTTGTTGCTTTTGCTACCGAGCACATTGCAACAGGTTTGACATTGTTAACTTACGTCTGCCTCTCTTTCTGGCATTTGTGTGGGCTTTTTGCAAACTGATCGGTACTCTGTCGCTATCCTTGCAACCATCCGTGCCTCTATACACTACCGCTCCCAACCATCTGTTTGGGTATACTGATATATATTTTTAACTTACCATATATCTGTTGTTAAATTAAGTAATAATTAGATGGTACCCGTCAAAACTTGACGGAAAAAATTACAATAACAATATTAGTAAAATAAGCTTCTTTATTACATAAGTAGGGGTGCTTATGAAACAATCTTTCAATTATTTTATTTTTAAAAAATTCTCCCAGTGAATTACGTTATTATTTCCGATGCAAACTCCAAATAAACAATCCGTAAACAAAATGGAAATCAGTTTGACATTACCGCCCTATTCCTCACGGCAAGAAAGAAAATTTCCTGAACCTATGAAGTATCATACAAATAGAATATCCCTACGTTCATCTCATATTCAGTCAATAAAAGAACATATTAAATAAGGCACACATCCCCCCCCCCCCTCTGTGATAATGCAACCGAATGAGCTCCTATGCGCATGTGCATTGCATCTCCCCAAACGCACTGTCGAAATTCGACGTTAAAAAAAAGTTTTAAAATGTTTTGATTAAAATTTTTAAAATGTCTTCTTTAATCATTGTTCGTTTCAAATCCATATCTTCTGAAACGCATACATTGTTTTAAGCTAATCAATTTTTATGTAAAGATGAAGATTTTTTTTTTTTTACAATAATAAATCAATCTACAGATAAAGGAGATTTTTAATGTTTTCAAGTGTAATTTATTTGTATGGTTTCTTCATTCCTTTACATAATCAGGATGATTATACCTTTTCCATAATTAAGAGAAATAATGTAAATAAATAAATATCCAAGATTACTTTTTATTCTGTTTTCATTAATATATTGTAAATTTTATTGTTAAAAGTTACTGATAAATGATACTTTAGTAAATGGGGCTTTTCTTAATTATTTTTATTATTATTATTATTTTTCTTTTTTTGAGATTTAATGGCAACATTCTTCCGTTTGTTTATTGGGCGCTGCAGTTTGGCGAATTATTTGAGGTACTTTTCTGATAGCAGGGCGCCAATGAAGTATGTATATATATATATATATATATATATATATATATATATATATATATATACAAATATATATAATGTATATAGTTTTGTTTTTCTAGTATTGAATTTATGTGGTTTATAGATTTTGGTTGGCTTTTGTGATAATGATTCTGCAAGTAATTTTCCATTGGAGTTTATTATTATGTGTATATATATATATATATATATATATATATATATATATATATATTTTTTTTTTTACTGGCGCCGGCTAACCGAAAAGTACCTCATTTACATATAGTTTTTTTCTTAATGGGACGACGGGATAATGCACGGAATTTCGACTGGATAATGAATATTTTTGATGGTACCAGAAAATTTTTCTGTATTTTATAGTTATATTAAGAAATACATATTTTTATGATTTGCTGAATCACTTATTTGTTTACTTTTTCATGCATTATATTATTGAAGGTTGTTAGTTCTCTTATTCGTTTAAATATACCCTACTTATATAAAAATAGCGTGTGTTTTCTGTGGTGTTTCGCATAAACGTTGTAAAATTCAGGTTATTAGATTTTATCCAACTTTGCTGTCATAACAGCTGATGAAGCAGCCCTTTTTGGCGATTTTTTTGTTACCTGTAAAATGTTTGTTTTTGGTATAGCCCGAACTAAGAAAAAATTGAGTACTTTTCCATTATACGGACACCATTCTCGCCAAGCATATATTTACATGTATGGCATGGTGTCGGTATAACGGAAAAGAACCAAAATTTGCGATCGATCAAATAATTAAATTTCGTTAAACATTAAATTTTCTGGTACTTTTCTATTATCCGGTCTACCACTTTTCATAACAAAAAACTATCGCCACACTGTAAAATTAAACGCCAAAAATGCAGTCCGATTTACTTGATGTCAGAAGCAATATACGTGTTTGTTACGTCATCAAGTGGTTTTTAATTCGAGATTTGCGTCTATTTTCCTTATGTTTTACTGAATTATTAGTTATTTCATTAATTAAAATAACAATTGTATGTCCTTAAATTCATGTATTTTATTTATTTATTTATTTTGATATTTCAACGTTCTCCTGTTTATTTGGCGTTACAGTTTGGCGATAGTTTTTTGTTATGAAAAGTGGTCGACGGGATAATAGAGAAGTACCAATTTCCTTATTTTTAATCTGAGAAAGAAACAATAATCATGGATTTAATTAATTTTGCAATATGCGGTGCAACCAAAATAATTTTGATTAAAACAGTACATATATCGCAGACGCACCTGGGTTATTTTTTGGCACCTAAATGATGATTTTTGCTTTGTATGGCAATCTGGGGTTTTATAATAAATTTGAATATGTGTGTAAATAAATAAAATAAAATAGGTACTTTTATGTTAGCTGGGCGTCAGGGATAACTCTCCAAATCTTGTTTCAATTGGAATCATTTAAATTGCAACATTTTACGTGAGATTTGTTATTCATATTGATATGTTTACGTTTAGATATTTTATTATGATTATATTCTAGCTAATTAAGTTTTTTTTAAAGATTTTATACTACAATGTTAAAATATTACCTAGTTGATATTAGCTAATGTCAAAAGATTGGCGAACCACAGAGTTCAGAAAATAAACGCTATGCCCTCAAAAGTGGGAGTTGCCGTCTTTATGACGTCATAAGCAGAAGTAAATGTTTAATTGAAAATGACATCTAATTAATTAAATTTTCGAACAAACGAATGCACGATAACAAATCTGTGTCCAAATATCTTTCATTTTAAAAAAAAATGGTGTAATTTGATGCAGTAGTTTGTTCTGACGGATTGTCGAAAGAAATCGCTTAGCGTTTTAAATATATAGATAACTTCTTAATTTGTAGCGAATTATCAAAAACTATGTTTAATATATCAAAGCACGAAAAACAAAAACAGTTATAAAATTAAGAAATTATCGATAAAAAATTAGTTGTACATGATATATTTTGGTATAATTATAAAGATTATCATGAAACTGTCTTTAGTTATCCAGATACTCAAGGCCTGTGTTGTGTTTCAGCTTGTTATTAAATTTCCGTTAGCTCAAAATTGAACTAAGATTTTTTAGTAAAAGAGAGTTCTTTAACGTTTTTTAATATTAAATTATAAGCCATTGATGTTTTCTTATATATCGAGTCTTATTCTCATTGACATTTAAAATTCCTAATTTGCTAAAAATTAAGTATTTTTTTAATGGAAAACGAAGGGTGAAATTTTTTTAACTTAATTGAACTCTACCCACTTTTTCTCACATTTTATAAGATTCAACTTATTATCTTACTAGTGTCTCTAATTTCTTCATGTATTAAAAACACGATTTTTATACATAAATTCATCGTCGTATCACTCTCTCTCTCTGTCTTTCTTTTCTACTATTTTTTTTTTATTTTTTTTTTTGGCTTAAAAATTCATGTTGACTGTAGAAACCCTACAATTGAAAAATAAGGTATTGCATACTACTCTACAGTAACATCTGTACAAAATTATCATAAACTATAATTCATATATCAGAGCACGAAAGATAAAAACAGTTATAAAATTAAGAAATTATCGATTAAAAAAATTCCTTTACATGATGTATTTTGATATAGTTATAAAGACTATCATGAAACGGACTTTAGTTATCAAGATAATCGAGACCTGTGTTGTGTTTCAGCTTGTCGTTAAATTTTCGTTAATAGCTGAAAATTGAAATAGGATTTTTTATTCAAAAAGAGGTCTTTAATTTTTTTTTATTAAGGCATTGATGTTTTTTTTTTCTTTTTATCTAGTCTTATTCTCATTGACATTTAAAATCGTTAATTTGCTCAAAATTAAGTATTTTTTAATGGAAAAATAAGAGTGAATCATTTTGAAATTAATTGAACTCCACCCTTTTTTTCTCACATTTTACAAGATTCAACTTATTACCTTACAAGTGTTACTAATTGTTTTATGTATTATAAACACCATTTTTATGCATAAATTCATCATCGTATCTCTCTCTTTCTTCCTTTCTTTTTTACTTTTCTTCTTTTGCTTTTTTGTTTGTTTTGTTTTAGCTTAAAAATTCATTCCGACTGTAGAAACCATGCAATTGAAAAAATAAGATATTACATACTACTCTATAGTAAAATCTATATAAAATTATTTATATAATACAAATAAAAAGCGTAATTGCACCAAAATTTTTCGGGTAATTTTCTCTTATTTAATAATTGAAGTGTGTTTGAAAATAGTGCAACCAACCATCAGGGTTAATAGAACAAAGCAAAGCAAGCGCTTTTCGCGATAGAATATATGATCGCAAAGGAAGAGATATGCAAGAAGGAGCTTTTTTTTCTTGCAGTAACAGAATGTGTTCCATGCGAATGCGAATAATAGTTGATATATTTTTATATCATTTTTGCCAAGTACCAATGCGGAAAACAAATAAAACAGCGGTCATTGATTCCTCTCTGCTCATTATTTTCTGTCTTAACCTGCTTCTTCTCTTAAATAACAACTAAAACAAATGCTTCTCCAGTTTTGGGCAGCCCGTTGGAATGATTCTGATTACTTTCTAGCAAATATCTCAGCAAATATTTCCATTAACAATAGATACCTCTATTTATTTTCCCCCAATCAATTAGCTATCGCAAGTCTCCTGGTGTGTATATGACAAACTTTACCAGCCTCTTTTCATTACATTTGTACATACCTCCTAAAGTTAAGTATCATGTCAAGAAAACACCTAATATGTCATAACAAATCAGGCCATTAGTAACTTTTCAATCAGCTATCTTTTTTTATGTATATTTCAGAGTGCATCCCTTTTTGAAACGGGATACTTTTCAAAATTATTCCTTCCTCCTTTAACTTTATCTTTCTTCAGTGTTTCACTTCGACTTGCTGGTATTTGTTTTGCTATTTGTGTTCGTAATTGTGAGTATAAATCAGAAACGAAATGTTTGAAAACATTCTCATTAATTTTTTTAAGAAATGGTATTTCTTTATATTTGTGTATTTTGTATTTTGCATTTTTTTATTGATGTGTCCTTCTATTTGTGTTAGTCTTTGGTATTTTAGTATTTTGTGTCTGTATTTTTAATGTATTTGTAACGTATTTGCAAAACAAAGATGTAGGGTAGATGTGCCAGTAATGGACACCCTTAAGGAATTTCTTTAAAAATTATTTTTTAATTAATAGTTATAATTGTTATATTCCACATTTCTTAATATTATATTAATCTACCAACAATATTTAACCATGCTCATAGTCACATTTCCCAATGTGAATCGAAATTTAATTGTAAATAACAGAAATAAATAAAACACCCTAAATTTCAGTAATGGACACCCCACAAAAAATAATAGATAATTGATATTATGATTGTATTTAAAACTAGAATTTAAAGAAAGCATATTAATGAAATAAAAAAAGGTGAATTTTATTGGTTATTGTTTTATAAACCAAAAATATTGAAGGTGGCCCATTACTGGAAGGCGGTCCATTACTGGCACATCTACCCTGTATGCCCAGCTCTGGCAAGGTATTTATTTGAACCCTGTGCTTTTTAACTCTTCAAACATTTAATAATTATTTAGGTTTTGTGTTTATAGAAAAAAGTCATATTATCAACATGAAACCAAATAAACGAAGTAACAGTTTAATTAATATATCTATTAATTATAGGAAAAACAAGAATTGAAAATCCGATTTAGCATCGTATACCCAAATACAGAAATGCAATTCACTCCCGTCCCTCCATCCCTTTTTCAGTAATATAAATGAACAAATAATATACAAACTTATAATTAATTTTCTGAAAGCAGACAAACTTTAAATAATGAAGTTAAGAAATGATATATGCAAAAATTGCTTGTCGACAGTGGCAAGCCCCATACTATCGCTAGGTCTGATTTTGGATAATATCTTGTAGATATCCATTTAAAATTGAGGGAGAGCATTTCGAAGATAAAACTATCATTTATAAGGTGTTGGGAGTTTAAAATAATCATTTTTTGGCTTCTTGGACGATTTCATATTTAAATAAAGTTTATTACTTATCATTTATTGCTATTTTACTGGGTGTTTTTTTGGTTCCCCCCCCCCCCCAAGTCATATTTTATAAAAGCGCTTTAACGCTTTAGTTTTGACCACGGCAAAAAGGAAAAAAAAAGAGTGAGTCTTGCCACCCCTAAAAGTTTTCTGCATTAGCTTTAAAATTTCTAGTATATAAACAAAGCTTTCGAAACAAAAGATGACCACTGGCTTTCTAGAATACTTTAAACATGTTAAGATAAAATAATCCAATTTAAAGAAATGTGTGATAAAATATAATTGTCAAATAAAATATTATGCTTGATTACCCATATCATAAGAACACGTTTTGCGAAATTCGACTTTCTTCTAGTTTGTGTAAAATTTTCGCTGTTTCTATTTATTTGTTTGTTATTGTTTGTTTGATTGATTTTCGTATTGTGATTATAGCTTATTTTTTGACAAACATAATTTCATATGCGTTGCTTGTTTTCTAAATAAGGAGTAATATAAACATGTTCACTTAATCGTAACTAAAATGGAATTGATAAACAAAAAGTAATTAATTATTTTTATTTTATAATAACATATTAAAAAATATTGTATATATTTAAATAGCTTTTGCATTTCAGTGCAGCATATGCTTTAATTAATTATTGAAATTTCATTAAAAATTAATAAGTTGATCGAAAAATTAGTTATATTTAACTTTTGATTCATTTACGTTAAATTACTTCAAAGAGTTTAAATTATTCCTGTTAATTTTAAATGGTGAAAATGCAAGATGTAAAAAGAGAGATTCATAAATTATTCAGCTTTTTTCATTCATAAATGAATATCTTATTAAAACTCAAATAATTGGTGGTTTTGAGTCTTGTGAAATAATATTAAAGCATATGAATAGATGAAAAATATGGTCTGAAACATTTTGATAGGAATTTAAGTCAAGTTTGCTGTTATTGTTTTATCTTTTGAAGATTTTTTTTAAATCATGGAACAGCATTTAAATAAGAGAGAGAGAGAGAGAGAAAACCGAAAGAAATATAGAAACACATGTTAAAACATCTGACGATTTAGCCAACATCTTTCTGCTATATCTATATTATTTTTTTCTCTCTAATTATAAATAGGTGAAATCAGTGTTAAAGTTGTGAAGATGTACGCGAAATGTGTATACTTGCGTATGTCTCTATTTTTCGTTCTGCAGTGCCATTACTATTATAATGCGTAAATCCTTTTAAATTTTCACGCGTATACGCTTTACATTATTTTCTGCTGAGATCTTTTCAAAAAATAAATCTATAATTTCTAAGAAATAGAAATAACAATATTTAATTTTTTTTTTAAACTTTACTTCATTGGTTTTAGTTTGAAAATTGTGAATGGCTATTAAATAACACTGTACTTCCTGTGAGACGTAAACATGATTTATGAGCAAGTAAAAATGCATTGTGTATGATATAATTCCATTATTTAAGGTTCATACAAATAGTTTGTGTTTCATTTTAATAAAAGGATGTTACTTAATAGAATGATATGCTGAAATTTAAGTACAGAATTACAATTTTTGATAGTTGCAGCTATTAAAAAAATGTTTTTTTTTTTTTTTTTTTTTTTTTTTTTTAAATAGTGCTATCAAGTTTTCCTTGATAACATCGATTATTGTTAATTATTGGTTTATGATGATTAAAAAACTGGTCATCAAAAACTGGTTTATGATGATTAAATCTATGTTAATATAGTGCTAAATATATTTATTAACATAAATATAAATGTGGTGAAAGAAAATTCATTGTATTTTCCAACTAAAGATCAGTTTCACCGGCTATTTTGTTTTGTTTTGTTTATTATATGTCTGTCATGCCATTTATGATGCTCGAGCTGGGTAAAGCTATGTACAGCAAACTTCTAAACCCTCATTTTACCGTCTAAACTGTCATACGAGACTGTTAACATTCTTTGCAGGAAAAGTTCTGGTACTATCCTTTTCTACCTGCACTTTAGTCCATAAATTTTAATTTCATAGAAAGTAACATATTTAAGAAAAATATATACACAATATCCCATTTTTATGCTACACAGCAATATTCTAAGCATATAAATGAATAATAAGAATAATCTGTATAAGCATTATTTATAACATAAGGAATACATTTTCTCGAGTAAAGAAATACGAGAGTAACACCAGTGAGCGGGGTATCGCTTCAAGTTTAAATTAAACGTGCACAGACAATGCATTACTACATTGATGACTGAACACATTAAGGTGATTTTTTTAAAAGCAAAGAATATAAATTTGTATTTCTTTATAAATTTAAATATAAGGTTATACATCAAGTTATAAATTATAAATATGTTAGCTATAATTTATATTAAAACAGGAATAAAACATACTGTTAGTCATTTAAAAAACAGTAAAATATTTTACTGTTTTCGTAAGTAAAAGTCATATTTTAAAATAATTATAAATTTGTATAATACACAAAATTTAAATTTCTATGTAAATGGAGCATGATTAACTAGATTTAGTAATTTGCAGAACTTCAACTTTAAAGTATGGCACTATAACACACTTAAATATCTAATATAGTTTGTCAAATATTTCTATATACTATATGTAAGCAAAAATGAAAAAAAAAGTCGAAATATTCTGTCTATAATTCAAACTAATACACTCTTGTCTCTAAATTAAGGGACATGCACAATATTCTCATTTTCGTGCAGAAAAGTCAATTGTGAGATATAAAAAGAAACTGACATAAATGACAGGTGTAACAAACAGGCAGCATGCTAAAAGAATAGCCACTCAATGTGACGTCACTGTGATGTTACAAATGGTTACAAGTATCAATGAGAAATGATGTATGTTACATTTTTGTGACATATTTTATTCGTCACGTTAGGACTCTTAGGTGACCGTCATTCGGTGACTACACTGAGAAATCAGCATGGTAGTTGCATTGTGACGCGTATCAAGTGACGTCAGAATGAAGTCATTTGATGACTCTCAGGTGACTGTCAGTTTGCAACTCTACTGTGCAGTCGCCATGACCGTTGCTTTGTAAAAATTCACCAGATGTCTTCATTTTTACATAACTTGGGAACTTGCCAAAAATCAACGGTCATGATGACTTCATAGTGGAATCAACAAATGGCGGTCAACTGAGAGCAACAAAATAATTTCATTGTGTCACCTGATGACTCGCCAGAAAGCAATGGTATCAGAAATGGCGGTCACTTAAGATTCCTAATGAGACTAATGAAAAATATAAAATTTTGGACACCGTAATGATTTGACACTTGTGACTATTTGTGTCTTTGAAGTGACGTTGCATCGACTGGCTATGCTATAAGGGAATACTTATTTGCTACAAACGTTGTTTACATCAGTTCTTTTTGAGCACTTACAATTAGATTTTGTGTACGAAAATTAATATTTTGTGTTTGTCCCTTAATTTATTGATATTAATGCATATGCATCACTTATGTTGATAGATGAAGACGAAGGTGCAATGGTGAAGATGGTGAAGATGGTTATGTTTCGAAGGCGGTGTAAGCGAGGCATAGAGTGCTTTATAAAAATCATGTGCATAGATAGCGGTAGGTGCTGTTGCTTCGCAAACGGCACTTACCGAGGTCAAAGGTTATGGTTCTTCTTGTAGAAGGTTCACTGCGCCACAACGTGTACAGATCAGGGTTGCTTACGGCTGCAGAGGGATATGGACAACAAATCATGCACCAAACAGTTCTACGACAACACATGGGCAGACAACAATCCCAAATGAACAATGGTTACATTATGACTAACAATCAAAAGCAGTTTTTTTCCTTTTTCAAGATATTTTACTAATTCAGTATTAATTTATTTTATCTACTTTCATGAATACATGAAATAAATACATGAATTTCGTACGTGAATACACACAAATTTCATGAATACATAAAAGTACATGCATTCTTTATTTAATTCGATATTATTTCCCGAATATTTTGCATTTATAAATAAATAAAATTAAAATTAAAAGCTTAGTCGATTAAAAGCTAGTCGTTATTTTAATGTAAAAGGTTATATTTAAACAAAGAAAAAGAAAAAATAAATAATTTAAAAACATTATTAAAATTAAATAACTATATTCTTAATTTGGACATTGCATTTTACATAAATTATTCTTTATTAAAATGTTGGATTAGTTTATTTCTAACTTTGCACATCACATCATTCATACTTAAAAAGGAAGATGCACTGGTTTAAGTATAAAGTTCGTTTGATTTTCCACCATTTTGCTTAAATTAGAATTTTATAATAGAATTTTAATATTTTTCTTTAAGAAGAGGATAACAAAGAAAATTGAAAGTCTCTTCTAGGCCTTCAAAAGTATATTTTGCAAATAAAAACTCATTTTTTGATGTTTTCCGTTAATATTTAATATATTTGTTTGAAATTGTTACATACAATTTAATAAATGATAAAATTTGCTTTATTTTCCGCAATATGCTTTGTAAATTATCCAAACAGTTCAAAAAGCCATATACAGATTTAGTTAAAATTGTTGTCATTAACTGTTAAGCAGGAACTTTAATATGAGGCACATGAACTTGAACAATCCTTAAACGGCTAACAAACTACAAAAAGGAAAGGAGCTAATATTAAGCTTTTTTTTTAAATATAGAAGTATTTGTGATAATGAAGTAAATTGTGAATTGCGATGGTGAACTAAACATGCGATAAAACATAAAAGAATATAAATATAACTCTTAACGGAGCGTGTTTTTGAAAAAGATTATTTTTATAAACATACCTACATATTTGCACAAAAACTACTAGAAAATTAGTATATTTTTGAAAAAAATATATTTATAGAAATATAGCAAATAATCAACATCATTTTTTATAACACTGTAGAAATTTTCTTCGCAGTAAATTTTGAAAAATAACGGAAATTATATTTATGAAAATATCAAAGGAAATTTTAGGGTCTCATTATTTTTAAAATAGCGTAAGTTTTTTACAAAACTGGAACATTAAAAAGTATCCTATGTTATTTCTGATTTCTATGTTTACATTTTTAAAGGTTTCTTGAACTCAACAAAGTAGCAATAAAAAATAATAAAAGCTAGTGTATATTAAGCATTTCTATGATCAAAAATTCATCCATGAATGAATACACTTTTCTGAGCAATACGTTTCCAACATTTTGTTAAATTTATAATTTATAATTTTTATATAATTGTTTTTATTATTATACATTTAGATTTGCGTTTCATTCTCTTTTAGACATTGCCACATTACTAGAATAAAGATCATTGAAACATTGTTTTTAGGGATTACATTAAATAAATGTTAAATTTTTAAAAAAATATGATATGAATCTGAAACAATTTACCCGTAAATTAAAATTTTGTTGCACCATTGATTTGAGATTGTTGTCGACTACTAATAACAAAAGGTCACAAAATCGTGCAAACTAAAAAACATGAAGTACACTTAAAACACAGTATATATTACTGAAATAAAACAAAGAAACAAATCTAAAAGACAATCACAAGTATTAGAAAAACTAAAAAGTGGTGAAAATGCTATTGAAACTTTGTTTAAAATAAAATAAAAAATTATATCAATAATTTAAAAAAATAATTTTCTATATGAACAAATATCTCTCGATTTAAAAATTGTAGAAGATTGAATGTTATGTTAAAAAAGTTACAAAATTAAAGTAAATTTTCCATAAAATATTTGATACGATATATCAGTTTTTATAAGGCATTTAATTTTGTTCCATGTTAGTTTTCATGGTCTGCTGAGCAGTTATATTTTTACGTAGCTTTTGCACTAGAATAATTAAAAAAGACATTTTACAACCTGTATGCGCTCATTTCATTGATTCATATTGTTAGTACATTTTACAAGAAATTGTATTTTTGATCTCAAAATAAACTTTAAAATTAATTGAATACATTCTGAAGAGTTTTTAACTTATCAGTAACTGAGAAATATATACAAAGGTTGTACAAAAACTTTTTTGTGAATCACGTATTATACATACATGAAGTATGAGTGTTTTGACAAAACATATTACCACTGGCTTAACAATTAAATCTGTTCTCAAAACTCTCCAGTTTAAGAAGCGATAAACAGATAGTACGATACAAACAAAACATTAAAAAAATCCATATAGTCAGCTTGTATTTAAAAAGATATTTAAAAACAGAGATTTAATAAAATTAAAAGATATCACATTAACATCAAATAATAAAATAAATTACAGTAGACGTTTTGAGCTTTATACAAGCTCCTCATCAGTACAACTATCAACAGAAAACCTAAGCTGTTGTTTACACATCTTCACGTTCATAATTATGCATTTAAAATATTAAAACACAAAGGAGTATATGTCACAGTAGGACCACATATTCTGGTGGAATTGTACATGCTTCATCTAGCGGAGCTTTCTGTAATCTTGTAAACCAACCTTCTAGGAAAATTCTTCTTTTAAAATTATTGCAGTTAGATTTAATAATTTTGATATTTTCGAAATCTGAGATGTGATAGATTTCGATTGTAAATTACCAGATTTGTAAACGTGTTTAAGCTTTTCTAAGCGGATATTGCATGATCGTCCAGTTTCACAATATAAACAGAGTTCAAAATTTTTACAAAGCATATTGTAAACTATTCCGTTATGGGAGAATTTTAGGTTGGAATTTGCATAACATATTTTTCATAACATTCTGAGTTGCAAAAGATGTATCGATATTCGTTTATTTGAACATATGAAAGTTAATTAGATATTGGTACAACCCTTAAACCTCAGAATCTGTTTATGCAAATTCAAGCTAAAAATCCCCCATTACAGAATACCGGTATATTTTACAGTATCCCTTGTAAAGATTATAACTCTGTTTATATTGGTGAAACTGGACGATCATTCAACATCCGCTTAGAAAAGCAATAAACGCCCTTACAAATCTGGCAGTTTACAATTAAAACTTGTTAATCATTCAATAGATATCGACCACATTGCAGATTTTGAAAATATCAAAATAATTAAATCTAACTGCCATAATTTTAAATGAAGAATTTTTCTAGAAGGTTGGTTTACAAGAAAAAAAAATCTCCGCTAAATGAAGCATGTACAATTCCACCAGAATATGTGGTCCGTCTGTGAACCTTGATGAATTAAATTCATAATTTTGAATGTGAATATATGTAAACAACATTGATATTTGTACTGATGAGGGCTTATATAAATCTCGAAACTCTACTGTGATTTATTTTATTATTTGATATTAATGTGTTGTTTTTCAGTGTTATTAAATGTCTGATTTTAACTATCTTTTCTAATTTTTAAATTCTTATTCAGACGTAATATGTTTAGTTATTTTAATCGTATTTACTTTGTCAAATTGGAATTTTTTTTAAACCTTTATTTTTAGAATGTTTAATAATGTTATTTTATAAAATACTGTGAAAGTGTACTACTATGTAATTCTGAAACATTTCATTAGGTATAAATAAAATTGTTTCATTTTTAGTTTCATTACTGAGTTCATCATTCAAATCCATCCGCTAATGAGGAAAACACTTCTCGTTTCTAAACGGTCTCTAGATAGTCATTTCATACTTAAGTCATTAATACTATTTGAGTAAGCTTTAAATATGCAATTATGACACCATTAACTAAATTATGAAATAAGTAGTTTACAAGAAAAATCTCTTACAATGAAAATCTTCTTAATATTTGTTTTTTCACTAGGAAATGTACATTTTTTATAGGATATTTTAAGAACGTGGATTTCATCCTTTAATATGCAAACGTGATACAAACGTGAAATGTTGTAGCTTATATTTTAGAGTAATCTCAGGCATCCCAGTGTATTTTTTTGTTTTCAATACAGTCGCATTATTGTTTGAGTTATTTGATAAAATAATATTTTAAAAAGGTTTAAATGCTTATAGCCCAATAAATGCTTATAGCCCCTTTTTAATGTTTATAGTCCAATAGTTAGTATTGAGTCTTAAATTTTGCATTAAAATATTTAGCGTTTTTTAAATTAATAAGGTGTTTATTCTTGTGACTAAGCGAACGAATTTGTAATTTTATTCATTTTTTTTATTTTTATTTATTTTTTTTATTTTATTTTTTTTAAATGGTACTGTTTGAAGAAAGAATTAACTTTTATCTTAAAAAAAAAAAAAAAATCATTTTTTCAAGCACTGCACAATTGTGTAGGAAAAAAAAGTTGACACATTAGAAGTGAATCAAGCCAGTAGTTTCAGAGTAATCTTGGTCACCTTTACTTACATAGAGTCATCTACCCCAACACCATAAAGTAGTCCCTTTTAAGTTGGTAAAGCCTCTAGAACAAAAAATCGATTTTTCGAAATTTATGACTAGGTGTCTATATTTTATATTCCCTTAAGAAATACTCGAATTATACTAAATAAATATCTGTTAACATTTGAGAAATCAAGCTATATTTAAAGGAATGAAATCCATACTGTTAAAATATCTTGATAGGAAAATTATTTTACCTCTTTAGTGATTGCAAAAGTTTTTTTCTTATAAAAGATTTATTTAATACTTAATAAAAACATTTACTATTAAAATCATTATTAATTAATTAAATTATTTAATACCGAATTTTTTTCCAAAATGTTTATTTATGAAGAACTTTACCGCAACATTAGTAGACGGGGATTGTATAAAAAGTGTTTCGCAGTAGCTATTGGTATACATATAATATTTGAACACATATAATGCTTGAAAAAATATTCAATCGCAATTTTTTGTTTAAAATATAATTTTACTTAAGTGATCTTTTAAAGGCATATCAGAACTTTTCACTGATGCCTCTAAGTAATATATATATATTTAATGATATAATAAAATAGACGAATTGATTGGATTAGCATTTTCACCCGTGTCAGTAACTTAATAATGGCTAAAATTTTAACACATTTTATAATAAATATTGCATGCTATTTTTGTAACATGCCATTTTACAAATAGAACAATAATTCGACATGCTAAATGTTATCAATTTGCATGCCTTAATTAAGTGTTATTTCGTTGTTTGTACAAAAAAAAATATATTTTTTGCATTTCACAAGCAAATTTAAGCAAATCTTAAAATAAAATTAATCAGCATCACAAAAATAAGCCTCCGGTGTGTTGAACTAATCAAATATGTATGTTTGAGGTTATTTTTCGACTTAATTTTGATTTTTTATCTTATTTTCTGCATATGCTGTACAAATATTCAGCAAGATTTATTTTATGATCAACATTTAAAAAAAAAATACAACATTGTGGGTTTATTGTTATTATTATTACTTCAAATATAATAAAAAAAGAAAATTTCCAATATTATATTTTTATCCCAGATAATATTTGATTCGTATAGATTTTTCAAAGACTATTGATTGACTACTTCATCAATTGCCTAGCCATAAATCCTTATGGGATTATTCAAACAAACTTTTAATTTGTTTTCAATTATGATATAATCATTTTAATGGCAATTTTAATGGCTTTTCAATGGCAATCCCTTAATTAAAATGCATTTCCACTAGTATTAATTTAATGTCATTCGTAACATTTAAGCTTTCAACGAAATTGATTGGCAATTTTTTATTTAATTGATTGTAAATTTATTACTTAATTGATTTGTAGATTTTATTATTTTTAAATACTTAGTTATAAAGTGTTCATAAAAAACTGTATTAATATTATTTAAATTAGAGCTAATTCAACTGCTATACAAAGAATCTGTTTGCATTGAAATTTAATGATAAAGTTAAAATTTTTCTCTTCTTCGTTTTACGTAATTTGCACTCCTCTTACAGCTATAAATTAAAACATTTTTAGCATGCAAACAATTATTTAATGTATATACACAATTTATAAATGTATATGTCAGTTTATTGAAACGTACTGATGCAAAAATTTAGTTATGCTGCGTTAATATTTAAGAAATTTAAATAAAAAAAGAAACACAACAGATAATTTAATTATATAGATCTTACGACATAATTGTTATAAATATATAAGGACTTTAATATGATATAGCTGTATTAAAAGTAAGACTACATTTCGCAACTGCACGCACTACAAACAAAAATAAAGTTTCACAAAACCTACTTTTAATTTAAACGTCTCCATTAAGCTACATTATTACTATATATATATTTTACAAAACAAAATGGATTCTGAATAAAATTCAAAAGATTTTCATGAGCATTTTATAATTAGTTAAGTTTTTAAAATGTGAAAATATAAAATCAATTTTAAAGCTTAAAAGTGGTGAATCCCTTTAAAAGAACAAGAAATAAGTATAGTGAATGTTTTACTTCGTAAGTTTTCTACGTACAGAAATAGTCCCGTTTTTGCAAGGAAGAACAACTGCTATATTAAAAAAAAAAAAAAAACTCGAATTTGTTGAATTCATTTTAGTTAAATTCATTTCCATTGTAATGTTTTAATACTCTACGATTTCAACAATTTTTTTAAATCGCATGTTTATTATTTCAATATTGTCTTTGTTTTATTTTGAAAGTAAACGACAAGAAAATTATTATTATTATTATTATTTAAGTGTTATAAAAGAACCTATCACTAGAAACAGAAGCGTTATGCAGATTACAAGAAGCATGCGTATTAAAATAATAATAATAATTACAATAAATTATCGATTATCGATTACGTAAAACGGATATTTGACATTTTCCTACTGTGTAATGGAATAAGACATATTCTAACACCAAAATAAACAAGTTACTGAATCTTTCATCAAATTGTTTAAAAATAATTTCATTCCTTAAAATATTGGTAAATCTCGAACAATTCTGCGTTTATATTGTGCACATTATTGTACTTCTAAAGTTATAAATTCTAGTTCTATAAAGCATTGCTTTAATGAAAAATGATTTTTTTTTCACCATTACAAAATAAAGAGATAGTTCCATTTAAATAACTTTATTTGGAAATTTATTGCGTATTTTAAAGAAAATACAAACAAACAAACAAACAAATAAATCTAACTTATACCAGACATGAAAAATTTGAGATTTAAATAAGTAAAAGCTTTCTATAAATTAAAATAATATCCTTTAAAAATGGCGCAAATTCATTTATTTAATGAGAGGTATATATATAACGTCAAAACCTCATTTTCATATAACGACAGCATTTAGGACAAAACTTGGAGAGATCGAATATTTTAATAACTTATGTAATGAATTGGTTTCTAATCTATTCACTGTTATCAAAATTACTTTTAAATAAAAAATGCTATCAGTTGAAATATATATATGGAAAGATTTGAAATTCGTCTAAATATGTTTGAATACTCACGTGTATTGGTTGAATTATCTTTTTATGAAACATATATTATTGCCATTTTATTAAAGTTTTTAATTTTATTTGTTTATTTATGATAACAGTTCAAAGATTAGTTTAGCAGTAGACTAGTTTATGTATTTATGCATTATAAAGTTTTTAAAAATATTTTCCAAATAGCGTAATGAGCTTTTAAAACAGTGCTGAAAATAAATAGAAAAGTATTTTTTTTATATATAATGATTCAAAGAAGACAAAATATATATATTTTATGTAATTTAACAAATGACAAGACATTGTACCGACATTTTATTAAATGTTTTATATAGCAGATACTTTATCTTATTTTATAATTGTTATCTTATTGTTATGTCTTATTGTTATAGAAGTATAACACGTAGAAATTACATTACAAGCCTTATTCCGTAACACAACTTCCATATGGGAGCATTATTCGTTAATATTCAAATTTTATCCAAACCCGAGCAGTAATAATTTATCTATATTTAAATAATAATAATAAAATATCTAATATTTTTTTTCTAAATAAAAGTTATAGATTTTAAAAGTCAATACGTTTTCAGATGTAACATTCCGTTAATTATTAATGAAAGGATGCCACTAGATTTTATCCCTTTTTGTCAGATAACAATTATTAAAAAAACGTCTTAAACTATATTACTGTGTTCTTAAAATTCAAAAATTTTCGTTTAAAAGTTCGAGAGAAATTAACAATTTTTATCTCACTAGCAAATATTTCAATTTTTAATCCAACTATAATTTCGAAAGAAAGTCATTTTAAATCATTTTAAATGTATACTATTTGTCTCAATTAGACAGAATAAATGTAAATTATTATTGTTGTTGTTCGTTGTTAAGTAATAATAGTAAAATAATATTAAACCAATATCAACTAACAATTAATTATTCAGCTTAAATTATCACAATTAACATTGAATAAAATAAGAACTTCGTTGTTTTGGAAAAGTAGCATGGTTATCAAATTTGTTCTTTTAATTCATAAATATAGTATTTTAAGTATTCAGTAAAAGCAAGCAAAGATTTTGCATTACTGTGAAGAAAACAATAAACAAAAATCTTACGTATTTTTTTTTTTATAATTAAATCCCACTAAGATTATCAACATAAATTACCTTCAGATAATTATACTTATTTTTCGTATAAATTTATATCAGTTGTTATGATTTTAAGCAGAACTTTTCTGAATAAATTCTAAAAAAAAAAACTATGATATTACAAACTGCCACTTTCTATTATCAGTTACAAAGTCTAAAAAATAATTGTCTGCAGTACAGTTAGTATTTAAAATGCTATGTTCGTGAAAGTGAAATGTTACCAAAAATAGAAAAAGTTGTTTTTTTCTGTAATATGTTGTTCGAAACAATTTATCCTATAAGCATTATACGTTTTCAGATATATCCGTAGTTTAAATCTTATATTAAGAGCCATTTATAAATGCTGATATTGTCTTATTGCTTTAAATCTCTCAGATTATTCATTTTGTTTGAAGCAGTATTAAAATGTTTCTAATATATTTGCAATACAACGCTAAAAGATGATAAGAGAATAAAGAATAGCAATCAACAAGTGTTTAAAAAGCTACATATAGAATAATTGTTACAGCATCAATTACTGTAACACAGCTGTTCCCAACCGGTACTGTCAGCGAAGCTCCAGGAAAATAAATTAAATTTTAATGAAATGAATTTTTCGGAAAGCGTACAAAAACTTTTCTGTTGTAAAAATTATAATTAATGGAAAATTACATACAACCTATTAAACGCGTGTATTACAACTATTGTTATTTTCTGTACAAAAGTTTTCGTGCGAACATTTATTACTAATACCACACAATTTTTACTTCTTCCGCTAAAATATGTATATTTTATTTTTTCTATTTATTTCATTTTGAGAATCTTTATTTCATTGTATTTTATTATAATTATCGGTTCTTATATTATCGATTATTTATGTGATTTGATGGTTATTATTCACAAAAGTTTTATTATATATATATATATATATATATATCCCGTAGCCTTGTTCTTGTAGCTTGAAATGCCGGCTGCCGGCCTGTCACACAAAAATAAGCATCATTTTGTTTTTGTCCACTTTAGCTCCATCTACTCGTATGTTTTTGAGCTCTGATTTTTTAGCTTCATAACTTCGCCTTACAATGCATATTTCTTTTTCCTCTTCTGCGATTTTTAAACTGAAGTATTGTTTACATAGACTTTTAATATTTTTTCGTTTTTCATTATTATTTTTAACGTTTTAAGCTCAAATTTGATGTTTTGTTATTGTTTAAATTTGCAATAGTATTGCTTTAACTCTGGGAAATTCAAATTTCGTTTTTAACAAACACTTTCCATCATAGTTGAAAAGTGTTTATGACTTCGGTCTGTCTGGCCGTCTGGCTTTATTCTAATTCTCGTAAATATACTCGGATTATCCTGTAGTTTTGATATGTTATTGACTTTTACTAAGGAACGATTGCTATTGAAAATGAAATGTGTAGCATTTATAGTTCGTTTACAGGGCCAGTCAAAACTATTTCTTTACATTACTGTCAATGGGAAAACATCGTTTCAAGTGCATTTTGATGTTACACCATTTTAAACATAATAAAATTGATATGCATTTATGAGGTGCACTAAAGCATGCATTCTACAGAATATAGGGTGCAAAGCATTTCTTATTCATTTACAGGGTCAGACAACAGAATTATGTTACATAATGGCTTACAGGGAAAAATCGTTTGCAGTGTATTTTAATGATGCTACACTATTTCAAACAAATTACATTTATATGAATTACTGATGTATACTATAAGTTTCTTACTGGAAAGTATGGTGTGTATTGAATTTATCGTTCATTTAAAGGGACACACAAAAAATTCGGTTACAGTCATGTCTATGAGAGGTAATTGCTGGAAGTGCTTTTTTCACTTTGGTTTGCGTTTTTAACTAAATTTTTGCATAGTACGTGATGTGTATATATTTATTGATCAAATACAGGGCTTCACAAAGGAATTCGTAAGTATTACTGACTATGGGAGTGAATTGCTTAAGGGTAGTTTCGAATTGTGTTATGCATTTTCCTGCTGAACTATATTTAGTACACTAATATAAGTTTGTGGAATATAAATAAATTCGTATACAGGGCTACGCAAAAAACAAGATACATTGCCTTTTACATCTATTAATTAGTGGTAGTGCGTTTTAAGTTTTAGTATACGTTTTTTTTTACCTAAATTAAATTTTAGCTTAATATGAGGTGTGTACAAAAATCTTTAGATAATATACACGGCTGTACAAAATAATTCCAGTGCATTTCCCTCTATTGGCGAAAATTGGTAAAAGTGAATTTTCTGACTGAACTAAATTTTAAAATGCTGTGTAGTAAATAGGCAAATCTATAGATCATATACATTAATGCACAAAATATTTCGACTACTTTTTCTTTTTTTGTTTACTATTGAAAGTAATTCCTAAAACTGATTTTTTAAACGTATTATATGTTTTCTAAACTGCTTACTTGCATATCTCCTTTCACATTATTTAACGGTGAAATTTCGTTACAGTTTTATCTGTAATGGATCTGTTGTCTTGGATAGTCTGGATCTGTTGGAAAGTGTTTCGTAATCTGGGCTTGGCGCATGATTTTTTGCTCTCGTTAATATTTAATTAAACAACGTCAAGAAAAAACATCCATCTTAAGCTTCGAGAAATACGTGGTCCTTCATTGGTTTGATACGTTACATCGAATTAAAAATCGTCTTTCAAAACTAAAGTCTACCAGTTTTGTTGTTATTCGCAGATGAATTCAAAATTTATCCGATAAAGCAAAATTAGTTTTCCTATCTTTTCCCACGACATGTTTTTGTGAATTGTTTTATTATTATTATTATTATTCGCTTACACAGCCACCAAAACGAATACAGAAACCGCTTAAATGCAGAACCACAGAAGCAAACATACATCTGCAATTATCAGCAACTGAACCGGTTAGTAGAAAACTGTGAAAAACAATGCAACCACTTTTTTACATTAAAAATGTATGCTTTTTGTTCGGCATACTAAATATCTAAGATCTATTGTAAGGCAAATACTTTCATTTATTGAATTTTGGAAATTTTTTACGCATGACCAAATTTTAATAACATCATGTGAATTAGTTGTTATTCAGAATAAGCTGAGTATTATAGCAAAATTTTGTAGGAACATTGTAGGAACAACGCACAATTGATCCGAATACTATCTACCCCGTCATTCTCCATGTTGTAGTAATGCATCCAAACACTATTAACTTGAAAAAATAGAATATGGTGGGGCTCCGTCATAGAAATTCTTTCTAGAAAGGGTTTCGTGAGTCAAAAAGGCTTGGTAACCACTGCTGTAATATATATGAAGTAAACTGATTCCAAAATTTAAGATAAAACCAGTCTTTTGTGTCTTACTGCAAGTAAATTAATATAAAACTGTAAACTATGGATGAACTGTCCCACTATTTTGAACTCATGCATAATTTAGAAATTAATAATTACACCAAAACTTCATTGTTAGTGATAAAAAATAAATTTAAAAATCGGAAAAGTAATTAAATAAATAGGTTTGATTAATGAATATGTAGTTTCTAGTTATAATGTTTTCATGTTCATTTCCACAATGGTTGTGTTCTTTGGGCACATGAATGGGTAAGAAATGACCATATGCAAAGCAGCGTTTTTTGCTTTTAGAAACTTTGGAAAAGGACAGAACAGCCGCTTGGTTTCCTAAATCTGCTCTTGGATAAGATAAAAGTTCGTATTAAGGTTCGATGATAACAGATGACGTCCACTTGATCCAAATTTTCATTCTCAAGATGTTTCTCCCTAAACGTAACTCATTGATGTCGAAGATTATAATACTTTAGCATGAAGTAATTATCTTGTTCCATTATCTCATAGGTATTAGAGTTTCTTCATGGAACACGTGGAAGTTAACATGAGTACCGAAGGAAATTAAAATATATATATATATATATATATATATATATATATATATATATGACTCCACTAGTTCTGTAACTGCAAATTTTCAGTACCATTAGCTTAGTAGTACATATTAACTTAATATGCTAACTTGAATCACTCTCCAAAGTAAGCCTGGAATCTTCTTTGTAAAGTACACACCTGAAGTCTGGTACATTGTTGTTTACATGTGTTGTTCTCGTTTAACTGTCGCAATTGGACACTTCTTTTCAGTCAGCTAAGTGAGATACTCCGAAAACTAATGTTCTTGCACGCATGCTTTAATAATGAAAACATCTTTGCCTATTAGAAATATATATTTTTCCACTGTTGTGATAAAATGGTTTACAATAAACTAGAGCACAGTTATATTACCTCTTTTAGAAATATATACTAGATTCTAGACCCAGAAAATTGTTTTTGGAAAGAGTTACATTCGAACCTCGGACATATCAAACACCTATGAGGTAATCTTCAAAAATACGTGATTGCTCCAAATCCTTCTGAAGTCTTTAAATGAGATGAAACAAGGGTTGTTCCATACCTTTCATGATTCCATAATGGTTTCATAATGGGTTTCATAATCAAATCATCATGGTTTCATAATTCCAATTTCATGTTTTTACATTAACTTTTTTGTAAGTTAGACACACAAAAAAAAATGTACATTAACTTTTGAAGGTGAAGTATCTTCTTTCAACATAATACTCTAAAATGACTGCAGCTTAAAAATATCGACATTTTTACAAAAGGAAAATGCACTTTAGGTTGAAAGTTTTAAATATTTTATTTTAAATTATTTAAAAGATATAAGAACTTAATTTTTTAAAATATTTCTATTAAATTTAAAAAATATATTATTTTAAAAAAACCATAATTTATCGAGCTTGTTTTTTCGAATTGTCTTCTTAAATTTAGAGGTGATTTGTCTTTATGAAAAATAAATATAAAAAGTATCATATTTCATTTAACTGTCAGTTTTATTATTATTATTATTATTAGTGTAAATACATGTAAGAGCTTTTAAAAAATGAAATAAAATAAACTTCATTTTTCTGTGTCACTATTTTTCAATTAATTTTGCAATTTTGGTATTTTCCTTTTTAGCATAAGCATTAATTAATTAGTACTACATGTTATGCCCGTATATATATGAAAACACTCGTTTTCTCGTGTCTTCTTTTATATTTTAAATCATTGCGGTTTATTCTGGACTAGCGGTTTTCAACCACCGTGTCTCGGTACACTAGTGTACCGTTTGATGATTTTAAGTGTGCCGAAGAATTTTAAAGATCATTCATTACAGTATTACTTTTCTCCTAATTTCGAAGGAATAAATTTTTAAATAATAATTTTTTAAATGCTGCTCGATTCCTTGGAAAAAAACTTTTTGAGTATGCATCTTCAATTTTATTAATGATTTCCAATTAAACATTTCAAGCTTATATATTGCATTAAATGTTTAATTTGACAAACAAACAATAAATAAATTCATATGTAGGTTAAAGCATTTTGTAAAAGAAAAATTGCTAATTGTATTACAATTTGCAATAAATTGTTTCATTTAATATAATATTTTTGTTCTTGTTGTTGTTATTTATTTATTTATTTATTTATTGTGATATGCATTTTTAAAAATTGGTAAATCAGGATACGCACGCCTGAGGGAAATACCAGACTTTTCGTAAAGTAATATTTTTTCTTATTTAATGAAAAAAAAAATCTGTGTTTAAATATGACGATACTTTACGAAAATTCTGGTATTTAAATCTCTTAAATCCCTTGAATCCTCTGAGGCGTACGAACCTTGTAAGAAACATTAAAAAATATTCTTTTTTTTACTTTTCTTTTCTTTTTTACTCATTATAATGTAAATGTTCCGCAGACTTTTAGCAGTACGTCCAAGTATGCCGTAAGACAAAAAAAAAAAAAAAAAAAAAAAAAAAATCAAGAAAATTTTAAAAACTTTGTTTTAGACGAAACAACTTCCTGATAATTAACCATTTACAATTTAATATGCGTATGGATAAAATTGCTCAGTTTGAATTTACCTGCAGACAGAGTTCCTTTCTCTTTGAATGAGGACGATGTCCTCCATATAGCATTATCCTGCTTCTGTAGTTGCATTTGCTGCTGCTGCTGTTCTTTATGATCAACTGCAGCACTCTGTCTCCTGAGATCGAACATATGACCCTCGAATGTATCCAAGGCTACATTCTCAGCATCAGGAGTCAACATGACATCCTCCGGGTCCTTGGACTCTGAGGAACGTCCGAGGAGGGGTACCCAGAACCGATATGATTTGCTGCGGGCTGAAAAATTATAAAGAGAAATGACCAAAGGAAGAAAAATGAAGTTATAAATGCCTTTAACATAAGCCAATTGAAAATTTGCGAAAAAAAAAGTTGGAGTATAAAACTAAGCTTTGAAAATAATATCAGAATTAAAAAAAAAAAAAAAAATCCAAACAGTTACGCTTAAAATAAAGTCGTTTTGTTAAAAGGAAAAAAAACTTTAATTACCCCAAAATTCATAAAAATATTTTGTAAATGAAAATAATTTTTTTAAAATTCGGGACATCGCGAACAGTTTACAATTTTTAGGAGTACCAATGACTTGAAAAATGTGTTAGTGATTTTTTAGAGCTTTGCATGTACTGGCTAAGTGAAACTTGACGCATCCACGATTGCTGTACATGGTATATTATAAATTTCGGTTTTAATTACACGATTGTTTTTATTATTACTAATTTTTAATATTAAAAATTCAAACTTTTCATAAATGATTTCAGTAACTGTAATGCGTCTACATTCTTTATATGTTATACAAAGAGTGGTATTATTAAAAATTAACTGTCTCTTTTATTTGGAGAATTTAGTATTTTGCCTACTTTTAACATGCATGGAAACTATTAACTGATTTATTTTTATGGTACACAGGATTCTTTGCAACTTATGATAGTAAATGTATTTAATAGTTAAGCGGACGCGCGGACGTTAATTTTACGATAAATCTTGTATTATTTTCATAGTCCCCACATACGACATCAAAACTGATTAAAGATCATTGCTATTTGTCTATACGTTCTTTCCCGGCGATTTTCAAGATCAAATTGCAATTCTTGCATTTGTTAAATGTTGTTTTAAGTGCCTTTCGTAAAATTATTGACACGTGCTCGCTAATGCATAATAATAGTAGATAATATTAATTAATTATTTCACATTTTAAAGATTAATTTCTGCAATAATGTAATTGGCAACTGTTACTCTTTGATTATTAAATGAATTGATAATCGACGTAAAGTTTTAAAAAATCTTCGGATGTTTTTCAATTGCAATCTTGACAACCGAAACATCAATGTGCGCATCGCTGTTTGTTTTATTCCGGTTCAAGTGGAGTTGAAGTGTGTCTGTCCTTAAAAGTTCATGTGAATAATTTTAAAGTTATTAATTAGCGAAATCTTAGTGATTTGGATAATTTTTAGTATATAATTGGCTTAGTAAATTTGGCTAACTCTTAGTAAATAATTGGCTAAAAATGAATCGGGGATTGTTGAAAGTAACTAAGCCCATTTATTGACAAATTTTATGACAAAAAAAAAATTGGTTGCTCATTTTAAAGTTGTCTCAATGTTTTTTCATGTTTATTGACCTTTCCGTGAAGAAAGGAACTCAGTCCGGGTACTACATTTTCGTGTTCAGGAGGGGGGAATTAAAAAAAAATGAGTGTTGAAAGGCACCACCATGTCCATGATTTGGGAAATTTCAAAATATGGACTTAGTTCCTTTCAACAATCATCGATTCAAAGGAATAATATTTTTCCCTTGTAGCTTTACATAATAATGACCATAAGTAATTAAAATTAATTTATTCAATACAATCGCTTCTTTAGACTTCTATTTTTCTACAATCTTGATAGATTCGAAAATGTATAATGCTTGGATAAAGTATAACAACAGTTATTCTCCATTGATTTATTCTTGGTATTATCAATGCAAAGTAGATAAACATGTAATAAGGTATTGTTCACACGTGGCTTCCGTTTCATAATACTTAGGACACCAGAGACACATCGATTAAATGAAACTTCATAATACTATTGATGCATGACTTTATCATAGATGTATAGACTGGTCAGAAAGCGATAGAAAAACACAAAGAAAAATCTGATAAAGATAAACTTTATGTTTTTTTGGCTTTTCCTTATAAATATATAGATAAAACTTAATAAATTTCTAAAAACTTCATTTTGCTACATGCATATTTCTTAATATTTCACTTCATAATTATGATTTTGAATTTATGTTTTCCTCATTTTTTATGACTTTATCTCATATATACGCAGGTTAAAGACATTAAATTCGTTTAGGCCAAACACCTGTCCTATGGACCCTCTCTTTTATTTCACATTTTATGGATTTACCGTTTCACTTTAACAAGAGGGTTAATTTTTTATTCAAGATTTTGCGACTGCTGATTTAAAGATTCGGTCTGAAGATTAAATAATTGTATAAAAAATATGACGTGTGAGCTTGGGCATTTAACTGTTCTGTTCATTATTTCTCTATCAACCCTCTGCTGTAGTTCCTGGTCGTTACTCATATTAGATGGATCAGAAAAAATTTCCTAACCTCTTCCGCTTATTTTAAATCCTATTTTTAAATAATGATTTTTAAGTCTCTAAACGAAATTCCTGTGGTTAAGAGCCTACGCTAGTCACGCGAAGAAATGCTTCAGCTAATTTTAAGTCTACGGGAAGGTTATTGCGCGATTTCTCGCTCGCATTTTAATATTTTTAGATGATTCTTTTTGCATAGGATAGCTGAGGTAGATCTCTAACGTTGTTAGTTTTTACTTTTTTGATTTTGGTTACGGTTTTTTTATAAGCGGACATTTTCAATTTTGGAACCGGTTGGAACCGGTTCTGAAAGTGAAATTACCCTTATATAAAAAAACTGGAACCAAAATCGAAAAAGTTAAAACTAACAACGTTAGAGATCGACCTCAGCTATCCTATGCAAAAAGAATCATTTAAAAATATTAAAATGCGAGCGAGAAATCGCGCAATAACCTTCCCGTAGATTTAACAGTAGCTGAAGCGTTTCTTCGCGTGACTAGTGTAGGCTCTTAAAGTAAACAATATTTAGAAAAAGTTGGAGGAAAGAACTTCGAGAATACTCGGGCATCTTTATTATAAAGCAAAAATTCGTCCATGAACAACGCTGACGTCAAAGCGACGGTGGCAAACATCTAAGCAATCCATCTTGCTCATTTCGCAAATTTAATTACTTCTATAAATATGGCAAAATTTTTATTTCTACACGACGAATAGGGAAACAATATACTTTAAAATGCAATTTGCTTGAAAGCTGTATCGCAATTTACTGATTTTTTTTTATTTTTTTATGGTTGTTAAATAATTTTCAAGATGATTTTTTTTCATTATTAATACATAAACAGAAGAATTGTCTTCGTTATTTAGACGAGAATAAAATAATGTTATTCATTAAACTTAATACAGTTTTAAACATTTAAGTCTTCCATAACTACTTCTTTGAACCTCTGAAATGTCTTTTTTCCCAGTTTTTCGTTGCTATAAAAATCTGATTCAATTTAAATAAATATATTAATCTTCAATGAAATAGATTCTCCAGTTTAAAATCTCATAAGAATAATGCATTAAGATTTTTATTACGTCACTTTATAATAAATAACATTACATTTTTCTTTCCCAACTGTAGTTTTCTTTTGTTTTAAACCCATTTCTCGGCCCATGTATCTAAAATATAAAAAAATTTTGTACCATAATATTGGACAAAACTACCTACTTAAAGTAATTTAATCTGAAAATACAGAGTTTTAAAACTTTCTTTTTTAAAAGGTGGTCCAACAAGATATTAAAGAAAAACAGTATAATAATATATTTAATGTGTTGAGCTGAGTGAAGTAACTCTACGAAGGTTTTTGTATGATCTAAAAATAAAAGAAAAAAATAAGCTGTTTTCATTTCTTCTAATTACTGCCTTAGAATCTTTTTTCATAGAAAATTTGGCAGGAATAATATGAGCGTTTTTCCGAACTAAGGAAAAGGTAATTAAGAGACTAAATTGCTTTCCGGTAAAAATTAATAAGTGTTGTTACTTTCAGGCGCTAATAATTTAGGTCTTTATTTTGTAATACGCGAATAATTTAACAGTTCGCTGAAAGTGTCAAGACATAACATCAATATTATGAAATCTAATTCAACGGAAATGCAAAATTAAATTACACTGTATATAAAAAGACAAATGTTTCTTAATCTACGAAAATACAATATATCCACGAACGAAAATATGATATAACTGCTTTAGAGCTGCCCACAGTTAATAAAAGCGTTTCTTTGTCTTTTTAAAAAACATCAGAAACCAATATACTTTTTATATTTAACACTTAAATGCATAGTGTATCAAATTTGCAACACATTTAACTTTTAATAAATAAATCAAGTTCTTCTCAACCACTACATTTATATAGAAATATTAATCCTGTAAAAATCACATAAATCATATGAATATGCTACTAAATAAAATAAATCTATCTTAAAGTTTCTGGTGTCTAGTCCTTAATGTAAGTATAAAAAAACGCAATTCTAAAAGAAAAATTCATGTATTTAAGGGTTAAAGAAGCATTTATGAAAATGAAGTTTTTTTTTTTTTTTTTTTTTTTTTTTTTTTTGGAAATGTTTCCAAAACAGCATATTAATCAGTTTAATCAAACCGGAACATCGGTTTTTGGACGCTATCAATTCTGAAGTAAACATTTTTAGCTGCATAACTGATTTTATACATCCAAAAGTAGCAAAATTATATTAATTTTACTATTAATGTTAATACTCTTGAATAAGCATGTTTGTCTGTTAAACATGTTTGTTGAACATGAAAATGTATACTTAAAAATCGATAGCATACGTTAAACCCATATTCTGGGATGAGATAGTGATTAATACTCTGTACAGTTTGCTCGGAAACGTTTCCAAAAATTACGGGTAGCAGAAAAAACTTCGTTTTTATAAATGGGTCTTTAAATCTCGAAAATTTATTGGTTTCTGAGATTCTAAATATGACGCAATGCGTTTCGGAATGGTAAGTAACTCGGAACAGTTATATTATTTTTTTCATTCGTCGTTATATTATATTTTTTCTAATTTAAGAAACATTTGTCTTTTTTTAGAGTGTACACTAGAAATCAAAATAATAAAAAAATATATATTTTAAAAAAAAATTCTTGTTTTATAATCTATAGATTAAAACTTTTAACATAAATCGATTTCTAGAAGCTGGAAATATACAAATTGCAAATTGCAGTTCATTCCGTGAAGTAGTTTTTTTTGAATTATGCTTAAAAAACTAGCCTCAATGTCATTTTTTTTGCAATGTTTACAAACGAATTTAACATTAGGAGTTCCAAATTTTAAACTTTCATAATTCCTAAACTACTTGAAGGACTGACTTCTCGTTTGGTATCTTACGGTAAAAGTTAAAGTCAGATATGATGTCAAAATGTGTTCGTATTGAAAATTTCAGAGTTTGGTACAATTTGAGAAAGAAACGGATAACCCCGTAAATTTATTTTTTAACATAAATTGAAAAAATATATATAAAAATTTTTCAGTCGAATGGCTGTTTTCACTTTTTTTTTTCTCCTGAGATAATTTCGTGATTAAAATGCATGGAGATTTCTCATTTTTTTTTCTTTTGGTCGACTACTTCTTATTGAAAGTATCGTACCTGCTTAAAATTAGAAATTATGCTGAATAAATCGTTTTACTGAAACAATTCAAATGGCCCTAGGTACAAGAACACCAATATATCTAGGGCACATTGTCCAATACACAAGAAACGTATATGAAAATTTTATAAAACAAACAATAATTATCAAATAACACTTGAGTCAAAAATCCAGTTGTTTAAAATATGTTTAATGTTGTTTTTTTATAATGTGAAAAAATAACAATTGACAAAATAACATATAACTAATAGAAATTATTTAAGTTCCAAAAAAGTTACAAAATTCTAGCATAAATGCGTTACACATTTCTTTCATGAGTTATTCTGCATTATCACAATTTGAAAAGATAGAAATAGAACCTCCCTAAATAGAACCCCTAGAATACCCTAAAATAGAACCTCCAAAAATTATTTTGTTTATGCAATTTGTAAAGAATTTTTAACTGCTTCATAAAGGTAAAAAAGAAAAAAATGTTATACACTTATAACCAGCACAATGTTCTGATACTAATATATTAATATCGAAACCATTTAGCTGAATTATAATTGCAACATGCATTTTGTAACTAAATGCACAGATAAAGCTTAAATACTCGTATATCAAAATGTTATATTTTCAAAGGCTATGTTCTCACCCATTATTATCGCTAATTTTGAACTATAATAAAAAATAGAAACAAAATGATTGAAACGGCCACGGAGATAGGTTACATATCAGTTGTATGGCCCTAGGTATAACACTGGGTGATTTCACACAAAATAGGTTCCATTAAAATTCCACGTGGGCAGGTAATATATTTATATCGCATTTAACACTTCAGGAAATGATTAAAGCTAATTGATTTAGTTACAACAAAAACATTTTATTTACTTTTTTATATAATAAAAGGATTCAGTTACAACATTTTATTTTTATATTTTCAAAATAGTTTGTTTACAGTTTTCCAAATTCAAAATGGCTACAATAAGAAGAACTAGTATTGCAGTCACACAAATGAATTATAAAACTTTGAGCGAAATATTATTTAAAAGAATGGTTGTGATCCTGGGTACACAGGTTTCTCCTACAAGCATATCCTATGAATAAAACTAATGAATAAAAAGAGAAAGATAATTTCATTATATTTTTTCTGACATAAAGTGTATGAGAGAACTAACTCGGATGCTTTTTTTTCTCCGTTATACTTTTTCTTCTTAAAAAAAAATAATAAATATATGTTTATGAATCGGGTAAATTGAAAATATTTTGAGCATCTGAATTAGTTTAAAACTTGAAGTTGTAATTTTCATTGACTGCTTAATTTAGGTAATAACTGTTTCACTCCGTGCATATTACAAAGTTTTTACTTGTGAAAAGGTATGAAGTTTATTTATATTATTCCAAAATAATTACTGCTTTAAAAACAATTAAAAAATTACTTACATTATTATTTAAAATAATTTAAAAATTAAAAGGAAATGCGTACAAATTTTGAATTCCAATGCTTAAAAATACACAATATGTTTAAGCGAAAAAAAATAGTTGTACACTAGGGAAACAATGCGTACAATTGCTATAATTTCAGTTCTAAATAACGCAAGAAGAAACAAGAAGAAAAAAAGAAGAAAAAAGAAAGCATCAGGCCAAGATTATTAAGCACTTTCCAACACTAACAGAGTTTAGAAACTTTTTTTCCTTAGAAGGAAATGATATATCTAAATAAGCAACTTATAAAAGCACATAACTCAATAAAAATCTATTTTCAGCAATTAAATGTGTGTGCATTCTTCCGTGCAGTCCTACATATGATCTATAGAATTTATACACATACGTAATACACAAAAATTAGATAATTTTAAAAATGCATATCACAACGAACAGTGCACTTCCAGAAATTATCAATCTTAATTAGTCCTGTTACCGAATTTTTTTGTGCGTCTCTGTAAATGAACGATATATGCTGTGTGATCTATAATCTATGGAAAACATGGTGTAGTGCACTTCAGTGGTTTCATTATGTTTAAATAATCATAGCATCATTAAAATGCTCCGTAAACGATTTTCCCTCATAAACCATAATATAACGGAATGAATTTGTGCATCTCCGTAAATGAACTATAAATGCTACTTATTCTATACTCCTTAGAAAGCATGTTCTTTTCCACCCAAGTAATGAATATCAATCTGATTATGTTTTAAATACTGTAACATTAATAAAATGCACCGCAAATGATTTTTCCCCATAGACCATAATGTAACGGTATTCTTTTGAGTGTCCCTGTAAACGAACTATAAATACAACACATTTCATTTTCAATACGGAACATTCTGTAGTAAACCTCAGTAACATATAAAATTGTCATAGCAATCCGAATATATTTACGCGAGTTAGAGCATGGGCAGACGGCAGACAGACAATCTGAATTCATAAACACTTTTCACTTATGTTAGAAAGAGTTAACAACTACGTTCAAAAGTGTTTAAAAAAATGTTTTAATTCGCACAAAATTCTGTGTAATTGTATGTGATTTATTTTATCATAAGAAGTAATATACATATATTAAAACTGAACCAAACTTTTAAAAATTAAACCATAGCTATATCTTTATAATTATATGGGATTTATTTTTTTCATAAGAAATAACATACATATTAAAACTGAACCAAACTTTTAAAAATTAAACCATAGCAATATAAATCGCAAAACCCCAGTTTTAATACATATTCAAGCTATGAATGACAAAAAACCTGAAAATCTAAATTTTAATCAATCTTGAATGATTAGTTAGTGAGATAAAAAATATTGAAAAATCCATCAATCAATGTTAAAGTGAAAGGTCCGTCATTTAGATGTAATTTGAACAATAATTTATGCATTTCATTATTTTTTGTTTTATATGATACATTCTAAAGTCCCAAACATAACGTGCACGCACATTTTGGATGAAGATATTTGTGAAATATTAATTTTTAATTAATTTTAAAAAATGCATAAATAGAAATGTATACTTTTTTTGTCACTATTAGAATCTGCAAAGCAATATAAAAGCCCCCAAAATAATGTTTTTTTTTTTTTTCTGACCATTAGTTGTGGAGTTCAACTATGTGAAATCGGCAATTTTAAAGGATCACTCATTAGATTAAAGCTGAAAATCTCCTTTCTTTCATTTCTAATATGCCAAACACAATGAAATATTTATTGATTCTCTGACACAATCTGACATGACTTCTCTCTCAATAACAAACAATTTGTAAATCATTATTTTAAATCCTTTAATCGCAATATCTCACAATCTTGAAAATGCATTTATATATATTGACATTTTAACTCAAAAGAAGGGTGTTTTTTCAAGCTAGAGCAGTGTAAATTTTCGTTTATGGTAAATGTGGTATGACGAATCATATGAAAGAAGGAAATGAAAGGGCTGATATCGAGATTTTCAAAGTTTGTTTAAAAATAGATATGTGTGTAGTTCTTCAAGAAAATTTAACTGTAGCAGCAGAATAGAAAATCATAAACAAGGAACTTTGATACAAATAATTTTATTCTGCGACTTCAAAATTCGATTTAGGTTATCGTTCTTTTTTTTCCTTTTGTATTTGAAATATATTTTATTGATTAAAAAATTAATTACGCAAAATATAAAATACAATAATAATTTTTTTTTTTTTAAATCTTCCATAAAGCTAAAAAACTATAATTCTTTTTTTTTTTTTTTTTTATCTTCTGCTTTGAGAACAAATAAATACTTTGTAAGTTTCCTAATAATATTGCTTATAAATTATTCCTATGATGAACAATTTTACTACTCAGAAGTTTCCAAGTCAATTTTGATAGGTCGTTTATATTAAAAATTAAAGAAATTTTTTTTAAGTGGGGGGGGGAGGGGGGGGATTTCATTACAATTTAAGACACACCAAAGAAAATATTTTTAAAATTCTGTACTATTTTTTTTGTTTCTTTCAAATACCCCAAACAAATCCATATATTAAGGCGGACATATATGCATTCGTGCAAAATACTGATACGTATGCGAGCTATCCATAAATAAAATAAATAGTCAAAAGCACGGTTCTGATTCGTCTCTATATTGCATGGCAGTAGACAGCAAAGTTAGATGAAATTGAATTCTTGCGCAGTTCCAAATGTCTTTATTTAAAAAATTCCTACACGTAATGCTTTAGGTAAATTATGAATGCTGAAAAGCGATATGCGCAGGAATGTGCAATAGAAACACTCAAGATCAAAGCAATATGTATGCAAGAAAACCATTTATTTCTATAAATTATCATATTTCGATGTTGATCATGAATATTAAAGTTAGAAAGCAAATGAGTGAAATGATTTTAAAGTAAAGAATCATTTTTCTTTTGAATAAATATTCGATGAACTTTCGAAATACATTCGATCAAAATTTTTAAAAGAAGGAACATTTATTTAATATTTCGAAATAATGTTTTGAAATTCGTAATATAAAAGTTATATTTAATTGAAAAAACAACTTAATTTAACATTAATATCCTATTATAATCTGCCTCAGTAAAAGAAAAATTTATACAATAACAATAACAATAATAAATGTTATTTTAATGTGTTTTATGTAAGCATATTAAATTAAAATTTATTATTATTACTATTATTATAGTTGTTTTTTAAAATATTTTTGTTAGTATTTCTGATGTTGTTGGGTTGAAATTTCTGAATTAGAGGTAATCTTTTTAAACCATTAATAACTTTATTAGGTTATGTCTTATAACAAGTACTTTTTTCTAAGATGCAAGATTAAAGTTCTTGCAACACGAAAAAAAATCATTTACAACATGTTTTATTTATTTAGTAATATTAGTTTTTTTTTTTTTTTTTTTTTTTAGCTAAAGTATTAATTTCCTGAATTTATTGTCTATCAGCTAAACCATGTAATGACTGTAGTTTGGAAAGCAATTATAATTAATAAAACCAATTATATACAGATATGTTCAAAAGTCATGCATTTCCCATCAGCAGAGTTTAATAAACTTTGCATTATGCGGTCTGTCAATGATTTATATAATAAGCCCGGACTCCATGTTGTTAATGAGTACTGCTGTTAGGGATATCAGCGCCTTTCTTCGATTTCGAAATTTAACGATAAGGATTGGAATCGGGAACTATTCCTTTATTTTAATTTTGTTTTAATATACAAAATACCACCCAAAAGAAAACTGCATGTAAATATAAACAACAGCGAATAATCTTGCATCGGGCATAGATTACGAAACACTTTCCAACAATATCAGAATATTTTTAAGAAATATAATTTTTCATATAATGAAATGAAATATCTAAATAGAAAATTTATAAAACACATAACGCAGTAAATCTGTTTTCAACAATTGTTGTCTAAATCCTGTAATGTGTGCGAATTTTTTGTGCAACCTTGTATATGATCTATACCAGGGTTTCGCAAACTTTTAGACCGACGTACCACTAAATCGAAGTTCATACTTCCGCGTACCACCAGGCAGTGGCGTAGCCAAGGGGGGGGTCCAGGGGGTCCGGACCCCCCCGAACCCCGAATGAAGAGCTGGTTTACCGAGTAATAGATACAACAATATTAAAAACTGATAAAACGGAATCGCAAAGAAGCAATGAAAAATTCCGCTTTAGACAGGTGTTTGACTTAGAAAGTATTATTTAAAGGTATGTCTTTCGCAGGGGTTATGAAATTTTTTCGTTTAAGACAGATTTTTGTAATAGACACGTCCATTTTGTGAGGTATCCTCTAAAATTGTTAAAACGAATCCACTCTATAGTATACTTCTGAAAAGCATAGATGTATTACAATAAAATCTGTGAAGATGAGATCTATCTTAAACAGCAAAAGTTCAAAGTTCAACGAAAACAACGCTACATATTTATACCTGTTAAGATTTGAAACATATCTAAAATGAAACTTTTTCTGGTTGTGAATCCTTCTTGGCAGGTTTTCTGTGAAAATGGAATTCTCTCGTAAACGAAAACATTTCATGGTCTCGATGACAGAAGGATAACTGTACAAGTATACCTGATATGACGAAAATCTCTCTACAACGGAATTTTTTAACCATCCCTGCCGATTCCATTTTCATAGATTTTTATGTAACTAAATTAAACGCAAAACTTCTTCAACAGAGATTTCGATCGGCCCAACTGTTGCCAACACTTATAGGTAAAGACGAGTTTACATGAATGCAATAACAGCACATTCATTGATCAGAGTTTGGCGACCCTTATCTTTGTTCATTTTATAATTTTATATAGAGCAATATTATCATTCACATCCGCTGGCTGGAATTTTAAAAGAAGTCACTTTATTTTTCAACTAGATATTTGTGAATTCTTATTCAATTCTGTTATATATTGCCACTTTCAAAATACCTGCATCTGAATGTGATTTGTCTGCTGCTGTAAAACATGCTGATGATGTCATTTTTCAGCTTTATGAAACTTTACAATAATCAATAAGTAAGGAAGAAGAGACTGGTGTTTAAAAGTTTTCTGACCTGTTCAAGAGAGCACAGTCCTTTTCTAAAGAAAACTCTGACACAATTTTCTTTAGTCACACATATTCCTTGTCAAGTTGACCATCAGATACATGTGATTCAATGTCAAACTTGAAGAATATTTCGGAAGATCAATTTTCTTCCTCCTTTTGTTACTTTTATATCTAATATCGTTATTCGTTAATCGATAAAGAAAAGAACAGAGGGATATTGAAAGATTTTGATGTTCATCTGGGTTTGTACAAAATAATGGTGATTCTTGTTATGGAACTTTTCAACCTGAGCTATTTTTAATAAACTGTTAATGGAATATTACGTTGTTGTATATTATTTTGAAGGACAGGTTTTTACCTACTTATTTAGTATTTTAATTTTGTTTTCCGCTATTGTACAGGGATATTTAAGGCAGTTATAAAACTTTGGGAAATTTCGTACGATGTTTTTACTAATTCAAAATGGTACGAAAATCAGTGGAAACGGCTTGTATATCAACCACGCTACAGCGTTGAATTCAGGAGAGCGGAGATGGGGCATCCATCCCGAGCATCGAAATGACCCCTCGGAAGATTTGAGATTTTATGCTTAGGAGTGCAATCTCTCCCCTTCTCTGAACTCTACAGTGTACCTATTCCGGAGAAAATTAGTACCCTCCGAAGAAAGCCCTCCTGGAGAAAAATATCTGAATTCAACGTTACATTTGACCGCAGTACGACTTGTGAACTTACAGTTTAACATTGTTTTCAGAAATTTCATGATGGGAATGAGCGTTTTGAATATGAAGGTCGTAGGTGGCATTCGGTTATTAACAATGAGAAATTGAAAGCAAAGGTTGAAGCTAATCCACGTACCAAAGTCTGAAAGATTGTTACTGAACTTGGAGTACGTTCTAAAACTGTTTCCAACCGCTTTAAAGAAATTGGTTGAAAAGTAAAATAGCAGAAACCACCATTATTTTTTACGCAATCTAATACTTCCCAAGATGTGCTAATCCATCATAATTATTTTTTTTTACAAAAATTTAACATCTTTTATGTCGACCAATTATCGGAAACAACTATTGAAGGCGAATATTTACTTTAGTATCAAAAGCGGTGAAACTTGAAAAAGAATTATGGCTGTTTTAGACAATTGTAACAAAATTATTTTTCCCAACATCAACTATGTTTGTTGCGTGTGTTTGTTACATTACTAGTTTCTGTAGCCGAAATTGCAAGATTTTTTTTCTTAAAAATTAAAACCTTATTTCAGAAACTGGTGAAGCAACATGGTGAAGCAACAGCTGACGGCAGTGGCAATTATGTCAACTCATTATTCAGTATACTTGTTACAGCACAAGTTCTTATTTCAATGACAAGAAATTAAACATGAAAATTGAAAAAACAGTTTCAACCAAATACTGTTATAAACTTAACCATTTGATCATAACTTTAAAATAATCAAATGTTTATGTCATATGAAACTTGATTTAAATGCATTCTCTTGTGTGCTCAGTTTTTATAGCATAGTGTTTGTAAAATCTTTTTCTTTGGTAAATATTAATGTAACTTCATTGTATTATTAGCTACAATTATAGAGATTGATCTTACTTCATTTTACACTTGCTATTTTTTAAAATTAAGAAATTGATAAGGAAATATCTAAATTCTTAAAGTTACTCGAAATACTTCTATTGCATATCACACACACACAGTCAGTCCTGTCACACTATACTTCAATAATTCATATTTTTTGTTTCGTCAGGATCCCTAAAATTTTCCGTTTGAGATAGGATTTCGTTATAGAAAGTATCCGCTTTCACAGGCTTTACTGTATTTATAAGTAGGGTAAAACATGACAAGACGAAATCGGAATCACAGAAGAACTGTGAAAAAGCCCGTTTCAGGCAGGTTTTCAGCAAATTTAATTGTATGGTTATCCATATCAGGACCATGCAATGCTTTTGTTTAAGACAGGAATCTGCTATAGACAGGTTTTACTATACATATTCATAGTTGCCAACCTCCCGATTTTTTTCATTCCAATATTTTTATGAAAAAATATTTGTTTTATTAAATCGTGCAATTTCTGCTATTTAATAAAGCTAAAATTTTTGTATGATTTTTCTGGTATTAAAAAAATCGGGAGGTTGGCAACTATGCATATTACATACATAAGTTATATTTTTATATATACAGCAAATCCTGTGGAAACGAAACCTGCCTATAACGGAATGCTGACTTAAACGGAAATATTCATTCGTCAAATAGAAAAGAATGCCTTACACCTGATAAGACGAAAAACTGTCTAACACGGAGTTTTTTACCGCTCTTTGTGATATTATCTTGGCAGGTCTTACTATATATATATAAGCTGAAGAAAAATTCTGGACCCCTCCCGAAAGGAAATCCTGGCTACGCTACTGCCACCAGGCATCAAACGTAATGCTAATAAAAGAAAAACAGTGAAAGTGGAACTTCCCATATTTTGTTCGATTTCAAATCACCATTTAAAGTAAACTTTACTGTATTAAAAACCGATTTCCATGAAATAGAAAAACACTTACATTTGGTACAGAAGAAAAGAAAATTTTCAATTGACAGATTTAAATAAATAAGGAATTATATTTCAAATAAAACTTCGACACTGAAATAACCAGTACAAAAAAAAAAAAAAAAAAAAAAAAAAAAACTAGTCGTTGGGGGCCACCGTAATACTTACCCATCATGGATATGCATAATGTAAAATATTAAAATAAAAATGTGTAAACTACTTATAAAATGCATTGCAATTCAAATAAAATCGTGGCTTGATGACGTCACAAACTTTAAAGGCTCGATTACTGAATTGCTTGAAAGAGGTTTTTCCTTATAACTCCAAAAATAATAATCCTATTAACTAGCGGTTTATTGCATCTGATTAAACGTCAAATTTCCAATTAAAATATATCTTTGAAGTGAAATTTGGATGAAATACAGGGTCATGAAAAATCGAAGAGTGTGGAAAATAGGATTCCAAATATCTCGGCAACTAATTATCCGATCGACTTCATGCTTTATTCAAAATTTATGTTTTTTTATTGTCTTTTATATTCATTTCTTAAAATATACAATTTCGAAAATTTTTATATACCTTTCATCAGAACGAATATTTCGAGAGTCCGAAAAAAATTGTTCCGGTTAATCGAGGTTATTGAAATGAAATAGGCTTCTTCCCATTATTACATACTAAGTACATACCAAATTGCAAGTCTCTATCTCAATTTTTTCGGGAGATAGAGCGTTTACAGACACACAGACACACACACAGACACACAGACACACAGACACACAGACACACACACACACACACAGACACACAGACACACAGACGGACGGCAAAATTTTTTTTCTAAAAATATGTTTTTCGGAATCTCCAGTGTCTAAAACGTGTAAATCCGTCAAAAAAAAATTTCGATTTTCAAAACGATTACTAGACTCTTAGACTTACCCTATACTACGTATGATGGGTAAGTAAAAAGGGTTTTAACTCCTCCTCTTTGAACAAGCTCCTCCCACTTTCACGGATTCAGACTTCACCTTCAGATAATACATAAAATACATTTTTAAGCCAGTTTTTCTGCAAATTAAAACTGTTTCATTCATTAATTTTTAAATTAGGTCTTCAGTTACAAGTTTTAGTTTTTTTTCGTATAAATGTAATAATTACGTGTGTTTAATTCTGAAAAACTGGTTGTATCATAAGCAGCGTGTGCGGATTTCAGACACTTCGCTATAACAAACATTTCTAGTAACAACAACAACAAAAAAGAAAGCGTTTACAGTCTCTAATTTTCATTCGAAAATCTCCTAAGTGATAAATTTATGCCGTTTTTAATTTTATATATTATGTTGGTATTTCATTTTATGTACCAGCATTGCACTTTCGCATACCAGTAGCCAGAGCTTTGCGTACCACTACTGGTACGCGTACCATAGTTTGGGAACCCCTGATCTATACTATAGAATTTATACACACCACGCGGAATACACAAAAAATTAGTTATGCATAGCCCAGCTGAAAACGCACTTGTAGCAACTATCGATCATAGTTAGTCCTGTAACAGAGTGTTTTTGTGTGTCTCTGTTGTATCACTCCTCAGTGATCTATATCAATTTCATTCATTATGTTTTAAGTATCATAACACTATTAAAATGCACTGCAAACAATTTTTCCCTATAGATCATAATGTAATAAAATTATTTTGTGAGTCACTGTAAGCGAAGTACAAATAACACTGTTTCTGTACTCCACAGAAAGCATGCTGTAGTCCACCTCAGTTATGCATATAAATTTCACTATGTTTGAAGTATCATAACATCATTAAAATGCACTGCACACGATACCCATAAACCCAAATTTAACGGAATTATTTTGTATGTGTCTGTACAAGAATTATAAATGCTACACACTTCATTTTCGATAGCTAAATTCTATTGTAAACCACAATAACATAATTTACACAGCAATCCTAGTATATTTACGATAGTTAGAGCATGGACAGCTGGTCGGACGGTCAGATGGCAGACGGCAGACAAATCGAAGTCATAAAACCTTTTTAACTTTGTTGTAAAATGATAAATCTTAATCGTTTTAATTACCTTAATTATCAAAATGTTCTGATAGTGAGATAAATATGTCACTAATATATCAGATGTATTTTGATTCACGAAATCTAGCCTAATAAAAAGTAGAGACAAAGTTCATATCTTAAAAAAAAAAGACGCATTTACAGGAACATGAAACTTGTACTGTAATAGTAGTGGCTTAGAAATAATGCTGGATTGACTATCTCTTATATTTTACTAAAGCCTATATTTATTATAGGCATATAGATATATATTTGCGATTTTTGATTTTATGACGTAACGTTTTAATAATTTCCATGCAGCATAAGTAGTTGAACTTAATGTAAAATGAACTCTTCAGATGAATTATTTGCAAGTTAAAAGAAAATTAAAAATGAATTGCTGACATTTTCATAATGAAACATTTAATATAGCCTACTACTGAGCTAAGTTAAATTTTACTATACTATTTTGTTCATCTAAAACTTCTTAACATTACTTTTAATTATGACTATGAGTAAATTTTAAAATCTTATAACGAAAAATCTCTTTTGGCTAAAAGTGCATGCAGTCAAAAGAAGTTTTACCTTTGTGTTATAACTTTTTAAAATAATTTCAAAGCGTCTTATATTTGAAATTTACCTAAAATATTTTTTTCATATGAATTAAAAATATGTAAAAAAAACAAATTTAAAAATTAATTATTGACAGTCTTACATAGTTTAAAAATTAATAGTAGCTTATACATTGAAATATATATATAGATAGATATATTACGGTATAATACTGTCATCTCAGCTGCCTTTGAACGTTCTTTTACTTTATTTGATCTAACTTTCTTACATTACTTTTATTTACGCTCATGAGTAAATTTTAAAATCTTATAACGAAAACTTTTCTTTCGAGAAAAAGTGCGTATGGTCATATATTTTTGGGGAGTTTTTTCTTAGCCTAATAACATTTTAAATGACGTCCAGTCAATTTAAATATTTGAAACAACATAAATATTATAACAGCTTAATAAAACAAAAAAAAATGAATTATTGACAGACCCCATAAAATAAAATTCAGTATAGTTTGATGGTTGGCGATGCAAGACATTTGACTTATTTTTATAGATTTTACTTCATCCAACTTTTTAACACTTTCCAAAATAATTGAAAAGTGTTTATGAATTCGGTTTGTCTGTCTGTCCATGTTCTAACTCTCGTAGATGAACACGGATTGCCATGAAATTTTTATATATTATTGAGGTTTATCGAATGAGGATTTATAGAATGTTCGATATTGAAAATGCAGTGTGGTGTAGCATTTATAGTTCATTTTACAGGGACTCACAAAAGAATTCCGTTGCATTACGGTCTATGGGGAGGAATCGTCTGCGGTGCAATTTTATTGATGTTACGAAGTTTCATACATAATGAGATTAATGTACATCATTGATATGGATTACAACATGCTTTCCCAGGAATATAGAATAAGTATCATTTGTAATTCGTTTACAGGGGTCACAAAAGGATTCCATTACATTATGCTCTATGGGGGAAAAATTGTTTGCGGTACATTTTAATGATGTTATGGTACTACAAACATGACGAAATGACTGAAGTGCAGTGTATGCTTTCTATAGATTATAGAGTACATAACATCTGTCGTGCAATTAACAGAGACACACAAAATAATTCGGTTAAAGGATTAACTAAGATCGTTAATTGCTGGAAGTGCTTTTCTTCTGTGATGTGCATTTTTAAACTGGTCTAATTTGGAATTGTGTGGTGTGTATAAATTCTATGGATCGCATACAGGGCTACACAAAAGACTTCGCACTCATTACCGGATATAGACAGCAATCACTGAAAAGGGATTTTTACTTGGTTACGTGGGTTTTTCTTTTTATTTACTTATGTAGATATCCCATTTCAGTCAAGGAAAAGATGAAATGTCTTAATACTATCCTGTTAGTATTGGAAAGTGTTTCATAATATATGCTTGATGCATGATTCTTCGTTCTTGTTTAGAATATTTTATTTGAGCTTGGGAGTAAATTTTACAATATTACAAAATTTATTTTTACAAAAAATGCTAGTTTAAAAACTCGCTTAATTTTGCAAAATCAATAGTCTGTTTCATTCATCAAAAAAGAAAGTCTGTTTCATTCATCAAAAAAGAAAGTCTGTTTCATTCATCAAAAAAGAAAGAAAAAATTAAAATGTCTATTTTTCATCTATGGCGGCATTAGCTACTGTAGTTTACAACAAATCGATGAATATGTATTTGATTGACATACTAAACTTCAATTTTTCCCAATAATCGGTATTAAATACATAATATAAAGCATACATATAAACTCTCAGAGTCTTTCTTCTTTTTTTCTGTAAATATCAAAAAGAATTAATAAAAAAAAGAATGATCAAAGTTTAAATTCCAAATTGTTCAAAAGATAAATTACCTTGGTTTGATTGAAAAAGTAAAAAGTAAAACATTTATTTTTTACAGTGTAGAGTTTAAAAACATTTTTCTCTATGAAAATCACATTTTTTCTTACTTTTAACGGAACTGGGTCGTTAAAAACCTTCGAAAAATCGATTTTTCAGTTATTAGTTTAAAAATTAGAGCAATTTTTTTTGTTTTTAAAAGTATATAATACATGATTCTTTTGAAGGATTTAAGCTCTTAAATTTGGAAATGAAAAGTACCACGCCTATTGAAAGGCAGATCAAAAATCTATATATACAAGGGGATTCTGAACTCATGGGCAAAACTTTAAGGAGAGATAGGAGACACTTATGCAACCTCAAAACACTCTGCAACGCATTGTCGTAACTCAAAATGTGAAGTGTTACAGGACGCTTTTTGATTGTGGAGAAAACCAAGTTTTCTACACTATATATCTAAACGGTTGTCGATTTTATTTATGCGCAATATTGTTGCTATCTATAATGCTAATGTGAATGAAAATAAGAAAAGATCAGGAAATTGAAATGTATGTAACTTTATTTGACAATCAACTGAGCTCAATAGAGAAAGGGGAGGGGTGAAATTGGACCAAAGAATCAGGGTCCATAAGCCGTAAGTTTTTGGCCCATGAAATAAGCAGGGCTGCGGAGTCGGAGTCGGAGTCGGGACTATTTTGGGGCAAAAGAGTCGGAGTCGGAGTCACTAAAAAACCGGCCGACTCCGACTCCGACTCCAGCTTGTTTTTAGAGAGTTTGAAGTGAAATTAAACCAATCCTATGTAATTTTAATTTTATAAACTGAATTATTATTTTTATATTTGGACTATATATGCAAGGAAACTCAGGTTAAACAGGCCTAATATACTGTTCAGTGTACAGCATATTTGAAAACTGTTTTGAATTGAAATCTCTAGTTTATATTTTGTATATAGTCCTTTCTCTAGGTCTTTTGGGGGTTTGCGGAACCCGAGGTAATGCGAAAAATGGAAATTTTCCCCTTTTTTCTTGTTTTCCTCAGATTTTTCAGGCCTGTAGGACCAGGAGTAATGCTGAAATTGTAAATTTTCTCCCCTTTTTTCGTGTGTATAGGACCCCCCCCCCCCCCCCAAAGAAAAAAAAAGTGAAATTGTAATTTTTTTTCCCCCTGAGTCTGCAGTACTTAAAACAATGATGAAATAGTGAAATTTCTGTTATCTTTCTCCTTTTGATATTCAGGTCTCGCGGACCCGAAATAAAGCCAAAATTATAAAATTAATGCAGGAAATATAAAATTTTCATCTTTATTTTTCTTGCATTCTCTCAAAATTTTTCGGGTTCTGAAGACACCAAATGATGCTTAAATCGTAAAATTTTTGTCTCCTATTTTTTGGGTCTGCAGGAGTAAATATAAAACCAAAATTAAACATCCTTTCACCCATATTTTGGTATAATATATGTTTGATTTGGCATAAAATATTTTGGTTATCGTCTTAAAATGATATACCAACATATTATATGATGTTTGGATTCATCTAATAGATCTTTGTGTGTGTTGTTCAAAGTAAATTTTGGAGATTTATTAGATTTCAACTGTTGTTTCTATCTAATAGCTTCAAGTTTAACTTTTCGATTGCAATTTAAATGCAATTTTTGCAGAGTTTTGACATAATTAAATTTTACCACATATAAAATTTAATGCATATTGTGTTTTTGTGTGAGTGCAAGTGCATAGAGTATCTGGGAGGAGGAGGGGGGGGGATGTTCAAAATATTTTCACTCTTGACCAGAGCCAATTAATGTAGTGGCAAAGTCCCACAGGCATTTTATAAGAATATTTTTGCCTTATTTAAAGAAAAAAATTCTGCATTTAAAAAAGGGTGAAACATTTTATACTAAAATACTGTCGGAAGTTTGCCGCTGCAGTAAATGAGTCCTAGTCTTAACTACCTATCACAGCTTAAACCCATTCATCAAAAAAAAAATGAAACGTGAAAAAAAAAATTATCGGTTGATATGTACATTATATGTTTCAAGGTCAAACAGGAATGTAACAGCAGGTTGCAGTGTTGCCAGTTGAGGTTTTTTAAAAATTCAGATTTCTTGATTGCTGCCACTTTTTTTAAATAGTAATATTTCCTTTATTTAATGACATTTAATAAAGCGACTGTTTCTGCATACTGTTTCAAAACATATGACAGCAATGAAGCAATCTGAATAATAGGAATCAACAGGCAAAACTAGTACTTTAGCCATCCCGGAGTCGGAGTCGGAGTCAGAGTCGGAGTCGGAGTCGGAGTCGTTCCTTTAAAATTTCAGGAGACAGAGTCGGAGTCAGAGTCAGTCATTTTTCCCACCGACTCCGCAGCCCTGGAAATAAGACTAAAATTCGATTTTGTTATACTGACTTAATTATTTCACTCTTTAATATTAGAAGTACGATCCTGTACGATTTTCACAAAATTTTTTGCATTTTGTTCGGATTTATATAATTTACACAAACTCAAAGTTCGTATTATTCGTAGTTTTTGATGAAAAATACGCAATTTCGCTTAATTTTACCTCAATTTTTAATATATTTTTTAATATTTTACTATGAGCGCAGCTTTGCAACACTTTTACTTTTACATATATTGTACATTTTGATGAATTTTATAATATATGTAAAGAAGAAAGTGTTGTATGATTGCCTTCATATAAATAATTGAGGTAAAATTAGGAGAAATTCCGTATTTTTTATCAAAAACTACGAATAATACGAACTTTGAACTTGTGTAAGTCATATAAATCTGAACAAAATGAAAGAACTATTGTTGAAATCGTACAGTATAAACCTTCTAATATTTAAAAGTGAAATAATTAAGTCAGTATAACAAAATCGAGTTTAGGCTTATCTCATAGGCCAAAAACACGGCTTTTGGAGCCTGATCTTTTCCTTCAGAGAAATTGGGGGTGAATAAGTAGTCATGGGCAAAACTTTAAGAGGTGGTATAACACATCTAAACAAGTGAGTTTCGCCATACAATGCATGGGTGTATCGCGAGCGGTGAACGACTAGATGGCGTTGTCATTAAACACATAAAGTGCTGTTTTTTTTTTCACACGCATTGTCATTTCTACCGTGGATTTCAAAAGGGATGGCTGATTACACTAATCAGGAAAAGGCAGACATTTATCTCAAGTATGGTGAGGCGAATGGGAATGCGCTGAAAGCTTCAATATAAAGCAAACGGAGTTCTCTCCACAATCAGAAAGCGCTCTAGCGCTTCACCGCTTCAGTTAGGATCATGCATTGAATGGTGTTTTGAACTTGTCTAGATATGTTCTATCTTCCCTTTAAGTTTTGCCTATGAGTTCAGAATCACGCTGAATATGTGTATAAGTGTGTGTTTTTCTTATACAAATCTACATTTTTTTCACGATGTGCACGATGGAGCGTGCAGGATGGAATTTTTATCGTTACTGCTAAGGAAATCCTATGTTTTTCTGTTACACGCACCAAAGAAAATGTGCATGCCCATTTATAAAGAGATTTTACAAAACGTCATTTTTTTAGATTGTCGCTTTAATTAACGATTTTTGAGCGTGAATGCACAAAGTTCCGTTATTGTACATTTTTGCTTCTTTTACCCGGAAGCTCCCCCCTATCCCCTATGGCTAACATGGGAAACACCGGCCAGCTCTGCTAATGTTAAATGTTTTTCAATTTTCTCAAAAAGTTTTTTTTAATATTTAGATACATTTTATAAAAATGCTATTTAGGCCAGAAGATTAATATTTTACAGGGTATTATAAACTATTAAACATCATCTAGTGAATTAAAATTTTTAATATTATATTATACTTATTTTTATGAATACTTAAATATGTGTGAAAAAAATGCCATTTTAAAATAATTGCATTTAGTAAGAAATTTAAAAATATATAATTGAAAAAATAAATAAACAAATTATTTAATTCACTATGTCGAGCATTGTGTTTTGCATGTTTTTGAAAGATTGAAAGGTAAGTAAATTTATAAAAAAAATTTAATTGCACCTAAGTGAGCATTAATATTCTTTTTTCATACATAAACAATTTATCACTTAAATCAAGCAACCCTTTGTCAGAAGAAATTATCATTTAAGAATTAACAAAATCCTTAATTAATGGGATATTCATCAAGCATCAATATAATGGGTTCTCATCAAGCAAAATGTCTATCTATGATTATCTTATAAACTCCCTAGTCTATATTTTTCAACTTAGCTACTTTCTTTTTTTCAATTTTAATTTCAATTTCTTGTGTTATTTTTATTTTTATTTTTATTTTATTTTATTTTATTTTATTTTATTTTGTATGCGTGTGCGTGTACATGGAAAGTTGATTACTTAGTTTCAGTTGGATTTCATTATGACATACCGATCACGACGCATGCGAATATCTGCGATTGCTTGCTTTTCCTGGAGTAGCTGATCATTTACCCAGGTTTTGCGGAGTACATTTTGGATTTTACCCTGAGGTTCCCTGAGAATATATATAAGACATATACTTCGTTTTTAGAAGTCAATAAAAATTCAGACACACGGGCTATATTTTACATCCGAAATTGACGTCATTCTGAGAAGAAAATGCGCATTTTACATACATAAAATTTAAAAGAATTAACTATAAGTACGTTAAAGTACGCAGTACCTTTATTTAAATGTATCAGAATTGAAACATCTACTATAATACAGACATTTCAATTTCATGAAAATAAATAAATAATAATTTACTAAATATGACGTCACTTATGATGGAACAAAACATTTAATGCATATTCAAATTAGGATTCCCACTAATTTGAAAAAGCAAAGATAATAAGCAAATTATGTCAATTTCATCTTATCGTTGTAGGTTTAATTTTTATGAATGAAAATTTAAGTTTTAGTTTTAAATTATGTTTTATCATCAATTGGGCCCTCTTGCACTTCTGAAATCAACATTCATTATACATAAAGTATAATGGGCGTTAAAGTATAATCCCAGATATTTTACAACCAAAATTTCCCCCCTCAGATTTCCCTGAGGACTAGGAAACCTGCACGAAATATTGTATCTATGTAAAATATTCTGTACACAAATAGACACAATCTACACAAATATAAACATAAGAAGAACAATATTTAAAATGGTTAGAAACACTTGTTTTATATATGAAACTAAATTTACGAATCACTTTGATTTTGAAATTCAGAAAACTAAAATAATTAAAAAAAGCAAGAATGATTTCACTAAATTTGAATTGGTTCAGAAAATAAGCAAAATAGAAAAATGTATGCTAGAGAGTCATAAAATTTATTTCATTAAGCTAATTATAAATATAAAATTTTAATAAAAATCCGCTGCATTCATATATGTGCGTGACATAAATTAAAGCGTGATATAGAAGCCATAATTCGCAATATAAGCTGAGTAAGCTGCCCAAAATACTTGAAAAGTGAATTATTACGTAAAATTTTATTTAAAAAACTAATGACTGATTTAAAAAAAGATTAGAACTGGTGCAAAAAGTGAAAAATATTATAAATGTGTATCAAAAATATGTATATGGTTGAAAATATTCAGTTGCAAAAATTAAAAAAAAAAAAATCTTTAACCTTTGACGCTAAAACATAGATAAAGTTACGTGTATATGCGTTACATAATTAAATATGGAATTATTATAAACATGTTTTAGCTTACATTTAAAAAAGACAAAAATAATGTTCTAAATTATGCAAACTTTCATTGGAGAAGAATTTGTTTTCACGAATTAAAGGAATTAATAGCAGTTTAAGAATTTAAAAACGTTTACCTTAAAATAATTTATTAAACCAAACTCGATTGTTAAAATTTAAAATTATAAAATTTTTTTAAATAACAAATGTTTTCGAAACTATTAAAACCTTTCAAACGCGGTTAATCTCAAAAGCCTTAAATAGATTTAATATAGAAAAATGATGTTTAAACAATGAAAGCCCTGATCCCAGCAAGGATTTTGATAGTGATAAATTTTATTACTGTTAATGGTTTAATTTACAAATTTGCAGTTAACACATAACAAGGAACAGAGGAAAGTTAGATATCTGCAATATTAATTCCTATGAGTAAAAGGAATTCCATTTGATGTATTTTACTTTTTTATATATAAGTATAAGGTTTTGACAAAATTTCGAAAGATACTAAGTATTTTTTTACCATCTTTGAAAATTTGATCAGATATTTTCGAAATACATTGAATACTAAAGGCAATGATTTTGCCCGAAGCAACTGTTCGACTAAAAGTGTGATTTGTGAAATTTTAGTTCAGATTAAGCAAAAATTGTTCTAAGCAATGTTGCGATAAGCTTTAGCAAAATTGTAATAGCATAGTTTCATACAAAAGAATATTAGCAGATATAGGAATATTAGCTTTCAACGTAAACTTAAACGCATAGGAATATTTTTTGAGGCAGATGTTAAATATGATATCGTTTATCTGAATATTACATTCTTAAATTCTACGCAATTTACATAAATATATATAAGCAATTTTTTATTTATTTTTCTTTTTTTGCGCAAACTTTCTATGAAAACATGTTTCTGGTGTATTTTCCCATATGATCTTTAATGTAATAAAAATATTCGCGTGTAACTACTTTAGAATATAAATGGACAACTAAATGTGGAAATTTTCAAAAAAGAAAAATAATAAGCTGAAATATATATTAAGAATAATATGATTAAAGTAGTTTACGTCAGTTCTTAAAGCTTTCAATTTTATACAATCCCATAAAATTGTGCATTTTCTTTTGATTTTATAATATTGATCCTTTTTATTATATTGATCCTTTTGATTTTAAAATAGTTAATATACTCAGTGTTACGAGTTAAATTTTTCTTACAGAAATACCTAATTTTGAAATGTTACTATTAATATAATTGTGTTGGGTTCCATTTATTTTCTTAGAATTAAAATTTTAAAAATAGAAAAAAAATAACTGAAAACTTATTTGAAGATAAAAGCTACAAAATAAAATTATCTGAAAAATAATATTTTTCGGTTTTTAAAAATATTTAGCTATTTTTATTCCAAAAGCAATTTCTAGCACTTTTTAAGTAATTTCATAAATCTAAAACATTTTTTTTAAAAAGAAAGAAAATTCGCATTTTTTGTAAAAATCCAAACAGATGTGAAAGAAATAAAATAATAAGATGGAAAAAAAATTATATACTCGTTTAAAAAAAATATTATTGTCAGGCCATATCGTTTAATAATTTACATCACAATTTCGTAACATGAATTTTTGATGAAAAAAAAAGTTAATTATTAAAATTAAACTAGAAAGAAAAAACCTCTTTTAAAATATATACGCGTGTACCTTAAATAAAAGAAGAATTCGAAAGCGATTTCATTATCTGCCGAAATTTATGCAACAGCGAAAAAAAAATTAAGAATTAGAAAAAATTTTCAGCTAACAAGAAAATTATTAGATCTTTAATAAAGATAAAATTTGGTAAGCTATTACTGGCAATCTACAAAGCTAGAATTCGGAAAGAAAATAATAATAATAATAATAATAATACACTGCAAAAAAGTGTTGATTTTACAGTATAATACTGGTATCCCAGCTGCCAGTATTATACCGTAAAATTAACAGTAATAAACAGTAAAATAATACGCTGCCGCGCATGCGCGGTAGCGTATTACTGCGTATTATACTGTTTATTACTGTTAATTTTACGGTATAATACTGGCAGCTGGGGTGCTAGTATTATACTGTAAAATCAACACTTTTTTTGCAGTGTAATAATAATGAAAAGAAAATTAGCATTTTTTTTATTCCAAAGAAAAATGAAAGAAATAAAATGATAAAATGGTAAAAATTTATATACTCGTTCAAAAAAATATTATTCTCAGGCCAAATCGCTTAATACTTTACATCACAATTTTGGAACATAAATTTTCAAAGAAAACAAGTTGTGTGTTAAAATTAAGTTAGAAAGAAAAAAAAAATCCGTTTAAAATAGATACGGGTGTACCTCAAATAAAATAATAATAGTTCCCGTGCGTTTTCATTTTCTACAGAAATTTATGCAACAGAGAAAAAAAAAAAGAATTAGGAAAACAAATTCAACTAACTGAAAATAATTACATTTTTATAAAGCTAAGATTTGATAAGCAATCTACAAAGCTAAAATTTTCTAATAAAGCATTGTGAATATAAAACCTATAGCTAGGTGAATGTATTTTCTAAGTAAGCTGAAATAATAAGCGTGACATAGCGTGAGCGTTCTTCAATCACATTCGCTTTATGAATTTGGTGCGCTGAAAGAATTTTTGTACAACCTCTGGATACCCCTTCATTTCCTAGATAGCCTTCTGTAGAACGAACGCTGTGCCTGCTCCTAATGCGCTGAAGATGACGGGATAATTTGGGAAATCGCTTCAAAACTGAAATAAAACACTTACAGCAAATTAACAGGAAGCAAAAATTGTTCAGTAGAGTGCAGATAAGATAAATGTGCAAAAATACAATTTGAATCGTAACTAACGTAAAATCTGAAGTATGAATTCTCTGTTAAAATCTACATTTTCGTGCAACTGGCTTAGACAACTATAGGAAATTTTAATTACAATGTTTATCATCTCCCAACTTTCTAGGTAAACAAGATGCGATTATAGCTTTGTGATCAAATAAATGTCAATTCCCATTATCAGGAAAAGCACGACCATTCACATGTCTCTATGATCCAGTTCTGAAGTAATGCAGTTGCATGAGCATATAGATGGCCAGATTTATATACTTGCTTGCTCATAAATATGATAGTATCCAATCTATATTATGTTAATTTTTAACACCTAAGAATTATAGATTTCAAGTAATAATAATAATATTTAGTCATATCACATTTGAGATTTTCACAAAAAATTACTCAGTTTGCGTAATATTAGTACTAAGAGCATTTAACTGCTTGTGTATGTGACTAAAAATTTATTGAATATTTAGTACTGTCTGGAGAATCGATAACAGTACACTTTCCGTTATTTTTCAATAATATATTATTTTGCAGATTTTGATTTTATACGTCATTTAATCTGGATACCAATTTTTTATGTCTTAATTTATGCTTACGCCCTTTACATTGCATTATGATAAGGAGTTACAAATGTATATCGGTATTTATTAAACCAATTTTTGCTTTTTTTAATTAAATTTTTACTCAATCAAAACTTAGCATGTGAAGAATACGCAGGTGTTTATTTAATTCACAGTGTGGTATAACTTTTGTAACTCTATTGAAATGCTTAAAATTTTATCCAACCAAAGCAAGCTTGTTTGATTTGTAATCACTCGCAGATACTATGATTGTATAAAAAATCATGAATGAAGAAATGTTAGTGAGAGCATAGTGTAATCTCACATTTTGTTTTAAAGAGATATGCTATTCAAATGCAAATTCACAAATTAATTCTGTTTTAAAACACCAGTCAACATCACTCTACCTTCAAATAGAGGATTGTCAAATATATAGAAATAATTAACATGTTGTTTTCAATATATTTTTATACCTATTCGTCTTAAGGGTAAAAAGCAATATTTAAGACCCTTCATTTAAAAACAAAGTTGAAAGGACACAAAATAATCATTAAGTAAATTGTGTACATTCTACACCATTCACTTCATTCTACATCATTCTACACCATACTACATTCCATACAAAAGAGAAACTTGTTATCAATTTTAATAATTTTGTTTCTCAAAAAGTTTCAAACTAATTATTTCCAATATAATCAACGATAGTGTACATATTTTTCATGAAAATACGATGCATTTGTTTTTTCAAAACGAGTTTTAAAAAAAACTTAAAAAAGCAAATGAAAATTGCACGATAAATGATTTTATCCATAAAAAAAAAATAATAAAAAAAAAAGAATAAAAAAAAGAATAATAAAATAAAATAAAAATAAATAAATAAGAATATGATCCGCCAACTAAATAAAGTAAACATTTATAAATGCCAAATAAATCTGTATACAAATTTATATTTTATTTTTATTAATAAAAATATTAGCTTTCATCTCTCCGTCTCCGCACGGGACCTTTTTGACTTTTAACATTTATTGGAAATTTTGCAATTTTCATGTTATTATTGTTGCTATTATTGTTGTTAAGCATTTAGAATTCATTTTTTCATCTTAAATTATCTAGTGTTGATTCATTGATTTATTAAATTTTTTTTTTTCAAAAATACAACCAATATCTATATACATTTTTTAAACTCCAAATCATAATAAATATAGTAAAAAACATAAAGTTTCATATGCATAACATATTAAATGATTATAATTATGATCATTCTATTAAATATAAAAAATGCTATTATTTAAAATAAATAAAATTTTATTTTCCTCAAAAGAAAAAAAAAAGAAAAGAAAAGAAAAAACGAATTTTTTTTCATCGTAATATGATGCGCAGCCATCTTTGCGCTGAAGCTGCTATTATTTATGACGTAATGCAGTATGTACTACAAAAAATCAATATAATATTTTCTTACGGATGTGGCTCCATCTATTATTTGTGGCGAGATTTAATAAAATATTCCAGATTTCAGCTGTGTATATAAACATTTCATAAAATATTTTTCTTTAAAATGAAAATATTTTAATCATTAAGTCAGACAGTTAATGAAAAATATACGATAAAGGATAAATATGTCATTAAGTACCAAACTTCTGCTACACATAACATCTTTTCTATTACGTGGTTTTTATCTATTTTAAAGTGTGGGAAAAAAAAAATCTATAATAATGGAAGCCATATACTTATGGCCTCTGATATTTAAAACTTTATTGCTCGGACTCAAATTAAATTTTATTACTGAATAAAAATATTTTAAATATAATATTTTTTTTTTTACTTTGACAAAGGAAAAACAAAAGTTGCATGATATGAAATATTTCGCGTATTAACACAAAGTATTTTTTATGTTCACACATATAGTTTCAATTAACAATTTTAAATATATTTAAATTAAAAAATGAAATATTGACACTGAAAAAAATACATGAGTAAAGTTAGTAATCATATTACAAAAGATGAACATATATATTTTTTTAATTTTGTGCTGATAAAATATCTACAGGGTGTTTCGGTATAACATTTACAAAGTGGTAAGGTACACTACAACTAACAATTTTTGTATCGGAAACCAGGGTCGCAATCTACTGATTCAGCAAAATTACAGGGTGCTTCACTTCAATCTGAGATCGGAATTTTGGTCATAACTTTAACAACAAGGAAGATATTTTAACGATATTTGAAACAGAATTAATTTGTGGTGTGCAAAATATGGTAAAATCACGAAAAGTGATAGAAGTGCACCAGTAATTTGGTCGGTGCATCGTATGTAATATCAGTTGTATTCTGAAAAATGGATCATCTAATGTAGCACAGATTGGACGCGGGTGGTTGCCACTTCCACTACATTAAATGAGACAAGATATTACGAGAGGGGTGAAAGTGGCCACCATCCGCATCCAATCAGTGATAAATTAGAGGATCCACTGTTGGGAATGTAAATTGACATTACATACTGTGCAGCGACCTAATTACTGTGCACTTCTTTATCTTTTCGTGATTTCATCACATTTTGCACACAACAAGTTAATTCTGTTGTAAATATCGTTAAAATATCTTCATTATTGTTAAAGTTATAGTCAAAAATCCGGGTTCAAATTGAAGTGAAACACCCTGTAGTTTTGACCAAATGAATAGATTGCGACCCTGGTTTCCTATATAAAAATTGTTTGTTGTAGTTTGCCCTACTTTATCTTACTCACCTCTATAATGAAACACACTGTATATCTTATTCCTTTTTTTATCTATGAAAATTAATTAATTTAATTTTGATCTTATTAAAAAAATATCACTTTTATGTTTGGAAATAATGATAAATGTAAAAACATTTCATACTCAGCTTTGAATAAGTAATAACACATCTATGTTTTCTTCACATTTCTTTATTGAAATACTTTCTAGATTTATTTTCTCTTATATCACTACATAATAACGCACACGTTGAAATTACACATTTTTGTAAACGCATCAAAGTTCATTTCTGAGTACGTTTTCTTGAAAAAGTGAAGAATGTATAAATGACAAAAATTGATTGAAATTTCATCGTGAACTAGGAATCCTGCAATTAATTTAGACTATTACTTATTTTTGCATTTATTTCTATATGTTTCATAGAAAGAAAAAAATTGTTAAAATATAAAAAACAATAGAAAAATTTTAATATTGTGTGACAAAATTAATCTTGCAAAAATAATTTCGCCACAATTATGAAGTCCCATATTTTTGCTTCTTTATACTTCTTATTACTTTGTCTCAAGGGGGAGCGGGTGGGGGATAGAGTTTTAACAACAAATGTGATTAACTTTTATGAATTCTGAATTTTTTGAATGTTTGTTTGTTTGTTTGTTTTTCAGGTATAATCGAGAAAGCAGTGAAAGAAGAAAAGGCGACTTTAAAAATATGGTACCTGGACTCCAAAATCGTGGCAAAGCTATTTTTGCAAAATTAGTTTTGTTGTACAACATTAAAACTTTTGTTTTTGTTTTTTATAATTTAAGAAATTATATTTTTTATTTCTATTAAGCATAAATAAATAAATGCAAAAATAAGTAATAATCTAAATTAACTACAAGCTTCCTAATACACGATCACACTTAAGTCTTTCTTTTTTCTTTTTTTCTTTTTTTTTTTTTTTTTGTTATTTAAAACCTTTTTGCTCACCTTAAACATATTTTACTTTCTTTTCCTATTCTCTAAACTATTTACCATCCATCTATCAACATCTTTTAAATTATTACACATGGCAGGCATTTTTTCTTCACCCCTACCGCGATGAAAAGGGTTTTATGATGTCCGAAGTTGGTCTTTCCGAAAGACCTGTGCCAGTAAAACTAATTTTACAGCAATGGTACTTTAAATGGAGAAAATCTGGCATACAACATAAAAAAAAAAAAAAAAAAAAAAAAAAAAATAGTCATTATTATTTTATCCAAAATTAGAATTGGATTGTTTAGGAAATGAAGGAGATCTATCGATGGCCTATACGCTATCATCCACTGACATTTATTAACTCTCTCATTCACGAATCTATGGCCTATGCGTCATATGCTCCTCATGGTCTATGCGCCATATGCGTATAATGCGCCTTATGGCCTATGCGCCCGATGCCTAATCTATAAATTTTAAAATCTATGGCCTATGCGCTATCATCCACTGACATTTATTAACTTTCTCATTCACGAATTATTTTTTAAAAATCCATCTTTAAAATGGTATAATTGAAATGCTTTTCTAGGCTGCGTATAAAAAAAGTAATTTATACCAAATATGAAGCCTTGATGTTCAATAAACTCTGTCAATCAAAACAAAGTATAGACAAAGACCGGCTTTAAATCACTCTTTTTTTTTTCTTTTAGTGACTTAAATTAGGAACCTCATTTGAGGTATTCGTAAGTGAGAGGGTTCAAGATGATATTGTTAATTAATATTATCCAACGAATATAAATAATTTACCTCTCCGTGAATATACTAACACTTTTTCGTTTCAGCAACTTTACTTCATTTTTTTAATTTTTCATTTTTTTAATGTAATAATTAAATTTTCAAATAAATATTATTATTTCTGTTGTTATTGTTGTTTTTTACACATTTTACAAATTTAAAATGAAAAAAAAATGTTTGTAGAAACTTAAATTGTTGAACTTTTTTACAAACGAACAATATTTACTTTGGTAAGATTTTAATCTGACACCAAGTATAACTTCTTTCTTAAAGAACAAGTGACAAACTTTAAATCTTTGAAAGAAAAGTTTCAGTCGTTCCACATGGCTAAACCCTCTTTCTCTGTCAATTATTGTTTAATATTTTAAAATAAAACACATTTTTCCCTTTTAGAATAAAAAGGATTTTCTTTAAGTTTTCTTCTCTTTTCATATATATTGCATAAATAATTTTATATAATGAAAATTTCAATAAAACTGCTGAATAAATTATAGGTTTTAATTCAGTATATGGATTTCTGAATAATTTTCTCTGTACGCTTATTCATTAAAATTTTAATAATTTTAATTTTTACATTCACAGATAATGGGACTTGTAAAAGGGGTTATGACATCCTTCTAAACAAAAATTGAAATCGTACTTTTTTACAATATAGTTAAAATATCTTTATCTGTGAAGTGTGCTTTTTTGTTTAATATTTCAAAGCAAAACACATTTTTTTTTCCTTTTTGAATATTAAAATTTTCTTTTAATTATTTATTTGATTTATCTGTTGTTATATATTTAATTTTTCCATGAAAAATTTAATAACCATTGGCTAAATCGTAATTTTAACGGAATCTCTCAGTTTCCAATTTCTCAAGATTTAATTTTGTTGGTTAAATATTTATTTATAATCTTTTAAATTGAAGAATTAAAAACAAAAACACCACTTGTTCAAATTTCAAAATTTTCTGAAAGATAAAAAAAGTTGCTGCACAAGAGTTGCTTTTCGGAAATAACATAAACTATCTCACCACATAAACGTGAGCCTGAGCATGGGTTTTTCCTTAGTTAAGCGGCTGTTTCACTCATGCGAAAACACCCAATCACTAATGTTAAACATATGGGAGAGTTATTTTAAAATATCTCGTTTGCATGTCAATACTTTTAAATGATTTTTTATTTATTTATTTATTTATTTATTTATTTATTTTTGCATTGAATAGCTGAGTTTGATCTCTACAAAAGTCGTTTTTTAGCACTTTCCAACCTAGTTGAAAAGTGCTTATGACTTCGGTTTGTCTGGCCGTATGGCCGTCTGCCGTATGGCCGTCTGCCGTCTGCCGTCTGGCCGTCTGCCGTCTGGCCGTCTGTCCGTGCTCTAACTCCCATAAATATGCTCGGATTGCTCTGCAATTTTTATATGTTATTGCCGTTATCTATAGCATGTTCCCTATTTCAACGGAAGTGTGTAGCACTTATAGTTTTATTACAGGGACACTCAAAAGAATTCCGTTACATTGCGGTCTATGGGGAAAAATCATTTGCGGTTTATTTAAATAATGTTTCAGTATTTTAAACGCATTAAAATTTATATATATCACTAAGGTGCATTAGAAGAAGCTTAATATGGAATATGGTGTGCATAGCACTTATAGTTAATTTACAGGGACAGTCAAAAGAATTCAGTTACATGACGTCTATGGAGAAAAATCGTCTGCGGTTTATTTAAATAATGTTTCACTATTTTAAACGCATTGAAATTTATATATATATATCTAAGGTGCATTACAAGAGGCTTACTACAGAATAGTGTGTGTATAGCAGTCATCGTTCATTTACAGGGACACACAAAAGAATTCTCTACTGTCTGTTAACAATAATTCCTGGAAGTGCGTTTTAAGTTACTAAACGCGATTTTAATTTTAACTCGCTTTTTGTCTATTACGTGGTGTGTATAAATTCTGTAGATCCTATACAGGGCAGCACAAAAGTTAGCGAACACATTTCCGTTTATTGACAGAAACTCCAGAAAGACAATTTTAAACTGTGCTACGCGTTATCTAACTAAACTAAAATTTAGCATCCTAGCATATACAAATCTATAGATCATATACAGGGCTGAATAAAAGTATTCGGATATTTTTCCGAATATTGTATCTGTTGGAAATTCCTGAAATTATGTTTTTAAATATGTTATGCGTTTTCCAAATTGTTTAATTAGATGTTATCTTTTAGCTTATTAAACGGTATGTTTTGTAAAATTATTTTGGAAGCGTTGGAAAGTGCTACATAATCTATGCTTGACGCATGATTTTTCGTTCTTGTTACTTTTTAGATTGTGTTTGCACTTCCGAAACTGGTTACGAAAGGGAAAATATCCTAATAAAAAAAAAATGCAAACAAAATCGATAAAATAAGAAACGTGCTTTGTAGAGATTGACCTCAGCTATGCAATGAAAAAATATTGAAATACAAACGAGATATTTTAAAGGAACTCTCCCACAGGAAGGATTAACATTAACGAGGGAGTGTTTTCGCGTAAGCGAAAGCATCGCGCATCGCGTAAGCGTGGCCGTCAATACTGCTGCGCTGTTATTACCGTCGAGAACTGTGCAGTGCTGTTAGAGCAGTTTCGTGATTTCCGGACAAATACTGTTTTTGTTTTGTATACTTCAATCGTTTTAATGAAGGAGGTATTATCTATATTGGTGTGAATAATTATCCTGAACGAATTAAATAGCACTGTCAGCGGTTGCACAAACCAACACCTCATCGAGTTCACAACTGAAATTCCGAGATTATATAGAACTCGATTAGCATATTAAAATACAATTGGTCTGCCAAGTCATATTCTTGTGGAAAACCACCTGCCGACCCAATTTTAGTATTTGATTGGTAGATTCCAATTGAGTTTTCTAATGAAATTCCTGCATCAGACTGCATAGTACAATGGGAACTACTCCCGTCAGTGAGGCGCAATTTCATTAGAAAACCCAATGGGAACTTACCAATCAACCACTAAAATTGGATCTGTAGGTGGTTTCCACCAAGATAAGACTTGGCAGACCAATTTAATTTTAATATGCTAATCGAGTTCTATCTAATCCTAAAATTTCAGCCGTGAATTTGATGAGGTGATGGTTTGTGCAGCCACCGCACTGTCTAAAAATTTTCATGAAGGTGCTTATACACAAGCATAATTGTCTGCTATTTTAATAATGATGTGTATTTAGAATTCGAGTTGATAAGTAATGTAAAGTTGATGCTTACACTCACACATGATGGGGCTTGTGCAAGGGGTGATGACATCGTCCCGAAAAGGGGCGTCTGTGATGTCCTCGAAGTTCATGATAAACATGCTGATCTCTCCTTCTTCGTTTCTTATAGGGGCCGTCACCTGGCTGCACAAAAAGTTGGTCCCTGAAATTAGAAAATGTTCGTTGTGGTGAGACTTCTCATTCATTATCAGATTCATCGAAAATGATTATGATGTAATTAGAGATGATTTTTACATGCAAACGATAACAAAAGCGCTGAAAAAACTGTCGTCAATCATTAAGTAAATAATAAAAGTTTTGAAAAGATACTATTAGAAAAACAACAACAAGGGCTTACGTTTCGGACTAAAAACTAACCCAGTCTTCATATCAGATTCAGGAACACCGATCGGTACATACATCACCCAGGGTTTCTCGCTACGTAATTTGCACAACAACATTGTTTTTTTCTTTTAAATGTTATTATTTTTATTTATAACTATTGAGTTGTTTAAAAAGTAAACTTTTTACTCATTAAAACTAATGAAAATTTTTGCATATTATATAATCGTTTTATTTAGTTACATATTTGACAATTTTTCTATGAAACATTTTGCAACCGTGTTGTTATTTTGCGGCTTACTCCAATCAATACCTTTGTTTAGTTTCAACTGACCTTTCAGAAGGTAAGGCATCTTTAATATTTAAACTGTCAGAGCGAAATTTTGCGAAGACTTGGCACAAATATTCTGTTAACACATCTGCACCATGCACTTTTGTAAATTTTTATTCCTTGCGAAACCTTTTTTTACGTTCTCAAAAAAAAAAAAAAAAAATTAAAAAAAAAAATTAAAAAAAAAAAAAAAATTTCGAATATGCTTTTTTGTTATTTTCTTTTATTCATTTGACACAGGCTTTCTACCCCCAAAAACGTCGCCATAGAAAGAAAAAAAACATAAACACCTTCCAACATAGTTGAAAAGTGTAAGGTAAAGCTAGGATAGTCTGCGCACAATTCAAAAGAATAGCAATAAAAAAATCTAAATATTAATTTTTTGCTAAACTGTCCATGAATAATTTTTACTTCATTTGTTTTTTATGCATTTCCATTGCTATTTTGTTGTTATGTTGCAATTTAATAGAACAGTTGTAATAAAAGCAAGAATGTTATTTTGCGCAATCTCTCCTTACAGGGTTGGTGTGATTGCGCACATGGGCAGGAGAGATTGTTACTAATAATCACTACAATTAAATTGTTAACAATAATAATTACACTTAAATGACATTGCTGTAAGGTTTTTGTGAACAAATATTATTGTATTAGGAGTGAATATTTCAAACTAATGATTAAAGAATCAGAAAAGAAAATAATTTTAAAAACGATTACAAAATTTTAATTAAAGAAAAAAAAATTAAAGAATCAGAAAAAGCAAGTCCAGATAAGATTACAAAATAAAATTGTTACTTAGGAACACGTTTAACTTAATATTAGTCCATTTTCATTTTTAATTTTTTATGCAAATTTACCAATAAGCTGCGTAATCTCTCCTAGCACAGAAACTAACGGGAACACTGCGTCATCTCTCCTAAGTAGCAGATGCGCAAACTCTCCAATTTCGGTAGGAAAGATTGCGTGACAATTTATTTAAACATGACCTCTTCTAAAATGAACCATTGATGTTCACATTGTTAGTCTATATTAGTAGATCTAGATTAGTAGATCTTAGACGCTCAAAGCTATCAATGTGCACTTTCAAGTAGACACTCCACTACTGTTGTTGTACATCTACCTGGAGTCGCTGTGCGCTCACTCTACTCCTTCCCCCGAACCTCTAAGTGCGCAATCTCTCCAACCGCGTCATCTCTCCTGGCTTTACCTTATATGAATTCAGTTTGTCTGACCGTCTGTCCGACTATCCGCGCCGTAACTCACGTAAATATACTCGGATTGCTATGTAATTGATATATGTTATTGAGGTTTACTATGGCATGTTTGGTATTGAAAATGAAGTGAGTTGCATCTGTATTTCGTTTATAGGGACACTCTAAAGAATTTCGATACATTATGTCCCATGGGAAAAATCATTTGCAATGTATTTTAATGATGTGAGACTATTTCAAACATATTGAAATTGATATATGTCAGTGAGGTGCGCTACAAGAGATTACTGTAGAATATGGTGTGTATAGCATTTATCGTTCATTTACAGAGGCACACAAAAAAAAAATCGGTTACACTACTGTCAATGGGCGATAATTTCTAGACGTGCGTTTTCAATCGTGGTATGGGTTTTTAAATTTAACTATTTTTTTGTGTATTACTTGGTGTGTATAAAGTCAAAAGATTATATACACGGCGGCACAAAATAATTCGAGTACATTTCCGCTTATTGGCGGAAAGTGATGAAGAGGAGTTTTCAACATGTTATGCGTTTCTTAACTGAATATATATATTATATACAAAAGAATTCGGTATTTTTTCGCCTATAGATAGTGATTGCTGATATTGGTTTTCAAATATGTCCAAATTGTTTACTTCGGCATCATCTTTCACATTATTAAACGGTGAAATTTTGTTATAGTATTCTGAATGTGTTGAAAAGTGTTTCATAATCTATGTTTGAGGCATGATTTTCCTTTGTTGTCTATAAATAAGAATTGAAATGACAGTTGCCAAAAGATATCGAATGATTAAAAATGGCTGCCTTTTAACGAAGGCCAATAACTTCATTGTATACAATGATAGGAAGGAACAATTTGGAAACAATACAAAAGAAATTATTTTTTGTTGCTGTTTCCCTTTTATCATGCGGTAACCGCATGAGACATGAGTGATTACAAATATGTCACAGTGTGGATTTCTGGCATGAAATGGACTACTGCTTGGATATCGCTGTGTAACCAAGAAGATTCAGATGCAAGAAATTTCACTTGAGATTAGCTCCGAAAAATGTTAACATTTAAAAAAGTAGAGAAGGAAATAAAAAAAGAACAATTACGTGTCATATTTGTATGGTTAACAAATGATGTTGAGGTTGTTACATGAGATGCTAGAAATATCCTCCCTGAGTTTTCAAACACACTTGAACATGAATGGCTGAAGCTGAATTCTTTTTTACAGACAGAGTATAATTTCACAAAAACTGCCTCCAAATTGATCAGATTTGATACCTCTTTGTTATGGAATCACCTAAAGAGGCCATGTCTACATGAATAAACCATGCACATTGGATGACTTACTCGAGAACATCGGGTAGTATATATAGGTGGTGGCAGCAAAGGTTCGGGCAGCTACTTTCAGAGACATACATACAATGTCATTATCAGCTTTGTTTAGAAGCTCAGAGAAGACATTATCAGCACCTCATGTGACAGCCTCCTTTCTTAAACATACAGCTATGACATGTATAATTGTTCTTATTTTTATTTCCTCCTGTAATCTTCCTAAAACCTACATTTTTCTATGCTAACTTCATGTTTAACGCCTTGTAGAATAGTTATAAATTCAAACAAAACTTTGAACTTCCATTTATATTTTATTCTGTTCAAATCATTTTTTTTCTATCGTTTCACAAACTGCAAAACTCCAATTTAGCTGGATAAAAAGTAAAATTTAAATGTGTTTCAATATACAACTTAACTTGTATAATTGGTCTTTAATAACTGTCAAGTTGAGAAAAAACAATAGTTGCAATGTATGCACTGCAAATAGAGGCGTCTTAAATTCGGACACATATGTGTCTGAAAAAGCAATTCAGACACTTAAGTGTCTGAATGTGAAATTTCAGACATCATAGATGTCTTAATTTAAGACACATAAGTGTCTTACTGTGACCAGGGTACAAAAGAACTGAGAAAAATGTCTGAATAATGACGATATGTCTGAAATTAAGACATTCAGAAATTCAGACACTTAAGTGTCTGAAGGAATTTACTACATATGTAACATTTCGCACGGCTGTCCACCAAACTTATCGAATTTATAGCGTAGTTAAATTACACTTGTCTTAAATGTCTTTAATGTTATAAGATGTGTATAATAAAGATAATGGCAAGGCAAACTTCTACAGAAAAGTCACTGCAGGGTACCGATTTCTGTTTTTACTAGAATAATGTTTATGCCTTTCAGAAAGTTCACAAAAAAATGAAGTATCAGTTTCAGTATATATTTTACTTTATTGACGAGTAACATATAACTCTCTTAGAGCATTTAAAAAAAAAGAAGAAGAAGAAGACTTTGAAAAACGATTTTTTAAAAAGAAGTTTGCTTTTTCTTCTTTTTTTTAAAAAAAACAAAAGTGTAAAGAAATACTTTATAATTCCATTTTAAAAAATAAACATTTAAATTCATGGCTGTACTGAAAGTGTGTACGTTGTTTGCAACGAAGTTATTGACATCTGTAATGAGAACAATCAATTTTTTAATCATGCGGTGTTTTGACAAAATGTTTAAAACAGTGGCACTACACGACCAGCGGATTGCATGGGATTTTCGAGTTCAATTTTTGCGGCTTTGCATATAGGGCTCATAAAATATATAAATGACTATAAATATGTAGATGGATAGAGATTTTGATTTTTTTCTTTTTAAGAGCTCGTGGTTGTTTTAAAATTTTATGCAATAAAAATTTAATTAAACAGACAATCATACGATACATACATTTAGAACTTAGCGGCAGAATATGTTCGGAATTTAGCATCCTGTATAAAAAAGATTTCGAGCATTTTTAGTTCAACATATTTATCTCAGATGAAGTTTAATCTATGGAATTTAATCTATTGAATATAATCAAAAATAAATACTGGTCTCGCCTGACGAATAAAATCTGCGAATCTCGTTAAAAAAGTTATGTAAGGTTTGGACAATAAGTAGGTTACTAAAGTTTTAATTTTATTATTCAAAAATTAATTATATCTAATACTTATTACTCTATTTTACACGTAACTCAATGATGATTAATTCATAATACAACATTATTTTTATGTTTGCTCTGTTTTGAAACATAAATGAAGCATTTGCAAAACGGGTTGTCCAATATTGGGAAAACATTGCTGGAAAAGATAAAGCCGTTAACCCTTTTCGAAAGGAACAAAATTAACAATACAAAACAATAATCTTCTAATTATCTGTAAAAGAGAGTAATAAGTATTAGGTATAAATGATTTTCTAATAATATAATTAAAACTTTAGTAACCTTACTTTTTGTTCAGACACTTTGACACCCTGATTTCCACTGATTTTTTCGAGTATTATAAAGCAGGTTTTTTTTCTTTTATTTTTTTAACAAAACTTTTAATTCCCAGTCTCTTTTCTTTTTTCATATATATTAAATATATAATCTTATTAATATGCATTAATTTAAATGTTTTAGCAGATGCACGAGTCAAGTAGAAGAGGTTCTCTTGTGGTGTAGACTTAGATGGTGTGCGACCTTCAGGCTTTTGAATTCCGCTCTTTTATTTTTCCATCTCTCTTAAATATTTAATAAGTCCCTACAATCAAATGCCTTAGGACGATTTTGGACTTTTAATTTTAGAGTATTAGTAGCACCATAGGATGTCGCATGTTATCTCTAAAGCAGATTATATTTTTCCACTGTTCTAAATTGTTTGGGGCTGCGCCTCATGTTTTCGGGCGTCGTCTTCAAGGAGGGAAATTTGTTTCCCTTTATTACCAAAATCGGTAAGTTTTATCTTTGAAAGACTAAGGTTTGTACTTCATTTATGTTAAGACTTGGGATTTTCTATGCTCAGGTAATGTATCTCCTATCTGAAGGCAGCTCGATTTTATTTTAATCGCTCTTGTAGAAATCTCTACCGTGACTTGAATACCAAAAGGTCAAAGTGTTCAAAATATGAGACATTGTCTCAAGTTAGGCATTGTTCTCCCAAGGTGAAGGTTATGCTTTTGTCATTTTTTTTCTCAAATGTTTTCATGTTTTAGACCATGTATAATATATTCCTCTGAAGTTTACACACTTTTTTTTGTTTCTATAAGCCGAAATTGCTACACTTTTGTTCTGTAATTTTTCTACATTTAAATGTCCCTTTGTTTCTCCTTAAAATATGTAATACATACACAATTTCTTAGTCAGCCAAAGGAACTATTTCCATACGTATACTTTCGTTTTTCAAGTTTTGTTCCTACTCTTCCTAGTCTTTAATCGTTTGGATTTGTTAATAAAGAGCATATTCTGACGTGCCTTAATAGAGTACTTGACTGCAAAAGTCATCAAGTGTTCATTAACCATTCTTAGATTTAACAACGTTGTTCAGAATAAGTAGAATTCTTTAAAAAAGAAATGAAAATTTGTTTTTTACCAGAAAACGTGGCCTGGGATTTTGTAATGGAGACTGTAACCTTAATTTTGATGAGTAAATTAATTGATTTTCTCCGTTTTCAGTTGTTTATTGTGTCGAAACATTTTGAAAAAAATATTTAACCTGTCCCATGTTTGTAATAAGGAACTTAAACAAAAGACAAGTGGAAAAAATTAGGATGTCCCAAGTTAGGTTGCCCAAGCCAAAATTGGGGCAGGAGCCATTTTATTTGTTTTTAGGTATTAAACGAGATACTAAAAATTTTTAATTTTAAGTAAACGTTGTGCAGATACTCTATAAAACATGGGCATTTTTTTAAAGCTTCTACGCTTTATAAAAGGTCGATTCCTCAGTGCAAAGTTTCAAATTGTCCCAAACATAGGCGTTTGACTGTATTTTTTGTTTCTCTTCATTTTTAGAGTGATTAATAGTCGTTGTTTTATCTCTTCTAGCAAAGTTCTCTCATACAATACGTTTTGCAAATGCTGAATTTTTTTTTGAGCTGATGTTTTAAAACAAAGAGCAAACACAAGAAAAACGTTGTATTATGAATAGCAAATAACTAAATTAGCTGTAAAAAAGAGTAATAAGTATTGGACATAATTAATTTCGTTATAATAAAACTAAAACTTCAGTAACCTTACTTCTTGTTCTAACCTTAATTTTAATTTTATAATAATTACGTGTGTACATATTAAATACTACTAAAATTTACATTTAATAAATTTATTTATAATTGCATTAAATATTAAATTATCAACATTGGTTAAAAATTACTAATTATGTATTAATAATTACTTTATATTAGTAATTCATTATAATGTATGTACATATTTATGACTGATGCAAAGATATAAACGCTACCCTCGAATTTATTTCGCTGCAAGGTTTTAGATTTTACGGAAATTTTAGTGAATACACTGGCCTAGAACAAAGTTGGTGGTTAAAAATGCAACAACAAGCATTTGTGGAGAAAACGAAATTATTTTTCGACCAGTCCAATTCTTATTTAAAAGAGATTTTACTGGAGAAAACCAATTTTTCGAAAAATGTACACTGTAAAAAAGACAAATGTTTCTTAATTTAAAAAATATATTATATAACCACGAACAAAAATATAAAATAATCTCATCCGAGTTACGCACGATTCCGAAAAGCATTCTTTATCTTTAGAAATCTAAGAAATCAATACATTTTCGCGATTTAAAGAAGAATTTATAAAAACAAAGTTTCTTTTGCTGCCACTGATTTTCGAGAACGCTTCCGAGTAGTTTTTATTATGTATTAATCAGTTTGCAAGAATGGCTCCACTTTTATACGGACGGCTCCAGACTCTCTTCGGAAGAGAATGCAGGTGCTGGAATCTACTCGGAACTCTTCGCATTTTATGTATCCTGGGAAAAAACACAACACCGTTCGATGGAGAGGTGTAGACTAACTGTATTGCCACACAACAGCTAATTATGCGAGAAAAATATTTCAAAAAAGCAGTTATCTTATCGGATTCAATCTCCGCTATTCAAGCAATAACTTCCTTTAAGATCCCCGACTCAAGAAGAATTGAGGACTGCAGAAAAAATATTAAACAACTAAAAGAGAGTGGAAAGGAAGTGAACTACAATGGATCCCGACCCATTGTGGAATACACGGGAATGAAGCGGCTGAACAACTAGCCAAAAAAGGAACTAAAATAATACAAACACCAAACAACGAAATACCTTTCAATTCAATATCAAGAATTATAAAGAGAAAAATTGATTCTCAATATGAAAGGAGAAAACGAAGTGAAATCGAAAATAAAGAATGGACAAATGCAATATCTCATGTCCCTACAGCAGCAAGAGAACAAGTGTTATTATTTAGACTTGCCACGGGACACGATTATCTACCTAATTACCTTTCCAGATTTGGTATTCTTGAAAGTCCAAATTTCCCTGTTTGTGGAGAGGATGTAATCTTGAATGCACAGCATTTACCACTATGCCCCGCACTATCAAGTAACAGTATATCTGGCAGATATTGTGAGGCCAGGGAACTAATGAGGACCTCAGAACATCAGCCTAATTGATTGATTGTATTCCCTGTTTACAATTGACTTTTTGTTTTCTCTAAAGTCTCTATATGTCACTGTTGTTTCGTTTATTGTTCTGTTTATAGTTCAATTGATTTGGTGGCATATAATAGTGTATAGATGTTTGTCTAAGTACTATTGCTTTGAAATTAAAAAAAAAAATAATCAGTTTGCTCAAACCGAAATATATGTTTTTTGGATGCTATCAATTTACAAGTAAACATTTTCGTACAAGTGGTAAATTCCCAACTGGACGAAAAATGTCCGGGCCAGGATTCGAACCTGGGATCGCTTGACTGAAGCCGCCACGCTCTACCACTGAGCTATCCCGGTCGAATCTGGAGGGCATAATTCATCCAGTTAACCTTATTGATCAAAGCATCTGGTCTGATATTTTAATCAGCTCAACAGAAAAGATCGCAGGTAATGGAACTCCAGTAAACGCTGGATACGTGAATACACTGGATTATTTTAACACAATTATTTCAAATTGGCAAAGTAATCATACAAGTTGTAAATTCCCAACTGGACGAAAAATGTCCGGGCCAGGAGAGGTTCGAATCCTGGCCCGGACATTTTTCGTCCAGTTGGGAATTTACAACTTGTATGATTACTTTGCCAATTTGAAATAACTGTGTTAAAATAATCCAGTGTAAACATTTTCGTGTTCAACAATCATGTTTCACAAACACGCATGATGAATTAACAGCGTTAACGTTAAAATTGATATTATTTTGTTACTCTTGTATGCATAAATTCGGTTACGCAGTTGAAAATGTTTAACTGAGAATTGATAGCATCCTCAAAACCGATATTCCGGTTTGAGAAGACTTTTTAACGCACTATAAAAACTACATCGGAAAAATCAGTGGCAGCAAAAGAAACTTTGTCTTTATAAATGCTTCTTTAAATCTTGAAAATATATTTGTTTTTGATGTTTCTAAAGATAGTGAACGGGTTTCGGAATAATGGGTAACTCGGAAGAGGTTATTGTAGGTTTTCCTTCGTGGTTATGTTATATTTTCTTAGATTAAGAATTATTTGTCTTTTGTTATCGTGTAGACAGCTAATTTAAATCAATGGATTACAAAAACAGTAACTATATATTCGCAGAAATTATTTATGCTTGATTTACTAGATTCAAGCACTCTCAAACAAACAATGTGTCTAATAGATGTGAATTTTCGATTTTACTGTGGGATTTTATATTTAGAATGAATTTTAAATATAATATGTCAGTTTTGTGATTTACTTAATCAAGCGAAAAATATGTATCTTGAATTTTGAATCTTCGATTGGTGATTTCCAAGGATTCTATTTCTATTTCGGATGCATATGCATAATTGCTCTGTTAATGCCAGAAATTCTAGAAACATGCTCGGTGAATACTCTTGGAGAAACCTGTTTTTCAATTGAAATTATTATTTTGTGTATGTTAACGTAGAAAACAAAGTATTTTCTTTTGTTAATACATACACCTTTGAGTTATAGTTTTATTATATTAATTAAACACATTAACAATTGCTGCTATATACAGGGTGTCCGAAAAGTCTGGAAACTGTCGAATAACTCAAGATCGGATACTAGATATAATACATCGGATTGAAAAACGGAAAAATTCGTGTTCAATATTTTAGAAAAATATATTTAAGGATATAAAAGTTGCCATTTTTCTCAATATTGAACACGTATTTTTCCGTTTTTCAATCCGATGTATATTTCTCCAGTTATTCGACAGTTTCCAGACATTTCAATGGAAACGATTCTCACTGCATTTTACTCGATTACTGCGCCATCTGCGATTTTCCGAAGAAAATGTTCAATACAAAAGTTACGTATTTTTTTCCGAAGAATCCGAATCTGCAATAAAAAGGGAGGTTATTATTTAAGATTTAAAAGTTTCCCACCTTTCCCCCAAGGGGCAGAGTTGGGGGGGGGGGGCAACTTTGATATTCCTAAATAGATTTTTCAAAAATATTGAACATGCATTTTTCCGTTTTTCAGTCCGATGTAAATTTTTGGAGTTATTCAACCGTTTCTAGACTTTCGGACACTTTGTATAAAGGGGGAATATATATACTTTCTTTAAAACTTTCAAACATAGTTGAGAAGTGTTTATGAATTCGGCTTGTCTGTATGTCTGTCTGCGCTCTAACTCGTATAAATATATTCGGATTGCCATTCAGTTGATATATATTATTGAAGTTTACTATGGAATGTTTGGTTTTGAAAATGAAGTGTGTAGCAGTTATAGTTCGTTTATAAGGACAGTCAAAAGAATTTTGTTACATTATGTTGTATGAGGAAAAATCGTTTGTAGTGTGTTTTAATGATGCTACACTGTTTCCAACATATTGAAATTGACATACATTATTTATGTGTACTACAAGATGCTTACTATAGAATGTGGTGTGTATTAGCATTTATCGTTCATTTAGAGGGACACAGAAAATAATTCGGTTACTGTACTGTCTATGAGCAGTAATTGCTAGAAATGGGTTTTCAATTGTGTTATGTGTTTTTAAACTTCACTAATTTTTCAGATATTACTTTGTGTGTATAAATTCTATAGATCATATACAGGGCTTCACAAAGACTTCGAGTCAATTTCAGTTCATTGGCTGTTATTGACTGTTTATTGGCTGTTATTTAATGTTTGCTGAACGAGAATTTTCAACTGTGTTATGAATTTCCTAACTGAGCTGCATTTTGGTATACTATGCACTATGTATACAAATATATAGATCATATACAGGGCTGCACAAAAGAATTCGAATATTTTTCGACTACAGATGGTAATTGCTGAAATCGGACTTTCAAATGTTTTATGCGTATTCAAAATTATTTACTTACACTCTCAAAAATATCTGTGAATTGACGCACATTTTTCCGTTGATTTTTCATGAACATTTTCTGTTTTCAGAGCGATTTGTCAATTTTCCTCAAATCACGGAAAATTCCTACGGTTGAGAATCTTCGCGCATGCGTGCAAAGAAACGCCAGAATAATTACTATTGAGAACAATGGAGGATGTATTATACAAACTCTAATCAAAAAAATAATTTGTAGGTAAGTTTTTTTTTTAAATGTTTGGTTTTTAGTTAAAAAAAATTTAACCTCTGGCATTTGTATAGAAAAAAATTAGCCTGTTCCGTCCGTTGCTTATAAAGTATAAGTTATATAGTATATATATATATTTCAAAATGCAAGCTAAAAGTGAATAAATATAAATCATCAAGGAATATCAGCGGTGGCGTAATTAAATAAATAACAGTGTTTATGTTATGTTAGACTGCAGACACCAGTAAAATTTTGTCCCGTTTGGAGCCGTAGTATTATTGCTAGAAACTTATGAATAAGCGAATTTTAATTATAAAAATCCTGTGAATAGAGTTTAGTACAGTAATAATATTTTCTGGTTACCGATTTCTGTTTAATAGCCATATTGAGCCTCTGTTGACATATTGAGATTTATTGTAATCGTTAAATGTCTAAAGAAAAGTTAATTGTATTTCAGTATTGATTCTGCATTTTTTAAGCTCTGTTTTCTACACACAGAACACTTCTCTGCACACACTTTTCTTACATAGCGCCACATTTATACCTAGCGGTGACTTTTGGAACTACGTTTTTTCGCGGAATCCTTCATCCCCCGTCTTGTTTAATCATAATACAAAATTTGGTTCTATTCTCACAATTAGATCGCACTACAGTGGCGCGTTGAGTACTGTCATTTTAATTATGGCCGCCCTGTATATATTTATTACGATTTATTTATACTATGTCGAAAGATATGTTTTAATAATTGTTCTTTAAACGATTAAAAACGATTGGAGGGCACGATATTTTAGATCATGATTAAATATTTATTTCAGGTGATTTTTTTTTTCCGGAAAATTTTTTGTTTGTTTTTATAAAGTTTTTTTCAAAGTAAACAATCTTTTTTTTTTTTTCGATTTTGTGTAGTAACAAAGTGGAGGTTCTTGACGGCGAAGTCAGTATGGCTCCCACCACTAGGGGCCCTCATCATTAGGTTCATTTCTTATATATTTAGGTAATTTTTCGTATATTTAAGGTAATCCTGGACTGCGCCGGGTAGGTCTGCTAGTGGAAAATATATGGTGATTACGGAAGATATTTAGAATCAACCCTTTTGCTTTTACATCTTTGTACTACAAAGTATGGTACATCTAAAAATTTATTTGCATTGGTTTTCAACGCTTTAATCACTTTGATGAATAAAGAACTTGTCCAATTATGATTCAATAATATAAGACACATGTCTGAACTATTGCTCTACACAATCCTCGTTCATAATGCGATTAGGAAAGATGATTATGAAAGATCGGGTTATTGATGATGTATATAGAAAATGATTAGGGAACATCCGATTACGGAAGTTGATAATGGGAGATCTGAATTCTAGATAATCTGTGAGAACGATGGTGCCTTTTTGAATGCCACGTTTCAATCTAAGCAGAATTAAATGTATAAATTTTGTGATTTTTGATTTTTTGCAGGTTAGTTTGAACATTCTTACAGTTTCAAACGACGAGAGTTCGCATTTTCTATCGGCGAAAATGTAAACTAATTTTAAATTTACTGTTCATAAAATTTGTAACCTACTTTATAAATAGATCACTTATTTCAGCTTTAAGTTTATTATAATTGATAAATCGTTGAATTTCAATGTTCGGACATTGGTTTTAGGATATTTTGTATTTATACTTGAAAAAAGACGTTACGTTATCATTCAAAACATGCAATGTGTTTTATCGCATTTTTAGTATCGTTACAATGTTTTACTACAACGATTCCACTGCTAATAATTTTAAAGCTTTATTTATTTACTTATTTACTTATGTTTGGTTAAATAGTTTTACTGCAAAATTAATTAAAATCAAGTAAAAACAAAAATTTTGTAGAACAATATATTTTTTCTTAAATGCAGTATGTATGAGATGTAAAGTAACATTTTTTTATACTCTTTAAAAAGTATATACATACATGTATTCTGTCTTTTATAAATTCTGTGGAATTTTTTTACTAGAATACAGAACTTTCTTCAGCAAAAACACACCAATTACGAAAGCATTTTACAGCGAATGTTTTTAAGACTTTTTTTTCTGTAAAAGTTTAGACATTTCCCCACTTTTTACTTGTTTGTTTGTGCAATAGCAAATCACAAGATGAAAACACTTATAGTTGTTTGATTAATTTTTCTAAAAAAAGATACAAATTCTTATTTCACTTTCATGCGTTTGATAATCATAATATGTATACATTGTAGGGCCGTACCGAGTACTCGGTATATACTCGGTACTCGGCCAACTCGGCCAATACCGAGTAGTTGCAAGAATTTCATGCTTTAAACATATTTAAGGACAAATTAATTTATAAGTGATCTATAAAAAGTTATTTGAATATAAATGTATAATATATGCCATAATTCATAAAAACTATTTACTCGGTACATAAAAATTTATCTACAAAACACAGAAAAAGGTAAGAAAAAACCCCCATGCAAAATTAATGTAAATTAAAGTTTAATTTTATATTTATATTTTTAAAAAAAAATCATTTTTAAAACTGTAGAAAAAGACTGTGATTTTGGATAAAGAAGCAGTACGTAGAAACAGAAAATACAATAAATGCAATTAAAAAAATAATAATAATTAAATTTGCTGTATGGCAAATTATGGTACAAAAACACTATAATCATTCTACATTTTCAGGATATAGGGCATTTCTTTTATTGTTGTAAATTTGGCCTGCTTCAGAAAAAATATGTTCACTGCGAGCACTGATAAAATAGCATTTTCGCACATTACACACACACACACACACACACACACACACAAAAAGAAACTGTAAAGCCCCCTTTTTGGTGCTTTCGTGTTAAAGCGGCCTTCACAATTACAATTATGCCAAGGTTTCAGCTCTGATTTCGCCAAGATCATCGAAAAGCTTATATATGCATCATATATACACATATTATTCCAAACACCCATATACGTCATTACATACATATTATTTACGTCTTATATGTCATATATATATATATATATATATATATATATATATACATCCTATATGACTTATGCACATGTTATATGTATACATCATATATGTGTTATATATGACTAATATATCATATGTCATACATGCTTTATAATTTGGCGATAAATCTTGGTCGCTTGACGATTCATCCTCAAGAGCCGCTATTACACGATAGTACCCAATTTTTTTAATCAAAAGAAAATAAGGTACTTTTAAAAAATATGAAACATTTTTCATTATTCAAGGAATTGTTACAGCAAGCAATAACCATTTTTGATAGACAGATTTCAGGTATCAAATGACAAACGGGTAAAGATGTGTTAAATAATCAGTTTTAATTTCATATTGGTTAATTGAACTATTTATATATCAATTCTTTTTTATATATATTTTTTAAATAATGCTACTGTTTTAAAACTTTTGAATATACAAAAATTGTCTTTAAAAGATCCACATTAATAGAAATGAAATTTCAAAAAATGAAGTTAATTTTAAAAAATTGAAGTTAATTTTAAAAAATAAGATTAGATTATATGCACAAGATGCATGTTTATAAATAAGTATATATGAAATGAATGTGAAAAAGTATGAAAGAATTTTGAATGTGAACGAATGTAGATTGATATGAAAGGATAGTTTAGTTAAACCCATTCCAAATCAGAAACTAAAAGATAAAAATTCAAAGTTTAAAATCCCTAAATCGTGTGTCAAAATTTTAAAGTTTTGCCTTCATTTCTAGTTGCCCCTGTAACTTAACTTTCCTTACGATACATTTATTACGAACAGATATCAATTTTGAATCCTCGTTAAGATTAAAAGTGCTGACGGTAGCGCATCTCTCTTCTCCCGGTGGCTACATCTTGCATGTTAATTATCTGGGCTGCTTACCCAGATATGAGTCAAAAGTAATTAGCCAATTAAATGACATTATTTCATAAGTTGCAAAGCGGTCTCTAGCGGTAGTTTCGATGTATATAATGTGAGGAGCACGTTTTTGCGTGGCTTTTTGACTCTAATCACTCTCCACAAAAACTACGGCCAGTATTCTTCGAAGTGCGACGGCATCCTTGCCATTGTAAGTCCGGCAATTCGCCGAAATATGAACGATAAGACGATGTTTCCCCGGTAAAAGACTCTTCAAACTGTCCCCTGGGCCTAGCTTAAAGAGAGACTTGTAATTAATTGGAATAAAAGCTAGTTCCCAGGAAAATGCCTGCTGATTTCTTACATTCGCACGACTACATCAACGACGTTATACCTTACTGGGATGTGTGGTAGCGGCGATCAACCGTCCGTCGTTACAGAGGGATCGATGTGCGTTCGGTATACCGAGATGCGCTCGTTATACAGAGGCGTATCGATATCTTACATATATATATATATAAACAACCACACACACATAGAAGTGTTACCACTAAGCACACTTCATGTTCGCATCAGTGATTCTTTCCTAAACACAACTACTCGGTACTCGGCCGAGTAGTAAATGGCCGAGTACTCGGTACTCGGCTACTCGGCCAAAGCACTACTCGGTACACCACTAATACATTGCGTCTCAAAAGTATATGGACAGGCGATGCTTTAAAATAACAGTTCAAAAAAGGAAACAATAATCATGAAAAAAATAATTAGCATATGGAATCATAAAATAAGTTTATTACAATACAGAAATATCATGCTTATATCACAGATTGTTTGTAAAAAAAAAAAAATCAAAATAAGCTTTCCCAAAAATATATGGACAATGAAAACAATCACTTTTATTATCGCCGTATCAAAATAATTTGCATATCTGCGTTCTGTACATGTGACGTAACCCCTTCGAAATATTAAATCACTGCTCGTTCTTCAGTTCTCGAATAGTTGGAAAATGCCTCGCAACGTTCAATTCTCTGCAGCTGATATAACTAAAATTTGGCGTTTAAAGACTGATAATGTCAAAGTTTCTGATATTGCTAAACAAATGAAGCGTAGCTGATTTGGAATTTATGAAATTTTATCGAAAGATGACAATGCTATTGAAAATTGACCAAGAAAAACATCTCAACGACAACATAGAGAAATTTTGCGAGCAGTTTCAATCTAAAAGAAGTCTGTTCGTGAAATTGCGAAAACTTTAGCGTTTCCTCTTTCGAGATCTACTGTTCACCGTCGCATACAGGCAACAATTTTATAAATATCTCAGAATGTGTCGGACACGTATGTTGAAATTTCACCATAGAAAGGCACGCGTTCTTTGGGCTAAAAAACATATCCATTGGACAGATGAATGGTTAAATCTTTTCTTCAGTGACAAAAAATATTCGATTTGGATGGCCCTGATGGCTGGTCATACTATTGGCATGATCTACGATGAGAACCTCGCGAGTTCTTTAGTCGACAACGAGGAGGGGGTTCTCTCCTGGGTTCTCTCATGGTGTGAGGCACGTTCTGTTTCAACGAAACAACGGATATTGCTTTTCTTAATGGTCGACTGTGCTCTAAGAATTATAAAAATGTCCTCAAATACAATCTACTTCCATTTGGAAACATCTTAGAAGAGGAAAACTGGAAATTCCAACAGTACAATGCATCGACTCACACCTCCCAATCAACAACAGCTTAGTTTACGCCGAATCAAGTGACTGTTATAGACTGACCAGCCACCAGTCTATGCTTGAATCCAATTGAAAACCTTTGGGGAGTACTTTCACGAGAAGCGTATGCCCATGGTCGTCAGTTTTCGAGTATTCAGGAGTTACAGCAACAAATAGAGCAGAGTTGGTCCTCTTTACAGCTACACATTCTCCAAACACTAGTTCGGAGTATGCCTGATAGGATTTTCAAGATAATTCAAAGGAATGGATCCAAAATTTGAATTCAAATACGAAATACTCGAAAAGTCCATATATTTTTAGGACAACCTATTTTGATTTTTACTTTTTACAAAAATTCTGTAAAACTTACACTGTATTTCTTTGTTGTAATAAACTTACATTATGATTCCATATGCTTATTATTTTTTTTATTATTATTTCTTCATTTTTTTAAATTTTATTTCAAAAAATCGCCTGTCCATATACTTTTGAGACGCACTGTATATATATATTTTGCAGAAGCTGAAATTTTTGAAACTTATATTGTGAAACACTTTATCAAGGGCAATATTCTACAAATATAAGTAAAACTTAATTGATTTCTCTTTGAATAAATACACCTGAGCCAAATTTACTTTACCCAAATTGCCCAATGAACTACGATGCAGCATGTAAAGAAAATTTAATAAAAATGAACAGTTATTAAATAACTAAACATAATAGGTGCAAAAACAATTATTAGGGAACATTATAAAAGATACAAAAACTGATTTACTGATAAAATGATAAACAAAACGAAATATAAAGAAGCAAATCGAACCCTTTCAATAACGTATTTCATCGTGTTAACAAAACGTTTCAAGAGCACGTGTAACTAGTTTGTCAGTTAAAAGTTACAGTTAAATAAATATCAACGATTTATATATATATATATAATAAAATAATCTTTCTTCTTTTTCCCCTTTAAAAATCTAATTGTTTTTCTACCTGTCTTTATTGGTTTTTGGCGAAAATTTCCCCTTTAATTTTATCGTCTGTTCTTATCTCGGAATTTCCACGGCTTTCTGGAATATCGTAGAAGATTTTGTATCGCTCTTTTTATGCCTTTTAACTCCTTTTTTCATTTTTTGTATCCTTGCGACCGAGGTTTGAAATACGTTTACACCAGCTTGGATATTGTTCTTTTCTGTTGATTTCTGGGATGTGAAATATTGTAGACATCAGTGAAGGAGTGAAATTTGCTAAAATTCCTTTGAAGTTATTATATTCGCTCGTCATTATTTGATAATATATCACAGCTCTCAGTTCACTCGATTAGTGCATTATCAGAGTGTCTGAGGGTTCTTTATCGTGATGGAGTAAACTGCCAAATAAATATGTTTTTTCGTAACTGATTGGGATTATTCGCGAGCCAATTTCAAGGATTAAGGTTTTTACTGTTTTAAACTCGCCGCGATGGCTGTTAGAGTGTGCTCTGATTGCAATCTCACTGCAAATAATAAAATATATTGAAATGGCAGTGCGTAACAGCTTATAGTTTATCAAAGCTCGGCACTACTTCCTCTTATATATATATATATATATATATATATATATATATATATATATATATATATATATATATATATATATATATATATATATATATATATATATATATATATATATATATATATATATATATATATAAATGTCATGAAAATAAGTTATTTTTCTACAAGACGATTAATCAATATATTACAGTTCTTTTAAATTTAATCGGATGATTTTAAGTATAGCAAAACTCATCTTACACAATAGTGTTTTTAGGACTTAATATTAATATATATTAATATTATAAAATATTTTAATAAATTATAATACTTAATTAAAATTTTACATAAGAACTTTTTGTTGTCGAATATGAAAGTATTCAAGTGTTTTTGTTGTTGTATATCATATATTCTAATACGAGCTAATCTTGTGTGTGCGTGTTTGGTTATATATATATATATATATATATATATATGTGTGTGTGTGTGTGTGTGTGTGTACATTTTATTTTAAAAACGGCTCTAACGATTGTGACGAAATTTTGTATTCTACCGTTTTGGGGCACAAGAAAACCATTGGGCTATGTCACATGTTCGAGAAAATTCGATTAGTGGGTCATTTTGGGTCACCATGGGTCAGAGTCAAGCTAATTGTATCTAAAAAAACGGTTCAAATGATTTTGACTAAATTTTGTATACTACAATTTTCGGTCACGAGAAGTCTATTGGGCTGGATCACATGTTCAAGAACTTTCGATTAGTGGGTCATTTTTAGGTCAACGCGGGTCAAGTTAATTTTATCTAAAAAACGGCTCTAACGATTTTGATTAAATTTTGTATTCCACGAGTTTCAGGCTCGAGAAAATCATTGGGCTAGGTCACATGTCCGAGAAAATTCGATTAGTGGGTCATTTTTGGGTTACTGTGGGTCAAGCTAAAACCTATAAAACGGCTCAGCCTATTTAGACAAAATTTTGCAACTTATGGTTTTCGGGCACGAGAAGACTGTAGGTCAAGGTCACATGTTTGAGAAAATTCGATTAGTGGGTCCTTTTGGCCATGAGTCATTATGGGTCAAGCTATTTTTATCTTAAAAACGGCTGAGAGCATTTCAATTAAATTTAGAGAACGAGAAGACTATTGGGCTAGGTCACATGTTAAAGAAATTTCGATTAGTGGGTCATTTTGGTCATGGGTCATTATGGGTCAAGCTATTTTTATCTTAAAAACGGCTCAGACGATTTGAACTAAATTTTGTATCCTGAGATATTTGGGAACGAGAAAATCATTGGGCTAGGCCACATGCTCGAGAAATTCCGATTAGTGGGTCATTTTTTGGTCACTGTGAAGCTAATTTTATCTAAAAAAAGGCTTAGACTATTTTGACTAAATTTTATATCCTACGGGTTTTGGGCACGAGAAGACAATTGGGTTTGGTCACATGTTCGAGAAAATTTGATTAGTGGGTCATTTTGACATGGGTCATGATATATGAACTCAAAGCTAATTTTGACCGAGCATAGCTTGGTCTTCCCTGCTCGTGAAAGGATATTCAAAGTACGTTCCATTTACTTTCTTTTCAATTTTATGAATATTATTTTAAACATTTTAATTTATCAGAAAAAGTATGATTAATCATCTAAGTATATTCTCAATAAAAGATGCAAATTATATATTTAGCCCTTTTGAGCAATTTTTATACTTTTTCTAAACGTTTTATGATTACGAGAGCATCGCAATACTCTACATTTTAAGGAATGTTTTCAAGAAAATAAATAAGTCGTATAAGATCAAATCTAAGTAATATAGGAGTAAATTTTTGATAAATCTTCGTGGAAGCCTTGTTATTTACTGTAGACGCATGCAAATAAAGATTTCCGTAATAAAGTTTTCCTATTAAAGTTTTCCTCATAGTTTATTAAGTCTTTGTGTTGTAATATTAAAGTAAACACATTTATGGTGCCACTGTAACAAACAAACATTGCACATTGATTTCCTTAGTATAATAAGTTACTCACTATCACTACAAACTTATATCAATGAAACTGTTTTGTTAAACATTTATGAAGAATTTACTTATTGTAAGGCAGATTACGATAACCAAAAAGAAAATTAGAATGGATATAAGCTGTGTCAATCACATTGATATAAATCAGAATCATTGTTTCATTTCAGACACATTCTTGTTGCTCTTAAGTTCTTGTAAAGAACCTTTTATTTGTTACATTTTACACTGATGATTAAAAGCGGTTTGCACTTTTTTTAATACATTCTAACATAGTTGAAAAAAGAATTATGAATTTGGGCTTGTCTGTCTGTCCTTCTGGACGTTTCCTATTTCTCGTAAATATACATGTTTTTGAGGTTTACTATAGAATGTTCGTTATTGAAAAATAAGTGTGTGTTGTTCTTATAGTTCATTTACTGGAACACACAAAAGGTTTCCGTTAGATTATAGTCTATGGGAAAAAATATCTTTTTCGGGGCATTTCATTGATGTTAGGATATTTCAAAAATAATAAAATTGATGTAAATCACTGAAGTAGACTAAAACATGCTTTCTCAGGAGATTAGAATAAATAGCCTTTGTAGTTTATTTACAGGGTCGCACAAACGAATTCGATTAAATTATGATCTATGGACAAAAATCGTTTGCGGTGTATTTTAAAGATGTTATGCCATTTCAAACATAATGACATTTAAAAGGATCGCTGACAAGTAAAGATACTATAGTCTGTGGCGGCGAATTTCGATTTTTATAGCTCATTCGATTCGTCTCATCGAGCTAAGTAATTTGCTACCAATCTATTGAGTTTTGATAATGACAGGGGGCCGAGTCAAAGTTTAAAATTTCGTTCATTGAAAACCAGTCGCGGTCAAAGAAATGAGTAATATTTAAATTTATTTATGGTTCTTACATTGACATGCATTGATGATAGTCAATTTTTTACAGATTGTTCATTCCGAAGAATAGAGTAAAACAAAACTTTTTCTCACAGTGCACACAACAAGCAAAGGCTTCTTCAGCTGACTCGACGACGCATGCAATACATGCATCATAACTTGCGAAAACCTGCCTGTCAAGTAGCATACGAATATTTTATCTGCAATTACAAATTCTTTTAATAACAGCAATAATATAACCTTATAGTAGTTACTGGGTATGGCACTGTAAAAATAATTAGTAAACTTAAATCGCACTTATTTCGTTGAAGGCATCTTTTTGAAGACATCACTGAAAGAAATTTTGAACTTTGACCCGGCCCCCTATCATTATAAAAACTCAATAGCCGATATGCGAGGTATAATGCTGTGAGACGAATCGAATGAGCTATAAAAATCGAAATTCGCCGCCACAGACTATAGTACCTTTACTTGTGAGTTGTACTACAACATGTTTTCTATAGATTATGGAGTGAGCAGTTTATCGGTCATTTGTAGAGACGCACAAAAGAATTTGGTTAAAGGACTGACTATGATCTATAGTTGGTGGAAGCACGCTTTACGCTGTGGTATGCATTTTTAAACTTACGAAATTTTTAGTGCATTACGTAAATGTATAAATTCTATGGATCATATACAGAGCTGCACGAAAGATTTCGCAAACATTACCGGATATGGACAGCAATTGCTAAAAGAGGGTTTTTACTGAGTTATGTGTTTTGTAAATTGTTTATTTAGATATCTCATTTCATTGTATGAAAAAATAAAATTTCTTAATAATATTCTGTTAGTGTTGCAAAATGTTTTATAATCCATGTTTTATGCATGATTTTTTGTTCGTATTTTTTACTATATTAGAGCAAGCGATGTTGTTCAGCTTATTATTGCTTATGCAAATATTCTGTAAAACAATTGGATAAAACAATTGAAGCAATATTTTTTTAAATTTTATACACATTTGCAGATGGCAGTTTTGCGCCAAAAAATAAATATAAGCTGACAAATTATGCGGTTATTATCGCAGATATAAACTAGATTAGCATCTTGATGAAACAGAGGCTTTCAGATATAAAGATATTCATTCTCTATGTTTTATGTTACTTTATTATAAGCTGTTGCGTGTAGTGTAGAAAACGGTAAATAAGCTTTATCAGAATTACTTTGTCCAAAGAACTTATAAATTTGCTAGCTAATATTACGCCGCTGTTGCCTAGAATTTTATAGTTAATTAGAATTTTATAACGAACTTTTTGAACATTTCCACTTAGCCTAGTAGTTAGAAACAATGCTGAACTAAACAGTATTTTATTTTTCGGATTTAAAACACAGATTTTTCCACAAATAGTTATAGGTGATGTGCTCTTCGTAATCTGCACCTTTTCTTTCCTCAGTCGTTCTCGCCAATCTATATATAAACAACGCTGTTACCAACTGTTAGTCTGAATGCCTGATGGATGTTATTGGATGATCTTTAAACACTAAGATCTTGATTAGTAGTAGTATAGATATAAGTAAAATAATTTGACTCCTAATCCTACAAAGTACGTACTAACCATTACATGCATTTAAAACTTCCATGTATATCTTAATTTAAGTGAATGCATTTAGTCAGTATAAATAACAAAAGAAGAAAATAAATCTCTGTTTTGTCGCGCCATACGAAAAAAAATGTTAGAAATATTAACCTCATCCGTGAAATTAAATATAAAAAAATATAGTTTCATTTCCTACTGCAATAAAGAAAATAAAAAGAACTTGATGATCCAAAGAAAGGGAAAAACGCAGAGGCATCAACTCATTCTCCATCGCGTACTGAATAACAACTTATAATAATTAATAGCCACTCCACGTCAAATAAATGATCAAAAACTATTCTACATTGATAAACTGTTATTATGTGAAATATGTTGAAGATATAGGAACAATAATTACAACAAGAAATAAATAGCATTAATAGACTGATTACATTCTTACGGAAAAACCTTGTGCAACATATGTATTTCCACTGACCTAAGAATGACCAAAACTCTAAACTCTAAACTATGCACTTACGAATTTTTCTTTAGTCCTGTAACAAAATGTAATCGAGTATGTACGTAGAGCTTTTCAGTTCATAAATATAATGTTAATATATTATATAATACTTTATCATTTAAACTTAAACTTAAATATTTAAATGTAATCAATTTTTATCTACGATATAAAAATATTCAAAAATGTACAAAAGATAGATCACTGAATTATTTAATATCCAGATGTTAATGAAATAATTTAGCTTTCAGATATACTTCTAAGTGCAGTGGTGATAATCAACAACTGTGGATATCAATGCCTTTATGGATAATCATCAGTAGATGCCATGACAAGAATCAATGTTAGATTAAAAGTCACTTTGGATATATTTACCAGGTGAAAGCACCTTCCAAAAAGGTAAAAGAATTTTATCTTATCCTTTTTCAAGTAACTGATGTTAGTGGTGAATACAAAAGGTAATTTAATAAACTTTCGAGACATCGCGCTTGCACGAACTCCTCCTTCACAAAAAAAAAAAAAAAAAAAAAGGTTCAAGGAAGTATACGTTTAGTCAATTTTGTTAAAAAATTATAAAATAACAACAAACTTCTAGTTGAGTCATAAAAATTAAAAATAAGACTTAAAATTTTAAGCATGTTAGATCAGGTCGAATACACCATATAACATAACAGATATAATAAATTAAGTGGATTCGTCCTCATTTAATAATTAATAATTGTAATCAATGATTGTTTATGCAACTTAATGTAATAGTAATTTCATGGGTGCCGGGGAGAGCGATAGATTTTGGAACAGATATACTCCTGTTCCTCAGACTAGGCTTAGCGGGTTTTTTTAACCGAGCCAAACCACCATTGCTAGCATTTGTCGCCAAGTTTGAAAGTCTGAGAAAATCCCAGTTTTCAAAATGGTGATCTTTTCAAAACTTCACTAAACCCGTGTTTTTTAAATTGAAGAATATAAACATAAAGTAGGCTGATATAAGAATTTTTCGAAAGAACACCACGTGAAAGACGACTTTTCAACATATCGACGTAAAAAGCAATACAGAAATTTCATTTCTTTAACTCATGTAGATGATGTCTCAGGACATGTAATCATTGCAAGGAGAGCTGTAAGACTTTTTCGTAATAGCGTTAGCAACAAATATTTGTCCAGAGGAATTCAAACTCAAGAACGCTGCAAACGATTGTTCAAATAAACTCTGATTATTTAACCCTTGGAGTTGACGAGGAGTCCCTAACCCTTTTGATTAATAATAAATCTATTTAATTACTGTTAAAACGTTTTATCATATTTAATATAATAGACTAGGCTTCTAATTATTGACAATATGCTCCGTAATCACAAGTACTACAAAGCAAGAGAAGGGCAACGATACATAATGTTGTCATACAAACTAAAGAAATATACTGCTGCCACTAAATACAAATAATTTGATTTTCCCATATATTATACTGATTGTGAACAAAGAAATGAATTTTTCGAACTTTTGGTTTATTTTATCAGATTAGAAGTTTTCTCTCGTCTGCTTCTGAATATAGAATTTATCAAAAAAGTGCTAGATGCACTTTAATTTTAAACTTTATTTCTTCATATATCCAATTTTCTTTTTCATACAGTTGACATGAACTCTGGTTGCAGTAAGATAAGTTTTTATTGAATTTAGAACTAAGGAAAGTGAATCTGTTCAAGAAGTTGAAATCACTTATATTAAATTCACCAAACATGTATTATGCAGCATAAATAACCTTTAAATTGAAGCAAGAATAGGTCTATTTTAATTAAACAGAATTTTTCATAGTAAGGCAATGAAAATCAATTTTGGAAAAAATAAATATTCACAGGAAGTTAGAAAAATGTTTCTGTAACCGTAATTTAACTCTATTCTGACCATATAATTGCCAATATCTTGTCAGAATAGAGTTAAATTATGGTTATGTAACCATTTTCTATAAAAACGGTCGAATGACTGGACAGTTTGTTGTCAAACTTTAACAGTTCAGTTATGACGTCAGTCATGAAGTTTTGTTTGAAAGGAAAAAAAAATAACTTTAAAAATACGGTTTCTGTGTTTCATTTCCTATTTAATATAAATAGTCGAAAATGTTATCACTGCATCTAAACTATTAAAACACCTAGCTATAAGGTATAGCTATAAGATATAGCTGTAGTATAAAACGAAATAGGAAATAAACTATAGCAACAGTTTGTTTAAAGTCTGTTTGACGTCACACTGCAAGTGTCTCATAGAAGGAGATATTTAGGAGATATAGGATTTATATTTAGAAGATTATTTTTTTTTTCTGAATATTTTTCTTGAAATTAAAATATCTGCATTGTAGTAGATGTTTTAACTCCTAATACATTTAAATGAAGATACTTTAATCATTTTAACCCACTTATAGTACAAATTTTAAATTTTATATACGAAAAATGCAACATTATCTGCTCAGAATGATGCAATTTCGGATGTGAAAATAAAGCGAATGGGTGTGAATTTTATATGCTTATAAAACAAAATATATATGCTATAATTTTTTAAAAAGGGTTCTTCAGCCGTTCTTTAGGATGTGACAGCGCTGATGTGAAGCAAAAAAACTGAATTAGAAAAAAATATATATACTGGGTGTTTCACTACCAGACCAACAAACTTGCAGGAGGTGTAGAGACGACTCGGAATCACATAGCAATGCAGGGTCGAAAATGCCGTAGTTGCGAGCTATGGTTCAGAGAAGCAGAGAAAAAGAACAGAAATAGCAACACATTAATGGGGCAGAAAACATTTTATTGAAAGGTTGTACTAGAGAAGGTGTTCGAAAATACGACCAGAAATCGTCAGACAGGCTTGCCAGCGGAGCTTGCAGTCTTGCGGTAGATGGCGTTGAACAGAAGGCCGCGTGAACAGCGATCTTTCTGGAAGTCGTCATTTGCGACCCGGTTCCCGAGGTAGTAGATGAGCGAGTATTCAAACGATGAACTGGTCGACATGATAATCGTGTATGGAGCGGCAGACTGTAACGTGCATGCCACTCGGCAAATTATACCAGGAACGGTTCCGCACAGGCGTGCTCCATATCACACGACCTTCGCAAGTGTGAACAGAAGGTTGCGTGAGCCTGGTTGTTATGAATCGAGAGCGAACGACGAAGACACCTGGCAATGAGGAGACGGAATTCCGTCTAGCAGAAGACAATCTAGGCCAACAAGCGGGTTTTTCACACTCCACTGTCTGGAGGATTCACGCAGCAAACCAAATGAGTGCATACCATCTTCAACGCGTCCAATCATTAGAGCCTGATTGATATCCACACCGAAGGGTGTTTGTTACATGGTTCCTGAAACAGAGTGCTGCAGACATCGCATTTGCTGCGCCCGTATTGTTCACGGATGAAGTATACTTCACGCGTGAGGGAGCCTTCAATCAACATAATGCCCATATGTGGGCTTTCGAGAACCCCCATGGTACGCAACCACGTGCAGCTGAACGGCGTTTCTCGGTCAATGTTTGGGCCGGCAGTTTTGGAGACTATCTCATTGGACCGTGCCTGTTGCCCAGTCGTTTGGACGGTAAGGCATACCTGATATTTCTGTAGCAAGTCCTGCCCAAACTTCTTGACGCAGCACATGTTCCTTCGTCGTTGCGCCGCTCCATGTGATACCAGCATCACGGGGCTCCTGGACATTATACGAATAACATCTGCCAACACCTCGACGTAACTTTTGGATAGCGGTGAATAGGTCGTGGTGGCCCAGTTCATCGGCCTGCCAGATCGCCTGACCTATCATGCATGGACTTTTTCTTCTGGGGTCAAATGAAGAGTTTGGTGTACAAGACCCTCGTTCCTTTAGTTGAAGACCTCGCCGCTCGAATATCTTTAGCTACCGGAAGGATACGCAGCGCGCCAGGAATCTTCCAGAACGTAAGGGAATTCATGCGGTGCCGCTGTCAAGCCTGCCTGAGGACTTCTGTTCGTTATTTCGAACACCTTCTGTTGTACAACCTTTCAATAAAATGTTTTCTGTCCCATTAATGTGTTGCTGTTTCTGTTCTTTTTCTCTGCTTCTTTGAACCATATCTCGCAACTACGGCATTTCGACCCTGTATTGCTATGTGATTTCGAGTCGTCTCTGTGCCCCTTACACCTCCTGCAAGTTTCTCGGTCTGGTAGTGAAACACCCCGTATTTGTTGAAAGGTAAATTAAAGCAGGTGGTCGAAAAAAAGATAAAGAGTGGTCTGAGAAATTTTTAAAGAAGATAGTAATTTTACTAAATAGATTCTAAAACTTATGTATATGAAGTTTCTTGCGAATCGGCGAAAATTATAGACTGGTTTAAGAAACATAGACGCACACATATTTATATATATATATTGATTACGTAATAAGTAAACCATTAACCAGCTAATGACTTTTAACGTTAAATCTATGGCACTTATGTTCTATAATTATTCCTCAAGTACACGATTCTTGTCAGAATATTTTACGTGAATCATGATGGCCATGGCGTCCATCACTGTTCTGGATTAAATAGTCATCGACCGAACAGTTTAAAAGGAGTGGAACCACAAATGTACCATATTGGAGTAGGCTCATAAGAGGTTCGCTCGCTCAGCTTGTGATAAAGAAAATGTTCTAGAGTATCAAAAGTGTTTTAGACACCTGCTCTTTCTAAAAAGTAATAGAAAATAAAAGAAGTGTACTGATTTCCAAGATCAAAATACACTTTTAGCAAATACTAAAGTAAAATTAATCTTACCATCTTTCCTATAGTACAGTATCTCGATCTGTCTTTCGGTACGTGCAGCCAGGGCTTCCCGTATGTGTTGCGCGGCCTGCTGCGAGGTGAGGGGCCCATGCAGGAACTCTGCGGTGGCCGGACGCCGCATGAGTTCGGCCCTCGAGTAGCCCACCAACTCGCAGAAACCGTCGTTGCAGTAGATGATTGGGTACGAATCCACCTGCGCGTTCGCCAGCAGGAAGCGACGGTCTGAAAAGAGAAAAAGAGATATGACATGAATTACAGAAAAAAAGACAAAAATACTGGAAATACATCAATTGATTTAATAAAATATTCTTGAAAAAAATCACGTGTACCTACAGTGACCGAAAAAATGAATAAAAACCCACTTTTCATATTAAATATTGTAAAGGTATAGGTAAGTAATATTATAAAGTAATTATATGTAATTAAGTTCTCATTCAATAAGAATCTAATTATTTAATATTCAATAAAAGTAAAATACAAAAAAAATAATTTCCATAGTCCAAACATACATAGATGTTTACGTGTAAAAAGAAAGTTAACACAGACAACTCTTTCTTTCACACTTTTTTTTAATTACGGAATTTTAAAATATTTTATATTCAATCTAATAATCTCATTTCAACATCGTTCTTTTGGATATTTCGAAAAAAGTTTAGGAGCTTTTGCCAGGGTAAGCAAACAACCATAGAAACGCGAAAAATATCACTAAATTTGAAAGGAAAAGGGAAATCATTACGCGAAAAAAATGTTAAATTTCTAAAACGACCAATAAGATGATAAAAAAAGTTCCTTGAAAAATGAATTACGTGTAAATAGAATAAAAATTCTAGTGGACGGGAAGATCAAAATAGCTTACTAATATGAAAGTCGGAGTTGTGGTAAGATAATTTAAAAAGAATCCACCATCAAGTGTTTCCGAAACTTCTCGAGATATTAAACAATCATAAGGTAAGACAATAAATACAACTATTTAAGGATAGCTGTACACAAACATAGCTTATATTGAAGCATATATCGTGAGAAAGTGTAGACTTCTAAAGCAAGCCACTAAAACGTTTGCGATTTGACAATTTTCTTTTTAAAGACATAAAATTTTGGAAAAACATTCTCTTCAATAATGAATCAAATTTGAGCTTTTTTTGTATAATTCAGTGGCAAGTGTGTAATTAAGACCATAGTGACTCGATTTTTATCTTCGGATGTAAGGTATCAGCATTTGTTGGAGATTTCGTTAATATCGAATTAACAATATGAATATAAAGCTTGTATAGAAAGTGGCGACATAACGCACACGGCGCAAGCTCAGACTGTAGGCTTTATCCAAACTGTGGCAAACCATATAACAGAACTTGACAATACTCAACTGGACGAGTTCGATTAGATGACTGAAACAAATCAACAAGCATTAGCTTGACAATAATGACAGACTCACCAAGATGCTTGATGATTAGTTTTTGTCCAAAATCATCATGCCCAATCAAATTTTATTTACCGTATGTCACCATTCTCATATAGAGATACCCTAACAATATATAAAAGAGATTCGTTAACCATCTAGAAATAAAATATTGTCCCAAGAGTTGAAAACTCAATATTGTCAAAAATCGAGTCTTCCAACACGACAACAATTCTAAGTGTACTTCGAAAATAGTGAATAAATGACTGTTACATAGAATGCCTAAACGATTTGGACCATACATCACAGTCCTCAAACTTAAAACACATTGGATAGTTGTGGTTGTATCTCGAGAACAAATTATGCCCGGGAATCATTTCAAATTAAAAAGCGTTGAGAAAACTATAAAGGAAAATGGCATAATACCTTACCTGATATAACAAACAATCTGGTGTAATATATTTGTAAAAGATTGAAAAAGGTGTTACAAGGCAATTGAAATGAAACCAATTACTTCATAACAAGAATTTTTATTTTTTACATACTTTTCGTCAGCCAGATTTTATGTTTACTTTATTTTAATGCGTAAAAATGCATAAAGTGAAAAAAGTTTTTACAAAACGCTGCTTTATAAGCATTCAATGCTTATCTTTAAAATCACAATTAATTTCACGACTGCAATCCATGCTGTTACAATACGTTAATTTGGCATTGTTCCTATTATAGAAAAATCGCCACTTTAATTTACGCTTGGTAAAAACCGCGGGCTAATGACTTTATTTAAAAAAATTATAATTTATGTTCTGTTTCTTTTTTAAGATATGGTAACAGGAAAGAAAAAGAAATATTGCTTGAATTATCTATTCAAAATTTCTAAATTATTGTTATTAAAGTATAATCGTAATTTAATGCATATTAAACCATTAATTGATGAAAGCGTATTAAAAAAATTATTACACTATTTATTTTTAATTTATATTTTATTTCCCATTTTTAGTGTTTAAAACATTTTAATATGGCGGTTTCACAGCCTGTGGCATATTTTAACGAGAGTGGTTTGGCACATAACTCCTTGTTGTTGTAACTCGTATACATTTATATATATATATATAACATAAAGAATGCTTTTCCATTTATCACTATTGCGGATAACGGTAAAATGCTATAAATTAATTTGTTAATTTATAATGAAGTTTTAACTATATTAAAAGGTTGTATTGTCATCGGAAACACATCTGTGTACATAGTATTTATAATTCTAGCATATTAGGAAGTTAGGGAAAAACCTATTGCAAAATTACATTTTTACATACATGAACCAAATTCAATTAAATAAAGAGTGTAAAAATTGCAAAATAAAAATATTTCACGAGATATTTATAGAAGTTAAACCAATTCTTGAATTAAACGTTCATAATTTTTAAAACGGCGACGATGATAACAGTTTGTCTTTTGTATTTTCTATACTAATATTATAAAGGAGTAAAGATTGCTTTTTTGTTTGTTTGTTTGTTTGTAGGGGGTAATATCTGGAACTACCAAACCGATTTCAAAAGTGATGGTGGCAAATTGATGATGACAATCCCTGCTCCAACATAGGCTATATTTTATGCCGGTGCCACTAACCCCAGGGGGGTGCAGGAGTGAAAAATGTTCTAAATTTGCGATTTTTTTAATACTGAAGGAGCTAGAAATTTGAAATTTGGCATTGTAGTTACTTATAAGATGTAAATGCTCTCTAAGAACAAAAAAAAAAAAAAAAAGAGAAATTTAAAAGGGTGAAATGAGCGAAAAGCGTTCTAAAAACATTCTAAATTACAATTTCTATGGAATCTTTGGAACTACAGAACCTATTTGCAAAGCGATGGAGGCAAATTGATGGTGACAACCCCTGCTGCAACATAGGCTATATTTTATGTCGGTGCCACTAACCCCGGGGAGGGGGGTGCAAGAACGAAAAACGTTCTAAAATTGCGATTTTTTTGTATACTGAAGGAGCTAGAAATTTGAAATTTGGCATTGTAGTTATTTATAAGATATAAATGCTCACTAAAAATAATAATTAAAAAAAAATCGAAATTTAAAAGGGTGAAATGAGCGAAAAGCGTTCTAAATCATTCTAAATTACAATTTCTATGGAATCTCTGGAACTACAGAACCGATTTTACAGGACTGAAGTGATGGTGGAAACTTGATGATGACAATCCTTGCTCCATCAGCCTCTTTAATAAAAAGCTATGCGTTGCTGACGACTGGGTTTTTCGCCAATTGTTGCCACAAATTAATCTCGGAAAATGAAACATTTGAATTGACTGCAAAAAATAATAGCTCGAAAAGTATTTGTCAGAAAACTTTTAGACAAACTGCGTTTGAAAGGTAAAAAATTGTATTTTTCTTGATATAAATTTCAAATCTAATGATTATGCCGTTTTTCAAATATCGAATTAAAAAAATTACCAAATTCCGTAATGGAGTAGTACCATAGCTAAACCTTCATGCGTAAAAAGATAATGATATGGGCGACGTGTCCTGACGTGTATATTGGCACGAGTCACAAATTATAGTATAGACTTATTATTCTGTTAAAATATAAGAGTGAATTATGAAATGTCAATATTTTGTTTGATTAAAAGTTCGTTAAGAGAAATTGACCAGCGTATCGGGCGTAGCTTGCTAGTCCTAAAATAAAATAATTAATGTTTTACGCGTGGCTAATTTGAACCCTCCTCCCATTTATAGATATTAATTGTCGTCATATCTGTTTGCACTTTACATGAACTTGAAATATTTCTCATATTTACAATTTTAATACTTCAATTGTTTTTTTGTTTTTTTTTTTTGTTTTTTTTTTTTTTAAGAAAAACAAACACATTTTGGCAATTAAAAAATAAAGCAGAAAATCTTATTTACAGTTACCAATCAGATAGAAAATGAAGTCTATGATAGTATAATAATAATAATTTTGTCGTTAAGAATACTAAAATAACTGATAAATTGTTTTAAAACACATTATTTATTTTGCGCCTTTTAAGACTGATTTAAAGAAAATTGACCAGAAGGAAATAAATAAAGCATAGTATTTTGTAGAAAACAAACTAGACAGTCTATTCACACTTTCTTAGTCTGCCTTTCTCACAATCCGGCCGGATATAAATCATTACTAGTGCTAAGAGATCATTAATACCTCATAAACTATTGTCTCATTAGAATCTGGTCTTAAAATCTGTCAGCATTGACAGACAATAGACTTTTTCAGAAGTCTTGTGATTTGACCATTATTTCCACTGAAATGTAATCCTAGACAACGATTTTAGGCAAAATCTTTGTTTATAATAACAGTTTAAGTATTGAAGTTAAATAGAAATAATCTACATTTGTGCCAGGGGATTTTTTAAAATAAAAAATCAATAATTTGCCTGTCTGGTTTATCACCATTAACTTTCTGCACCGTTTGAAAATCAATTTACAATACACAAAACTAAGAGTCATTAAGCCTAATAATCTTATAGTTCTAGAGGCATCGGTACATTTTTAAGTGATATCATGCAAGCTGATTTTCCAATATGTAATTGATCTTATTCAATCAATCACAAGAACAGCCGACCGCTGTCGCTATCACGGTGGTTGTAGCCTCCGAGGCCTCAATACCGCATAGCCAAAGTAAAATGAACGTTATCTCGATTACCAATGACTGTTATTGTAGTCGCTGCCTCCCGGACTACGAATTTTTTTACATAAAACACAAGAATCTCTTGTTCAATTTTGAAGGTGTCATTTTGTGGAGAAAGATTATGTAAATTTCTAGAAAATTAATATACAGTCTTCTAATTTTTAAAAATAAGACATTAGTTTTGAAATAATAACCTTCGGTAGAAAAATCGAATTCCGTTAGCGCATCGCATATAAATGATAAAATCATACAATCGATAATTTCATAGTGCGGTACAATACAGACGGTACAATAAATTCTATCGATAATACAATGGATAATACTCAGACATTAAGTAAGCACGTTGAGCAGTTATCTGATGCATGGTACTATGTTTCCACAATTTAAAAAAAATCTATATTTAAAACATTCTAGTCATAAAATTCACTGAATTTTGTTTCTATGTAATATTCGATTCTCAGTAGAAGTCTTAAGTAAGTTATTTCAGGCATGTTTTTTGGAAACACTAAATTTATGTAGAGAAAACACCACTCACAATTTTCAGATCTTATCATTATCAAACTTATTATTTTAATGGTTAATTTTAATTTGTGATGTGATACTAATAAGTTGGTCTTTAATCATTAGTATTATCTGTGTTCAACACAAGTAAGTTCATCACCATGATTGTTTATTAGCAAAAACAAATAAATTTTAAACAATGAACCCCCAAAGCTAATCGGGGAAGCATCTTATCATAATAAACCTATATACAAAATTTGAAAAAAAAATTATAATTCTGCTATCTAAATTAAGAGGGTTAGCCCCCCCCCCGTTCTCCCCCTTTATACTTAACCAATGAACCCCAAAAACTAATCAGGGAAGCGCCTTATCACAATGAACCTATAAACAAAATTTGAAGCAAAACGGTTATTTCTATCAAGAGTTATCGCGTTACATACGTACATACATACATACAGAACCGGCGGGCACATTAGCTCTCAGGCTTTGATAGCCTGTGAGCTAAAAATACGTGCAAAATATTTCTGAAGCACTAATAATATTCATTATACTACTATTCATTATACTATACATTGATTTTTTTTTTAATCTGGAGAAAAATTCAAAATTCAAAGTGAGCTTTTATATAAATTACTTCTAGTCAATTTTATTCGATTAGTGTTTGAATCCTCCTCCCCTCGTTCAATTCAACTTGCTTTTCGAATATCATTCACAGCAATAGAAATTAAAAAAAATAATTCTAGAAAATCTTTCAATATTATGTTTTGTTGCATGTATTATTAATCCCTTCGAGTTTCTCTCGAATTTAAATAATTTCCCCCAATCTATAATATTTGTACTATAACCAATAATGGGAATCGTTAGTGGATCGATAACGTTCCAAATGCAATGACATTTAAATGGTTAGCAAATACGCAGTAGCAAATGATCAAAATGCAATTCAATTTATCGAATAGCAAAAACTGTTAATCTAAAAATCAACCTGTCACACTCACAAGGAAGGCCTCCTTAATGCGCAGACTACAAAAAATACACACAAAAAATGCTAATGAAACTGCTCATGAACAATATCGAAGTCAAATTCACAATGCTCAAAATAGGAACTTAATTTTTAGTTTGAAGCATTTTCAATCCATTTAAATGTTGTTCTAAAGCGTAGAATACGATGGTTTATTTTCTTTATAGAAAAATATAAATCTGTATAGCAAAACCGTAGTTATAAAAAGTATTTATTTAAGTTAAACTCACTTCTCTCTCTCTCTCTCTCTCTCTCTCTCAACTAGTTCAGCATGAAGAGTAGAAAAAGTTTTTCCTAAAGAAGTATTTATCATAAACGCGTTTTTTTTTTTCATTTTATTATGTCGCCAACTAGCGGTAAGTTGCCAAATACACGAAATTTTTATGATTTTTTTTTTTTTTTTTTTTTTTTTTTTTTTTTTTTTTTTTTTTACAGCAAGGTTTCGCAGCAAATTTTTAATAAACATATATATCCTCATGAGAAGAATATTCTATAATTTTTTCACATTTTTCTGAGTATGCGCTTATAGAGACCTTCCTTGTTAGAGATCAATATCAAAATATCAGCCAGATTTTTTTCTACACGATAAAATCGCTTTTTTTTTAAAAACTATTATATGTAGGAAGAAAATAAATTAGTAATTAAATTTTAAAAAACCAGGAGTGGCTGCACTTGACTTTTCGAATACTTTACAGAATACCATGCGTTCAAATAAACAGCAATATAAAAATAAATAAAATCTTAGGCCCTAATTTTACAAATGTTTCCACTGAGAAAAATGACCTCGTGTTTAAGTTATGTCATGTACAATAAAAATGTTTAGTTGAATAATTGAATTTAATAAGAAAATACTTATATTTTTCTCTGGTTATAAAATGGTTAAAACATGGTTTATATACCAAAACCGTTATCTGATTTGTACAAAAATAAATACGGTTCTAGTGCCAGTCGCCTACAACATATTCGCTAAATGGAAGCACCGTTCGGGCGTTATCATTTTCACTGACATATATAGGTACATGCCACAATCATCTTAAACACACCAAAAACGGACTCTGTGGATCCAAAAACATACGTAAAAAAACAATAATATATATATATATATATATATATATATACGTGTAATCATTGTAAAAATATCACAGGTGGATTCAGGAACCCTCAAAATGTAAAGACAGATTATGGCAAATATTTCCATATTCGGGTTTTTATGATGATTACAATACTTTCCTTACACTATATGTGTTCGGAAAATAAAAATAATTAAAAGTTAAAGATATTCAATAAAAAGAACTTACATTTATTTTCTTAAATTAGATTGACTCTATAATGATAATAATGATAATAATAATGGAAGAAAAATTATATAATTTTTTTTTTCATGTATGCCAATGAAATACAAATAACATTTAAATGATTAATAGTTGTCGTGTATTGTCTTAATCTTCAAATTAATTTTTGTTAATTGTCTCTATATTGAAAAGGTTGCAGTTTCTAGTATATATATATATATATATATATATATATATTTGAGTTATTACAATTTATTGGGGTTGGAGGGGGGAGGTGACTATAAATACAAAATGCCTAAAAGAAACAATGCAGGATTTCTTCATTATTATTTTTATTTTCTTCTATCTTTATAAGAAGAAAGTATTGGATTCATGAAAATTTTCGACGGATTTTTACGTTTTAGAAGGTCCTGAACACGATTTGACTATTTTTAGAAAATGTCTGTCTGTGACTCTGTCTGTCTGTCTGTATAATTTTGTGGGTGCTCTATCTCAAGAACTAATGCTCAGAATTTAATAAAACTTTATATTTAGTTAGTCCCAGATATAAATTGGTGCTGATTAGTTTTTGGTAAAAATCTCCCAGCAGGTGGCGCTGCTATGCAGCCTTTTTCGCAATTTCCGCAATAGCTCAATCTCAAGAACTAATGCTCGGAATTTAATAAAACTTTATATTCAGTTAGTCTCCGATATAAATTGGTGCTGATTAGTTTTTGGTAAAAATTTCCCCGCAGGTGGCGCTGCTATGCAGCATTTTGAAGGATTTACACGATTTTAGCGATAGTCATATCTCAAGAAATAATGCGCGGAATTTAATAAAACTTGAGTTTCAGTTAGACCTTGATATAAATTGTTTCTGACTATTTTTAGTGTATGCGAAACCTGTGTTAGTTAGAAGAAAGTTTTGGGATTGACACATCCGACTAGTTTTTAATTAAAGTGTGTCACAAACAGTCTCTACAATTTTAAAACTTTTAGACTTAACTTATTTATTTATTTTTAATTTTCTTTTAGCTTAAAAAAAATAATTCATTGAAAAACTTAGAAAAAAAAAATCATATCTTTTTAAAATTATCAAAGAAACAAATAGCCTAAATTAAGCAAAAAATAGCGAAGAGTTTAGCATTAATAAGGCAAAGCATAGGTTGCACAGCGGAAAACTGATTGGATAAAAGGAAATTCTTGCAGAGGCGATCATAAAACAAGTCCTCTAAGCGCCTTTGTTTTTTTTTTTTTTTTTAGGAAAGAGAGCTTAGTTCTACTAACAAGGAATCTGAAAGGTCTTACAGAGATCAAGTTTCCAACATAAAACGCAATAAAAGCCATGATATATAGTTATTTCATTCTCAAGAAGTGTAGAAACAAATTCGATAACAACAAGAGAATACTCCCGGAGTTGAAAAAGATATTTCATTAATATATTGTCATATGTATCATTTCTGATGTCAACAACCTCTTTTTCTATGTACATATTAAACGCACAACTGTGAATGAAATAACATACAAAGATTTTTAAACCGGCTTTAGATAATAGTTTTCAGATTTCGTTAAAACATTTTGCTTGATTAAAAAAAGCAGTTAATTAAAAAATAATTGAAAAAAAGTATCAGCAAGTAATCTCAAATATTTCAGTGCGAAATCCTCGCATGGATCCACTGGTATACTTATATTTAAATATTTTTATATTTTTATAGTTAAATTGTTTATGAGTATATTTATATATACTCATAAAAAACAAAATTAATTAAATATAATTATATTTTGTGAAAAAAGGTAAATATTTTACAATCGGAAGGCAAGCTATTATAAATCCAAAGAAAAAAAATACACAAGAAAGATTATAAATAAATTTCCGTATAATGAAGTCACTGCAAAACTAATTCAAAACAGAGATTTGAGATTCGTAGAACAAAAGAAAGAAATAAAAGGGTATACAACTGTTACTTACACTACACATTGTTATTTCCTTAAATGACACTACGCTGTTACATTCACACAAGCACACTTTTTTAATTATTACACACCATGTATGAAATAAATATTGCATTTAAAGGAACACAAGAGATTCTACGTTTCTATGAAGAGAACTGAAAACGACCTATATTTTTTCTTACATTTTACAAACATTGTTTTATTACTGAATTATTATACAGAAAACTATAGAATAAATTGAAAAAAAAACTTTTTTTTTTCACTTAAAACTTAAATTTTATCATAGCAATCAAATACAGTGGATTCTCATTAATGCGTCTCCGTTTAAGACGTATCTCCAGTTAATGAAGACAATTTTGTTTTCCCTATCTTTTCGTATTCATACTTAGTGTAAAGAACATCCCTTAGTACGGATTATTCATCGTATAATGTGAAATTTATTTTACAAATTGTCCGGGCAGAATCAAAATTGGTTTTTTACATTATTTTTTCGAAAGTAACTTTGGTGTAACTTTGGTTATGGAGAGATGAAGAAAAGCCATGATATATGGTTATTGGTGAACTCATTGAATGATGAATTAGTGAACGGGTTATTAGTGAACGAATAATACGGTGATTTTCAGTGATAGTGATGAAGAGAAAGAAAACATCCCACCACTAAGACCTTGAGAGATTCGAAAATTGTTAATATTATCAATATTTATTGATATTACCAATCAAAATGCGAACATATAAATTTTTCGAGTATGTCGCAAAACCAGAAAATAATGGTGTTTTAAAACGATCATTTGATCAAATATCACGAAGAAATTACATTAATTAAAGATTTATTTTGTAAGTATGGCAATTCCTTTGCATATTTTATTTTTCCAGAGTAATTTATTCTTTTGCATTAACAAATTATCATCAATTAGCTTTTTTACTAAAATTATTAAATTGAAGAAAAAATTGTTTCTTTTTTGCATAAAATTGGTAGCACATTTAATTTATGTCAAAATAATTTTTCAATTTATTCATACCTTGGGATTATTTCACATCCTTTAAATACTTGCATCATTTAATGCGGACTTCAGTTAGTGCGGACGAAAAATGCCCTCCCTTGCAAGTCCTCACTAACGGAATTTCACTATAAATGAAACTTATTATAATTCATTATTTGCTTGGAGAGTGTTTCATTACTCAGAGAGATTTTCATTCATTATTTTTTTTTTAATTTTCTGCAAAATTAATGAACCAAATTTAATATACCCAGACATGATGATACCCAGACATGCTCCTCCTCGATGATTAAATTCCAATTTTAAATTTTCGTTTTAATGATAAATGCATATATGTTTCAGATATTCTAATTTAGATAAAATTTTAGTTTCTTATTTACATGTAAAGATAATATAAGTTTAAAAAATTATAATAAACAAAGAAACATGACCAATATTTAGCCCTTAAATAACTTTCTTGTTTTAAATTATAATAAAATCCTCATCCTCTTTAATAGAAAAACTAGCACCTATATTCGAAAAGAAAGACTTGCAATCTGAAGAAAGTGTATATATATATATATTGCCCAATAGTTATGTAAAATGTGAGTACAATTTTCGATTTTCTCTGGGGTTTTTTTTTTTTTTTTTTTGTGATTTCTTTTCTTTTATTCTTTCTATGCATTATATCGGCAGTGACAGACAATTATTGGTAATTTTGCTAATTTGTTACATGAAATAACTTTTTGCGACATGTGGTGTTCTGCCGACTGCCGATTAGACATCCACATATTATTATTATTTTTTTAATTTATATCGTTATTTGATATCTATATTCCATTTGTTATTCCAATTTATACTTCGATAATATTTATTTCAAATTTTCTTTCTTCAAATCTCATTAAATACGTTTTTTTTTAATTATTATATTTAAATTTCATAATGGGTTTTATTCGTTATATTATTTTGCATTTTTTCTGTGACAAATGTATGAGACTTTATTATATGAAGCCTCTAAATTGAAGTTTCGGTCTTTTATTAATCAAATATGTTAACTTTTGATTTCAAGTTAGTTATTCCATATATCATTTAAATTTATGCGATCTTTAAATTAAACATTTGGTCAGATTTAGTAAAAGAACTCGTTAGTTGTCTTTTGAATTCAAATGTATTATATATATATATTTGTAAAGTAGTGTACCCTAAAGGTGTTATAGTAAAAAATAAGCCAATAAGATTGTAAAATTGTGAAAAAGCTGAGCTTTGAATGATGTAAGAAACACATTACTCTGTAAATATATATTTAAGTTACAAAATTGTTAAAAATTTTCTTAGAAAACCATGAAATCATTTATACTTCGGTCAACCCGTACTCAACAACAATACTGTGCAGCTTTTCCGCGCTTAAATTCCAGTTTTAAAGTTTCGCTTTTATGTCAAATAATTAATGAACCTCGAATATCGACCTCTATTTTCGCTCCTCAGTTGCCCAGAAAAGAGTGAAAATACCGCCCAAAGTAGATATTTACTACCACGTGACAAAAACAAGCATTTGGAAAAAAAAGAAAAGACGAGATAAATGGATCTCCAGAAGATGAAGTTGCTAAAAATAGAACGTACAGAAAGACAATCTTGAAGAGAGTACCTGAGCTGAAGAATACTTTTTGTTGTTTTCGTAATATATTTTTTCATTTCTGAATGTGAATAAATATCATTTTTTGAAAGCTATTTGTAAGACTGTATAGGAAATATATAAAAACACAAGGAAATGTATAAACATTTTATATATATATATATTGTCGTAAATGCATGTATTATAGGATTTTTTTCGTTTAATGCTAAGTTTTTATGGCATTCACTTTCCATTTCTTTTATTAGAAACTCATTTTTATTCTTTTATTAAATAACTTCGACATTTTCCTTTTTTGTTTTAAAAATAATTTTGCAATTGTGTTTCTAGCAGTTATAAATGTTTATAATATATTAAATATTTTGTTCAACTTCGTGAAGCACGACAACAAAAAGTTTCAATTCGTAATTTAATGAACGAATGTGAAAAATGAACAATTTTTTCTTTTATTTATACAGAAAATTAAGTACATATTTTTGTTTTGAATTCCATGAAAAAACTCCAATTTCTCGACATTGATACGGCGAAAATTTTATATTACTGCTCAAAACAATTAAAGGATATTGCAGTTTTAGGTGGATTTTGTATCTGGGAAACTTTTTAGCTGATTGATACATGGTCGACAGACATAGTAGGTTATATGAGAATAAATTACACATGTTTGGCAGAAAAAAATGCATTTTATTGCGCATTTGTGTACAAAAGGAAAAAAACACAATTTGTGCATATGAGAAAAAAAGAATAAGAAAAGGTGTTTTCTTCAAAGAAAATCATTTTCAGTAGGGGGTATGGTTTCCACGGGCGGCCAGCAACGTTGAACACCTTTGAGGCATGGACTCAATGAGGCTATTAATGACGAGTTGGGGTATTCTGCCCCACTCTTCCAGAAGAGCTCTTTCCAGTTCTTGGAGAGTTTGTGGGGGTTGTTGGCGGCCAGAAAATCGTCTTCCTAGAGCGTCCCAAACGTGCTCGATTGGATTCATGTCTGGAGAACACGCTGGCCATTCCATTCGAACGATTCCTTCCTCGAAAAGGAAATCCTCCACCAGGTTTGCACGATGTGGCCTGCAGTTATCGTCCATTAAAATGAAGTTATCTCCGATTGCTGCAGCGTAAGGGACTACAATAGGTCTGAGGATCTCATCCCTATATCGGCGACCAGTCAGAGCTCCATCTCGAATGATGTAGAGGTCAGTGCGCCCGTCAATGGAGATGCCACCATACACCAACACTCCTCCACCGCCAAATCTGACACTTTCGTGCACGAACGCAGGATTATTCCTACTGCCACGGTCCCTCCAGATGAAAATACGCCTATTATCCGGATGCACAGAAAAACGGGACTCGTCAGAAAACAGAATATTGCTCCATTCATTTCTCCTCCAGTTGACATGCTCGGTTGCCCACTCCCTGCGGTCGCGACGATGCCTTGATGTTAATCTAACACATACCATCGGTCGGCGAGCATACAGACCTACAGCATGGAGCCGGTTTCGGACAGTCTGAGTTGAAATCGTGGTGCCTGTAGCCGAGCGAAGGTGTTGTTGGAGAAGAGTAGCGTTCATGTTTCGGTGTCTCCGAGCTGTTAACGCTAAATACCGATCTTCATTGGGCGTTGTTGCCCGTCTACGACCTTGCCCTGGTCTTCGGCCTGCACATCCACTCTCCAAAAAACGGTTCCAGATCCTGGAAATGACACTTTGTGACACTCCAATGGCTTGCGCTACTTCGGTTTGAGTTTGGCCCCCTTCTAACCTACCAACAATTCTCCAAGCTTCTGAATCTGTCAAATGACTTCGCTGAGACATCGTACTCATCGAAACAAAGCAATCACTGAATGCCGATCATCCTTGTCTTCATTCTCTTTTATCCAGTTGAAAGTCAAATTTCATTCGCTGCCGCTGAAGCGACGTTTTTGACGTCGAACTCAAAATTTGCATACTCCACAGTTTGAAAACCAGAAAAATTTGCATTTGTGATTCTCTTCTTCTATTTTCGGCAAAAAAAATTTCGTTTATATCTTTATTTTATATAAAACTTCAAATATCCTTTAATTGTTTTGAGCAGTGTATATATATCGCATTCATTTTCCCACCTTTTTTAGTAAATCCTTAAGGTCTCGAAAAGCAAGAGACGTTTCTATTTATTTATTTATTTATTTATTTAGAATACAAAATGATGGTTATTTTTCCTTCATTAACAGTAGTTAAATATAGGAAATTACCTTAACCCCTTCGGGACCGGCGGCTTTTACATAAATTTTATTCGGTTGGCACCACTTTTTTTAAAAAAGCTACCTGACTTAAACTATCACAAAAATGCTCTAATTAGAGAAAGCAAATATTACTTTTATTTTTTACTGGTGCCCAAACAAATTCTGTATGCTCTTTTTGAGGGTGCATATATGCATCTATGGTCCCGAATGGGTTAAGGGGTTATACATACCGGCAAGATCGAAAAAAAAAATTCTTATTTTGGAGGATTTTTTTTTCAAGAAAATCAAACAATATATTTGAAAAACTCTTTTTGTATTTTGTTTATTACACTTAAAAAAAAAGAAATTGATTCTTGTAATGACGAAATAAAGTTGGTTGTTCCCAACAGACCCACTCTCTAAAAATGGTGTCATTTTGATACCCGTCCACGATGACCACCGTAATTTTTATCAAATGTTATCTGAAATTATAAAAAAGCATAATGTCTCTGGTATGAAAACTTAAAACTACAAAATTAATCGTTCGGTTAAAAAAAAAAAAATGATTTTGAACAAAATTGCGGTCGTTCAAAGTTAAGGTACTGATTTTCACAAAAAATTTTAGACCTTTGATTGTTTATAAAGAAAAAAAAAAAGAAAGATAAGAAAAAAAAAAGAAAAATGAATCAGATCGCCAAAAGGAACGATTATTCCCTAAATAATACTGTTGTTAAAAATTGGTCAAAATTTGAAAAAGATTAGTTACGATTTCTTTGAGTTATCTTGATCACTGACTTTAAAAATATAGTTTTGAGATAATCCGTTTAAAGGTTCATGTTATGATGTATAATCTCTACACTGCACCTTTCCAAGCGATGTAACTTTCTTAATTTTTATCACATCGACTAGAAAATGTAACTGAACATTCTTTACTAATTGTACTTTGAAAAAATGCAATAAAAAATGCCTTTTTTTTATAAAGATTGCAGGTAGGTGTAATCCCTTAAAGAGAAATACAATATTTTAATAAGTAAACAAATAATTACAAAGCACAATGTAAACACATTGATAAGTTACGTTACTATCGAGGTGCAAAAATCAAAATACAGCTTCAAAACATTAAAACTGTAAGATGTTAAAATTTCATGAGCTTTCGAAAATTGCATGAAATTTTAACATCTTAAAGTTTTAATGTTTTGAAGCTGTATTTTGATTTTTGCACCTCGATAGTAACGTAACTTATCAATGTGTTTACATTGTGCTTTGTAAATATTTTATTGGGTGAATTTGACGTTCGTATTATATAGATTTTTCTATATATTTTTATTTAAACAAATAATATTAAACGAATATATTACAGCTTCGACAACTTTTACAGGATCAAATTTAAGTTTTTAGACATAAATTGGGTTAGGTTGTTTGATTCCACCTTTATTCAGCAATTAATCTGAGTAAAATTGTAAGAAAGCGCCACGAGATTCACATAGCTGAAGATAGAATATCATCATTTAAAACATTATCTTTTATCCATAGAACATTTATATGTTCTTGGAGTAAAAGAGAGAAAAATACAAGAAAAAAATCAGCGAATTATTCCTTTTTATTCAAGTAACCTTGATTTGTATGCAGATTTTGCAATACAAATTTACAAGCCATAATCGTTAGATTGACACATTTTAGACCAATATTTAACATGAACTGGAGCTATGCTCCGACAACTTTATATTGTTAAATTTTCTGCATACATCTTTGCATTATAAATGAGTGCATGCCATGATGGCGATGGACGGAGTACAGGTATATCAAAAATTACAATGAAGGGCGGAGAAAGATATACTAACACATCGCCAGCGTATAATGTGTTAATGTGAAAATCGATTTTATCAACACAAACGCGAAAATTACATGATTTTTTTCTTATTGTATGGCACTTAACCTCAAAGTAATAAATTATGATGTAAAGCAGAGAAAATATGGTAATTCAGAACTAATGAGTAAGAGAATGTAGATATTCACTTTCTTTGTAATGTCTCTTCGAAGATTGTATCAAATTACGTCAAAAGCTGTGTACAGCACATTTCATTAGAATCTAAATAATGTAAAATCATTGTCAAAAAAAAAAAAAAAAAAGAAAGAAAGAAAGATGCACCCTATTAATTTTGCGCGAATTATCATATAAAATTGCGACTGGTACTAATCTATTGGTAATAACGTATATTAATTAATACTATATTTATAGTCTACATATAGTAATTGTAACAAAAATTTAAAGTTTAAATACTAACCCCTAATTTTGACATCATATTTGGATTTTTCGATAAATTTCATCTTTGACTACCAAAAATTCGGTCTAGTAGTTTAGGAATTCTGCTGGTTTAAAGTTTGAAAAGCCTAATTAGACTCCTGTGTACTTGACCCTAACCCCAAAATTCTGCTTAATGTCAACCCCAAACCCGACCGCAACAAAATTTTGATTGATCTGAACCGAAATACTTTAAAACCTGAACCGATACAAATCCCAAAATCAAAGAAAACTTTTCTATAATTTAATACTATTATGAAAAAATAATTTACAATCATACCTCTAATATCAATTTTAACTTTTATATAGGAAAATAAAACTGTAAAGAGTCATTCATATTGAAATGTATATTTTGAAATTAATTTTCGATACAAATATGAATTGTAACTTATAAAATATTTAAAGAAATCGATTTCTAAAAGCTTCAAATACGCAAATCCAAAATTATTGCTCAGTCCGCCAAATAGTTTTTGAATTATGCTTAAAAAAATATCCACATTGTAATCTGTTTTGCAACGAATTAAATCTCGACATTTTTCTCTCATGCAAGGATGAAACAAAAATACCTATCGCAAACTCCACAGATGATGAAACTTGTTTGAAACTTATCAATAAACTTGCTTGAGTATTTCTGACCTTAAAAATATGTAAAGTAGGTGCAGAATATAAATAAATGATCCTTCAAGTCAAACATTCTAATGAGGTATAAAGTAAGTCATAAAATCCAAAAGTACGAAAAGTTTCCTGAAGTTACTAAGAACATTCAATGCACCTGTCTTTAAGTAATACTGTTATGCAAAAGTTCCCGAAAAGAAGCCTAAATGATTTCAGAAAATGTATAACTCTTGTTACATGCAAGGAAAGGAAATCGTAACTATAGTGGATTAGAGATGGCTAGAGAACGATTGTTACAAAAAAAAAAAAAAAAAAAAAAAAAAAAAAGAGAGAGAGAGAGAGTTTAAATTGAATTATATTTGTCGTAAATGGTATTTTAGTCTAGATGTGAAACGTAGAGGATCTATTTTTATAGTCAACTTTAAAGAAAGGCGTTCACAAAGTTCGAAAATAAATTTCTTTGTTATGCATGCTCACACCTAAGTTTAGAACGGATGCTCCTATTTTTATTTTTTAAAAAGCACATTTTTGTTGTATCCTCGTTTTATAGTGTAAAACTTTTCAGAATCCAAAAAGGGACTTTATCTATCTGAAAGACAGGGAAACTAATTCCCTGTCTTTCGGGTTGTAACTTTTGTAAAAATCAGCCATTCGCTACAAAACTGAAATATGCTTTTAAGATAGAAATCGATAATTTGTATTATGAAATTAATCAGCGAGTCATACATAGTTTTGTCACATGTAAACATAAAAAAAAAATTGTATATATTTTCATCCATGGTCTCTGGGAAATAATTTATTTCGCTACAAATTTTTAACATTTTTCTGAAGGAGAGCAGAATTCAGTTTTGAAAACGCTTATTCTATTGCCTGTGCTTTTATTCTGCAGAAATGCATCAAAAATTCACATAGCTATGATTTTTGGAACAATTCATATCAAACACAGCCTCTGTAAAAAAAATGTTTATTTTATGGCGGGTGTGGGGGGGGGGGGGGAGGATCTGGAAGATATTAATTTTATCGTCAAAATCTGTTAAGAAACTTCATAAAAAATATGGAATTTTTTTTTCTTAAAATAAACTATTTCTTGGCTGGCAGTTATTTTTCATGAAAAATAAACAGGTTTTTGCCTTTTTTCTTTTACTATGTGTAATAATTATTACGCGATTTGAATAATTCAAAAAGTGCATGTTGATGCACAAAACAAAGTTCTCAATCTGACGTTTAATACACAATAGTGGTGAAATATCTCAAATTAAAGAAAATGCATTAATTTTGATTATGTATCAAAGTAGTCAGAGTTCGAAGTTGTTAGTTGAAATATAGAGTAAACAGGGTATTTTTAAGAAACGTCATAGAAGTCAATTCTATATTTTGTACTAGCAGTAAATCCACGTTCTTCCCCACGGAGATAAAGATAAAAAATACGTATCAAACCTAAGCATAGAAAGATGAGTATGACATATAAAACTTTATCGACAATTTCATCCATAAAAAGGAAACATATTACAATGGTTATTTAATATTTATGCTTAAATTCCGTTGTTTATCATTATTATTATTACTATTATTTTTAAATCAGGTAATTTTAAATTCTATTTTTTTTTTTTTTTTTTTTTTTTTTTTTTTTTTTTTTTTTGTATACAGTTAAATTTATTCTGAAATGATTAAAAGAGATAATCAAAATTACTCATTTACGGTTTAACATTTTTTTAGGTGCTTTCGTACGTTCGTAATTATATAAATATGTAGCACCTATAGTCGTGGCGTGGTCAGTCCGCCCGTCTAATGTCCGTTTGTCCTCCGTATATAACAGCGCGAAAACTACCCAACCGAATGGTTTGAAATTTAATATGTATAATAGTTGAAGAATGTTGTCGATTCATTTCAAATTTTATGAAAATCGAATCAAAACTTAAAAATACATTAATAAAAGTTTTCTTTATTCTGTTAAATACTATAATACGTAATCTATATAATAAAAGCGCAAGTCATGGCAAGACATATGCCAAGCAGGCATTTTCATTCAACATTATTTTTTCGAATAAAATTGCATACAAGTTACATTTTTAGAAAGAGCGTTCAAAATAATTTTTTGCTTGAGAGATGAGCTATATTAAAAAATGTATAGATTTTAAGTTAACTTCAGTGGAAATTAGGTTACAGTCGAATATCTCAATTAATTACAGTAAATAAACAAAAGAAATTCATTTATCATGAGTCATAGAAATATATGAGTCATATAAATATATAGTCATTTATGAGTCATAGAAATATTAAACCATGTAGTGAATTTTACAGTGCTGTCTGATGTTGAAAAAAAAAATTCGCATCTGTAAACGTGACATACGTAATAATAATACTATAAAAAAGGGCATGCTCATTTCGCTCATAACAGACGATATAATTCATTTCACTGAAATAATAACAACTAGTTGCATCCGTCGAAATTCGATGCAACAGAATATATTAAATAAGTATGTTACAATTTAAGCTTATGAATAAAATAATAATTTTGAACAAAAAAGAATTTGAATAAAAAAAGAAAGTAATTCTGCAAATTTAAAGCGTGATATTCACACAAACATACTCAAAACATTGCACATGAACACCACATTCCATTGAAGTCCTGATCTCAGAAAAAATCTAGACAATTACGTCATTTAGCTTTGTAAAAATTGAAATTTTGGGTTTGAAAATGCACGTTATATAAATGATATCATTTTCATAAGCAGACGATTTAGTTTTTAATTTGAGAGTATGTGGAATAAAAAACTTGGAAAATAAAATTATTTTCACGAAAATTTATAGGAAAATATTACCGTAAGAGTAATTTAACCAATTGTTTTAAAATTTTCATTAACTATTTATTATAATTAAATGGAAATGATGTAATTTTCAGAAATATTCTATTTTGTGCATACCAAGGAAGCAAATAAATAGCAGAAGTTCTGTCGATTTAGATGCAGGAATAAGGGTCAGAGAATATGACGTCATAGTGACACAAAGTTAGTAAAATACTTTATATTCATGGCGGAAAATTCATCTTTTGTTTTCCAAATGATGTCATTTTCTTCATTGGAAACATTTCATTTTTCATATTACTTCTTATGATAGATTATTTACTGTTACTTTATTTACATAGATTACTTAATATTTTTCTAAAGAAATCATCTGTATTCTGCTCTTCTGTGATTACTGCATAATTAAACGCAATCATTTTACTATGTTTAAATTTTATGAAAAAACATTGAGATTCTTCTTTTAAATATGACGACATTTACACTGATGGAATCCCGCTTCTGATTGATGGAATGTGATGAGGCAAATTTATCTTATGTTGTAGAGATAAAATAAAATGGCTTTGTTCAGAACCGAAGATCAGGCGGCGCGAAGGAGATTTGCGTATGGAGTAGATCTTCTCAGAGCAAGTATTTGTAATAATTTAATTATTTCATGCTTTTATAGCTCAGAACAAGTAAAAACAACGACTATAGACCGGGAGGCGGCAGCATAGACAATCACCTCATTGAGTTCACGGCTGAAATTTCAGAATTAGTTAAAACTCGATTCGCATATTAAAACGCAATCGGTCTGCCAAGTCATATCTTGGTGGAAAACACCTTAAAACCCGATTTTAGCGGTTGACTCGTAGGTTTACCCTTGTGCTTTCCTGCACCCAAAGGTATGAAAACATGGAGGACTGGGAGCAGGAACACACAATGGTAAACCTACGAGTCAACCGCTAAAATAGGGTTTTCGGGTGTTTTCTACCTAGATATGACTTGGCAGACTGATTGCGTTTTAATATGCGAATCAAGTTTTAACTCATTCTGGAATTTCAGCCGTGAACTCGATGAGGTGATTGTCTGTGCTGCCGCCTCTCGGTCTACTACATATCCTTATCTTTCCAAACTAACAAAATAAAAGTTATTTTAACTAGGACTTCCCTCAAAGGGATTAGTCTGAGTGACATTGCTGAGAACATAGGGTTAACAATTACGATATAATGATAAAGAGCAAATTAAACGATAGAAATACAAAGTATCATATAAAGATTCATGTAAATTATTAAAAAAATAGAAATGTACCGTTCATCAGGTTTGTTTTCATATATATTTTTTTATAACATAGCAAAGAATCTCATTTTCTTAAGCCAAAATTGTGCAAAACTTTATATATATATATATATTAAAAAAAAAAAAAAAAAAAAAAAAAAAAAAAAACGCCGAATCTTTTAAAACGCCAAGCTTTTTAAAGTTACGTAATCGGATTTGCAGCCAATAGCGTATTTTAGCAAGCGTGCCTTAACGTAAATTTAATTTCATTGTTGCTAAATTTTCTTTGTGACCAATATTTACATTTGAATTTAAGATTTTTCCTCCTTGTTTATACGGTGTGTTCAAAATTTCTACAAACATGAGCAAACGAGTTCAACTTTGCCTCCCTGAAAGGGATGTACAATTTGAACATTTATTAAAATGTAAGTTCAGTACTTTTTCCTACGTGATGTTAAAAGTGCTTTTTATCATTAGTATAAAAGTAATCGTTTTAAGGTTTGTTGTTTTGTGAAAAATAAATACATATGCTGTCAGTGCGGGAACTTTTAGAACACTCGATATAACTACTAGCTGAAGTACCCGGCGTTGTTCGGGATTTTAAGAATGTTTGTATCAATTTCAAAATTAAACATGTTGTATAGAGAACTTCAAAATGTTAAAGTATGCCAATATTTCCATAATCGGGTTTTTATCATGATTCAATACGTTCCTCAAACTCATATGACGTTATATTCACTTTCTGATGTCATATCTACTTGCTTTATCAATTACTCATATTGGTACTATCTTTGTATGATTCTCAAACATTTGAAAAAGTCCGTTATGCTTCCAATATGACGTCAGATTAATTTTCTTTTTAATTATCTAATTACGTCATATTAATCTGCTTTCTGTACCTACATATACTCATACTCTTTGTATTATTGAGAAATGTTTGAAAATTTCCGTTATATTACCAATATGAAGTCATACTTATCTTTTTTTCAATTGGTTAAACTTTTTATTTCATTTTCATTTTTCACGTGGAAATCTTTCAATAGAAAAATAATTATTGTAGAAATAATTTTATTGTGGATTTTTAATTGTTGGCAACTGGTATAACGAAAAATATTTAAATTAAATAGGAAAAGGCTGTTAGATTTTTTGTTTTTTATCTCTCTATATTAAAATAATACGACTTTTTCAAAATTTTATGATTTTCAGCGTGACAGTAGGTATTCAGCTGAAAGTACACAAAATTTCAAGTCTCTAATTTATGCAGTTCGTGAGAACCGACTCTGTGACGGACAGACAGAGAAGCGAGACGAATAGGGTTTCGTGAGATGAACGAAACACTAAAAATGGGAATATTTAAAAAAAAAATAGCTAGTGCGGGCACATCTGCAAATAAACAGCTTTCATTAAAAAAAAAAAAAATACATATATTATCAACATTAGTTCAGTAGAAAGTTCAGGGCAGATGACTAAAAAAACAGTCTTCTGTTTTAAATGTATAGATTTTTTTTTTACATTCTAAAACTAGTTATAGTACGAACGCACATCATTTGTCACGTTTAACGTACAATTTCTAACTTGTTTCATTTTAAAAAGGTTTGGTTTTAGGGGGAAAAAATTACACTGAAGCAAAATTTTTAAAAAGTATAAAAAAATACCCTTAGAGCATTTTTAAGGTATATTGCAACGCTATAAGTTTCCCATAAAAAGCTAGATGTTGATTAAATTTTCGATGTTATTATCATAAAGGTAAATAAACCTTCATTCGATAAAACAAACTTGTGTTTCATTAGAATAGTGGTTAAAACAAAACAAACTGTTGTTCTGTTGAAATATTTTCAACTCAAGTTTAAATCCTTATATGGAAAATTCAAATATATATATATTGGAACATTTAATCACCCTATTTCCCAGCAAGGGACGTTATAAACACAAATAAAACTTATGTTGAGCCTTTCCTACCTATTTTGAATTTGAGTACGGCCGTCATACTGTGAAACAAAAAATAATTATTTATATTTAGTTACCTTATTTCTTGCTAGGGGGATTTATCTGCGTTAAAGAAACTTCAGATGAATCTATAGGATTTTTTTTTTTTTCATATGAAAAAATTTTGTAGATTTAAAAAAAAAAAAATGGAAAATGAGTTTAAATTACGTAGTTATGCAATTCCCCACCAGCAACGCTACTATCATAAAAATAAATCTATCATGAAAATTTGTATATAAACATAAAATTGATCATGGCGGAAGCTTATTCTGAAAATGTGAGAGAAATAGATAAGTAGGAGGCGAGTTTAATTTGCGTTGTTATGCAATTTCCTACTCGGGAAGAACTAGCATAAAAAACCTTATTACGTAAATTTTTTTTATCAAAACATAAAATTGGCCATGACAGAAGCTTATTCTGAATATTAGAGCGAAATTCGTTCGTTGGAAGTGTGATTAAATTGCGTAGTTATACAATTTTCTACCGGGGATACTACTAGCCTAAAAGTACTTATCAAATAAAAACTTTTATCAAAACATAAATTTTATCATTGCAAAAAGTTTACTCTGACTATCTGAGGGAAATTCGTTTGTAGGAAGTGGGTTTAATTTCCATAGTTATGCAATTTCTCCCCTCCCCAGGAACACCCTTAGAATAAAAAAAAACGTATCACGTGAAATTTTTTATCAAAATTTTAAATTGTTCATGGTAAACTTTTTCTGAAAATAGGAGTGAAATTTGTTCTTGGGAAGTGAGTTTAAAAGGCGTTTGAAAAAACAGAGGAAGATATAGTTATAGAGAAACATGAAGCACCATAAGTTAAATAAAAGTCAAAGAAAGAAAAGCAAATAGTGTTGAAAGTATTAAGATTTAAATACTCAAGAGCTATTATAAATAGAGTAAAAACTACAAATGAGTACAGTTTGCCTATTTTTAAACACCAATTTTAATTGTGTAAGAATAAATTACGTGCTTCATTCTTAGAAATCAATTAGAAAGAACTCATCCGCTCTGTGGCAGAGAAAAGAATTCTCACCCATCACTCGTACCAAAGTTTTTTCATCTCACATTTCCTAATGGAAAAGTGCTTTGTTACAAGTTCCACATTAAAATTCTTCATGATGCTACATTGTTACTTTCGCATTCTGAGGACAAACTTATAAAGTCCTCGTTGCTATCCCTCCCATTTTTTTTCCTCTGGTTAATTCAATAACATGTTCTTTCGATGTTATCCCTTATTTTGTTTTCTTACTGTTACTGATCGCATAAAACTAACTATGAGAATCAAACGCCCCACTACCTTGATTAAAACCAATTTCGACTCCAACTACACCTTAAGAATGTTACGCTGGGAATCTATTTTGAGATCACAAGGTCAGTAAAGAATAAGTTCTCGATTATTCTTCCGTATAAGGCATTCAATCAAAAATCACAAAATCATGGGTACTTCTCTTTATTTGGAGTGGAACAATAACCTCAAAGTTACGAGGATTTCTTAAAAACGAAAATGATCCATTATGTTTAATTGTCACCAGAAACGTATTCATATTTCCATAAGATGTTTGAAATTTATATATTTGACCTTAAAATTGATTTATAGAAAAACAATGCTTTTAAGCAAAGTATGAGTGGTTTCTTTTTCTTTTTTTTATCAACGATTAGGGTACAGATGACATTTCGAGAATGCCTGAAAAGCAGATATAGCAGGATTTTTATAACCTGTCATTTAATTATAAAAAAAAAAACTTTCCTTAAAATAATTTTACTTTAGTTTATATGTAACACACAAAACAAATACTTGCTATATACATAATTTTATTTGGTGTAACTGTTTAATTTTTACTTAAATCTGTCTAAATCACGATGACTATAGGACAGTTAAATACATTTTTCTGAATGTGTTTTACAGATAACTCCCTCAAATGATGCATAAATGTTAAAAATTTATCATTTTAAAAAAAAACAATAAGAAGCTGTTTTCATTTTCTCAAAAAGAAAGGAATTAAAAAAATAATTACTGAAATATTCTGAAAATAACAAAATAAGTAATATATTCTAATATATCTTACGTGACATTATAGTTACATGCTTACATAGTCTTAATTATAGATAATATGTTATAATTATAGATAATTAATTTTAATCCCTTTGCGACGGATAAAGTGTTCAGAATCCTTAATTATTCCTACCAGTAATTTTTAATTCAAATTTTTTCTTTATTTAATCAAAACATTTGTGCAATTATATTAGAAAAAAAAAACTAGTTTTGAAAAACCGATGATAAGAGACTGGAAATTTTGTAAAGGACGCTTTTCGTGAAAGGGTTTAAAAAAATAAAAAATAAAAAAAGATTAATTATACATATATATAAAATGTCAACTCTCTAGCTATATAGAAAAGATTTTATGAAAAATGAACCTAAATTTGTAAAAATGTATTGAGAAAAATTGAAAAAAAATTGCATATATCTGCGTGGTATTGTACGTTTACAAATTTAAAGATTGTGCTGAGATAAATGAGTTATTTTTGTAATTTTCCTTATCTGTGTTATTATAATGCACAAAATTGAAACTTTGAAAATCCGGAGCATTTGTGTTATCCGTTCCTTAAGGAAATTCTAACTTTTATATCCTTACAATTAAAACATTTGCATATGTTAATATCTGTTAATAATATGTGGGATGCCAAGGTAATTGTTCGATTTCAATTTATTTGACATAATCATATAGCTCAAAATGACTCACTGAATAAGGCAAATATGAGGTGTTATTGTGCACTAATCTCTCCCCCCTTCCCGTACGAGTGTCTTGGGTAGGTTTTTTGAAAGTTATCTTAAATTAATCTTTTCGCGCTTAAAAAAAAATCTTAAAACTCCACACCCCCACTCTGCTTACGCCACAATTGCTCGAACTTTCAAATTTCGGCTCTGAGCTCCTCATATTTGTGGCCTACAGCCTTAGTACTGGGCTGAGTGGTCATTCATAACACAGAAAAGGAATATGAAGATCCGTATAAATAAGAACGTTTTTAAATCGCATTATTTTTATCTATATAAAACGATTTTTTTTAAATAATTAACGAATGAATTGACAAAAAATTCTATCCAGAAGTATGTTTTATTTTCTATTTTAACAGAGTTCTTGGATATAAATGAAAATTTTATCTCATAAGATAGGAAACCTTTCTCAAATATCACATCCATGGAATGAGCCATAATAAATTTTGCATTGTATATATTACTATCAGTAGTAAAATAATAATAATAATAATAATCAAAAAATTCCGTAAATATTTTATGATATATCTCATTAAATTTGATTAATGAATGTCATTGCTATTATCTTTTAAAGGAACCACTAGAAAAATATGTGTTTAAGGAACAGAATGAATAATTATTTTCGTGTATTCACAAAGCATTATCATGAAAATTCAAAAGACACTCATTCTAATTACGGACGATTTCTCAACTTAAATGTAAGTTTTAGTTTATGTTAAATATTTAGTTACATCAATATTGTGGAAGAGTCTTTATTATCGACGAGCTATTTCTTTTATTTGTAGAAATTGCCTTTTTTGTGTATAATGTAATGTGTTGTAAGTTATATGTGTAGGAAGTTGTTATGTTCTATGTATTGCTAAACTGTTGTAAGTTTCTATGTATCTTGCATACATTGTTATATATACGTACTATGTTGTATGTATTGTAAGATGTATGTATGTTTAAAATTGTGTGTACACATGTACGATGAATGAATGTATTTTGTAGATACATACATACATGTATGTACTTTGTATTTACATGCATACAAAAATATTTTTTTTGTATGTACATACATACATGTATTTTGTAAATATGTTTTTGTGCATACATTGAAAATACATATACATATTCCAATAGTCCATACGCATACATTGTGGAAGTAATGGAAAAAATATATTAAAATATGGAGGCAATTTAAAAAATAAAATTATTTACTTATATTTGGCGCGTAAATAAAATACAGCTATGGAAAAAATTATAAGGACACGTTGAAAAATGAGTAATATGTATTAAAGTAATCATCAACTGAAAACAAAATGAAACATAATTTACCACTTGTAATTAGGAAACATCAGGAACCTATTAATACGAAATTAAATTACAATAAAAATCATAAATAACATATTAATAGAAATATATGACGTGAAACATGGAAAAAATTATAAGGATATAATGAAATATGTCTGGACATAAACTAATATTCTATAAAATAACCTTTTTTTTTTCAATGACCCTTATTAATCGTTCAGTCATTGACTCAGAAAGTCCAGTTAAAGTTTATTTAGAAATGTTTTTCCATTCTAATTTGATGGATGATGTCAAATAGTCTGTATTTGCATATTGTGTGCCATGCTTATACACTTCTCTAGTTAAAATGCCCTACAGATTCTCTGTGGGGTTTAAATCAGGACTACTTGACGGCCAATCCAAAAGTTGGACAGAATTGGCTTCGAACGATGAACGTGATGCACGAGACACATGGAAACTTGCATTGTCTTGTTGAAACAAATAATCACCACCTGTGATAAGGGGTGCTTAAGGCAATAATTTTTCAGCTAGCATATCCACATATGATTCTGAATTCATGCGTCCTCGAATGGACACGATCGGTGTTGTTCATTGGCTGCAAAACCTGCCCACACCATCACAGAACCTCCTCCGAATTGGCGTTTTGAAAAAAAAAAACAGGTTTATCTTTTCGCAAGTCATAGCAATAATGGCGAAAACCATGTGGTCCGCCGAAATTAAATTTTTTTTTCGTCCGAAAATACCACATCTCTCCAGCGAGATCCAAAAGAATCTTCTTATGTAGTTTTGTAAGTGGTGGACGTACGTGACCGTAGTTTAGCATATCTAACATTGGGATTATTTTCCAGAACATTACGTACTGTTCGGCTAGTGCATGGTAGATTCATTTCTGTTTTAATTTGAGTATAACTCTCTTTTTTTAAGCAAGCTCAACGCGCAATGTCACGTTTCTGGCGCATAGTCCGAGAAACAGGCCTATCTGTATGCTTCTTCTTGCCATAATCTTTTGGATTCATCAAGAAATTATAAATTACTGTTTTAGATCTGTTTATATTCCTTTCAATTTCATGTCCACTCATTCCACATTTTCTGTAAGCAAGGATTTTTCCCTTTTCAAATATAGATAGTTGTGTGCTCTTTGGCATGATGAAGAAGGCGAAAAACTGAACGATCTTACTGCGGAACAGTTTTAGGTTACTTTAAACAATCCTATAATATTACCAAATATGCAAAATTTTGTTTGCGATTTAAAAAAAAAATGCGTGTCTTTATAATTTTTTCCAAGCAGCAAGCTATTAAAACCTTTTAAATTCATGCCTTTTAATGATTTTCCAAATTTTCAACTTAAAGTTTGTTTGGAAGTGTTCCGTTTCAAGCCTTTTTATCTTACAAATATTTACATAATTTTCTAGCCAAGCGACTCCTACATTTGGTGACTTTACGCTTGTCCTTCTAATTTTTTCCATGGCTGTATTCCTGTAAGCCAGCTCTTTTAGGTAGCTTTCAATACAAAAAAGTATAAAGCTACCTATTGCAGCCGTTCGGAGGAAAGCAGTTCCGGAAAATTTCGATATATTTTCACCGATCATGACCCCCAGACCCCAAAACCACCCTCCGTTCAAATGTTGATTTATATATATAGATATATCCATATATATATGTAATAATAAAAAATTTTCGCCATTTTTCTTTAGTTAAATTATTCCAAATTCTTCAATTCTTTTTTCCCTCTCTTTTTAAAATATCTCTTAAATCTATTTTGTATTTTATTCCATAACTTAATCAAAATATTCTTTTATTTATCATTCTAAAAATCTTAATCTGTTAAAAGCTACACGTATTTATTAAAACCTTATTCTCTTAAATTGCAACACTGCCTCTAAACGCACCTGCCTAATTTCTTCTTTTGAGACATTTAATTTTTATTCTTTGGAACTTTTATAATACCATTTTTATTTCTATTTAATTCATTCGGCATCCCATGATTCCAAGCGGTTTTCGCGCCCAAAGGCCTTTTTACCTTTTTAATTTGCCGCTTCTGTTAAAGAGTTTTAATCATACGTCAGAGACACGTCTTCGTGGCCTCATTTTTTCATCCATTAGCGAGAAAGCTCCGCCTTCTTTATCCCCCTAGCGCCCTCCGAACATGGATGCGAGTGGACCAGCTTGTTCGCGCGTTTTGTACCTTTGGGCCAAATTTTGAAGTTTTTATACGGTTACACTGGCTTCGGAGACAGAATTTACACGAATTAGTGGTTGTCATCTAATTGCCGTCACTGGGGAGTCTACACTAATGCATCGGTAATATGTTCTTCAAGCTCTGCTAATTCTTCAAGATCTTCAAATGTGTTCAGTTTTTAATGAAGCGAAAGTTGGTGGAGTTGCTTTCATCTCTGTGATCACAATAAAGCCACTGCTCATCTATTAAGTTATTAAGTCTTCTTTTTAATGTTTTTGGGAAATTTCTTCTGGATTTCACCGCCTCTGCTCAATTTTTACGACTGCTAATACACTACGATTTCCGATGTGATATACTTCGAGATTTGTCTTCATGGTGAACGACTCGAAGTGATGCCCTGTCCGGGTGTCATGACTACATTTCAACGATCTCGACTGCGGCTACCTCGATATGATTATCAGGTAATTTTAGTGGTTTCGGACTGAGATGTTCCGATTGTCTGGTGGAAAGAACGTTCAAGTCGACAGCAATAGCGATCGTCTATAATGTGCCAATTTTCGACAGGAATGTAACATATATATATATATATATATATATCTGACCTATGTCATACGATAACGCCCGTATTTATGAATCGATTTTGATGAAACTAATTGTGTGTATTAAGGTCACTAATGTCTCGACCGAGTTCATTGGCCAGCTTGGTCCGCCATCTTGTTTCAAGAAGGCGGCCATTTAAAGATTTAAATTAACTTAAAATCTAAAATAAATATACAAAAAATTTAAAAATTCAAATTTATTTTTATATATGTGTTAGGCCTTGGTACAAGGATTCCAGAGCATTTTTTGGTTTACCTCTATCTTAAAAAATGGCTGAGATAGAGCAGTTTGAAATTCTAGGGTGGCTGACATTTTGAAACAAAACAGCACATTAACTTGATTACTCGCAAATTATTTTCTTTCATTGTTGTAATAATTTTCCCAATCATACGCATAAAACTATATATTCATATCCGTTAGCGCCAAAATTGGCGACATTGGAGACAAAATTGGCAAAATTGGCGACAAAACTGGCAAAGTTTGTGACATTTGGCGAATTATCGCCAAATTTGGCGACCAAAATAAGTCTTTATAAATGAAGCCAAGTTGGCTATTGCTCAATAATTTGGCGAAATTCTTATTCAAATTCAGTATTAACGTATCTTTTGTAAACGTTTCTTTGCATTTTAACTTGCTGTTTTCGTGTAACATTAGCTAAAATTTTAAAACGAAAATATAGGAAAGCTACCTTTCCCTCCCGGTACAGGCCGGAAGGACTTTTTCTTCTGTGGAGTTGGAAAGTTTTGTCTTCATTATAGGTGTTACACTGCATGGAATAATTTGTTTTGCATAGAAATATCAGATGAAGGCACAATAGAAAAACATTATGAGTCGCTCGATGCATCCATTTTCTTCGCTCAGTGGCGTACATTTTCCTATTTTGTAGGGATGAGTTGTGTGATTTCAAGGCTCATTATCTGGGACACAAAGCTTTAACTTTAGTTCAATCTAAACTACTATCAATTAGCCCAACATAGAATATACAGATGTATATGCAGGGCTTTGCAAATTTTATAAAATCTGGTAACAGCAGAAAATTCTAGTCGCCAATAAAAAAATAAATATTTATCCTCTTTTTTCCCACCTCCGACAATTAATGTACAAAAAGCACAAAACGTTTTTATGAATTAATTGAGAAAAAATAATAACAAGCATAGTTTAGAATAGTACATAATTTAAAAAGATAATTTAAACTGTTTTCTAATGAAACTTATCAAAATAATATTTCTCTAAAAAAAAGTACTGTGAAGGCTGAAATAACTGGCATATTCCGAAAATGCTGATTGCCGAATGTTTCAAATGTCCGGATAAGTGAGTGTTACAAAATCAATATCTGATGAAGGAGTCATTGATGAAATAATGAAGCAGGAAAACAATTATATGTCTATTTTATTATTGAAGTCAGCATTTTTTAGCATTGTATCCAATTTTAGATGCCACAGAGGCAAGATTGACATTATTTCTTACTGTTTTATTAAAACCTTGCCCCTCCCGCCACACACACACACATTTTAATCACATGACTTGCTAGCTGACTAGAGCGGAAATAGATGGCGTTCTCTGCGCATGAGATGGAAAATACTTTTTAAACTTGGTTCTTCCATTAAAATTGCGAGAGAAAAGGAAGATCACTACTTGCCGCGCACGAGTAGGAAGGGGATTTAGAAAAAATACCATTTGTGCTAATTTCTTAGGTGTACAATAAAAAGCCAGATTAAATAACATGTACATATATATTGGGTCTGGTTATACGCAATTTGGATACTAAAAACGATATGTCGCAAGAATAGTTTGTTTCTGTATGCCCATGCATTTAATTACAATTTATACAAAAATTTAAAAAAACTGCTCTAAAGTATAATTTGTTGAATTTTTTCTACAGCTGTATTCTTTTTCTTTAAAAGTATAAATTACATTTTTTAAATATTGCGTTGTAATAAGTACAGATACCTGTAATTTTATGATGAGTCAAACAAAGTACTGTTCAACCTATATGAAATGCAATAGGAATTACAATCGACGCTCGTTAATTCGAACTCGCAAGAATTGAGAAAAATATTCAAATTATCCGATTCTAAAAAAGAAAAAGACTCGTTATGCTATCAACAAAGAAAAAAAATACTTATCTATCATTAGAAAATCGTACCTTTTTTATAATTCGAATTGTTTAAAAAAATATTTCATCATAAAAATATATTACAGTTTAAGGTCTTTAGTAGTCTCATAATCTGACACAGAATCATCTTCCGAATCAGTTATCTTTTGTGGCCCTTTGCCTGCAGTAGTTTTAATAATTTCTTCATCACCTCATTGTTCCCATATTTCGAAATCATTATCTATAGCTTTATATTCAGATAATGTTATATTTTCGTAGTTAAATATTTATTTGAATTTGGAAATTTCTTACACCATATCCATGGTGCTATCTCCTGTTGCATATTTTAGATGTTAATCCGTATCAGAAATTTCCGGAAAGAGACAAACACTAAAATTTATTTCGTGTCCATATGTACTAATCATGCGATAATTTTATAGTTTTTCAATATTTTCTCATATGTTACTGAAGAAATGTAATAATCTTTGTAAGATAATTTTAAAAAACTATTCACAAATTTAATTTCTAGCAGTATCGCATTTTTTTTTCTTTGAAGATGTTAAATTGTTTAGTTTGAATTATCCGCTGTTATAAAAATAAGTTAAAATAAACGAAATAGTTTTAACATTAGTTTTAGTGCAATGTTTTCTGCAATTTCTGACTAGCTCCAATAAATCGCGTTTGAATTATCACGAGTCCACGTTATCAGATTCCAAAAGAGACTGCAAATATTATATAAGAGAGACGCACAGCTGTCACCGGAGACTTTTTTTTTATTATTAATCTCTCTACAACTATTTCAAAATAGTAATCTTCGAAGTAGATTTCTACAAATCTTCGAGGTTTTTTTTTTTTTTTTTTTTAAGTAGCAATAGACAAAATAATGATTAAAATAAAATAATCGCGAGTCAAAGCCCTGGAGACGGCTTCACCAAAATGTAATTTATTTTTTAATTTAAAAATAATAATAATAATGAGAATATGAATGTCTGAGATAAGAGGAGTAGGGTGTGACTTTTATCAAATCCTCTGTACATAAAAAAAATTATAAGTATCATATCGTTCTAGCTTTGTCGGGTTTCGCATAGAGATTGAACATTGCAGTATTATATAGGGATGACAAATAACTTTAAAACGAGAATAAAAGAACATATGGCAGATATCAAATACGATAGAAGAACTACATCTTTGGCCAGACTACATAGGATAGAGTCTTTGGAAATTGATTTTATGAATAATAAAATAATTTATCCATCAAGATTTTATTCCCCATCCATTATCCGTGAATCAATAGAGATGTATGCGAAGTGAGAACATATGCAATAAATCCTTTGAGTTACCTAAAATTTGGCTCGGAACGCTTTACAGATTGAAAAAGCAATAATAATAATTTTAAAAATGCTTTTCACGTTTACAGTTGACCATTTTTTAGCATCTGCTTTCATTATACCTGTATGATGTCGTGGTTTATGTTTATCAAGTTCATTTTCAAAGTTTTTTGCGAGAATAGCTTATTTATCAGTATTGATTAGGGTTGGCATGTGTTTGCCAAAAGTGGTAAAAACCGTCCTGGCAAAAATACATTTTTGCCACTTTTTGCCAAAGTGGCAAAAATAGATATGTTTTATTTACAGCGATGTAATATATATATTTATTTTTTAATAATTTCAACTCTAATATTATGTTTTTTTTATTTTTTTATTTACCTTACAATATTCAATGCATCATTAAAACAGTAATCTAAGTAGTTTGTATTTTTTAGTAAATAACTTACTGGCTTTGGTTTAAACTGTCATAATTATTAAACAATCAATCCTTATGCTTCAGTTAATTTTGTAGCAAAGTCTGAGAGAGAAATAGCACTTACCAATTTTGCTATGATATGAGAAAAACAGTAATTTGAAGTTAACAAAGTAAAAACAATAGAAACAAAACATTTTGCAAGATAATTCATTCTCATTTCCTATGATCAAATCAAGATTCAAGTCTGTAGCCTGTATAATGACAATGGGGAAAATGGTAAGAAAAATTACCTAAAAGATTAATTTGCCTATATTTGCAACATTAAATAATCAATTAAAATTTTTCTACCCTCCCCTCTCTTATACATATTAATTTCATCCAATTCATGTGTTTTCCAATCCTTCCAATCCATGTCCAACTCCCCCCCCCCCTCCCAAAAAAAAAATTGTAGGAATTTTAAAAGTTTGCTTGGTACTACTTGATTATCCCATCAACCACGTTACACGTGTTTGTTACGCCATCGTGTGAATTTTAATTTAATTTATTTTTATTTTTATTAAGGTTTTACGAATTTGTTTTTTATTTCGTTATTTAAAATGAAAATTGTGTCAATAAATGTGTCTCGTGATATTAAAAGAGCAAAAATAAAACAGATTAGTTTCAACTGCCGTCACAAATTTTTGTCCACAAAATATTTTTATTTTTCTATATTTGCTTCAAGCCTATATCTAATATTTACATACATTTTATAGGTTTTTTTCTACGTTTTTGACTAAATAAAGAGGATTGAATTCTTTACAATCTTCCGTTATCATGATATTTATTATGTTTCTTAATAAAGTTGATTATTACATTTAAAATACTTACATTTAATTCACAAATTCAATATCTTAAAAATATCTGCTTGCTTATGGTTTAATTTAATAATTCTGCATTTAAACACGTAAACTGTTCTTAGTATCATTTTTTTTCAAATAATCTGGATAAATCAAATTTTATATTCGCTATGTCGTTACGTCATGAGTGAACTTTATCATTAAAGTAACCCTATTATTTAGGGATCAAGTAGTACCGTTTACTTCTATAAAGTATTTGTAAAAGTTATACCTAAAGGCTCAAATAAAGATAAAATGAAGATTGATTTGGCAAATGTTTATGCATTAATATTGTTTTTATTATAGATTTTTTAAATGTAGAAACTGTTGATTTAAAATTTTTTAAATATATATTCATTTTAAAGGCAACATTACTACATTAATTTGAGAAAAGTAAAAAGTTTTTACCTGTCACCATCACATAAATTTATCTACAAAATTGATTATGATTGATTATTGATATTTTTTTATTCGTATTACCAATGAAAATTATTTTAATTAATCAAATTAATATTAATGAAACATCTAATTAATATTCTCATTTAAGTCTCAATTATAATATATACAACTTATGTTATTTTAATATATTTATTAAATCCAGCTTTTTTGCCAGTTTTTGCCAATTTTTGCCGGTTTTTACCAAGCCTTCCCAGTTTTTGCCACTTTCCCGACAAAAATACCATTTTGCTGGCAAATTGCCCAACCCTAGTATTGATGTTGAAAATGTCACCCTTTGAGCGTACGAAACTTGTCGATCTATTTATTAAAAGGTATTTATAACCCTTTATGTGTACTCTATATAACTTTAAGCAAGTACATCTTTACTGTAATAATTTGTTCTCAAAATTACTTTTATTCTCTAGAAATCCTAAATCAAACCAATACATTGGTGGCAATAAACTCTAATTGGGATTGATATAATAGCTAAAACTGAAGTCAGAAATGAAAGTTAAGAAGGAATAATTCTTTAATATTTAAGCAACAAAACAGTCCAATTCACATTTAAAAAATAAAGAAATAAGAAAATGTGACGTAGTGGTTAAAACTGCAGTCAGAAGCGAAAGCAAAATAAAAACAATTCTTTAATATTTAAAGAAATAAAAAATAAAATCCAAACCATATTTTTAAAAAAAAATTTAAAAAATGTAATAATTTGTTTTCAAACTTAATTTTGCTTTCTAGAAGTCCTAAATAAAACAAATATATTGGTAGAAATAAGGTCAGTTTGATTTGATATAATAGCTATATCTGTAGTTAGAAATGAAAATTAAGAAGGAATAATTATTTAAGCAACAAAACAATCCATTTAAAATAAATAATAAAACGTGACTTAGTAGCTGAAACTGCTGTCAGAAATGAAAGCGAAATATAAATAATACTTCAAGATTTAAAGAATAAAAAAAATCCAATCCATATTTTAAAAAACAGAAAGAAAGAAACTCTAATATTTTGTTCTCAAAATTATTTTTACTTTGTAGAAGTCATAAATAAAATAAATACATTGATGATAATAAATCATGTTTAGGATTGAAGTAGAGTAGCTAAAACTGAGTCAGAATTGAAAGTTAAGTAGGAAACTAATTTCTTTTTATAAGAAAATTGAATTTGTCGTATCCTGGTTATTCATCCTCATCTTTCAAAGTGGGGATTTATATTCTACTGATGAGATGCCCCCATTAATTTCAACATAAAACTTTTAAGAACATTTTCCCTTTCCTGATCAAATTTCTGAGGCAGAAATGCTAAAGCTTTACTTATAATTACTTGATTTATTATCTGTGGAATTATAACGATTTATAGGGAAACTTTTCGGAACATGAGCTTAAATATAAATATTTATTTATTGGAGAGTAAATAGGCTGTTTATTAAATAAAAAAAGGGGATAAATGAGATGAAAGTGAAAATATGTAACGGAGTCTAAAATTTATCATAATTTTCGCATTATTAACGACATTTCTGAAAGTTGAAATGCCTCGGTTGTTTCGATTTTGAAAGCATATACAGAATTAATCTGAAGAAATGCTCAGTAATTTTCAGGGAGGAAAAGTAGTACACTATGACTAATAAATGTTGTACAGAAAACTAGTTTTCCCATCTGTTTATTCAATCAAACATGTCTCACTCTAATTTCAACACGAATTTTCCGATTATAACTGTAAATGTAACAGAACATATATACAAATATTAGCCTATTATTTCGTCTATATAATGTTATAATAAAAGTAATACATATAAGCAAGGCACAGTTTATTTAATAAGAAAATCAAGAAAAGTACATGTGCAGCGTGTCCACCATTGATACACGTGTCGAATTTATGATGATACAACAATTTACAGAAATTATTTTCAAAAAGACACCTGTTCCTTCGAAGAAAACCCGTTTGGTCTAGTTAATATTTTGCAAAACAATTGAAAGCATTCATAAAATTATAATGTTTTATCTTGAACGTTGAAATAAAAACTTTACAGGAAATTTATTTAATTAAAGTTTTTTTCTTTTCTTTTTTTCTTTCCTTTTTTTTTTTTTTTTTTTTTTTTTTTTTGTAGTAGACATTTGAAATCTACTTGATTTCAATCATTAAATAAAATTTCTTGTTCAAAGTATGTTTTTGTTGTTGTTTAATTTTTTAAAAAAGCAGGAAGTTGGGAAGTATGTAATAGGTAATACTAATATAAAATTGGAATAATCATAAAACAAAACGTCTTTTGAAACGTAAAAAATACACTTATTAATAAAAGTATTATTTAATTTTTATTTATTAGAAGGCTCTTCCCCTACGAGTTACGCTTGCCAACCCTTATCCAGACCCAGCAGGCTCTAACAACAAGCTAATAAAATGTAAAAGTCAATGCCCCGAAATGTAATTTTATTTTAATATCCAATTATTAGTTTAAATACTCCACTAATTTACATGTAGAAGTGTAGCATTTAAAGCAGATGCAAAATTACGAATAAAACTAACACATAAACAAGGTACAATTTAATAAAAAAAATCATTATTAATTCCATTTTTGCCTCAAATAACTGATGAACCAATTTAGATACAAATATGAACGTGATGTTTAGGTATAGTAAAAGGGGTATGTTTAACACGATGAGGTACTTGGTAGCGCCTCCTAGCAGCAAACTGTGGAATTAGTGTTCATATCTCGGAAACGACACGAGATACAAGAAAAAAGTCAATTACAAAGATGCAGAACGTTTTCCTCTATTTAGTATGAAATGATGTCTTTCACATATAAAAATAAGTATATTAGAAGCCTCTTATCCAAAGGTAAAATTTACCGAAGAATGATACAAAAATTAGGAGATAGTATTAAATTTTTTAAATTTTATTACAATTTCTGTACGTATACCCTAAGAAAAGTATAGTCAGGGGCCGATTAACCTCTGAAACTGGGGGAAGAAAGTATCATTTTAGGAGCCCCCTTTTATTCGGTAAAAGTTTTCTAAATTTTTCATATATGGAAAACTCAATTATACAAGCTGCAAGTATCATTCACGAGAGTGGCTTAGCCGAATTCATATATTTAATTAAGCAGCCTTTATGTTCCCTGTGTTTACTTTAGATGGTGTATTTTCTATATTATAAAGAACAAAAAACGTGTCCGTGCGTAACGCTGACGTCATTTTGCGAATGGCAACACTTCATGATGAAATATCGGTTTTGCGGCTTTTGCTAATGCAATTATTTTAATTTCTAAACATCGCACATTTTTAATTTTTACACCGTTATATAGGAAAAAAATTTACTTTCGAATGCAATTTATTTGAAAACTATATCTTAATTGACTGATTTAATATGGCTTTTTAAAATATTTTTCAAGCATGAATTAACAGGCTATTAACTCCTGGCACGAGGCCAATATATATTTTAACGCATTTCAAAACTTTATTTGAATACATAATTTCATATAAAAACGATTTTTGGTATTGTTAGTGGGCAATCTAAAAAGAAGATATATTAAATGTAAAAAAATCTGTTACAGTTTTCAATTAATAGAATGTTTTTCATCTGTATTTTGTAACCCGGGACAGCCCTGGTCGGACCCCCTAGTATTTGTAATATTTATAGTTTTTGTATGTTCAGTTACCAGGACGATTTCTAATCAGCACATCAAGATGCCATGATTGGTTAACAGCCTGTTGATCACATTCAGATTTTCCTGTTAGATAAATTTTCTGAAGTAGTGTGGATGTTCTATTGCATTAGACAACTTTTCCTTCCACAAAAATTAAAATTCAATGCAAAAACTTAAGAATGAAAATTAGAGGCCCCATTTTACAGTCATTTTGGGGGCCCCTCTTAAATTTTAGAGGAGAAGCACGTGCTTCGTGTGCCTTTTGGGTAATCAGTCCCTGAGTATAGAATTAACTAGTAGACATTATTACTAATCGATTGGTATCAGTCACATTACATTTTTTATGTTATAATTTGCAGCAGAGTTAGTATAAAGTGGTAGGGGTGTTTTCCTTCCCAGAACTGTACTTTTTATTTAATTTTTATTTATTAGGAGGCTCTTTGCTTATGAGTTACGCTCGCCAACCCCTGTCCAGACCCCGGAGGATCTAACAACAAGCTAATTTCCTCTTTTTAAAATGATTTCCCGATTACCGAGGATTAAATGATATTATCACGACCAGTGGTGATCTTTTACAATCGAATTGTCATTTATTTCCCTCTGAATGCAGGATTTTTCGGTTCTCAAGACCACATCCACCACTGTCTTCTTCAGCGCGTATTTATCATACATTTCTCTATAGAACTACCATTTTTAATATTTTCATATGCAACAGTTTTTTTTTTTAAATATAAGCCTAGAAAGAGTCCCGGTCATAATAAATTCAATTACGGGAGTGACAGCCGCGCTACTTACAATTTTATCAGAATAGCGAGATTAAACACGGATTAGACGTTATTTTTTATTTATTAGAGTTTTTTCAAACTTCCAAAAATGTTTTTACTAGGACAGCCTAAATTAATTATTTTCAAATGATTCATAAATTAGGAAAATGTACAATGTGTGTTGTTGCTAGGACAACAGTAAATTATTAATTTTCAAATGATTCATGAATTAGGAAAATGTGCAATGTGTTTTATTGAACGCAAACATTAGAACAAATTTTCTTTTAGGGTATGAGGTCGTAAAAAAGGTAATTGGAAGGGAAGAAATTATTCACTGAACGTTGATTGGCTTTTCAGGCCTATGTTTAATAAGCGAAACTATCTAAAAGTGTGCGTGTCGGTATGAAAAAAGAAATATCAGTACAGAAAACAATAGATAATAAAAAGAATGATATATTAGACATTGCGTGTTGACTGTGGCTCATTTTCCGTCATTATTTAATCAGTATGCTACCCGGTATAAATACATGTTACGTGACTATATGTGTGAGTTCGCACATAAATATTTAGGCACATTTATTAAAGAATGCAAAAACGTATACAAAAATATGTTTAAAATGTTTATTGTAACGAATAACAGGATTACGTTCTTTCCAAATAATGTTTTAAAAAATTTTGACCGAATTTGGAAATTTTCTAGACATTCAATTTAAAGGGAAATGGAGTTGGATGAAACTTTTATTGAATTTGTGTGAAACTAATAGCTGTTTTCTTAATGGCTCAAAAGATGGAATTTCCATTAGAATAACTACTTTAGTCAAAGGGAATTAAAAACGATCATGAAGAAATCAAGAAATGTAAATGAATAATAAGGGGTTTTAAAACTAGAATAGCTTAACGTGTTGTTTTTATGTAAATTTCGGGGGTTTTCTTCAAATTTACAAAATGTATTAATACGCTCATATTAAAATTTATGAGGATTTTTATCAATATAAAAGAACGGTAACATTTAAAAATTTGTTAGCCATTGGCGTTTGGCATTCCAACATACACAATACCATATGGCATACTCATATTGTTAAAATTAGGTCTTTAAAAATAAGCATAATGTACTCATTTTTTAATTTTTTCACAGATTATAATAGCTCGAGTATTAAAGACTGAATTCTTGAAAACACATACATTATTTTTTTAACTGACTTTCAACAAAGTAAGCTATACACTGTAAAAATAAGCTGTTGATTTTGCAGAAAAAAATCTGTCAGCCAGGACGCCAGTAAAAAACTGTTTATATTACGGAAATAATCTGTATATACGACGAACTTTCATTTGTTTTAACAGATTTTACCCGTAAGTTTGTAATAAATACAAATTATTTCCGTCAAATAAACAGTTTTTTTACGGGCGTTCTATCTGAATGTTTTTTTCTGTAAAATGAACAGATTTCTTTTATTTTCGTATGAATGTGTCTTTTTCCCATTAATGTATTGTCACGCATAACTTTTGAGTGGATGCTCTGATTTTGATCACCCTTTGTTGGAAAGAGCTCGTTTTGATGTTAATGTCTTGTTTATCTCACCAAGATCGAAAAATGGCATATTCGTCTGTTTGTCTTTTTTACTTTCTACATTCAAACTTCGTAAAATGTGTCCAATTGTCACGAAATTTGAATATGTTGTTAAAGTACACAGTACTAATTTACATTTAAAAAAAATCATCTTATCGTGTATAGTTTTTTTTTTTTTTTTTTTGGGATATGTCAAAAAATTTGATCGTTTAAAGAGCTTTAAAATGTAACAACAATGAGATTTAAAGTGAATGTGGATAAAAATATGTTGCCACAAAACACATTCTGTTTTGCCAAACCATAATAGTTCAAATGCACAAACAAGCTTACAATCTAAGACTTATAAAATAACATGTCCTGATGACTCACAATAATTACTCCTAGGACAATGACATTTGGAAGACATGTTTCTACACAGTGTATGTACCCACTAAGAAAGAATTTTTAAAAATTCAACAGGGGGTTAAGGGTTCTTAAGGGGGTTAAATGGGGACCGAAAGTCTTAGCTCATTTCCTCTCAGCAGCAGTTTTAGGTAGAAGCGTGAAATTCAAGCTAATAAATCTTCTAAAAAATAGTTTAACAAGTATTTCAGCGATTTTAGAAGTTCAACCGCTAAGGGGGTTAAATGGGGGGGGGGGTGGTATCGAAAGTTTTAGGTCATTTCGCCATATCTCTGCAGCAGTTTTAGGTAGGAGCGTTAAAATTAAGCATAACAAATCTACTGAAAAAGTAATTAAACACATATTTCAGCGATTTTGTCGCCAACATCGTCTATGAACCCGATTATGTAAGATTAGATGAATAAGACAACTATTGCTGAGTTTTTATTAGCTATTTTGCGTGATATTTTTCCAGGAAAAAAAAACAAATATATATATATATATATATAATGCGAAAACCACTGCCGTTTCAGTAGATTTGGGATTGAAAGTATGGTATGTGGTTTTCGCATTATATATATATATATATATATATATATATATTTGGGCTTTTCTTCTTCAGCGATCGGATTTCAATTTTTATACAAAATGTAGTACATTTTGTATAAAAATTATGCCTCCTCTTACAAAATACATTTTTTGGGAGTAAATATTGCGATTTAAATATTGATCGCCATATTTATGGGCTCGGTTATGCACATGGCTTCGTTATAGTGATTGTCGTATAATCAATTCATAGACGTAAAACCCACAGGGCTCTATTAAAATTATTGTCATTTTAACGTCATTTATGCACGCAAAATTCCCAATTCCCCATTATAGGGACAGCTGTATTAACGATATATGATTGAAAAGCACACAGGGCCCCGTTATTTTGATCACCGTATTAACAATTTATGGGCGTGAAACCGCAGTGGACATTTAAAATGATCGCCATGTATCTTAGTCTATACCATTTTTGTTTATTTTATCTGAAAGCTCTGCTTTTCCAACGGGCAGGGCCGAGCGGGTGACCAGGGAGCTCATGAAAAGTAAATTATTATTTATGTCGCGAAATCTTTATTTAAATAAAGTAATTTATTTATATTTTTCTGTTTACATGTAAAATGTACTTTCTGTGCCTCAAGCGAAGTCCGGGCTATACGCTGCAGGAAGCATATGGACCCCACATGGAAGCGACCGCTTAGATGGACGAAGACTGGCTAGTAAGTAGATATCAGTGCAATGAGTTAAGAAATAATCCCTTGAAATGCCTATATTTAAAAGAAATACACACTTCATAAAATATCAATATGAGATTCGATTGATCCCACTGTTATTTAACAGGTGACATTTAAAAGACACAAACAGATGTTAAAAGATGTTTAAAAACTGTCCAAGTACTTTCGGCCGGCTACCGCGACCATCATCAGGGAGCGAAAATCCATACTGACTGATAGGACATTTCGCCCTATGTGTTTTGATTTTTGAAAAAAAAAACTTGTTTAGTATATGCAGGATTAGCAAGCAAAAAATAAGTTACCCGCTTCAAAGGCCTTTGGGCTACTGCCCCGATTGAGACGAAATCGAAACTACAAACTATTCGCAGTGCTTTTCATTTTTTAAATAAAACTTTTTAGTACAAAAAAGGGGGGCACTGTAACATTTAAATCAATGTTTAGTAGATTTATACATTTTAATACCCTATATGCCTTCGTATAAATGTTTAATATGCTACAATGGATGTTCAACAGTGATGATACAAATCCGCCATAGAGCATCATTTACGCTAAAAAGCAGAGAAAAGATGATACAAAAAAATGTGACGGGTCCTTTAGGATTTACAGGTTTTTTTCTGAATTGAATAAAAATGTCAAAAACTAAGTGTAAATAAGGATGTTCTTTTTTTTATTACTATGTTGAAATATCTTACTACTAAAAAAGAGGACCCACTTTTGTAAAAAAAGTTTTGAAAGTGCCTCGGATTCAGTGACCTAGGATGAGAAAAGTCCAGCAGCATTACTTGTTCAATATACCCCCTTCAGTATAAACAATGTACTGTAGTCACAAAACTATATCTTTGATACTGTACACTGCCGTATGAGATCTGTATGTATGCCAGATAGAAAAAAAAACTGTCGTTATGTTCTGTCTATTCGGGCAGGGCCATTCATTCAGCGACCGAAAATGTGATTTTCTGATTATAGCATGTTGTTAACATTAAAGAAGAGTGTATTGAGCATTTATTGTTACGCATTAAACATTTATCTGAATGCATGTTGGACATTAAAATATTATATGCCTACTAAACATTCATCTGAATGTTACAGTGGAGCCTGTCTGAAATTTTTTGAGAAAATCATTTATTTAATAAATGGCAAGCGCATCATTTGAATTGTTGCTTTAGTATTTTAATTGTAGATTTAACTGTAGCATCTGTATTAAAGCTGTAAAACGTGGTCCGGGTAACTTATTTTCTTCTAACATGTACTTTGCTTTTATGTAACTTCGCTTTTACGAATTAAAAAAAAGATAAATCACTGCTCAATAAGAAATTTAATGAAAAGGAGATACATATAACCACACACGGATTTGATACGTCCGACATAAGATACAGTTCGTCAAGTATGAAGCCTCCAGACACCTTCTTTATGTATTCGCGGGTTTCGCGACTCCGGGTTCCTTGGCGATCTTTCTCTTTTCCCTATTTCCTCCACTCTTGCCTAATCTTTTCACTTTGTTTCACTCTCATTGTGGTTCGGGGGAGGGAGGGGGACTAATATCCAGTTAAGACTAGGGCATTATTGTAAGTCTGGGCCAGGGAGATATTCTATTACCATAGTCTGGGCTACGGGAATAGTAACTTTAAACTAGGGGGGGAAAAACAGCCAAATATGATGACCTTTAAAAATATATATACTTTAAATACAGTAAATATTCATTTTTTTTTTTTTTTTTTTTTTTTTTTTTAAATTAAAGGTTCTATCAGTACCGGCTTTCCAGGGTGTTCTTATTTTTATTTATCTTTTCCTTCGGGCACCAAGCGATCGCTATGTTAAACTCTAGGGGGGAAAAAAGATCATTTTCTTCCTGTCTGAGTGCTCTGTGCTTGAAGAATAATGTTCACCGGTGCTGACGTGGAAGCGATTTCCAGGGCAATCGAAGCTCATTAATTACACAATTCAAAATCGCATAAAAATTAAAATAAAAAACCTAATCAAGAAATTTAAAAATTCCTTTCGAGATGCATAATTTCATACATAGAGACCTGCCTGACAAATTGTGTAGGTCTGTACACAGGTCTTTTCAGAAAACTAAAGACAGACATACAAATATAGGAAATATGTCTTTGTTATTATAGATAGATATTATTATAGACTAGTATATAACCCCGTCAAAAATGACGGATTGTTGATCTGCGTTTCATTTTCATAAGACTTCATACAAACAAACAGCATGGAGATTTATTATTGAAAGGTTTGTATTGTAGAAAAATACATTTTAAAAAGGACAAATGATTTCTACAAATAAAAATAATAAGGATATATTATATATATATATATATATATATATATATATATATTTTTTTTTTTTTTTTTTTTTTTTTTTTTTTTTACTTAGTATTAAATTTCTGAAATAGTTCAACAATTGGACAAAATCAAATATTAACAAATAATCCATGTGCGAAAGTTTTTGTAAAAAAGTGTTATCAATGAGTTTTTAAACAGCTTGACTTACCATAACTCATTGTTTGATTACATAAGCAAAATTAAATGGAAATTACGCTGTACTATGCATTTCTTATATTTTAATTACGTTTGATAAGAAAGAATCATTTTACAGTATATGACCCATTATCCGAAAATACAAAATCCGGAAAACCCGAAGTCCGGAAAGAAAAATTCGAAAATTTTCTAAATTTGTAAATTTGTACTAAAATTTTAGATTTTCTGAAATTTTTTGAAAATTTTACCGATTCCTAATTTTTTTTCAGTCCATTGTGTTTCAATGTTTAATCACTAAGATATTGTTACTTCAGTGGCGGGTGAACACGCCCCCCCCCCCTCCCCTTCTCTTCCCGAAATTAAAAACAAATCATTTTTCTCTCAAATTTTAGTTTAAAATTAATTTATATTACGATTCGTTAGAAACAAAAAATAGTTATGTATTTATTTCATCAGGGGTGATTCTGTTCAAGTTTTCCTAAAACTTTAAGGCATTCGATTTCGAAAATTTAAGTCTTCAGTCCAAAATTTCGAACATAAATATCTCGAATTTTGAACGATAGTCGCAGAAAAAAATCAATTATGTCTATCGTTTTCAGAAAAAATAGAAAATTTCATCAAAGGATTGTGGAAACAACGTGAATTTCGTCAAAGTACCGAAAATAAAAACGCAAATTTCGTTGCAGGATTGCATAAAAAAAAAAAAAAAAAAAAAAAAAAAAAAAAAAACTCTAATTTTGTTAACAAATTGCAGAAAAACGCGATTTCCGTCAAAGGCTGACGAAGAAGACGCAAATTTCTTCCAAGGACTCCGAAAAATATGTAAAATTTCATCAAGGGATCACATTAAAAAAAAAAAAAAAAAAAAAAAAAAAAAAAATTGGTTAAAGGATCGCAAAAAAAAAAAAAAAAAACTGCGAATTTCGTCAAATAATCGCGGAAAAACATGAATTTCTTCAAAGGGTCTAGAAAAAAAAAACAAATTTCTTCAAAGCACTGCGAAAAAATGTCTAATTTCGTTAAGCGATCGCGAAAAAAGTGAAATTTCGTCAAAGGATCGAAAAAAAACAACCGCTAATTTCGTCAATCTCAGAAAAAACTCGAATTTTGTCAAAGGATCGTGAATAAAAGGCAAATTTCGTTAAAGAATAGCAAAAAACGCAAATTTCCTCAAAGGATCGCAAAAAGAAAACGCAAATTTCTTCAAAGGACTACGAAAAAATGAAATTTTGTCAAAGAACAGCAGAAAAAATGCAAATTTTGTCAAAGAATCACGAAAAAAAACATGGATTTTGTCAAATAATCGTGAATTTCGGGAGGACCCGAAATCCGGAACCATGGGAGAAATTTCAAAATACACCAGTAGATGGCGACACTATACTGAATCAACCTCAAACTCAAATCTCTCCCAAGGAAATAAATCACCGAATTCTGAAAAAAAAAAAAAAGTGCTTACAGAATTTTTTTTTTTACAGAAATGTTAATATACATTTTTTTTATGAAATAGTGTTTTAAGGTTTTAAACAAAATTAAAAGATTTAAAAGCTTGAATATGCTTTTACAAATATTTAAACGACGAAAGTAGGTAATATAACTTCTTTTTCAGTAAGCCTAACATGGCGTTTAACTACGGTCGAATCGCAGAGTGGTACAACCCGGTACCGTTACAGACACTTTCTCGCCTTTGGATTTTATTATAAGTAAGATAGATGTTATTATAGGTAGATAGTATTATTATAGATATTATTATAGATATATTATTATAGATAATAATGTTTTAACTACCATGTTTCTTTTCGTCTTGCACCATTTTTAGCTTTCAGGTTCATATTTTGGTAAATCTTAAAAAGATTCAGTTTGCTGTTTTGCTACTAATTATTGTTACTATTTTACTTTTTAGTTATTTGGATTAAACTGTGTGTTGTACCATCTATTTCTAGGAAATACCACTTATAACTACAATTCCAGTTTTTTAAAGTTAATATACACTGTTTAGTTTTGGAACGAAAAAGAAACTCCCGGATTAACTTTGTCAAAAATTGTTGTAGAAAATTAATATCATACTAATCAATTGAGGATGCTGTATTAATTGATGCTACTTCTAAATTGATATTTTATTTAAAAATTGTTTAGAGGCTTATCTTCTTACTACAGTTAATTCAAAATTTTAAATTTTCAATAGAAGCTCCCTCGAATTTTACACCTTTCTAACAATTTTTCACTTTATTCCTATTGATAACTATAAATTAAATATTTGAAACAGAACCAATTTAAGATGTTTTCCTATCAAATTGAAATCCCGTATTTGTATCGAGTATGCATGACGATAAATTATTTATTACAATAATAACTGTTTTATATTGCATATGAAGAAAATTTTTACGTAAATTGTTTTGTATATGGCTCAAAAGATTATGCTTATTATTTAAAAATATATTAAATTAGAAAAAAGATATATTATTCTCATTTTTTCAGCCACAGCTGCATTTATGGCATACATTATGTTCATATTAGTCTTTTCTTTCTTACTTACTTTTTTTAATAGGGTAACTAAAAATTTACTCGGGGGAAAGTCTAACATTTTGCAAACGTATGTAAGAACCATTTAATCAAATGAAATATTTTTTCTGATGAATTATTATTAAAATTTTTATATAAGTACTAATTTCAAAATTAATGCAGTGTAAACCGTCAATAACAGAACTGGAGGGAGCTTAAAAATTATTTGTTGTACTAAACATACTTATTGCTTTACAACATTTTACGATTTGCAGGAAATTCGAAAATGTTTGATTAATCCGATGCTTTGATTTAACCGAGCTCGTACTGTTCAAGTCCTACTTACTGTGTTTCAATTTATAAAAAAGTTTTAAAATGTGCGCAATTAAGATATTTATGTTTAGGTTTTTTTAAATAGTTCGTGTAAACAAAAATGAGTAAGAAAATATTATAATTTAATAAAATGTAAATAAAAACACATAAAATTAACATTAGAAGACAAAATGTAGAATAATTTGATCTTGAAACTTTTTGTTGAAATGACTTGAAATTTGATATCGAAAAAAAAAAACATTTTGCCAAAATTCGGAGTTGTTATTCAAAGTTTAAAAGTTAAATCAAATATTTATAATATAAACTGTGCCCAAATATCTTAATTTATGCACGCCATTTAACAGAGTACGCCTATTTATATCAGGTTGATTAAAATCCTGATTAAAATCACGATTAAAATTACTCAGATTTAAAAAAGAATCATTGATTTAAATCAATATTGAATTTTTTTAAATCTGTAGTTTAGCCTTGATTTGTATTTATAATAAAATTTAAACAGCCTATAAGTTATTTAAATCAATTAAGCCAAAATAAAAATCGTAAAAATTCGATTAAAGTTTTTAAAACAAAATCTTATTTTATTTTTTTTAAATCGAGATTCTTTTTATTTTCTTTTTTAAATCGTGATTTTTTTTTTCACACCCTGCCATTTAACTGCAGACATTGTTTTCAATAGATTGACAGGGGTGGTTTTTTTTGTTGTTGTTGTTGTTTTTTTTCTATGACGATTTGTTGCACAATTAGTAGGACATATTAATTTTTTTTCCTTCCCAGGAATACATTCTAATTACATGTAATAATTTTCTAGCTTAATTATGTGATATATGCTGGGCTGCCAAACCTTCGAATTTTTGAAAACCACTATTTTCGAATAGAAATATTCCCTTTATTTCATGCAGAAATTCTCTGATTAAAAGGGCGACAACAATTGCAAAATTCTATGGAAAACAACTGATATTGACATACATTTTTCTCCACAGCTACTGAAGCGATTTCAATGTATGCGTAAAATATGCATATGTATATATCCGCACATATTTTTTGGTAGTATAATTAACTATATTTTTATTCCCTCTCCCCTTATTTTTTCTTTTGAAAATCTATTCTTTTCTTAGTAACGTTAATTAAAAAAACCCTATATTTTTAGATTGCATAACTATCGTATATTTCATTTCTATTTTTGCTAAAGATCAATTTAGAGTTTAACTACTGAAAAAAAAAAAAAAAAAAAAAAAAAAAAAAGAATCGCTACAGTAATTACGGAGATAAAGGTACTTCAATATCCGCTGCTTGCCATAGAATTTTGCAAATGTTGCTGCCCCCTTAAATAAGACAAAGATTATTAATCGAAAATAGTGGTACTCAAAAATCCGGAGGGTTTGGCAGATCTGTATATGATACAAGACATGACTTTTTTAATTCTCAAAAAATAAAACACCACTTTCGCGCTAAATTATTTAAACCTCTATATTATATACAAGAAGAAGAAAGAAAAAAGAAAGGCTTTAAAATGTTGAATAAATTAGATTTTAAAAATGCAGAACTTTCCTTTTCCTCTAGCGTAATTTTAAAACGCAAGCATTCAGTTCAAAACGGATTTATAAAACTAAACTAATTTAAGGCATTTTTTAAGAGGAATTTTAAGATATGTAATTGAATTTACACCGAAAATTTCGAGGTTGAATGGAAGACAATTCAGGCGTTCAACACGTCAAAATGATTTTATTTCTTCCAATTTCTTCTTCTCTTACTCCGGTACTCCAAAGGCCTTCTCTCTATCATTCATCAATTTCTTCTCACTAAATCAAGGCCGGCAAGTTGAGTGATGTTTCCACCACGACCCCGATAGAAAGAAAATTTCTCCATCCTTTCTCAAGCGCCACCTCGATCGATTTGGTATACATCCATGAAATACACGCACGTTGTTCCGGATTGGACTGCCAGTTCCTGCCTTCCAGAAAATGAAAAGTTGACTTGTTTACATTCAGATTCTTTCTCTCCAAAGGCTGAAGCTACATGGTTGATGAGAAACTATTATATTAAAATCTGATTGTCTGTTTGTATTTCACAACTTCTCCTCCTAAAATATGGATCGCAGAGTAATGAAATTCATACCAATTATCCGCACCTATCCGAAGATGTCATGAAAGATCTCAGAATTTTAAGATGTGAATCCATTTCCAAGATATTACTTTTTTTTTTTTTTTTTTGTAACTTTTAACGAAGTTTGTCTAAAGAAGGCAACTAAATTACTCCATTTTCGTAAAAAAGAAAAAAGAAATTAAAAGGTAAATAATGGTATATCGTCTGCTATTCAAAATAGTGAATAAATATTTTTATCTTTGTTTTGTTTGAATAAATAGATTTAATGTTTTTTTTTCATTATTTGCATTCTCTTAAAAAATGTAATGTAAAAAATATTCATGTTATTTATTTCCACCTTTAGTAAAATTATTATAAAAAAAAAAAGAAAGTTTTTAATATTGTCCATATTAAATAATATATTATCCAAATTTATTTAAAATGTAAATGAATGGACTATGATTTATCATGGAGTCTTAAAGATGCGGACAGAGCATATGCTCAGATTAACAATTTTTGTCTAAACCATAGAAACCCACATTACAAAACTTGACGGTATTCGCTTGGACGAATTCGCTCAGAAGAGTTAGACAAATAAACAAACATTAGCTTTGCAATAATGTACGCTCTCCGATTTTTATCCCAAATACTCGCAACCAATGGAATTTTATTGTCGGCATTTTCTAATAAAGGCTTTATTCAAGCGGCCTTTTCTAATATATTATAATTGCCTCAAAATCACGTAAATTTCAATATGTAATATTCGTGATTTTCAGTTCATACATTGTAAACAGGATTTCTTGCTCATAATATGAAATGTAATAAAATTAATACTATTATAAATATTTCCTAAATATAGAATTAAATTGGATTTCCCCTCCCCCCCCCCAAAAAAAAAATAAAAATAAAAATAAAAATAAATAAAAAATAAATAAATAAATAATCTCAAGTAATGTAAATGCAATACATCGGATTTCAACGCCAGTTAGTAGATTATACAGGGTTTGTTTCTTAACAATGAAACAAACATTCAGTGGTCAATAGAAAGAATGGTACTTCTCTATCATCCCGTCGACCACTTTTCATAACAATAAACTATCGCCAAACTGTAACGCCAAATAAACGGGAGAACGTTGCCATTGGGATATCAAAATAAATAAATAAATAAAATATAAGAATTTAAGGACACAATTGTTATTTTAATTAATGAAATAACTAATAAATCAGTAAAACATAATGAAAAATACACGCAAATGTCGAATTAAAAACCACTTGATAACATAACAAACACGTATAATGCTTCTGACATCAAGTAAATGGGACTGCATTTTTGGCGTTTAATCTTACAATTTGGCGATAGTTTTCTGTTATGAAAAGTGGTCGACGGGATAATAGAGAAGTACCGAAAGAATTTTTGTATAGTTGGCTAGATGACAGTTCAAATATTCAGTCAAAAATACCGTGTATCTCACTCCCAGCAAAGAGCTCAGATTTCCGTTCACAACTTTAACAAGAATTAACATGTTGTAGTAAGATTTCCAACAGACATACTTTGATTTCAGTGAAATTTTATGACATCACAAATAAATGCTGGAAATGGTCAAAATTCACATCTAAACAACACTGCGCCATTATTCGGAATGCGGCTGACAGTACATACTATTTCACTGACCTACATTCAGCGCACTTCCAGCAATTCGCATGATATCATAACATCCCATACAAAAAAAAATGTTAATATAATGAAAATCTCGTTAAAATATCTTTAATATTATTTGAATGAAAATTTGGGTTCGGCCTGAAGTGGGACACCCTGTATTTTTGACTAAATAAGTGGATTGTGATCCTGAACTACTATACAAAAATTGTCTGTCTTGACGCAGATTATTAACCTTGAAAGTTTGTTCTATTAGTTTAGAAACACTTTGCATGATAACATGCCTTATTAAACCGAAAATGTTTGCAGCGAACACACAAAAGAATTTTAGAACAACTACCGCATATATTTTTAATAGAAAAATGTATAACTAAAAAAAAAATCATGAATACAAGTGAATTACGAACACATGTTTAACCGTTACTAATTATTATGTGATTCCTTTTATTTAGAAGACATTTTTTGTCATTCTCGGAAACACTTTCTTTGTCCTTTTATAACAATTTCCCTTTTGAACTGCGCCAATTTACAGACAACTTTGCGAATGTTTCTTTCTTTTTTTCTTTTTTTTTGTGTGTGTGTGTGTGTGCGTGTGTGTGTGTGTGTGTGTGAAATTTGCTAAATTAAATACGGCTTTAAAATTAAATTAAAAAAAAAAACTATTTTTCACAAAAATAACAGATATTTATGGCAAAATTTAATCAGAAATACACTTTTTGTGCTTTTAATAATTAAAAATACACAACTATACATATAAATTAAAAAAATATTTCATCAAAAGTTAATTTTTATTAGAAAATGCATCCCTAACAATTTTCAAATAAATTCATTGATTTTAATCTCGGTCACTGGTTGTAAATAAATACTTGACTTAGCACTTATGTTTGAAAAATATTGAATCTCAAAAAATAACATAAATTCGCTAATATTAATTGAATCTACTTGAAAGATGCAAGAAATGTTCTCGAAGATGAAGATTTCTCGCTTTAATATAATAAATTATATTAATAAGAAACTGAGTTAAAAATCTAGTTTGTCATCACTTTTAAAAGAAAAGTTCTGGCGAACAATCCAATATGTTTATTTAAATCTGTTTCTGATTTTTTGCTTTGAATAATAATTGAGTAATATATTTCTATAATAATTGAGTAAATAGCAATTTCATAAAAGGCAAACATTTTTTTCCCCCATTCTTAAGCAAACATTTGATTTAAATCAATATAAAAGAGAAATCGAATAAAAGCAGAAAAATAATTTAAAATAAATCATGCGATAACTTTCACCGTAACTTTTATCGGACAACAAAAATTATTCCAAATAAGATATCTGCTATAAATATCAATGCTTTATGTGATGATCGTATTTTAAACTTGTCAATGTCTAATTCTACTTTTAAAGATTATTTATAAATATATTCCTTTAAAGGTGCATTTACCCATTTGATCAGGTTTTAGGTTACAGATTAAAGAAAATAAAAATTTGGTCGGATTTCTCTCAGCATAAAATCGAAATGTAAATGTTAATATAGGAGAGATTAGGGCAGTTTGGGATACATACACTCTTTAGGGACACATTATGTTTACGGCATTATGTAGTGCAAATTAACTATAGTACTTATAGGTAATGATAGATGACAGAACAATCAACTCCCGAGTGCAATATGAAATTCATGCGATGAACAGATTATAGTTTATATTACCGTCTTTGTTTATTTTTTTAGCATAAAAAAAATCGGTCAGGTGCGTGTTTTATTCGCGCAGAAAGGGTTCCGTACAATAAATTTATTAATTACTAACTGCAATATTACAAAAAAATATTTGCTAAAAGAATAATAAGACTTTGTAAAAAACTTGGAATTATTTTTCAATAATTGCCTTCAATAATTGAATTCAATTGGAATGAAAAACATTGACTATTTATCACAATGATTCGCCTTACCTGAAACAAAGATCTTGTACGAAGTTTAAACGTGGCATTATGCCAAGCGTGCTTTGAAAGGAGGTCGGAAAGTCTTGACCCGTGCCGCATTTTCTAGATATGTTTTTAATTAATATATCAACTAATTACTGACAAATTTTTTTCGAAAATCATTATCAACAATCCTTGGATGATTCTGCGTCAATAGGTACCTGGAGCGCCCCTTAACTCCCCCGATGGGTACCGCAAAGTAAATTTGTGTGTAACGGACAAATGCGATTTTCCCAAAAACTATGTGACCTAGAATAATCGCTATATTTTTTCTGCAAGGTTTAAATAAATTCCTACAACTCCTAATTTTTTGATAATTTTAGTTTTAGTTGATTCGGAAATGAGAGGGGGGGGGGCATATTTTTGCAGTACATTTTCGACGAATCAAGTAACTTAATTAACCCTCCTAAATGTTTCCTAAAAATATTTGTGAATAGCTAATAATCTATAAATATGTTTGTTACTAGCTTTTATAACTCTACAAAGTTTGAACTTTCCACGTTCTATAGAAAAACGGCTGTGACACACGGATAGACAGACACACGAGTGATATTAGAATGGTTCCGTTTTCACTTTTTAAGTACGGAACCCTAAAAAATAAAAATAAAAGTGTCAAACTTTTAAAATAAACACATTTATTATGCTATTATTACACGTTTTAAAAATCTCATTGCCGTTTCAAACATAAGAGGGAGAAATTGTTAAACGAAAATACAGGAATGGGATAAGTTGGGACATATTACTGGGGCGAGTCATACTCAGCATAAGGCGTTCAAGATAAGAAGATTTGTATTTTTAAAGCAAATTGAAAGCTATTAATATGCAATTGTGAATAAATAATGTGACAGCAAATAACACTTTATTAATAAAAATAACTCAATTACGATAACGATAATTACTAATGCCTTCGTATATTTTAAATAATTTTTCCTTTAATGATTTTAATTTATTATTTGAAGGTTTCGGGTGTAAAACATGGTAATCGACATTTATCATTTTTTCTGATTTTCATGTAAATATATTTAACTGCATACTGATTTTATCTAAAGTACAAGATTTATTTATTTTTCAATATATGACATCATAATCAAAGATAATTTTTTGGATTAGCGCAAAGAGTGTTTGCTATTTAAATTCATAACGTCCAATAAAATAAAATCTATAAAGAAAGTTTCACATAAGTTAACAGAAGGTCCAGTCTTAACAAAGAGGAAGCAATCACAATGATTTGGGTTGTAGTTTTCTTTGGAAAACTTGAATACCTAGAAACTGACATTTTTTTTAGTTACCTTGTTTTACACCAGAACACTTCATTTAATGAACGGTGAGGTTTTATTATCATATCATAATCATTTATTAAAAATGTATGATAGAGTATCCAAACCTACTCCATCATATGGGACAGGTTGAGACATTTGAAAAGGTGTACATTTCTTTTTATTCTCCTAAGTTATTTTTATATTCTAATCACTTATTTTTTCGACTAAGGCAATATATAGCATACACTGTGGAAAAAGGGTGAAATTATTGATAAAAGACTATCACAATGTGCCTCGCCGTTCTCTATTTTTGCATCAAATGAGATTACTGCATTATGTTTTACTATTAAGGCGGTTCTCAAAATAAAATATTTTCTCCATTCAACAACGTGAAACTTTCTGACTCATTTTTAAATATAAAAGAATGGCTCTTGCAGGCATGATTACTGAAGCGATTTATCATCGAAGAGATTTTTCCTTTTCGATAAATGAATTACACCTTGAGTTACGAGCGATTGTTTTTTTATTACGGCAATTTATTCCCTTTCCCGCGCTATCACGTCCGGATATTTGATTCAGAACACCAACTTTGACACCATTTTCTGAAAAGTCTGCTGGCTTTAGCGGAAAATGGAAGAAACAGTTCGATCACATAGTATGTGAATAAGATCATCTGCTAATTTCATGTGTTTGAGAACAAAATTGAATTTATAAATGTGTCAGAAAGTAGTGAATTTTCATTTAATAACAACCTTAAATAAAATTTTCAGATGCTGTTGAGTTCGAAAAAAATATCGTATTTATAGATATAAAATCTATATGTCTCAGAGTTCTTATTAATTTCTAATTACAAAGCAATTCTAATGTTTTGGCTTCAGAAGGAACCTTTCTATCATTTTGGCAAAAATATAAATAGAGTATCGCAGAAAATGCTCTGTCTACCACTTTTATTTATAGGTTCTGAAAATCAGCTTTGTGGACAATTCCTATGACATGATATCATTTTTAATTCGATATTTTTAATATTTGTTTTCGAACGTGCTACGGTATCAATTTCTGTCTTCAGGTAATAGTTTGGCGAATTTTTTTTTTTTACCAATTCACCAAAACGGTGTTTAATGTTATAATCATGCAGCAGTTTTGAAGTCTGAAATCTGTAGACTGCTTTTCTGCAATAATTGTACTTTCTTATTGTTATTTGTTTAAAATTAGGTAAATACAATTTATTTGCTTATTTTTGTTCATATGAAGTATCTGTATATTATTGTTGTTGTTGTTTTTTGTTTATTTTAAAACATAGCTTTCAACATCAATAATCAAAAGGGTATAACAATTTGGTCATTTTGAGGTAAAAATGGTATTTTTATATCTCTAGTACATCCTATTTGTAATGTTAGATTACGATATCTTCAAATTAATATGTGAAAAGATATCGCAGTACATAGCTACGTAAATTGTTCGGGTTATACACTCTTGGAAAAAAAAATCAAACACAAATAAGTAATATAGCTTAGAAGCTGAAACAAAGTGACATATTTGCATGTGTAAAATGTATTGCCCATTTAAAAAAAGGATTTACAGCATTGTAACTAATATGCAGGGCAGCCGTAATTGAAGTGTACGTGTTTGAAGGGCTCTTCAAACTAAACTATTTCGAGTATTTTTGAAAGATTTGGTATTTGTGAACAAGCTCTGCAGAAAATAAAATTAAAAAAAAGTAAAAAATTTTCAATAGGTGGCGCTGTATATCATTAAAATAAAATAAAAAGAAGAAGAAAAGAAACTTTCCTACCAGATAACTTTTAAAAGTTTTTATCACAAATTTCACATGATTCTAGCTTACGGTTTTAGCCATGAAAATCCTTATAAGCACTAAAATTTTAGCCCCTAAAAAGCCGCAATCTGTTAATAAAGCATGTTTTATGAAAATGGTAGTAATTATAGCGCTGCAATGGAAGAATATCATCGTTTCAAAAGATATTGATTTAAAATTCGTTATTTTTGTTAATATTTGCTCATATATGTTAATGTAAGCATACCTAACATGCAAGCACCATCTATTGATAAAATTTGCATCTAATCATTTTTATTGCATAACTTATTGCCTCGTACTCTAAATAGTATAAATACCAAAGCTTTTAAAACATATTCCAAATAGTTGTAGAGCCCTTGAAACACGTGCCCTTTAATCATGGACACCCTGAATATTCTATAAATAATACAGGCAAATAAATGGTAAAATGTACCTCAAAATTGTCTTGGTGTTGGAGCTTCTTTTTTCAATGAATTAAATAACCAAAGGATTTGCGAGTTCAATAGTCCTACTGACATTTTGTTCAATATATAACTAAAACCTTTCTTATTTAATGTCATATGGATACATGCTTCCAACACTTTTTTTCCTTTTTATTGGTAGCAAAACGGTAGTTTTACTACCAATAAAAAAGTCTTCTATTTCTTTTCTTTTCTTGCCTTTTTTTTTTTTTAACTTAATGCATTATTAACATTAATACTCGTGTGATCTATAACTTGTAACATTGTTTTACATAAAAAATATTAATTGACACAATCAAAAATTAAGGCTATTTAAAATAATCAACATTCACTGCCATATATCTGTTATCTCAAGATTGGATTTTTGCAGTAACAGCTTTCTGACACTATAATACCGAGTTTTTCTCACAAGAAACGGTTTCTGTATTTATAAAAATATTTTTACAATTTGCATTTTCTGCCAAATACAATTTCTAACAGTATTTTCAATGTACCATGGAATTTTGGAGTCAGTTATAAACAGCTTTCCGCCTTGTTACTACTATTGCTGCAAAACAACTTTTACAGGCAAAAGCTAGCTTAGCTCAGTTGAAGATGAAGTACTTAAAATTCTGCTCCGAATGATTCTAGGGGGACCTACCTGTAGGTGTAAAAAAAAAACATAATTTTTATTATCGTTTATTAAGCAGTTATTTCTTTTCTGTCAAAATGTACAAATATATTGTATTATGTATTTTATATATTTTTTAATGCTGATTTTGACATGTTTAAAAAGACTACTGCAATGCGAAAATTTTATATTTTTGCATTATTTAAATTTCTACAAGTGTGTTATAATCTGCACAAAAGGGGTAGCGAAATATTTTTAAATTTTATATCCCAGGTTCTTTGTTTTTAATTATATTTCTTATCAGTGTATGGTAAATGTTCATAAAAATTTCTAGTTTTCACGTTGATTAACTTAGAAATAATTTCTAATTATTCTATTTTTTTAAAATGCACTACATTTGATAAATATTAAATAAATATTTAAAAAAGAAGCATTATAACTCTGATTACATAAACATCAAAGCCATTGCAAGAGAAAATGATCGATATGCAAATGACTCCAAAATTAGCCTAAATTTCCAAGTGTCTGAAATTTCATATAATGAGTTATTAAATAAGCGTATTATCACTTTCGAAGAAAAAAAAAGTTATATTTTGTATGATACTTTGTGGAAAATGAGGTGCAATTTTATCTTAAAGATCCTGATGTGATTTTAAAAAAAATACCTATCAAGATTAATGAACAATATTTTTTCAACCTCACAGTATATAGAGCTGTGGTTCATTTGTTTATAGTTTGTCTCGACGATTTTAGGTATTTTCAATGTTTAAGCTACGTATTACTAGATCTTCAGAAATAGAACTAACGGAATTAAATTATAACTTTTCATTCCTAAATAATTATTTAAAAAATTGTAAACAAAATTGTAAAATTATAAAAACTTGAAATTCTAAAATTAAAATACATTTAAGAGAAATAAACTTTATTTATCAAAAAATAATTAAATGTTTGAAACTATAAAAATTTGAATAGACCTCAAATACCTTAAATTGAATTTAACGTTATCAGTTGATAAACAGCATGAACAGACACTAAAATTAATTGCAGTAATATTCAGATATACTCTTCAAATTGGTAAAAAGCAATCAATTTTTAAAACTCGTAGCACGTTTTAAGAGAAAATTTTCCATTTATTTACTAAAAGCGGGATTTTTCATAATTCCGAATCTAATGAAAGAGTCTTTTGTATTAATAAAAAAAATACATTAATCAAAAATATGTATGATTGTGAATGTTCGTTGATTAATTTTTGAATCAATGCAACTGTTGAATTCTATTAAATATACGAATCTTTATCAAGAGTCACAGATAATTTACGTCGCTCTAAAGTAGTGTTTATCAATATTTTTTTATTCATGACATGTTTAAAACTATAGTTAAACTTCCGGAACACACTTAAATTATGATGAAAAGAAAAAATAATATAAATTCATCCATTCAGGTCTTAAAACAAACAACATGTTTCATTACGACTAAGTATATTCCGGGTTGAGAAAACTGGTTAATACATTACAAAAACTATTCGAAAACGTTTCCGAAAATCATTATCAGTAAAAGAAACTTTATTTTTGTAAATGATTCTTTAAATCTGGAAAATCTATTGGTTTTTGAGGTTTTTAAAGATAAAGAACGCTTTTTGGAATCATGGATGCGAACACGCTCTGTACACTGTAAAAATATACAAATGTTTCTTAATCTAAGAAGGTATAACATAACAATAAATGAAAATATAGAAAAACCTATTCTGAATTTACCCACGAATCCGAAAAGCGGTTTTTATCTTAAAGAACCTGGTAAACCGGTATATTTTCGAAGTTTAAAGAAGCATTTATAAAAACAAAGTTTCTTTCGCTGCCACGGATTTTTGTAAACGTTTCCGAGTAGTTTTTATACTGTATTAATCAGTTTTCTCAACCGTAAATATAGGTTTTACAGATGCTATAAATTCTTAAGTAAATATTTTCCTGTTCAATAAACGTGCTTTTCAGACAAACGTGATAAACAAACAGCATTAGCATTAACATTATATTGATATGTTTGTTAGTCTTGTATGTATAAATTAAGTTACTCTACTTAGAATGTTTACTTAATAATTGATAGTATCCTAAAAACCGATATTCTGGTTTGAAAAAAACTGATTAATACGCTATAAAAACTACTCGGAAAACTTTCCAAAAATCAGTGGCAGCAACATAAACATTTTTTTTGTAAATGCTTTTTTAAATTTGTAAAATATATTGGTTTCTGAGGATAAAGAACACTTTTTGGAATGACGGGTACCTCGAAAGAGGTTTTTCTATACTTTCGCTCGTTGTTATATTATATTTTCGTTAAGTAAAACCCCCTTTTTTTTACGATGTAATAAAACAAAGCAACATTGTAACCTTCTTAAAAAACATATATATATTTATTTATTCTTATGTTTATCATATTTTGAAATCAAATGGAGTAGCTGAGTTTGATACTTTTTAAAGCTTTTTAGGGATTCGTTTATCTCACGAAACCCTATTCGTCCCGCTACATTGTCTGTCAGTCACAGAACCGGTTCTTAGAAACTATATTACTTACAGACTTGAAATTTCGTATACTTATAGATGAATACCTAATATGAAGCTGAAAATAATAAAATTTTAAAAAAATCGTATTATATTAATATAGAGAGATAAAAAAACAAAAATCTAACAGCCTTTTCCTATTAAATTTAAACATTTTTCATTATAGCAGTTGCCAACAATTAAAAATCCACAGTAAAATCTACAATAATTAATTCTCTATTGAAAGATTTCGACGTGAAAAATGAAAATGAAATAAAAGTTTCAGCAATTTAAAAAAAGATTAATATGACGTCATATTGGTAATAAAACGGAAATTTTCAAACATTTCTTATTAATATAAGGAGTATGAGTATGTGTAAATACAGAAAACTGCTTAATATGACGTCATTAGAGAATTAAAAAGAAAATTAATCTGACGTTATATTGGAAGTTCAAAGGACTTTTTCAAATTTTGAGAATAATACAAAGAGAGTATCAATATCAGTAATAGAGAAAGCAAGTAGATATGACGTCAACAAGTGATTACAGCGTCATATGAGTTTGAGTAACGCATTGAATCATGATAAAAACCCGATTATGGAAATATTGGCATATTTTAACATTTGGAAGGTCTCTATACAACGTGCTTAATTTTGAAATTGATTTTTTTTTTTTTAAATATGGCATTTAGTCCTCATGACAGATATTATGACAGAGTATAATAGCGGACTGGTTCAGATTTTTGAAAAAACGTGAAAAATAGACCGGTAAATTTTTACTTTATAAAAAACATGACCCTTTTTTTTAATAGGGGGGGGGGAAGGAAATTTATTTTGATTTCTTAAAGAAAGGATAAAGTGTTCTGAAAGGAATATTAAGCGAAACCTTTTGTGCAATCTTCGATCACACTTACCGACTTGTTTCTTTACTCTGTCTGTATTAAATTTTAGGGTAGATATATTGTTACATTTTCTTTCGAGAATACTTGCAGCTATCAATTTTTGTTTTTAAAAGTCATCATTGCAATAAAACTTTCACAACAATACGATTTGGACGCCGGAACTAGTATTTTTTTTTTTTTTTTTTTTTAAGTATTTGAAAATTCATTTTGGAAAATTAAGCAAAAGATAATAATTATAACTAATGGTCTTGAAAAAAAAAAAAATTACTGCACATCTTAACAAGGAGAGGTTCTGAGGTCGGGGTCACAGAATGCGGTGAACCTTTGTGTATCGATAGACTATAGATAGTACATAAATATATGGCAGCCACAAAGTGCCATACCCTTGAGAAAAAAGCTCAAAATTTATGTCACTGTTTTAATCGGATAAATTTCTACTTTTCGCAAGGGCATCCATAGCTTGGTTGACAGTGCACTAGATTCAAGATTTTTCTGTTTGGGTTCGAATCCTAGTTATACTCACTTTTCACAGAGAAAGCTTTTATCAATTACTTTTGAACCACAGTTGAAAAAAATATGTATAATCACTTAAATTTACGAAAAATATAATTTCAATATGTTTTGTAGCATATAAATACAGTTTTGACTATGAAATTCTGCATGTTTAACTGTTATTTTAAATTATTTACAGTTATTAAAATGAATAATCTACTTTTTTCCACAAAGAAATAAATTAAAATACGTGATATAAGTCTATAATATATTATTTAAATTTTATTTCATTATCGAAACATTAAAAAAAAATTATACCTTCTTAAAAATATGTTTTTATATTTTTAATAAGATTTTTTAAATTCTCGGATATTAGAATAACTGTCTACATAATAATTACTTTTAGCAATTGTTTAATATGTTTTTATAATACAGTTTAATTATATAGATACAATTTAGAATATGGAATTTTTAATGTTTATATATTTAATAAAAAGTAAAGTCAAAATAGATAAATAATTAGTTAAACAAAAAAATAGGCAATTATACTTCTATCGATCACAATATTTTGCTTGTTTTAAAATGTATTTACTATTACATAATCAGGTAACAAAAGCACTAATTATTATTAAAATACAGATATAAATACTAGAAAGTAATAAAAACATAACACAAAAAGGCTTATAAAAACCTTTTAATGTAACGATCTACATGTTTCGAACGAACAAACAGCACCATTATCAAGATCTACACGATACCAGAGCAGGTGGAACATTGCAATATTATATAGGAATGACAAGTAGAAAGTTTAAACCAGAGCATTGGGGAACATTGCAATATTATACAGGAATGACAACTAGAAAGTTTAAAATAAGATTAAAAGAGCATATGGCAGATATCAAATATGACAGAAGAACTACAGCTTTGGCAAGACTACATAGGACCGAGACTTTAAAAATTGATTTTAAGAATAGTAAAATAATTTATCCATCAAAACTTTATTTCCTACCTATTGTCCGTGAATCAATAGAAACCTATATCCATATGACGAGAACATATGCAACCAATCAGCCACTTTTGAATTGCCTAAAATTTGGCACGTGATGTTTTTCAATCTTAAAAAAGCAGTAAGGAAATATTAATTTTCATGTTTACAATTGACTATTTTTAAGCAACTGCTTTTATTACACATAGGATCTCGTGGTTTATGTTTTTCAAGTTTATTTTTTAAAAAAAAATTGCGAAAAAAGTTTGTTTATCACGATAATGGCGCCGTTTCTGCGTTCGAAACATGTCGATCATTATGTTAAAAGGTTTTATAAGCTTTTTTGTGTTCTGTTTTTATCATTTAAGCATTTATATCTGTATTTTAATAGTATTTACTGTTATTTACATAAATAAACTACTATTTTTCACAGTGAAATAAATTAAAATGCGTTACATAAAATTATAACTCGCTGTTTTAATTATTTGGTAAATTTTAATTTTTCTGTTATCATAATAGTATTTCAAAATATATCGTTTTCTATACAAATATATATAATTTTTTATTATTATTATTTTTATTTTTAATATTGGATTCTTGTGTTTATAATTAGTTCTAAAAAGACATTGAATTGCTAAAAATAATTATTACGTAGGCAATAAAGACAAAACCAAGAATCTGAGTATTTTAAAAAAAAATTATTAAAAGTTTAAAAGAATATTTTTTAAAAAATCATGAAATATTTAAAATATTTGCACAATAAATTAAAAAAAATATATTGTAGATTTATCTCACGTACTTTAATTTATTTCTCTGTGAAAAATAGTAGATTTTTCATTTAAGTAACTGTAAATAATTTTAAATAACATCAAACGTTACTGGTCTATATAAATATAAATTACTTATTTACTCTTTTATTTTTGATTATACATTTAAACATGCAAAATTTCATAGTTAAAACTGAACTTATATATTACAAAACATGTATTTAATTTATATTTTTCGTAAATTTCAATGATTATACATATTCTTTTCAATTGAGGTTCGAAAGCAATTATTAAAAATATTCGCTGATTAACATAAGCCGAGTTGGGATTCGAACCCAAGCAGAAAAATCTTGGAGCCATCGCGCGGCCAACCAAGCAACGGATGTGCTTGCAAACGACGGAAATTTATATCCGATTATAAACTGTGACGTATACTTTGAAACCTTTTTTCTCAAGACTTCCTGGGTATTGCTCTTTATGGCTTTCATATATTTATATACTAACTATACTCTATCGATACACAAAGATTCACCGCATTATATGACCCCAACTTCGGAACCTCTCCTTGTAAGATTTGCTCATGGCACAGCGGTTAAAAATCTCTGCTGTAAACGAATGTAACTAAGCTGTACTTTAAAAGTTTAGCCAAGAACATTTTGCCGAATATTTTCATTTACATAAACATGCGACAACAAGACCGCGTTTACTTTCATTTCTTTTTGAAATTTTTTTTTTCTAGTATTTGGAAATTTATTTTTGAGAATTAAGCAAAAGATAATAATCTAAGTAATGATCTTAAAAAAAAAAAAATAAAATAAAAAAAAATAAAAAAAAATAAAAGAAAAAAAAAAATAAAAAAAATTACGGTGCACCGAAGATTTTCTAATGGCACAGTGGTTGACAACCTCTTCTCTAAATGAATGTAAATCAAATTGTATTTCAAAATTTCAGCCTACAACATATTGCCGAATATTTTAATTTTCCTAAACATACGATTGAGTTAAAATCACGTTTACTTACATTTTTTTTTTGAAAAAATTGTTATTTTTATTTTCAGTATTTGGAAATTTATTTTTGAGAATTAAGTAAAAGATAATAATTATAGCTATCGAATAAATAAAAAAAATTACGGCACACCTAAGATCTTCCAATGGTACAGTGGTTTGGTTGAAAACCTCTGTTCTATATATGAATGTAAACCAAGTTGTATTTCATAATTTCAGACAAGAACAGGCCCCACCAGTGGCTGAGAGGTTCTGCTCTCGAAGCTGGTAGACGGGAGGTGCTGGGTTCGATCCCATTCGCGCCCGTCGGCCTAATTGTTCGGAGTTTTCGTGGTTTTCTTCGAGCCGTGGATTTATCCATGCGTGAATACTGGTTAGGTTCCTTAGAAAGACCCCCACGAAGGGCATTCCCCCCGGGCCTATATCCCAAGTGTAGATAATTGGCCGTCAATAATCAACCCAACCCAACCCAGACAAGAACATTTTGCCGAATATTTTAATTTTCCTAAACATACGACTGATTTAAGACCACGTTAACTTATAATTTTTTGAAAAAAAAAATCGATATTTTTGCATTTTTAAAAAGTATAAATGTGTAGAATGTGCCCTTAAAAGGATTTTTGAATCCATTCAATATTTATGTTAACATATGTAACATACCTGGGAAACATACTGGCATTCCGGCCGGAATGCCAGTTATTCAAATGAAAAACCAGTTATTCTAATGAAAGGCAGTTATTCTAATTATAAAAGAGCCAGATAGAAAGTTGCCCCTTTTGAATTTTGAAAATCAGAACCCTAAAAAATCACCCCAAAATTTTTTTTGTGCAAAACGAACAAATGAAAAAATTGTGTGAATCAAAGAGTTCACGAAAACTGCAAATGCCTTTTTGTCGAAACAAGATTTTTCAAATCTGTGTAGGTTCTAGCGACTTAACCGTTGAACTGCTAATTTGAAATTTTCTTCAGAAAAATAAACACTTTTGATCAGAGAATGAACCTATAATCTGTTAAAATTGTCGATATTAAATGTTTTGTACAGCAGGTAAAAGGCTAAAAAATAGGTAAAAAAATCAACATTAATTTCAAGTGTCCGCCCTTTTGTCATTTTTTCTTTTTTGTAACTGTTTCAAGGTTTTTTCGGTTTATTCCGTAAGAAATTATGTTGATTAATATAAAGAAATGCACTTCTGATGTCAGAACCTGTTTTGTGTATTAAGCTGGAAGTTACGCAGTTCGGCCGTATTTTTCAAACTCGAGATTCTTATCAAACTGCTGTGTTGGCCCGCCATCTTCATTTATATATATATATATATATATATATATATATATATATATGATTCAATTCTTAAAAGTTTAATAAACATTTGTGAAAAAAAAAGATAATGTTATCTTAAGTCTTCCCTAATGTCTCAAAAAAATAATAATATTAAAAATAAAAAATCCGCAGGTTAAAAATAGAAATTATTATACTTACTCGAAAAAAAAAAGGAACTAATCTTTTCGTTTAAAACATCTTTAAAAAAAAATAACCTCATCAAAAATAAAACTGAAATATTTTGATATCTGAGTTTTTGTTAAATCTAACCATTTAATAAATAAAATCACCATTTAACGTGCGATGATTTCTGCATGTTTTTTTTTAATTATTTTCGGAAAAGTCGAATTGATAAATTAAAAATAAAATAAATCAAAAAATATTAAATTGAGTTTTATTCGAGAAAAGAAATAAAATTTCAATGCATTAGTTAAAGGTTTTAGTTACCATTCTAGTACATTTACTAGTCTATAAAAAAATATATTTCTTAAAAATATCACCAAGCATATATTAGGAAATCCAGACTTGTCAAAATGCCAAAAGACTGAGACCTGGCGTCAGAATCAAGGCCAAACTTTTTTCGGCAAGTAAATGTGTAAATATTTTATTGCATTGTGTTTTTCAAAGAATTTGTTTTACCCAAAATGGATAGGATTGCTCAGAAATGGGTGATTTCTATAAGAAATGGTCATTTCTAAGCAAGTAGACAGCTTTTAAATATCTTATCTATTTTATTAAAATCTGACTGTGAGTTTGTATTTCACATCTACTTTTCGATGCACAGGACGAACTATGCACTATTAAAAAAAAAAGACAAATGTTTCTTAATCTACACAGAAAATAATAAAACCCAATTTGGGTCGAAAGATGCTTAGGTATGTGCCCAAATTGGGCCTTGCCTGTTTTGGGTACCACTGTGTATCCATTTTGGGCACTGTTAAATACCCATTTATTTTTATTTATTTATTTATTATATTTTTAATGGGTATTTAACAGTGCCCAAAATGGATACACAGTGGTACCCAAAACAGACATGGCCCAATTTGGGCACATACCTAAGAATCTTTCGACCCAAATTAGGTTTTATTTTTTTCTGCGTGGGAAAATATAACATAACGAAAATATGCAATAACCTCCTCCGAGTTACCTACGATTACGATAACTTTATCCTTAGAATCCTTAGAAACCAATATATTTTCGATATTTAAAGAAGAATTTATACAAACAAAGTTTCTTTTGCTACCAGAAATTTTGAAAGAAAAAAAAACGAAGTTTCTGATTTTAATTAGGATTAGATTAGACGCCAGATAAAAATGAAAAATGGGTTTCGTAAACGAAACGTTAAATAAAAACGTTGTTTCTATTTAACTTAGTCAACAATTTATTCGTGAAACATTTCTCTTAGTCCTATTTTCTCCATACCACAGATTCAAAAAGAAAAATAGGAAAAATACTTTTTTGTCCCAAAAAATGCTGAAATTTAAACATAAAAAAGTAATAACAAAATATTAAAATGAAATTCAAAGTATCATAACTCAGTTAAGTTTTAGTCGTACAAAAATGTATTTTTTTTTTACTGTTTTACTTATTCAAGCATGTAGAAAGTTTTTCTGAATATATCTTATAGAGGTCAAAACCGAATAAAGATTTAAAATTCGTAACATTTAAAAAAAAATAACTATTTTGCAGCAAATGGATTTTCAACTGGAACTATATCTTTAAAACTAACGGTTTAGAAATTATCTTTTGGACAACAATAAGAGTGGACACCCTGTATATTTATTACATTTTAGTTAACTCAGGATTACGGATGATCTGTTTTTAGCGGCAAAATGATCGTTAAAACTTTCATTTTAGACAGAGAAACGTTTTTTATGCAAAGTATGTATTGCATATATTGTAAGTTGTGTATATTGTAAGTATGTTGTATGTATGATCAGATTGATGAATACATATGGAAAATACTAATATAGGATGTATGAAATATGCATATATGTCAGCATGTAAGAAATAATGTATGTATGCGGTAATGTTTTAACTATGGAGACAAAAGTATTAAAGTATAGAGTTAATTTAAAAATCAATGCATTTATTAGTCTTAACCCACTCTTACACATAAATTAAATCTGCCAGTGAGGCATTTTTCTTTTCTAAATTTTACTTTTGATAATGTATTAAATTTCTGCTGATACACAGTAAAACGTATCGAATTTAATTGAAAATGCAATTGTTCATCGGGTAAAGTTGGAGTAAATTTTAAAAGACAAATCAATCTGATTGCTGAGGGCAAGATTTGTTCTTTTCTAAATCAACTCTTTCCTTCAATTAAAAAAAAAATTGTGATATCGATTTCATTTTTAATACCACAGGTTTAACAATGAACCTGAATGACACTTTGAAATAAATGAATGATAAATCAGTTAAAATTAATGTGAACTACATTCAGATATATTGTTCCCATTTGTATTTCTATAAAACTGAATGTTGAGGTAGATACAAAATGCACGCAATGAGACGGTTAACGTCACTTCCACTCTTTTTCAAAATGTTTTCCGAACAGTCATACTCAACCGATGATTTTATATGTATATATTAGTATTTATGTGGTAAAAATGCAACACTATTTCCATTAACACCATACTATTTATTAACAGTGAGTTTGGGACGAGAGATCACCAATACCCAAATCTTTATCTTGGTGCATTGCATTGACCACCTTATTAATCCATGTGATTTCTCTCTTTGGAGTCGTATGAAAATTTTGGTTTACAAGAGAAAGCCGAAATACCTTATTAGACTCAAAAAATGCCATATATATTTTTTTTAATTAATGATTTCGTATTTAAAATTTTGCATGGCATGTAATTATAGACTAAATAAATTGAAATGATCAACAATTTGGTTTATTTTTTATTACGATTGATCGATAAGTCAAGAAAAGTAAACAATTATTTTCCGAAAAAAATAATGAACAAAAATATTTATATAAAACTATGGTGCCATCCATTGGTATTGTAATGCAGTTAAATGTTTATATTTGAGAAAAATTATAAAAGTTTAGCTTTAAAAATTTCTTTATTTGTAAAACTTTTATAAAAAAAAAAAAAAGGCGAAGTTGCTCTTTTTTTAATCTGAACACAGAATTTTCTAGAAAATATTTTATTATCTGCATCCGTGTAAAGACAGTTAATATATGCAGCCAGTCCCCTTCCCGTTGAGAATAGGAGGAGTATTTATTTCTAACTATTGTTGACAAATATTTTGTAAAAATTTCTGCCATTTAATACTGATATGAACCTTTATTCATGTGGAATCTTTAAGTTGTTTACCATCATGTTTTGCCAGGTACTATCTAGTTATTATTACTAATAATAATAATAATATTATTATTATTATTATTATTATTATTATTATTATATTCTTTTTATTTTTCTCTGCCACAATAACATAAAACTTTGGAGATCAAAGCTAAAAATATTTTTACTTCAGCATCTCGGACGGAAAAACAAGATATCTCTGGCGCCATTTGAAATACCATAAGGCTGTATTCGCAATCTGTCAATGCCACATGGGTCAGTAAGAGAATTGAGAAACGTGATCACAGTGACTCAAAGGATCTGCTTTTCCCCGACCAATTTCATGGAAGTCTCCAAAGTCATTCGAATGATCTCATTCAAGAGGTCGGAAACAAAGTCAGACATCTTCTGATGGATTTTTTTTCTAAATGAAACCCAAGCCGGACAGTGGCGTAGCAATTCAAAAATTATGAGCGAGGCTCATATAGTCAGTTTCAAATAAATCGAACAACTAGGATTATCAATAATTAAAGGAATATACATCTATGAGAATAATTAATCGTTCAAAGTAATCGATAATTCCATTATTGCAACATTTCAGTTATTTCATATAAAAGATTTAATGCACTGAAAATTGTAGGGAGTTACCACTATCAAATTATGAGACAACGGGGGTAGATTAGGGATGCAGAACCCCTTCCCCCTGCCCCTTCATATAATGAAACGTTTTTCCAGAAAATCAGCGCGCGCGATCGTATTCCCAGTTACAATATATAAGAGTTATATTTCCTGAAACTACCTGGCATTTTACTTGCACTAATATCAAAGAAATGAAACTGTGGATTAAAAGTTTCAAAATATTAATTAAAACGAGTTTACAATAAAATGGCGACCTACAGAGGTCGCTGATCTGTAGATTTAGAATTTAGAAATGTAACCAATATATACAGTGAGTATGTACATAGTTGTTGTTTTTTTCGGTAATGAATTATCCAATAATGAAGATAAAAAATAATACTCTTTGGAACAGAGCTGATGTAACTTTTAAAAAAATCTTTATTTTAATGGAGAGGGCTGGAGCTCCATGATCCCTTCTCTTTCCGACGTCCCTGAAGCTGAATCATCTGAAAATGTTAGAAGAAAAATGCCGACCTCTGGAGAAACATTCAGATGCTTTAATGGAACAAGAGAGCAAATTGTTTACTTAAACATGTTAATTAGTTTAATTAAATACTGTTTTGCACCATTATATACAACATATTAAATGATTTCAAGGAAGTAAATATTACAATAATTTTTCCACATCTGTTTTGCTTTCAATAACGAAATACAGTATAACCGCGATTTAACGACATACGATAAACGATTATCTCAATTTAACGATAAATTTTAATGGTCCAGATTCATCTACATTTATTTCTATCATGTATGACCCCATTTAAACGACACTTTTCCTCTATTTACTAACAATATTTTTATGAATTTTAAATATTTTAAATTCCTTTTTAATAAACAAAAGCTTAATTTTCATATCTCTCTTGTTTATCCATTGAACGACCGAAGAATCCGATAAGTTTTTTTGCCGGGTTAGAGTATATAGTTTGCGCAAATGAAAAGGAGACAACGGTCATATCTAAATAATAATTGAATTACAGAAAATTTTAATTACACAATAGTTCTATTCCAGTTAATGCACACTCAGAAAAAGGAATTGATTAAAACAACAAAACATGTTTTGTTGAGTACATTTTGGTTGTTTTAGCAAAATTCAAGTAAAATTGAACCATTTTACTTGAATTAACAAAACATTTTTTGCTGACGATACAAAATTTTTTTTTTTTTTTGGAATTGCAAAAAAAAAATGTTTTTTGTTGATTCAAGCAAAATTTCCATTGACCTATATTTAAACAAAATTTTTATTTAAATATAGGTCAATGGAAATTTTGTTTGAATCAACAAAAAATATTTTTTTTTGCAATTCTAAAAAAAAATTTTGTATCGTCAGCAAAAAATGTTTTGTTAATTCAAGTAAAATGGTTCAATTTTACTTGAATTTTGCTAAAACAACCAAAATGTACTCAACAAAACATGTTTTGTAGTTTTAATCAATTCCTTTTTCTGGGTGCATAACATAACATTTACACATAATTGCCATTCATATTAAGTCACTGATCCCATCGTTTAGGAAAGAAGTGGATGGCTTCAGTGTAAAACTCCTGGGTTTATTACGGATCCATTTTTTCAACTGTTCTGTGCACTTTCATGTCACACGTAAATCGTTAACTTTACAGTGTTTTATTAAGGAGTCGAAGATATAGGAGGCACATGGGGAAAGATCGAGCCTGCAAGGAAAATGTTTTAGGACTTTCAATAAAAATGTTTTCGGCAAGTCAGGAGTTTTCTTGGTCACATGTGGCCGAGCGTTATTCTGAAGTGGCACCATCCCTTTCGAGAGCTTCCCCCTGCGCTTGTTTTTGAAGGCGTGTTTAAGCTTCAGCAGCACGTTGCAGTATCGTGAATAAATTAAATAACAGTTCTTTTCTCTTATCGCAATACAATCGGCCGTGCAAAACAACTTTCACAACTCGGAAAACTCAAGTCAAAGCCCTTTCACTACTGTAGAAAACTGGTAAAAACGCCACGCCATTTACCTACAAACATATTTACCCACTTCGATACAACGTGGCTACAGTAGAAGCTCCCTTTAAATTTGGTTACACCTTATATGTTGATTGGGTATTTGATATGGGTGAATATTTATATAATGCTGTTTAAAGAATTGAAAGTTATGTTAGATGTAGTTAAGGAAAAAAACAAAGCTAATAAAAGATTTTTAAACAAAAGGAAAATCGGGGATCGAATGTATCTATATTTCACCATATGGTGCTACAAATTATTTCGTTTAGATAAATTTTAAACATTCATGTCAATGATATGTGTCAATAGCATACTTCAAAATCAATGCAAAAGAAAAGTTTATTATATTTAATACTGTTCAGTGCCATGCTGCATCTACACATATATATTAGAAATGTATCCAAATATTCTTATCCAAAAATAAGTAGCAAGTCATACATCATGTAGGAAATGTTAATTTTACATTGAGCTTTTTTGGTAATTTATAGCTTTTATTAAATTCAGTTTGAAATGCGTATTATTAAATAGAGCAATTTATCAAATAATCTTACTGTGAATTTATTTTCAGTTTTGTGTTATTTCTTATTTCCTTGTTAGGTATTATCGTTGATTTTTTTTTATATCTTATAAAGCAATCTTTTACTAATTTTCTTCTAAGATTATTTAATTAGATGAGAATGGTATTCATACCTTGCAAATTTAGGTAAAATTTAAAATACATTTTTTTTCATTTTCTTCTTCGTTCATTTTGCATATTTTGAATTTAAGCTATCTATTACCTTATATATTTAGATACAATTTAAAATGCATTCTTTATTTCATTTATTTATTTTTCGTGCATTTTGCATGTGAATTGGATTGAATATGTTACTAGTATTTATACTGATATGTAATCAGGCTTCACCTGGTTGGATTACTATTTTGGTTTGTTTGATATAAATATACAAAATTGTTTATTATAACTACATATACATGTATACGTACGTACATACATACACACATAAATACATACATATACATAGTTGCCATATGTCTCCCTATTTTTGAGTGCCACTATTTCAGAATAGAAATATTTGATTTATATTATCTCAGAATTCTGTGACTTGTTTAACAAAATAAAATTTATAAAACGGGTCTTTAGCTCAAGAGAATCTATTAATTTAGATAGGATTTTTATGACCATATATATATATATATATATATATATATATATATATATATATATATATATATATATATATATATATATATATATATATATATATATATATAACACTTTTTGAGATTTACTCTTTGTTACTAATAAATCCAAAAAGAAAAAAATATATATTCGTGTATTTTTAAAGCAAGGGACGTGTACTTATCGATTTTTTTTCTTTTTGTGAGTGATTTACGAAAGCCAAAGTGAGAACAAGTTGACGAACTAGTGTTTCAAATTTTCCGTTGTAATTATCTGAAAAATGTTCGATTTAAAGGCAATAAACTCTGCGATAGAAAGAAATCGATAAGTTCATTTATCATTCCAACCCGAAAGCCGCTTGGGGTGACACTTTCGGAAATCTCAAAAACGGCCATCTATTTCTCTGTCTATTTCGAAAGTAATGTAAAGGTGTGCTCAAAATGTTATTACTAAAAATGGAACTACGGGTAACGACTTATAACTCTTTGTCTAGTAACTGTCGATGTTGTTTAATCATATAATGTAGTATGGAACTTTTTTATAACATTGACAGCAGCCACATTTAATTGTTTTTTCATTATGAAATATCACAAACATTTATTCTACCTTGATATCCAATTTTAATCACGATGATTGACTGTTTTTCTTAATAAATAGCTGATGTATAACGAAATATTTTCTAAAGAAATTCTTAGTTAATATAGAAATTTTCTCACACACCAGTTAATCAAAAATGAATTTTTACAGCGTTCCTTCCGTGTATCTATCAATCTAAATATGATTATAAATTAATATACAAGAGTATAAGTACAGTTCAAATACAGGAAAGTAAATAGAAAATTATCATCATCGAAACAGAATGTAAAATAAAATCTTTCATTATCTTATATACATTTATTTTAATGTTTATTTATTATTAAGTTGTTAAAATGTAACAATAAGTCATACAAAATCTTATTTAGGGCGATAGATTTGTTTAGAAAAAATATAATATTTCCCAACTAAATTAATCGGATTATTATATTAAAGTAGATCAGTACATTTCATAAGCAGTCTTTCAGAAAGGGGTTTCTATACATTTAATTTTAGAGATTTTATTGTTAATTTTTGGTTTTTATTAAAATTTTATTCTTTGTTTTAAAATGCAGTTTGATCATTTTTCTCTTTTGAAAAATCCCGTTTCAAATATTTCTTGAAATATTATTGGATAAATATTACTTAAAAGATATTTTAAAACATAGGATTTTATTTTCAGGAAACCGGAAACATTCTAAAGTGTCATTTAATAATAGTTTTTTTTTTTTAAAGATGTGGCTGAAGATACTTATTGGTACTTAAAGAATATTTGCATTACTGAAATCAGGGATTTCGAAATGATAAAAACAAATCCAATAGATTACAGTTCTTCAAATTTCAGAAATTAGTGAGTTTAAATGTGTTGAATTCCCTTACTTCGGGAGAAAGAGGAAAAACAATATTATTTTTAAAGAGTATTTAATAGCAGTTATTGAAATTTTCATAATTGCTGTATGGATCACAGTATTTTAATTAGATTTTATTAAAATTGATCATATATACATTTTTTGTGAATCATAATATTTATTATGATTATTTAAATCGGAAGTCAAAACTTAAATTAAAATATTCAATATACTGACTGATCATTTATAATACAGTAATGAGAACGTCCTGTAAAAGTATTAAAACTGTATTGTTTATTAACCTTTTATGACCCAAATTATGAATCAAGAAATTGCTCCACCTCAATAATTATCTTCCTCAATGTCTAAAGATATATTAGAAAAATTATATGATAACAATATAAAATTTAGATAAGTTTTTTCATTAAAACAGATTTTATAAATTGGTAGTTGTAGCTCTTTTTGTAAAATATTTATAAGAATAATTACAGTAATTGACAAAAAATACTGTTATGGAAATCTGTCAATTCTTATAAAAATAATGTAAATAAATGTATTGTGAACCTATCTGTAAATAGAAGGTTTCTGCAGTTTTAAATTTTTCATATAACATTTTTAATAAGAAAAAAGTTACACTTATGGGAATGGTTGTAAAATGACCACTTAAAAAAATATTTAACTTCGACTGTTTCGTTGTGCTTTCCAACTGTGACCAAGCAAAGTATGAAAAGTGAAATATAATTTTATTTATAGATGGATTAAATAAATTTTACATTCAATTTTATTTAATGGTATTAAAAGTATCGCTGAAGCATAAAAAGTTAATGAACGTCTGAATTAAAATATATAAAATAATAATTAATATACAAACTAGCTTATGAATCAAAGGTACATAAAGAGATAAACGCAAGAAAAGTGTTATTGGATTAATTTCCAAAACATAATAAATATGCTGTCATTTTAGTTTGTCTGTTTGTTTTTCGATAATGTTAAACTTGTCTCTTGATAATTCATCTGTTTTATAAAAGACATCGATGATCAGGAAAACAATCTTTTGCCTGTTTTCCTTTTGAAGTCAGTCAGATAATTCAGTTTCATTATTTTAAAATTTGTATTTAATGAACTTATTTTTTCCAAATTGAAAATAAAAGTTAAATATATATATATAGAAAAAATCTTTCTAATGTTAGAACATTAAATTCACCTTCGTATGCTAATTAAAAACATGAAAACATTTAAAATGAATCACAATTTATTACATATTACTAAAATAGGTGTAAAATGAAATAAAGGTGTTAAAACATTAAAACTCTTCTACAGATGTTAAAATTTTCGTCGGAGTCCCGAGCGCTACATATATATATATTTTTTTTTTTTTTCATTTTCGCTCTTTAGATGATGGCCAGGTTCTGGTTGAAAGCGCTCGGGACTCCGACGAAAAATTTAACATCTATAGAAGGGTTTTAGTGTCCATCTTCCAAATATCCAATAATTCCAATCTTTACTCTATCGAATAGAACAAAAAATCACTTTCAAATAAAGTTTGTTTTACAACTGTCTTTGATGATTTTTTTAAAACTAATTTTCTAGCATGGGATTGACATTTGATGTAACAATAAATATTTGTTTGCTATACTTCACATTTGTAATAATAAAAAGAAACATAGGGCTCCATTAAAATGTGAAAAACTAAGGAAAATGCTTTAGGGTTACCACAAACGGCGATTAATTGCATACGCTTCATAGGTGCACCTTTCTGGTTTCATTACTTATATCTCAAATAACAAGTAATTTTTGTAAAATACTCCAACCTTAAAAAGGAAACTAAATAAAAAAATCCAGAAAAATATGAATGCATTCTTTAATTTGTAGTTGTAGTGGAATTTCCCCGCTTGTTAATCATCCCTATGAGTAAAATTTTGAATGCCTGCCAAAACAGGAAACTTCTGTTTTTAAATTTGATTTTTTTTTTTTAGGTGGAGAAAATGATCTGAACGTTAATTATCAGAAACTGATTAATTAGAATGATATATTTTTTTTATCTTAAACGTTTTTAATAAAACTATTTGTAGTTTTTTTTAATAGTACTGCATTATAAAGGCAAAAATAATCAAATTCTCAGAAATCGCAAAATTTACCGAATTTTAACCAATATTAAGTTATGACTCGTTGAAATATATCAATGTGAAGCTTTTACAATGCAATACTGTTCAATTTCAAAAGTTTTTAAGCATCTTGTTTACAATTTTAAATGAAAGTTGTGAAAAAGGAATATAAACTGAAAAAGGTAATAAAAAAAGAAAATATAAATTACACTTCCAAATGTAGCACAATATCGGAAGTTTCAACTTGGAAATTTTTAACAAAGTTAGTAAATATGCAAATAATAATATAAACAAGTGGTTAAGTACGTAATGTAAAAATTTACCGGTTTATTTTTTCGTTTTTTCGAATATCTAAACCAGCCAGATAGCGGGCGAAGCCCGCTATTATACTCTGTCATAATAATATCTGTCATGTGGACTAAATGCGATATTTAAAAAAATAATAATTTCAAAATTAAACATGTTGTACATCTTCAAAATGTTAAAATATGCGAATATTTCCATAATCGGGTTTTTATCATGATTCAATACGTTCCTCAAACTCATATATTTACTATTCTCTATTACTCATATTGATACTCGCTTTGTATTATTCTCAAACATTTGAGAAATCCGTTAAACTTCCGATATGACGTCAGATTAATTTTCTTTTTAATTCTCTAATGACGTGATGTTAATCTGCTTTCTGTAAACACACATACTCATACTCCTTGTATTATTGAGAAATCTTTGAAAGTTTCCGTTTTATTACCAATATGCGTCAATCCTTTTTATTTCATATTCATCTTTTTTTCAATTGGTTAAACTTCATTTCATTTTAATTTTTCACATGGGAATCTTTCAATAGAAAATTAATTATTGTAGAAAGAATTTTATTGTGGATTTTTAATTGTTGGCAAATGCTATAACAAAAAAATGTTTAAATTTAATAGGAAAAGGCTGCTAGAATTTTGGTTTTTTTATCTCTATTTATTAAAATAATACGATTTTTTCAATTTTTAATATTTTGAGCTTCATAGCAAATATTCAGTTATATATACACAAAGTTTCAACTCTGTAAGTTATATAGGTTCTGAGAACGGCTCTGTGACGGACAGACAACGGAGCGGGAGCAATGGGGTTTCGTGAGATGAACGGAATCCCAAAAACAAAGGTGACACTTCAACCTGAAAAATCTAAAAACATTTCAAACACATTACGAGATGATAAAGCTGAAGTCAATTTTTACCATATTGTGAAATTTTGAATAATTTCCTTCAAGCTATAAAAAGTATATGGAATTTCAGTGCTGAATTCTTTCCTTTTAGACAATACGACACATTTTCTAAAAACCTAGTCAACTAGTTTTGATAACTTTGTGACAAAATGTTTGCTTATCTTATCTAATACAGATCTTTAAATGCAGCATACAAAATTATCGAATAAAGAATATAAAGAAGTTTATTGTAATTTTTTTTAATGTTATCATGAATGGAGATACGAATAATGCGCAGAGCTTGCTAGTTTCCTGCATTTAAGTACTATTTTTTGGGAATAGAAATCTTCACCTTATTCAATGACAGAAATTCTGCGATTAAATAAGGTGAAGAATAATGTTTGAAATTTCTAATACTAAAGCGTAGAAAATGTGTGAGTCTTGCTTATAATTCCCACACCTGCAACAAAATAGGGAAAAAGTTCTTCCAAAACTAACGGATAGATTTTCTAAAACTGCATAACAAAGTATAAGAAATGCAATATATCAATTATTCTTATTGAGAGTTAGTAGTGTCTGAAAAATGTTATTATTTAAAATCTATAACATTTACGTTATCGAGCAAATTGAGTTATTATATGCTTTGACATTTGAAGCGTAATCATAATTTTAAAAAAAAATTAAACATATTTCAAGAAATCTTTATAAAAATAATCATCTACATTGAATGCAAGATGCATAATTAAAAAGAAAGAAAGTAAAGAAAAGAAAAATAAATAAAGAAAACAAAAGACAATTCCGAGCATATTCTCTATGCAACGTATTTTATAAACAATTAAATTTAATTTAATTTTTCTTGATTTTAATTGGATTGTCAACGTAAATAAAAATCGGTCGTTTTGGTTGAGAGATTTCAGTTTAGCTCCAAAGTGCGGTATGGTTTATCTAATCTGATGGTTAATCTTACCTTATTGTAAATCTTCTGTACTCAGTTTCATAGCCAAATGGCATATTTGAAAAAATATGATTTAGCACAAGAGTGTTTTTTAAAACTTTTCATGGCATTCTCACCCATTTTAAAGGATATTGTGATATAACTACGATGAATCGCTTAAAAATGGATCCAGCCGAGGACAATTAATCGAGTATTGAAGAAAAGAAAAGCAGAAAGAAAATGCTTTTTTTTTTTCCTATTGAATTTTCTCTCATGAAGCAGGGGCATTACTGTCACTTGGGATAAATTCCATGTTCTCCTCAGTTACTTTACATTACTGTAGCAAACAAATGTTCATTGTTGAGGTAGATTTTTAAAACATCACACTTGAATATTATTTTAAGGGGTGTGGTACCTTTTAAACTCATCGTGAATCAACAAAAACATTCAAAGTTTGAATTAGTGTATCTTCAAAGCCGTTTCATGTATAAACATGAAATTTTGACTGTTGATTAAACATATTGTACTTTTTAATATACTACCATTAGAAACTGACTAGTCTTTTACAGAATTTGTGTATTGTTGAAATTAAAATAGCTCTTTTTTTTTACTCTGTAAATCATTGCGCACATATCTTGAGAACGTATATATGGATTGTTAAGAAATTTGATCTATATAATAAGCAAATATGTATTTTGAAAATGATCCTAGACCAAAATTATTTCATTAACCATGTAAAAAAAAAGTATTTTTGTAAAAAAAAAAAAAAAAAAAAAAAAAAAAAAAATCAAAATTTAAAAATTTTTAATGAATAAAAATAGTCATAACTAAACATCTTATCTATAAATACTTAAAGGTAAATCATTTTAAACACACATACGAGCTTATTATTTATAACATATTTCACGACAATCCATACATATGTTCTCAAGATATCATGCGCGCAATGACTTACGGAGTAGGAAAAAGAGTTATTTTAATTTCAATAAGGTAAAATTCTGTAAATAGCTAGTCAGTTTCTAATGGTAGCATATTAAAAAGTACTTTATGTTTAATTAATAGTCAAAATTGCATGTTTATACATGAAATGGTTTTAAAGATACACTAATTCAAACTTTGAATGTTTTTGTTGATTTTCATCGCGTTTGAAAGGTATAAGACCCCTGAAAAGCCATAAAATTAGTAAAATAAGCTACAGTTTTCGAACGTCTTTTCTCCTATTCGATGATCTAAAAATTGAAATTACGCGATCTTTAGAAGTGAATTTAAGAGTGATAAAAAAAAAAGCAATAGTGTAGGCTGTGGCCACCATCGTTATGACGCCGATGTACCGCACTACTTTCTTAAGATAATTTCTAATATTAAGTGGACAACACATTTATGTTGACAGCGAAAAAATGCGCAATGGAAGAAATAGATTTGTTGCTGATTAAAAAAAAAAAGAAGGAAAAAAAGAAAAGAAAAAGGCAAACACGGGCATTTATGAATGGCAATTAAATTCAAATCTTTTCGAAATAGCAACCTAACAATGTCCAAATTGTAGGTAATCTAAACAATTGTCAAGTGCATTCTTTAAATCTAATATTATGCAGCATTAACAAAATAATAAAATTTTCTGATGTGTTTTTAGGGGAAGTTGAAGCTTGAATTGTACACTTAAAAAAATCTTTAATATTTCAAATGCTCTTTCACCTCTACTGCAGACAAACAAGTTCTGAAAAAGGAATTTTTTTTTAAGTTACAACGAATAATAATATATATTTTTTAAATCTCATATTGAAGTTTTCGTTTTAATGCAGAATACTGTAACAGTGAGTTAAGAAAAGCTTTAAAATGCTATCAGAGTCGAATCAAAAGAATAGTTTTAATTTCCTCAAAATCATTTTTATTTTATTCGCAAAGTTAAATGCCTTATTCATTTCAACTTTATTTAATTTAAAAAAATCATTGAAATTTTTTGTAAGTCGTAAAATGTTTCATCTCTATCTACCTACAAGTAATAAGCAAGACAAAATAAAATACAAAATGTCATCATTTTGGGGAGGCAATAATAATAATAATTAATAATAATAATAATAATAATAATAATAATAATCAATTTAAAATGTTATGTAACATTTAAGCATGATATACGCATGATTATGCACTGTTAAAATTTTGGTGCTGGGTTAAACTGCATGTCTGCAACTTCTAATGTCTGCAACAATAAGATGGTGAAACCATGTTCCAACCTTTAGCATTCCAGTTGAATCACGATCTTAATTCAATAATTCCATGAACTATAATAATTACCACTGTAATATGATATATATTAACTATAATATATACTAACTATGCTATAATTATATATATTATGATATATACTAACTAAACTATAATTATATATCATTTAATATATACTAACTGTATTATAATTATATATACGATAACATATACTAACTATACTATAATTATTACTATTTTAACTATTATAATTATTTTATAGTGAAATGATGAATTGCAAGTAAAGCCCTCAACCACAAAGGTGCTAGGCTCAGTCGCCAGAAAGTTGCCTTAGAAACAAGGGCTAATCCGACGGGACTGATGCTTGAATGGGAATCCGGCACACGATAAACATTCAGCTGAGTATGATCGGGATTCGAACTAGACACTACTTGACTTGTAGTCAGCGTTCCAGCCACTTAGACAGCTGCAGGCGGATAACTTCGTGTACTAAAGCAGGATACTGAGAGTTTGTAGAATATTTGTTATAATTGACTGTTGAATAACACATTATTTTGGGACAAAAATTAATTAATTTTCAAATTTTAAATATGAAAAAAGAGTTTTACTAATTAAAAAGCACGATATTTTGGCTTTTCTAATAACTTTACATCATAGAATAATTAAACATTGAACTAAATGTTTTAATGGTGTACTATTTTTTATATGCGATTAATACGTAATTAATATGACATTTATAATAAATCGACCGTCATCTATACTTGGAAAGATTTTCCAATCAAGCAGTTATTTTTTAAAGGAATAGTTCTAAAAAATTACTGAAAATAATTTAACTAAAATTGATTATTACTTGTTTTAATGGTTCATATTTAATCCTCATTTTCTATTGAATTTGGAAGAACGTTTTTCTGTCTACGTAAAGAAAAGGTTGTACTTTTCTTAGGTTTGTATTTTTTCTTTGAAGACTGGTGTATTTGGCAGGAAATGTCAAAGTATCTTGGAAAACTTTCATGATGCTAGTGAAAATATTATCCCATTAGTCAACTATATTGCAGAAAAATTCTTTATGATTTTCCGAAAAATACTTGTTTTTTTTTTTGTTTTTTTTTTTTGTTTTTTTTCCTAGTAACATGCGATAATACCTATTGCATAACAATATATATATATATTTACAAACTTCATAAAAATGTACTTCAGCAGAAAAGAGAACTGCCCGTGATCGCACAGAATAATCCTTATCTGAATTCATAATCTCAGTTGTCATTCTAGGTTTTATAAACATTTATAACTTTTTCAAAATATTTTAAAATAGCAAAATTTTATCGAATTTTGCAATAGTTGGAACATTTTACTTTCAGATCTTTTGTATTTAAACGTAATTATTAAATTTTTATCGATACATATTCATGTTTAATTTATTACTTATGTTTCGAATAATGTAAGAAAAATATTTTATGTTCCAAATTATTTAAGTGAAGTAATGCAAAGATAAAAATATATATATATATTTATATTTACAGGAAAACATGATAAATAAGAGCAAATTTTCTTATGCTACTTTATTTTTTTCTGTTTCATTTTTAATGAATTACAGTAATATGAAAAAAAAAATATGATAACATTATTTGTATCACACAAAAAAGATGATATATGAATTCTTTAGAATGTATAAAAATACTAAACACATTTAGAAAATCGTTTCCATAAAACTAGCCAGCAAATATTTTAGCTGTATAATTAATTATTTGTTTTTATAGCATATATCATTTTGTACTTGCTGTCGTTCTTTTTACTTTCATACTTTAGTGTGTTTGCATATATGCACCTATGTTTGTAAGCATGTGTATATGTATCTGTGTAAACAATAGTCCCTCGTTTTATGGCGCATGCCTGCACGATACATCTGAAAACGCAATATAACCGAGGAATTAAAAAATTAAGAAAGGTGATAATGTACAAATAAATGTTTCATATTTTCCGCCAAAACATTAGCTTTCAAGCGTGTTACATTTTTATTAATAAAATAAAATCATTTGTTGCAATTTATATATATATGTTTTGAAGCTGTTCCGAAAAAAATATTTTTCCCACTCAACAATGAGAAATTTTCTGACACACGCACAGAGTCGTTTTTTGATATAAAAACAAGACATTTGCAGCTATTACTAACGATGTGATTTGGAATCGAAGGGCGTTTTTCGTTTTCCGGTATGTATTACATCTTGAGTTATAATCGATTATTCCCCAATGTCAAACATTCCTGGACTGATGTGCCTTAAAAATCGTCTTAAAGCGGTTCTCAAATTCTCTGCTCAACAACGCAAAATTTCCTGACACCTTTTCTGACTCCATTTTAAATGTAATGGCATAAAATTGATAGGCCTGACTATTAAGGAGATTTGGAATGGAATGATGTTTTCCATTTTTTGATAAATAAATTATATTTATTGAGTTATAAATGATTGTTGTCAAGTGGCGAGAGTTTTTTCTACTTTTGCCGGAAATTTAGTTCAAAACGCCAACTTTGACAGTATTTTCTGAAAGATCTTCTGTCTTTACCAAAAAATGGAAAACAGCATTCGACTACATAGTTTCTGAATAAGAACACCTGCCAATTTCATGCGTTTCCGAACAAAAATGAATTCAGAAATGTGTTAGAAGGTAGCTCCTTTGGATTCGAGAACAGCCTTAAAACATCAACTTTGACATCATTTTCTGGAATATTTTAAATAATATTTAAATATTTTTTGCATTTACAGGAAAAAAAGAAGAGAGGAATGCTATTCCATTTCTTATTATTTCAATAAGTAAACCGGTCAATTTCGTGCACTTAAGGATAAAAATGACTTCATGAATGCATCAGAAAGTAATTAGTCTAGATTTGAGAACAGCTTTTAACACCAAATATTATTCACTCACATCTATATTTACCGAGCAGAGGGGAGGGCGTTATTCAGAACAAGCAGAGTACACTTCTTTAATATATTTTCCTAAAGCAGCACTTCACATTTCCTTTCACATGTCTTATTTATAATAAAACATTATTTTAATATTCGATCCGGTGTGAATAACCTGCAACAATGCCTGCGATGTTATTTCTGCAGGAAAAAAAACGTAATTTTTAAAATTTGAGGGACATATTTTATGAGAAAGAAAAAAAACTTATGAAAGTAAAGAGCAAAAATTTACAGGTCCAATAATTTTTAATCTGAGAATTTACATCATTTCTTTAACTTTAAATAACGTTTACATGTTTTAATATAAATATATATTTTTTTTCTTTTACTAAATTAAACACGCTCGGTTAATTATGATGTCAAATTAATTTTTATTAAAAAAGCAATTTGTACTTTTTCTACTACGTTTCTTAAAATTCGTTTGCTATTCCCGGAAAACTTTTTTTTTTTTTTACCAAAACTTTTCCCTAGTGCTCTAACAATAAACACACGTACGCATGTTTAGAATAAAACATTAAACGTTGTTCCCAAACTTCCATTTTCACTTCCTGATTTTTTTTCTCCATTATTTAATTACGCCGCTTTGTATATCGAATGACTCTGCTAAAAACTCAATCAACGGCAATTACGCCCACAAACTTCTTTAGTAAAATTAGTGAAGGGAAAGTGCAATTTTCTTTAATAAGATCGAATAATATTTCCTCCCATAAATATGTTTGGAAACGATGGTGGTATCTAATTATAGAACATTTTAAGAAATTCTGCTTCATCTGTATTATCATTAGGAGATATCTTTTTTTAGAATAGATGATAAATGCAGTGTTTCTCCAAAGAAGTAAAACTGAGTAGTGTTGCAAAAACGTATTGGATTTTTTACTCCAAAACGGTACAACAAAATACGTAACAAAACAAAGGAAGACATTAGGCATAAAAATATGTACAGGGTGTACAAAAATTTGTATTCAATTTTAAAATTTATAATAAGAAACCACCGTCACATAATAACATCGATTATATCCTTGTTTTTCCATTTATGTTTCGGTGAAGTGTCAGTATTTTGCTTTATATCCCAGTATCCAATATGAGATTTATGTGTTAAACATTGCAATTAGATTTCATTCCCTTATTAATTGTAATCAGCATTTTGTAGTTTTAGGGGGGAAAAAAGATTAAAATCAAAAATTATATTTATTTAAATACGTATTCATCTATGGTACAGCCAGTTGATGTGACATCGCTGTAACATCAGAAAGATCACAAGCGTCGCACTCAGAACGGTGACTTAAATGTGATATCTTTGTTTCGTCACGATGCGACTCTCAGGACCGTCTACTGACCGTCATTTCGTGACTCCCCTATGAAGTCACTATGTAGTCAGATTTGTGACTGATTTTTGAGTTAGTTGCACTATTCACAAAATATGGCATATCAACTTCACAATGACTCATCTTTCACGTCACAGGACGACAATTAAGACAGTAAGATTTGTATTTAGCGCACTGTGATATTAGTGTATATAGATAAAGATAATATGTTTATCCGAACGGTATATTGATGTATAAAAGCATAAATACATCAATTTGAAATAACCTATTTGCAAACATTATTTCCAAATTTTTTCAGCAGATAGCACCGTATAAATTATTCCCCTTGTTTAATGAAAATTGCTTGTAACTTTACATGTTGATACTGTTTTAGGGATAAATGGAATAGGATCACTTAAAGAACAACCCGCAGAACAAAAATTAAAACATGGGACAATCATTAAAAAAAAAAAAACACCAATCTATGAGTGTGACCTTACCGTTCAAACAAAGGGGGTAAAATCTTGCATACCTGTATTTTAAGGTATGCGCTCAATAGTGAGATGAACAGCAACAATCCAGCTCTCATAGTTACGATTACAGCGACAAAATTTCGAATATTTCAAATAACAACACCAAATTTTTCAATGCAAAATGAAATCCACCATGAAAAAACATAAATGGCGTTGAAACGGTACCTGTAACACTAAAAACGGACTTGAAACAAAGAAAATTAAGAACACTGGGTACAACAAATGAATCAAGATAGGCAACAAAAATCAAACATTTTAGTCAAATTAAATTTTTTTTTTTAAACATGTCCACTTTCAGAGGCGATGACGCATCGTATGCAGAGATTAGGTGTATAGATTTTATAAGTTGGATTCTGGCCATGGAACAATGTTTTACGCTACGGAGAAAAAAAGGTTAACCCAAAACGTACTTTCAGCGCTGTAAGAACAAATTTATTTAGCATGCATTAGCCCACATGCTATTTACTCAAGCCCAATTTCGTTTCTTTTTGATACATTCCTGATTTTATCATTAAATACCGGACATTTGCAGATATCATTTTCTCATATTTAAAAGAAAATAACAGCTAATTAAAAATACTAATTAAAAACAACATAAATGACCAAAAATATATATATATATACATACCATTTCATAAAATATTTTATTGAAGGTGTTTTGATTGCATATACAAAACTGTATTTTATGTAGACAACCGAGCGCTCTCGAGCAAATTTTTGCTCATCTTCAGGTTTACAAAACAAAACGCAAGTACACAAATGACAAATAGCGAAAAAACCATTAAGAACATCGTTCACTGCTGGAGAATTAACCAAATCATTAAAACAAATCAACATGGGTGGGAGGTTACTAGCAGGGGTGTGATAATCATATTTCGTCTTGAACAATTCCTAAGAGTCTATACTATAATTTGGGAATATTGTAGGACAATAAATCATTGCATGTTTTATCTTTTTTAATTAAAATTTCTGTGGATTCATTGATTATTGCTTCATAAAAGGTTGATGTATGCTTAATTATTTTAGCTTGATCAAAATGTTATTTTAACTGATTTCTTCTTGTTTTAATTTTGAAAGTGCTGTTTTAATTCTATTGAATATATATTGATTATATCTGAAATATGCTCTCTTAAACGAGTTTTAAGCTTTCTTAAGATCATATCTATATATAGTCTTTTACTTTATAACATTTCTTACCATTTTCATTTATTTCCATAGTAATTGGAATTCTATAGATTCCTGAGGATTTTTCCATCGGTACAGCATCGATCTTTTTATGTAATAACGTTTACAATTTTACAGGAGGGGACGCTATCAAATTTGTATCATATTTCTTTAAATTACACTTCAATTTCTCAAAAAGTTCAGGAATATACTCAAATTTGTAAAATTTAGTAGGGTTTTCTGCAAATTCTTGCTTTTTGTTATTCTGGATACTTATATTGATAAATTAATTAATTTATTGATTAACCTCTCAGAAAAACTATTTTTCTGTGCTATAATTTTAATTTTGTCAAGTTCATCATTAATATAACTATCATTACACATTGAAAATGCTCTACGGATGTAAAATCAATATGCAACTAATTTATATGGTGATGAAACATCTTTGGATATTGTATTATTTGAACGTATATTTTTTCTATAAACTTTTCAATCTATTGTTAAATAGCTGTTTTTATTAGATCTACGTCAAGAAATGGCAAACGATTTTCCTTTTCTCTATCCAAGGTAAATTGTATTTTTGTAACAATTTCATTGATCTTAACCAAACTCCTTTCAAATCTAAACCATGCTCCCATACAATAAAAAACATCATCTGCAAATATACAGCAATATGCAGGTTTTATAATATAATCCTTCATAACCATATTTTCAATGTGTCTCAATTTTATCTCTGCACATAAACCCGAAATTGGGGAGCCCATAGGTGCTCCATCAATTTGTTTATAATAAATAATGTATAATAAATAACTTAAAAACATTATTGTTTTTGATATAAACAAATTGATGGAGCACCGATGGTCACCCCCATTTCGGGTTTATGTGCAGAGAGAATTGAGACCCATTGAAAATATGGTTATGAAGGATTATATTATAAAACCTGCATTGTGGTGTAGATTTGCAGATAATGTTTTTATTGCATGGGAGCATGGTTTAGCTTTATGAAAAGACTTTGTGGTGAATATCAATGAAATACAAATGAATACAATGAATACAAAAATACAATTTACCTTAGATACAGGAAAGAAAAATCCTTTGCCATTTCTTTACGTAGAGCTAATAAAAAACAGCAATTTAACAATAGATCGAACAGTTTATAGAAAAAATATACGTTCAAATAATGCAATATCCAAAGATTCTTCATCACCTTTAAATTATAAATTAACTGCATATCGATTTTACATCCGTACAGCATTTTCAGTGTGTACTGATAGTTATATTAATGATGAACTTGACGAAATTAAAATTATAGCAAAGAAGAATGGTTTTTCTGAGAGGTTAATCAATAAATTAATTTATCAATATAAGTACCAGAATAACAAAAAGCAAGAATTTGCAGAAAAGCCTACTAAATTTTACAAATTTAAGTATATTCCTGAACTTTTTGAGAAATTAAAATATAATTTAAAGAAATATGCTATAAATTTGATAGCATCCCCTCCTGTAAAATTGAAAACGTTATTACATAAAAAGATCTATCCTGTACCGATGGAAGAATCATCAGGAATCTATAGAATTCCAGTCACTATGGAAAAAAATGAAAATGGTAAGAAATGTTATAACGTCGGTACCATGTCGAACTATCGAATTTGAAAATAGCTACTTTTCAGGAAGGCAAAAAAATTGTTTTAATTATGGATTTAAAATCAGCGCTTGGCGGAAGTAACTAATTGTTATACATTTCTTGTGCTGTTTAATATCCTATTTAAGCTTGCTATCGAGATAAATCATTTGGCTAATTTTATTCGCCAAAAAATCACATTCGATACTTTGAAATGCTATGTTTATTTGTACTTTTCTCAGTTTTTGCAAAATTTTACAAATCAAAGTAGCGAATTTGCCGTATTCGATAGTTTGACTTGTAAAATTTTGTACTTTTCTCAGTTTTAGCAAAATTTTACAAGTCAAAATAGCGAATATGCTAAATTCGATAGTTTGACTTGTAAAATTTTCGTATTTACATATTCAATATAAAAGAATTAACAATTTTCTTTAATAATTTACAAAATGAGCTTACTGTAAATTGGTAAATGAAAAAACTTATTTTAAGCGTTATGTAAATTTTATAAAATATAAAAAAACAAAAAAAGAACACACAAATAGAGGGGTGGGGAACCACGGAATGTTTTCGACAATTATCGTTCATTTACAGGGGCACTCAAAACGTTTCGTTTACAGTGCGGTCTATTAGCGATAATTGCAGGAAGTGCGCTTTCAATTGCGGTATGCATTTTTAAGTTTAACTATTTGCACACTACATGTGTATAAATTATACAGATTATATGCAGGACTATGCAAAATAATTCGTAAGCATTAGAAAGTATGATTTTGAATTTCTTAAAGATGTTTTTTAATTGTGTTATGTATTTCCAAATTATTAGTATATATTTGTAGAATAGATATATCTTATAGATATATACGCCATAGATATATCTTAATAAAAAAGAAAACTGACCAGTTAAACTGACGGCATTGAGCTCACAGGCTATTCACACTAACTGTAAATTATATTCTTATTTCAAAGAATTTGAAATAAGCCCTCGAAAAATGAAGAAATCGACAGTATATTAATGGGGGGGACATCCCCCGTTTCTTCCCCTTATAATTAACCAATGAACCCCTAAAACTAATCAGTGAAGCGCCTTACCACAATGAACCTATATACAAAATGTGAAGAAAATCGGATAATTCTGCATGAAAAACCCATTTATTTATATTAAGGGGGGGTAGTCCCCCCGTTCCCCCCTTTACACTTAACCAATGAACCCCCAAAACTAATCAGGGAAGTGCCTTACGACAATGAGCGTATATACAAAATTTGAAGTAAATCGGATAATTCTGCATGAAAAACCTATTTATCTAAATTAAGGGAGGTTAGCCCCCGTTCCCCTCCTTTACACTTCACCAATGAACCCCCAAAACTAATCAGGGAAGCCCCTTACCACAATGAGCCCATATACAAAATTTGAAGAAAATCGTATAACTCTGCATGAAAAATTCATTTATCTAAATTAAGGGGGGAGGATTAGCCCCCCCCCCCGTTAGCCCTTTATACTTAACCTATGAACTCCCAAAACTAATCAGGAAAGAACCCTATCACAATGAACCTATATACAAAATTTGAAGAAAATCGGATAATTCTGCATGAAAAAACCATTTATCTAAATTAAGGGGGGGTAGCCCCCGGTTCCCCCTTTTTAGTTAACCAATCAACCCCCAAAACTAATCAGGGAAGCGCCTTATCACAAGGAACTTATAACCATAATTTGAAGCAAAACGGCTATTTCTGACAAGAGTTATCGTGTTACGTACATACGTACATACATACAGAACGGGCGGACACATTAGCTCTAAGGCTTTGATAGCCTGTGAGCTAAAAACTAATTCACTTTCACCAAATTTCGTATTTTGTTATACCTTGACATAAATAGATCATTATTGGTTTTGGGTGTATACCTGCCAACAGGTGTCGCTGCTATGTTCTGTTTTCACGATATCCGTGATAAATATATCTCAAGAACGAACAATTTGTCATTTAATTTTGTTTTCAGACGATTTCATTTATGTAGAGGTAATTTTAGGCCTAGTTCTTTCTTTTTAAGTTATTAGTTTTAGAGAAGGTGTGAAAAACTAACTTTACAGAACAAAAAAGGAAAAAAGAATCTCATTTCAGAGTTCCAAAACAGTATCTATCGCAGACGACTTTTAATTTGATGAAATATAAGTATGTTCTACTATTAAAGTTTATTAAATAAAAAACAACTACGACATAAAAAGCAGTAGAAAATAATATACACAAATTTCATTAAAATTGTTACAATGTATGAGAAATGATTTTTACACTATAGATTAAATGAAAATAACAAAATTTACATTCGAAAAGTAAGTGTTGTTTCATTCAATTATAGAAAAATGCTGAAGATTTTAGTCACTAAAAATGCATTATTTTAACAACGATATATTTCAAAAGTCAGGCTATTTGTCAATTGCACTTTCCAGTTAGATGATTTTGTCTTTTCTCGCAACATCAGAATAACCGGGTTTCCACCCTTATATAAAATAAATTAAAAATTAAAAAAAAAATCCCTGACGGCTCGGCTTACAGGCACAGGTAGATTTCAAAATCTCAGACCGTGGGGCATCTGTTTGTTGGGAATTGCTGAAGAAATGACCTTTTTGCATTATGCGTCATTTGGGAACGCCCGTTTCGAAACCTAACTTGTTTACAGGCAGAGCCGGCGGAGATTTATTATTATTATTATTATTATTTTTTTTTTTTTGCTATAAGGGTTGGTTTTATAAAAAACTTGCAAAGATAAAAGTGTCAGATAATATTAAGAGAATTTATAGTAAATTCAAGCGGATTTGATATCTTATGAATTGACGAAGTTATGAATTTTTTTCTTCTAAAACCCCCCCTTTTTCCCCCATTGGGGCCATTTTTAATGATATCAAAAATCTGTCATGCATAAATTTTCGGCCCTTTTCCTAGAAGTAATAATAACTTGAGACGGATTTAATACGTATCATAATTAAGAAATTATGACATTTTTTCTGTTTTCACAATCCCCCCCCCCCCACCCCTTGGTTTGATTTTGCCCATTAACGAACTTGACGAGATATTTTTTATCCCTTGATTTTATGTATCTGTTTGGAAGAGATTTGTGCAGAATTATTGCAGTGCTTATCGTGTCCATAAAAAAGTGACATAGATAGATAGATAGATAGATAGATAGATAGATAGATATAAAAAGTTTTGAACTGGGGGTGGTTTTGGGTTCTGGGAGTCATGATCGGCGTAGATCTGCAAATTTTTTTCAAAAATTCCAACTTAAGGGAGAATGTAATAGGTAGTATTTCTTACGAAATCTACCTAAAAGGAAGGAAAATCTTGCGTCAAGCATAGATTACGCAATAATTACCAACATTTCCTGAATACTATAACGAAACTTTATCATTTAATAAGGTGAGAGAAGATTTAAGTATATAATTTCGTAAAAGGCATTATATAAAAACAACTATCTAGCAATTACCGTCCATAGCCGAAAAAGTAGTTGAATGGATCTGTGAAGTTCTGCAAATAATCTACAGATTGGTATGTAACCTATAATCTATTATCTGTAATCTATAATCTATAATATAAGTATGCGAAAATTTAGTTTAGTTACAAACACATAACGCAGTTGGTACTTTCTACCTTTAACAATTTTTGACAATAAACAGAAGCGTACTCGAATTCTCTTATACAGCCCTGTATATTATCTACAGATTTTAATACATGTCGCATAATATGGTAAAATTTAATTCAAACAAAAAAACTCGTTACACTATTAAAACACACTTCTAGAAATTACCATCCATAGCCGGCAATGTATCCAGTTCTTTGCGTAGCCCTGTATATTATGCATTTATTTATATTCTACAAACATATCTTAGTACTAAATATAATTCAACTCGGTTCAAACATTTTTTTTTTTTTTACCATAGATTATTTTAAAACCTAATTATTTTGAGTGATCCTGTAAATAAATGGAAAATTACTTGCACACCATATTCTGCGTAAAACATGTTTTAGTGCACTTGATAAATCCATATCAATGTCATTATGTTTTAAATAGTGTAACACCATTAAAGTACACCACAAACGCTTTTTAACCATTGATCGTAGTGTAGCAAAATACTTTTGAGTGTCCCTGTAATGCGTTATAAATGCTATATATTATCTAAAGATTTTTTACACGTCACATAATATGGTAAAATTTAATTCAAGCAAAAAACTCATTACACTATTAAAAACGCACTTCTAGAGATTACCATCCCTAGCCCGCAATTCACCCAGTTTTTGTATAGCTCTGTATATTATGAATTTATTTATATTCTACAAACATCTCTTAGAAAAATAAAATTCCGCACAAAATTCCGAAATAGAGTTAAAAACCTCGCTTATGTAATTTACGACGCATACGAATTAATGCTTACAAATTCTTTTGAGTAGCCCTGTGTAGTACGATCTGTGGAATTTTTACACACTACGTAGTATGCGAAGAGTTAAACTTAATAAAGCATACCATAATTAAAAATTATCGCTAATACAAAACATTGTAACCGAGTTACTTTGTGTTTCCCTGTAAATTAACGATGACAAGCATTCACGTCATATTCTACAGTAAGCATCTTGTAGTGCACCTCAATTACGTATATCAATTTCATTTTGTTTGAAATAGTGTTGTAACATTGTTAAATTACGCTTCAAACATTTTCCCGTACGCCATTATGTAACCGAATTCTTTTGAGTGGCCCTGTAAAAAAATGATAAATGATTTGCGCGCTATATTCTAAATGAAAAATGTTTTAATGCACTTTAGATATACATGTCAATTTCATTATTGTTGAAATAGAGTAACATCATTAAAATACATCGCGAACGTTTTTTCCCCAATTGAGGGTAATGTAAAAGGATTCTTTTGAGTGCCCCTGTAGATGAACTATTAATGCTACACATTCCATTTTCAGTAGAAAATATGCTATAGTAAACGTCAATATCATGCGTCAATTGCGCTAATTTTGAATCTATAATTAAAAGTTTTAGTTCTTTGCCTTCCTGGAAAGTGACTATTTCCATATTCGATAGTTTGACATGGTACAAATGATTAAAAAAGTAAAAAAAAAAAAATACAAAAATTTGCGGCAAGGTATCGAATTTGCCATATTCGACACTTTGACATGGTAATTTTTTGGAAAAAATGTGCATATTTGATAGTTTGAAATTTGCATTTTCTAAGTTTCAAGTAAGTTCTAAGTAAGCTAGAAATGTGACGATTTTGCAACGTACGTATCATGCCCAATATAAGAGATTGGCACAGAATATGAAAAATGCCTTTTTTCACATTCGATAGTTTGACATGGTACCGACGAGTAAAAGACTATATAGGTATGACCTTAAGAAAGTTTAAAACAGCATATTTCAGATATAAAATTCAATAGAACTAAAACAACACTTTCAAGATTAAAACAAGAAGAATCAGTCAAAATACATTTTGATCAAGCTAAAATAATTAAGCATACATCAACCTTTTATGAAGCAATAATCAATGAATCCATAAAAATTTTAACTAAAAAAAGATAAAACATGCAATGATTCATTATCCTACAATATTCCCAAATTATGATATAGACTCTTAGGAATTGTTCAAGACGAAATATGATTATCACACCCCTTCCAGTGCCTCCCACCCCCGTACATTTGTTTTAAGGGTTAGTTCCATTCTCCAGCAGTGAACGATGTTCTTACTGTTTTTTTCGCCATTTGTCATTTATGTACTTGCATTTTGTTTTGTAATCCGGAAGATGAGCAAATGTTTGTTCGAAAGTGCTCGGTTGTCTATATAAAATACAGTTCTGCATATGAAGTCAAAACACATGCAGTAAAATATTTTATAAAATGGTATGTAAATGTTTTTTGACATTTATGTTGTTTTTAATTAGTATTTATTGTACAAGGTGAATATAGATTCAAAGAGTATGCTTTATCATAGTTCAAGTTTTTAATTACTTTTATAACGAAAATAATAGCGTTTTACATTTTTCTATGAAATAAAAGTATGTACGTTTCAGAAATTTCCTCCAAAGTTGGTAACAGACTTTCGGGTAACAGTTCCAGATTCTTCTTGTTGTAATGTGCAAATTTTAACCTTTATCTAGAAGTAGTAGAAAAAGATGACTGTATCGTGGCTGATTTTTTAATCAATCAGTCAGTCTAGAACAGTTCTGTCAAACTCATTTACCATGAAGGGCTACATCAACTATTATATATAAGGCCACGGTCCACATTACAAAAAGATAACGTATACAATATTTCTATATAAAGTTCACTTCAAAAGCTAATTTTTTTCACATTTACGTTATGGAAACTAAATTATAAAGTTATAACAAAAGTTTTGAGACTGAGTAAAAAAATCAAAACAAATACCAACATTTTTAAACAAAAAGCATTCAAAAGAATTAATCTAACTATTGAACAGATATATATATTGCACATTTCTGCTCAAAATTTTCATGTGCATCTCTGTTGCAGTATTTTTTACATTTGTTTATCAAAAGCAAAGCCTCTTATAGTAGACGTCAGTGGAAAATTTCCTTCTTTGTGAGGTAAAATTGGGTCAGATGCTGAGATCTCCATTGCAAACATCGACCGTGGAAAAGGCAGGCTGTGTCAAAAGCGAAACCGTTTTGATGATACGCTCGTTTAAAAAAATAAAAGTACAAGCTGAAAAATCAGCCAATATCTGCATGAGTACGCAAAATTGTTCGAGGAACATTTTTGAGCGCATTAAGCATTCAATTTTGATCCGACCTTGAACAGCACGAAATTTGGTTGAGAATTTTAATGCGATCATGGCAAAATTTTAAGGATTATGAAGACATCAGACAAAAAACTCACGCTACAGTTAATAAGCACCGCATTTGTTGACCTGATGCTGAAAAGGGAAAGAGAGTTGGAATTGCAAGCCTCCATCAAAATCACTGATTGCACCATCAATGTTGAATAACATCATTGCCGTGAGCAGGGAATGGGTATGCTTAGCAAATCCGCATCGGGAAAACTGCGGCTGTTTGGACAGCAAGCAGTTCAAACGCCTCGGCCCGACATTCTAAAAGAGATGTTAATGAGGTTTTTGCAATCGAGATAGCTTTATCTATTGGAACTTGATTGAACAAGAACGGAATGCTAATATTCTACTGTGAGAAGTAGAAGCTTTGTAGTCGTATTATCTGTCATGATCGATGCTCAGTCATTTTGAAACGATAATTGAAAACGCCGCTGTACCAACATTTGTCCAAATTGCCGGTACAGCATTATAACCACTTTCGCACCGGAAGCCAACACTCGAGCAGTTCATGTGGGCTTGAAAATTTCTTTGGATCGAAAGACAATGAATTTTAAAACCGTGGTTTTGATTTGACAGAAAAATGACAAAAATATATCGAAGAAAGTGACGCATATTTTGCGTGTACTTACATACTTTTAGATGATATATATTGGTGTTTCCATTGATTGTTTGATTTACTCACAAAACCTTTTCTAAAGCCTTATATATTATTATTATTTGCAATTTATTTTATTTTTTGAATTAAACATTGTATAACGTTTTTCATTTACCAATATGTAATATTTGGTTGAATTTGTGAAATTGTATTTTAAAATTGATGGAACACGCTAGTTTGTAAAACATGTTCTTTCTAAACTTTTTGTAACTTTAAAAAGTTCAAAACAGCCAAGCGTTCACTACAAAACATTAGCTAATATACATGCCTAATACACATAAACTTTGGAAAATCTGTCAAAATTAATTAAAGAAATTTGGAAATCCTATTTCTTATATATTTTTGCTTCAAAATGGAATCCAAATGGATTAATCACAATAATAAATTTTCATCAACAGTTTTAGCTTCCGTTATTACAGGCGAAATAAGTAAGTGAAATTAAATTTCACATTTACAAGTTCTTGTACTTCAAACTGAAATTTAAAACCGTTAATCTGTTTATATACCTAAAGTTTCTGATGTTTGCCATGTCAAAAATAACAGTAACCAGTACAACCGTGTTTTCCCAAAGTGTATACTTCATGCATGTGTATTCGAGCAACCTGAATAAAAGGTTGTAGAATGTCAAAGGCTTGGAGGACCACAGACTACATGTCGGCAGGCCACGTGTTTGGCATGCCTGGTCTAGAACAAGAATCTCCAACCGATTGTCCGTAGTTTACCAGGGGTCCGCGAAACAAATTGGGTGATGCGCTGAAAACTCTGCACATTATTTGCATATTTATCTTCTATCTATTAATAATAAAACAAAAAAAAATATTACAGGAAGTTCTTATATTGATGAAATTTCACAGGAATTAACTCCGTACTTATTTTGGCGTGAAATAAAAATAACATCATTGGATCTCCAAACCGATGAATTTATTTCAAACAAGCAGAAACAAAATTCACACTAAAAATGTGCGATACGTATTCATCGTACATTTACAGAGACACTTAAAGGAATACTGTAACATTAAGGTCTATGGAGAAAAATCGTTTGCGGTGTACTTTAATAATGTTACACTATTTCAAACATATTGACATACATCCCTGAGATGCACTACAAGATTCTGACTATAGCTTAAGGTCTACATAGCATTCATCATTCCTTTACATAAAATAATTCGGTTACGTGCTGTCTATCAATAATAATTGCTGGAAGTGCGCTTTCTGTTGTGAGTACGCGTTTTTGAATGCAACTAATTTTTTGCATATTACTAGATGTATAAAAATTCAAAAGCTCCTACACAGGGCTGCACAAAAGATCTCGAGTGCATTTCCGTTTATTGGTGAAAGTTGCTAATAGGGAATTTTCAACTGTGCTTTGCGTTTCTTAACTGAACTAAATTGGATAATACTATGTAGTATATATACAAATCTATAGATCCTATACAGGACTCCACAAAAGAATTCGGATGCTTTTCCGACTATTGACAGTAATTCCTGTCATTGTGTTCAATTGTGTCATGCGTTTTCCAAATTGTTTACTTAGACATCATATTTCACATTATTAAAAGGGGAATTTTTTTTTAATAGTGTTCTCAATGTGTTGGAAAGTGCTTAATAATCTATGCTTGCGCGTGATTTTTCGTTCTTGTTTATTTATTTATTTGACACAGAGCGAACGAAGATAGAATGTTGATTTTGATATATGTTTAGGCTAGAGATAACGCAGATTTATAAAGCTTGAAAATAAGCTTAGCATCTCAATTCAACATACGTACTTGAAAAAAATATATCATTTGCTATTTTTTATCGATTTTCGCATTTTATCTATTTATTCCACACAGGGCGAATCAAAGTATGAGTTTGATTTTGATATATGTTTATGTTAGTTTATAAGGATTTATAACACATTAAAACTTTTTGGTACTTCAAATCGATCATATTTTAAAAAAAAAATGTTCATACCAAGATATATAAAAGTTTCAATATTATATTTATATTAAAACTTTATTTTAGAGATTTCCTCATATTTACATAAAATTGCATTTTTGTAATATCAATAAATGTATTATTGCAGTGTCAGTAGATAAATTATTTTACTGTACTATCAAATTAAGCCATTAAGCCATTTTAATACCCATTATAAATAATATTCTTAGCGTTTTTAAAATAACTAGGAGATCTAATCCGAGCTTCTCGGATTACAAAATCTAGATGAAAGCCATTTTTTAATTTAAAACGCTAATAGTTTTATTTATTTATTTATTTATTTATTTATTTATCATTTAGTATATTTTCTCAGATTGTCCCCCAACGACACCAACAAGTATATTTGGTTAATTTCGTATTAGTCAAATGCCAGCCAGTGGTTAACCCCTTGGGGACGAGCGACACGTATACGTCAGCATTAGATGCTCAGAATCCTCGATTATTCCCACCAGTTATTTTTTATTGTAAGCATTGCCTTATTTAATGACAGCATTTCTGCGATTCGACTAGGCGAAAATTTCTGTTTTGAAAAACCGGTGGTAATAAAAATTCTGTAAAGGACGCTCGTCGCGAAGGGGTTAATCATGAAAGAGTGGTTTGGCTGAATTAGAATTTTCTGAATGAAATTATTTTATTTTTAACAGGGGATCCAACTCAGCTTTCCAGGTTACAGAACATAGATGAAAACGAAAACAATATTTTAATTGAACACTGTAATAGATTTTTTTTACATTTAATATATATATATATATATATATATATATATATATGGGATTGTAGCAGTATGGGATTGTAGGGGATTGTATGGGATTGTAGCAGTAACCTTGTCACAAACTGCTAATGTGTTATACATTTTGGTTATAAATTTAATTATATTTTAGTTAGTTGTATTATATTTCTGTGATATGTCTATATTCTTTTCTGGTTGTTTTTTATTGTCATGTAGTGATATTTACCGTCATTGTTTTAATTTGTATGTATACTTTCTGTTTTCAAAATATTATTATGAAGTACAAGAATTTTAATGGTATCGATACCGGCAAGAAATGGAATTTTTCGAAAGACCATTGTGCTCGGTCGGCTCCTGATAACATGGTAGGGGGCGGATCGTCAGAAAGTGACCATGTGGTTAATTATGTAGCGATTACAAGAAATGAGAGTCATAATGGATATGGGGAAGCAAATGGCAAAGATTACAAGAATGGTTTTATTTATAGCAAGAAGAATAAAATACTAAATAATAAAAAAAGTTGTAAAAAAATATATGATAAAAATTGTGAGCATGATAATGGTATGAAAAACGAGAGTTCAGGAGATGAACGGAGTAATGGATATAATAAGTATAGTACAAGATATATATTTAATAGTAATATTGTACAGGAGTTTAAACAATGTGGAATGAGGACTGATAAAATTACAAGATATAAAACTAGGTGGTTTTATAATAAAAATATAGTGAAAAATAGGGAGAGAAAAATTTTTAAATTAAATAAATGCATGGATAGGCGTTGTAAGGTGTGTTTGTATGTAGGAGAGGAGTACAGTAATATTGAAGATGAGAACTGTTTGAAGTTATGTAAGGTTTATAACTGTGTCTACAGACTCAGATGTAAAATCTGTAATTTGTCTTATATTGGACAAACATCAGGTCCAATTAATAAAAGGTTTAATAATCACAAATCGGATATAAATCATTGTAAAAGTGGTAAAGAAGAGCAAGAAATTGAAATTACCCACTTTAATAAACATGGCTTAGAGAATATAGAATTATCAGTTCTTCATATAATTCCGAATAAGAGGGAAAGATTGCTATGTGAGAGAGACATGATGATAAAATATGGTACTGTTTACCCATATGGGTTAAATGTTATGTTTAACCAGGTTAATGTATTAAAATGCTTTAGAGATAAAGTGTTGGACGTTTCTATATATGAAAGAACTAATCATGATATAAGAAATGAAGATATTAATAATAAAGGAAATTATAAAGATTTAATAAATCTTAATAACATTATGGAAATTGAAAGAGCCATACTTGGTTGTGACATTAAAGATAATGTAAATGGAATTAAATTTATTATATTCAATTTAAAGAAAAAACTTATTCCAGAACTGCTAAGTTCTATATATATCAAAAATAATGGTGGTATTAACATCGATATGAGTTTGGATTTGTTAAGATTTAGAGTAAGAAAACAAAGTCTAGAAGAATATTTGAAGCTACAGAATAAACATGATAAAATTGATAATAAAGTGTATTTTGTCATGGACTATATTGGTCACAAAATGAGTGGCATTAATTTTAAAACAATACTAAACAAATATAACGAATTATTGCCAGTTAAGAAAATTGAGATTGTAAAGGCATTTAGATATGATAAGCCATTGGGACGTGAAATATTTAACTATAATGGATATGCTAAAGAATTGCAAAAGGGAATTGATAGTAGCGTCTGTCATTGTAATGACGCGAAATACAAGAGTTTTATAAATGAAACGTATGGACATGTTTTAACAGGCAATTTAAATATCGTGCAAAACATAAACCTTAGAAAATATATGCGTTACGGTACGAAGTATCGCCTGAAAAGGATTGTTACAAAAACTCATGCTATACAACGTATAACGAAAAATGTAGATATTTTTGTTCAAAAATTGATGAATAAATATGGCTTACCCGAAAGTGTGTTTTTGGAGTGGAAATTTAACATTTTGAAGGAAATGAACAAGATTTACAATAAAAAAAGTGATGGAGTTACGGGTGAATACTATAATGATTTAAAGAGTTCTATCAAGCAGCTTCAGAACAGCTTTATTATCACATACGTAGATAAAGCAAATTCTAACTATGCAATAATATGTAAACAACTATATGGAGACATTCTACGTGGTAGTTATGATAATAAGGCGAATTATAAGCTCTTAAAATCAAGCAAACAAATAGTTGGTAATAGGATCAAGGCTTTCTACAAGAAATTAAATATTAAACAACATAGCAACGAACTGCCGTATCTCGTTTTAGTCCCTAAATTTCACAAAACTCCTGTGACCTTTAGAACTATTACATGTGGTTTCGGTTCATATTTGGTTACGGCAAATAAAAAGTTTCTACACATTCTAAACAAAATATTTGCTAAAGTTTTAAAAGAAAAATCTACATGTATAATTAAAAACAGTTTTGAATTGATTGACAATTTAAGAAAATTGTGCAATATAATGGAATTTCATACTTATGACTTTGAAGATTTATACAATAGTATTAATTTAGATGATTTAAAGAGTAAAATTATGGATTTTTTTAAGGAGTTCAATACTACAAATATAAGCCCTGAACAGTTCACAACTCTTTTTAATTTTGTAGTTAAAGAAAATTATTTATATGATGGTAAACGGGTTTACAAACAGATTAAAGGTATTCCTATGGGTGGGAGCTGCAGCTCCATCCTAGCTGATATTTATTTATATACATATGAAAAAGAAGATACTGCAAATCAAAATGTAATATATTACAGATACATAGATGATGTTCTATTAGCCGGGATTAACAATTCCTTGAAAGATTTCAGATTTAATCACTATCCAAATAGTTTAAGTCTGAAAATTGGGTCAAATAATTCAAAATGCGTCGATTTTCTGGATGTAACTTTAGATGTTTCTAATGGTGAACTGGTAACAAATATTTACGATAAGAGAAATTATTTTAATTTTGATACCATTATAATGTTACATTTCACTTCTAATGTGCATTTGTCCATTTTCAGAAATATTTTTATAAATGGTTTATGCCGTATTGAGAAATTGTGCTCTAATTATGCAAATATTGCTAGGAATATAGCTGATTTTTATCATATGGCGTTATCACAAGGTTATCCGGTTCAGTTTTTGTCCGATCTAACATACAAATTTATCAGAAATAAACGTTATAGTGACGAACTGTTAGGAGTGTTCAATACGAGCGATGTTTTGTTGATGTGATATTTGTGGGAGTGTCGGTGTAGTGGGTTGTTTACCGTGTTGTAAGTTGAGAATTTGATAGTGTAGTCTGGTTTTAGTTTGTCGGTGTAGAGGGTTGTTTACCGTGATGTAAGTTGAAAACTTGTTGGTGTAGTCTGGCTATGGTTTGTCGGAGTAGTGAGATGGTTGCTGTGATGTAAGTTGAGAACTTGATGGTGTAGTCTAGCTATAGTTTGTCGGTGTAGTGGGATGTTTGCCGTGCTGTAAGTTGAGAACTTGTTGGTGTAGTTTGGTTATAGTTTGTCGGTGTAGTGGGCTGTTGGCTGTGATGTAAGTTGAGAACTTGATGGAGTAGTCGGGCTTTAGTATTTCGGTGTTGTGGGATGTTTGCCATAATGTAAGTTGAGAAATTGATGATGTAGTCTAGTTATAGTTTGTCGGTGTAGTGGGTTGTTTACTGTGGTGTAAATCGAGAATTTGTTGGTGTAGTCTGGCTTTAGTTTGCTTCCTTTTGTTATGTCTGTTTCATTCATTTTCAGTCTGTACTTGTCAGGTATGGGGGAGTGTTGCATGCGTAAAACTAGTTTAACCCAGCAGTGCATGTCTCAAGCCATGCCACCTGACACAGGTTGTTTTAGCTTTTCTTTGTTGTTTATTGGCTTTTTTAATTTTTGCTGCAATTTGTTGTGTTCTTTTGTTTTGAGTTTAAGTAGTTAGTTGCGTTTTCTGGTTCTGTGTTAATGTAGTTTGTTTAGTTTTGTTTTTCTATTATTGAATTTATGTGGTTTAAAGTTTTTGGTTGGCTTTTGTGATATTGGTTCTGCAAGTGATTTTCCATTGGTGTTTATTATTATATATATATATATATATATATATATATATATATTTAGATTGCCTACTGACAACAGCAAAAGCATTTTTATATGGAAAATATCAGTTATATATTAAAGCAAAGTTTTGGAATTTATTAAAAGTGATATTTTCGTATTAGACTCACGCCAGGAATTAATAGACATAGAAATCGCCAAAGATTTGGTACTTAGAGCAGCCTTTTTATTCTGTTAATTTCAGTGGTTTAAGCTCGTAGTTTGATTACATGTCTGTTACATTTGTGTTTTCTTTAAATTATTTTGTTATTTAAATATCCATTGATGAGGTTTTAATTTCGTTATGAAATATTAGCCGGAAACAAATGCTGAACTATTTATATTGTTTTAAGCGTAAACGAGTTAATCTTTCGTAATCAGGCGGCATGTGATAGAGATGGATTAAAAAAAATTCATTCTTTAAAATTATTTTAAAAGCCATAAAAATCAGTAAGTAGAGGTACAGTTTTCAAATAAAGTGTAGTTAAAAGCAATTTCTTTTTTCTATGTAAAAAATAAATAAATAAATAAATAAAAAAGTGTAAAAATGAAAATTGTGAAATGTTTAGAAAGTTAAAAAATTTTCAGTAAAAGCGAAATTTATTGATCAGGTGTTGTCAGCGTTACTCACGGACACGTTCTTGCTTTATAATATAGATACATATTTAATTGCATATTGTTAGTTAATAATTGTTCTCTAGTATACCTTAAAGTTATCATGAAAGTCACAGATGCCACTTTTAAATTCATATGGACTATAGTCATTTCCGACCAAAAGGGAATATTCCAGGAAATGATTGCAGGTGTAGTATTTCTGTTATGTATATGTTTCTTTCTATCGTATAACATCATGAAAAAGCTCCTAAAGAAATTACACGAAATTTCGATTCAGAATGTTTCGATTCAGAAAAATATAGGATATAATGTCGCTCCTGATATGAAATAAATTTTTATTCCTCTTTTCGTAGTGATTTTAAGGGAACACTCGAACAGTTTAGGCATTTCATGGGCTTCCTATTTGACGCCAACTTTATGCCCTGTCTAGGATTAGTTATATTTTTAAAACTTAGGAAGCCCAAATTTTAAAGGAATATTGGAACAAATTGCTTTCTTAGAACATTTCTAGTTCTTATGCTTGTACATGTAGAAAAAATGCTGACTCGTATTTCTTTAGGATCCTCCAAAAAACCTGGGGAATCCTAAGTACTTAGGCTATAATAAAGACCTGGATCAGTCCAATGTTTTTACACTCTTTAATTTAACTTAACTTGGTTTTTGTATGTAAAGATGGAATTTTATAAAGGATTTTTCATTCGCTTCTTGATAGGCTAGAATTATAGAAATTATGTACACAGGTGTTTTCCGATGACAATACAACATTTTAATATTATTTTTGGAACTTAATTATAAATTAATTTTAAGGCATTTTTTCATTTGTCGGCCGTTGGTGATAATTAGTCAAATAATCTTTATAGTTACAACTGTTACGAGTTACAAAAATAATGGAGTTAATGGTGCGTCTAACCACTCTCGTCAAAATGTGCCACCTGGCTGGGAAACTGCAACAACTAAATATACTAAACACTAAAAAGTAGAAATATAAATAAAGAAAGAAAGAGTGTAAAAATTAAAAATATATATACTATTTTATTCTAATAAAAATTTCATCTCAAATAAATAGAGATATATTAGTATAATCATTACAAAGCCATTCGGGTTTAATTATCTGCAGTCCATTTATTTGTTATTCAGCGGAAATTGTGGATATTCCTGTAACTGTATTTACAGTTACATTTGACAAGGTACCATAATTAAAACAGAGGTATTTATATTTCGGATTTTAAAAATGTAGTTGGCCAAATTCGATAAAATTCGGTGTAAATACTATTTAAACCACACGGAATAGATTTAAAAAGAAAAAAAAACAGATATTTGCCATCGGTGCCAAAAGTAGAACTTTATACTAGCTATAGATTACATAAAATATTAGACAATCACACCTTTTTTCAGGTCCTATACTGGTAAAATAGGCACAGAAACAGAAGATTCCATAAAGTGTTAGGCAAGCATGTGAAACGTTTTCTTTGTCTATTTTACTGCCCAAATTAGCCTGAGGTGTCACTTTGCCTCTAATGGCGAAATTCTGATCTAATGTTATTAGTAGTAAAGCAGTACCCCGTGGTTTTTTAGTATTTATACCAAGTTTTGTTGAGTTTGGCTCAGTAGATTTTTTAAAACTGACCTCTAAATTTCTCTGCTTTAATTATGCCTACCTTGTATTTTGTGTCTTGACGTTACAATGCCAAGCTGACTTCACATTAAAAAAATTCTTAGCTTTCAATGTTGTATGTTTCAATATCTTCCATAACATAATCCAAATTGATAAACACAGGCTAATAAGTCTCGTAACTGCTATGCCCGAAGCTCCGAAGTAAGTTTGAAAGATTGCTTTTGTTTGGTTTCCAAAGCGGTTTGTCTTACCAAAATGTTATTTCATGCTTTTACCTCACTAACCCTAATTAGCAAAATATTTTTTAAGTTTCATTGAATTAACAAATTTTTTTTCGGTCAGCCCATGACACTTTTTTCTTTTCCTTCTTTCTTAATATCTTCTTCACATTCTTTTTTAGAAAAAAAGATAATTTGTATTTTTCCCCCCTCATTCAAACATTTGTTTATACGAGTATATCTTCATAGACATGAAAAACTTTCTAAAATTTACAATTACATTCTTTTTTTAAATTTAAACCAGATTTATTTTTAACATTCTTTAATCGCAGAAATGATATGAATCGTGATAAATGAAATGAATCGTTAACGATGCCTCCTATAATAATTGAAACTTTCACTTTAGAATCAAAAGAAGATATACGTACAAGAAATTTTGAATTGTGTAATCTATAAGTTTAATTATTTCCTTCTGAGAAAATTTTAGTTTAAACAAAGAGGGCTTCGAATCGGAACCAAACTAAAAACCAGCATTTCCAGCTGATTTATTATTGTTATTATTATTATTATTATTATTATTATTATTATTTAGTTATTATTATTATTATTATTACTATTCCAGTTTCAGAACTCAAACATATTTATATGAGTTTGGCTTTTGGGTTCAGGGTTTTGCTTCCAGCGTCTTGCCTGGATATCATTAGAGGTTATGTCAGACTTGCCAGCTATGGCCTTTATTTCAATGCACCGCATGTAATCATAAATACAAATCAAAATTATTTTTCGGTTCCAGAAGTGAAACGATTTCTTTTAACTTATCCTAAAAAATATTTATTTTAGAAATTAAGTTTTTAAATTTTCAATCATTTAAAATGTATATTAAAATATAAGTAATTTATATATTTTACTGCTGGTCTTTAACTTTATGACATAAGAGTTGACAAATGTTGAATCAGAAATTGCATGTAATAAAACTAATTAAACTGCCGAAAATGAAAATGCTTATTAACTAACGTATAGAATATGAATAGTACCTTAATGTATGTGCCCAAACAAGCAATTTTTTTTTATAATTTAGCCAAAAAGTGCTATTTTTATCCCCTACGGATTTTTTTTGTCGTCGTCAGAAATATGTAGACCATTTTTGGACGACTGCCATAAAAACAAATGATTGCTATTTTATTAATTATGTTATGTGGCCACTCTTCGTACAAGGAGATAAAAATACTTTAGATAGATGAGAATAAGAGGTCCTCAATGTTCTTATTTATTTATTTATTTTAATGTATTGGAACCGCATTTCGCGCTATGCTGAAATCTGTTATCAACAACAACAACAACAAAAAAGGAACTGTTAACATTCGCTATATTTTGGGGGGGGGGGGGGAGTTAATATCAATTTAAGTTGAATTAGTTAAAAGTTATTTTATTGGAGGGGGGGTGGACATTATTATCGAGTGATATTTTATAATAAGTATGAAATCACACTTATGCAAATTAAATATTAGTTGTTGTTAAATTAATGGCATTGCCACATTTTGACATAATTTGCTTTTTCAAATTTTTACAAAAACGCATCTGAGTCCTCTCGGCGTGTAATTGTCCATGGCTAAATACTTTTTTTTTCTAATTATCAATATTATAAAAATGTTTGTAGGACAGAAAACAAGATTGTCATTAAAATTAAAACGGAAGTTAAATGATTATGAATATTTTGGGTTTTATATTTAAAGAAGCATTTTATACAATTTTTATTTAAAATGATGATATCTTGTATTAATTTAATTGCAATCATTTGACGGTTCATTTTTTCATAACTGAACCAAAAGCTGCTTTTGAAGGTAGAAAACTGAACCTAAACGAAATGTTTTATTTCAACTGAACTGAAATAAACGATATTACAATTTAAAGCAAAGGGGAAAATTGAAACTTTTTGCTATTGAGTCTGACAGTAAGAGGCGCTATTTGCATATTTTTATTTCATATTAATATTTTTGTACTTTATATTCAAATTATTATTACTTTAAGTCCATAAAAATGTTTTCCGAAATTCAATTTCTTTTGTTTATACTCTCTGATGACATATTAAAAATTTAAATTACAAATTCTATCGTTTAAAAACGAATAAAACTTTGCATATTTATTATTAATGTTTTTGCATTTTGCATTTTACATTTTAATTATTATTTGATAAAATCCATCAAGATGTTTTCCAAAATTAACCTTCTTTAGTTTTTTTTTCACCGTTACATTATGTATTATACATCTACATTTCAAATTGCATTGCTTAAAAACAAACAACATTACTGTCAAGCAGAAACAAAAAATTGAAATTCGACAACTTGGAATGATGATATTGTATTAATACTAATAAACTATAGTTAAGGCTAATAATAACCCTAACCATCTAATTAGATGATGAAAATTGTATTAACTTAAATGTAATCATTTGACAATTCATTTAATCGGAACCGAATCGAAAACAGTTTTAAAGGGAATGAAAACCAAAACCGAAACGAAATATTTTTCTTTAATTGAACCGGGTGAAATATTTTCACAGTTTGAAGCCTTTTGAAAATAAATGAAATTTTTTTATTTACTTTGACAGTAAGAGCCAATTTTGCTTATTTATTGTTAATATATTTTTTTGTATATTATATTTCAATTAATATTCTTTTAAATCTGTCAAAATGCTTTCCTAAACTAGTCTTCGTTCAAATTGCTTTCTTTAACACAAAGTCCAACTTTGTTTATTCATTTATTTATTTTTCTTCTTGGTTTACTTATAATAATCTAAATTTCAAATTTCACTTTTTGAAACCAAAGTGTAACTTTGATTATTTATTATTAATATGTTTGTACTTTACATTTCAAATATTATTACTTTATGCCCATCAAGATTCTTTACAAAACAAAACTTCTTTCGTTTTGCTACTTGAATCACACAATAAAAATCTACAATTCAAATTTTATTGTTTAAAAACAAAGTATATTACCGTCAACTAAGATCCATTTTCTCCATGAATAACAATATTTAAGAACAAAATAGATTCACTTACCTAAAGAGAGAAAAATACATATTGTAAGTTTCTGTTGTATAGCATAAAACATTGAAGTAGAAAATTTATTTATTTATTTAAACTATAGAACACATTATAATAAATAACATTTATGGAAATTATCATAATCAACAAAGAATACAGTTTATAAACGTATAATGATTAGCCAAAGGTATAACTATAAAATACTATATTTTATTGCAACAAAAGATTTTTCTAAAAGTATCTTAGTTCATTTATTATTTTTCTGTCACTACGTAATATTTTATTTTTATTCTTTCCAAAGCTTTATTCTGCTTAATGCATTTCGCGGGCCCTGCTTAAACCACTGGAGGTGAGATATAATGGCAAAGTATTTTTCTGACCAACTTGTAGTCATAAAAACAAAATTAAGAATGCATGGCTGATGGTCCTGCATTGTTAATTTTTTACCATTCTCTGAATCAAGTTATAAACAGTTTTTTCAATTTTTACATTTTGACTGTAGTTTGTGGTTGTCTCTGATTGCTGGCTTGTGGGAAACTTTAAAGTATGAAATTAGTATCAATGTGCAGTGTCAGATGACAAGTTTTTAATTTACTATTTTTGAATAAAGTATTGAAAAATATGTATAAATGTAATAAGAATGAAAATGGCTGCTACATCTCAATGGAGATGCATAATTCTTTTAAAGACAAAATGTACCTTTATTCCACCCCCACCCCCCTATTTTTAAAATAATTTAAAAATAAAAACTTCTCTTGAAAAAGAGCAATATGATTTTATTTTAGTCTAAATTTGCAGCTTCACTTGTGAAATCGGAATTATGTAAAAATGGTTGTGTGTAACTTTATATAATATTGACAAAGTTTAATAAAATTGAAAAATAAGTTTAGAGAAAAATTCATGCTGTGTTTAAAAGTATCTCTTTAATCCTATTAATCTATGATAAAATACATAAACTCCATTAAAAAGGGAATACGTTAGCTTTATTTATGCAAAAATGTAAAAATACTGCTAAGGAAACTAAAAGAAAAAAACAAGAAACAAAATGTTCGGCATTACAAATCGGCTGTGGTATCCAATAATATTTGAATAATTTATAATATAATAGGCATAAGCGTTTATGTATGCTTGTTTCTTAGTAAGCACCCGCAAAATATTTTACTGCATTTTTTTAGTCACAAAAATAACAATTAAGAAAATGAAAGCTACTCCACATTTTAATATTGAATGCATGAGAAAGAACCACCTGATAAAATAATATTGATTTTACTTGTTCAGATTCTAGTTTTTATTATTATTTAATTATTAATTATATAATTTTTTAATTATTAAATAAATGTTTTAAAACTAATTATATTTTTTCAATGATTGAGAACACGATTTATGAAAACAGGTGCATCAAATTTTTAAAAAGCTCCAAATTACTGATTTTTTTTTTAAATTATTATTCGTGTACTTTACACATGCGTGTTTCAAATTTTTACAGAAACGAAATTATTTGCTATAAAAATTATGGTCCATGAATGTCAAATTTTTGTCTATTTCTTTAAGAACAAGTATACATTATGCGTTTTTAAAACACATTATAAATAAAAACGTCAGTCTTAAAAAGGCATCGTAATTTATTATTTTAATGCCTGATCTCTGAAATATGTTATTGCATATAGAATAATAACAAACTGATTACATTGAATTTTCTATTACTCAATAGTCAACAATGATTATTGATTATATATATAATTTTTTTTATATTTAATATATTTATTTATTTTTCCCCCACATGTTTTTGTGTTGTTTTAATGGTTATATATATGTTACATTCAATATGATTAATCCAGTCATTATTAATAATAACCGGTTATTATTAATAATAATGACCGGATTAATCATATTGACCGTAACATATATATATATATATACAGCGTGGCCACTAAAACCTTCCCCCCCCCTTTCCCCGATTAACTTCAGAACAGCCACAGTTATACATAATAGTTGCATTGTAAAACAGGATACGTGCTTGTCAATATTAATATTTATAAGACACTTTGTCTTATAAATATTGATAACAATACATTTTCAATAAAAATAAGTTATAGCTATTAGAAAAAAAAAGAAGAACATATTTAAGATAAGTGAAATCTTCCCCAGTCTATAATATATTAAACTGCTGTATGAGTAAAGGGTGTTTTGCTTCGTTCTCTTGTAATGAGCACACGAGCTAAATATGTCGAAAACGAATTCCCTGCTCTGAAATGTGCCACATTCCATATATTTTGTTAGTTTTATCGATGCTCGAACTTTATAAAGTGCGTTTTGTCCCGATATTTCACTTTTTATTTTTCTACTATTCACAAAGTTTTCCACCTTAGGGTAAAAGAAAAACAGAAATGAATTGTAAACATCTCCAGAGTTTTAAATAACGATTAGAAGAAATATTTATTTCCCCAGTCCTCACATACTCGTACAGTACAGATTTCTTCTGATAATGTCAATATATCTGGTGTACATCTTGGAAGAAATATTTAAAAAAATGTATATAGCAGTACTATAAAAAATGTACGAAAACTTGCAAATGCACTTTAAAATAAAAAAAAAATAAAACAAATTTCTTAAGAAATATATTTTTTTGACTCTTCATCTAAAAAGGCGACAAAAAGATAAATAAATAGATACAGAAAGTTTTATCAGCAAATATTTCATTTTCAGATTCTATTTTCGTACTATTCAAATAAAATCAAGGACACGTTACCCTTCTAATATGTATCTCAGGGTATATGCATTTCTGCAGTGACCACAAATGATAAATGGATGAAAATAGGATCAGAACACTCTTGAAAAATTTTATGGTCAAGAATCGTTTAAACATTCATTACTTTTACGACGCTGACAAATCATGAGTTCTCTTATCGAACCTCACTTTGATATCAAAATACATTATATTTACCACCTGCTGGAAGTGATAAGCATGTTACTCCAGGAAGTTCCGCTATATTTATCGTACATTGCAAGGGAGGAGGTGTTGGGATCTAAACTGGGGTGTTTTGAGTGAACAAACAGCTGAAGGTTTTCATTTATATATTGAGTATTTGAAAATATTCTGTATTTTTTTTATTTATTTATTTACTTTTTCTGAAGCATTTTAGATGCAGTAATTTTTCAAGTATAGATAAAAGTTTTACGGCGTAGTATATTTTTCTAATTTTAACAATGACCGAGTCGTGTCTTTGAACGCTTTGTAAAATAGTCTTTTAAAGAAATTTTTAGATATGAAATACATACTTATATTTCATTTAAAAAATAAAAAAGATACCTAAAAATAAATAACGAGTAAATTTTGGTTTTTATATATTCCAAACATTTTATGACTTATTTTGAACGCTTGAGAGTAAAGTCTTATTTTCTTGATTTTAAATTGAATGAAAAATAAATGCTGCGTAGAACCTGAAATTTAGCTTTTATTTATTCAAATTGACTTCATTTCATCAACAATGATAAATGGATTGGATTTGGCAAATATATATATATAGAAATATAAACTGTTAAAAATGTTGTGTTCAAAGTTTAAAAATTTAATGATGCATGAAATCACTAAACGGTGCAGCCAGTCAGTAGAAAAGCACAGCAAAAATAAGTACTGGCAAAATTTGGCTGCTTTGGAGATATGAGAGGTAGAGAAAGGACGTTAAGTTCACCTTTTAAAAAATCAAGAAACTTTTATGCTTTTTTTTTTCAAGCCATACATACATATTTTAAACCAGATTTTTTCTTTTTTTTTTAATGGCGTATTGTTTCTATGTGATACTTATTTGATTTCACTTATTAAATGAAATTTCTGGTTCAAAATGTGTTTTTTGACTTGTAAAAAAGCGAAAAAATTGGCAGATATGGCTAAACAGACATGGACTTTCAGACCAATGTGGATTTATAGCCTCAATTTTCATTTAGTCTTATTTATATATATTTTTTTTTTCGTGCCTTGTTACTGATGGTATTTTATTCGTTCTTAACTACAGTTTATCTGTTAGCATCCTTGGGAGCAATTCATGGAAACCTATTTATTCAGCATTCATTATTAAAATATACTTGATTTGCTACTTTAACTTGATTTACGAAGTTTACGGCTAGGTAGCACCGTAAACGGTCACATCTCGTAGCTCATATCGCAACTCATTTATCTTTTTTTCGCATTCTTAGATGGGAAGTAAAAACATATATTTCTTAAGAAATATGGTGAAATTGTTTTAAAATATGTATTGGAAAGTTTTCGTAGATTTTTTTATAATATAGTTATAATCACTTTTAAATATTTCTTCTAAGAGATATACCAGAAATTATTGACATTATCAGCAGCAATCTGTACCGTATGACTATGTCAGGACTTAGGAAGGAAATACTTCTTCTAGTCTTTGTTGAAAATTCTGGAAATCTTTAGAGTTCTTTTTTATTTATGTTATCCCATAAGGTAGCAAACTTTGTGAATAGTAGCAAAATGAAATTTAACATATAGGTATATAGGTATATTATATAATGTACCTATATCCAATAGGTATGTAAATATAGGTATATTTTATTTTTATAAAGTGAGGACATCGATAAAATTATCAAAGCATTTGAAACGTGTCACATTACCCTTCATCATGTTTAAGCTAGATCGCCTACTACATGAACCGAAACAGAACTTCTACTCATGCAGTAGTCTCCTATGATATAGATTTTTGGAGAAATTTCACTTCTTCGAAATATGCTCTTTTTATTGTTCCTATTTTTGTTTAACGACAAAGTAACTATTATTATTATTATTATTATTATTTGTTAGAAAAGCATTCCAATCAAAAATTACAACACACTCCAATCATAGAAAATTTTCCAATAATTTAAATATATATTTTTTAAGTTTTAGTTGAATCAGGAATAAGGAAGATTCCTCATTAGCCACATAGTGTACACTATTGATATCTTCATTTATTGACAGAATGCTGTTATATCTTTTGTGTGCAACATATGTATTAAGCACATTGTATGTATTGCAAGTTATTGTTTGTAAGTATGTAAGTAAGGAGGTGTATAAGTTTGAAGGTAATGCGTTGAGCATGCCAATAAACAACATTAAATTATGAAGTTAATTTTAAAATTATAAAGCATCTATTAATCTTAGCCCATTCTTACGCTGAAATAAAATCGGCTAATAAAACTAAAGAATCGTTATTTATATTTTAACGAATTGTTTATTCTTAAGATCATATTGTTAACGAATTGATTATTTTTAAGAACATTGGAACAAGTTATTTATTTTTAAGAACATCGTCAACGAATTATTTTATTTTTAAGATTTCTTATATATGCATTTTACGAATTATTTTAATTGAGCTAAAATTGCTAAATAATAGTTCCAAAAATTCATTGCATATTTGGAGGAAACAAGAAAAAAGATAATTAAAATAGCTTCAATGTTAATTAACAAGATACCTTCGAAAGCTTTATACTGAAGTAAAATCTTCATTTGGTTTTAATGAGTTATTGGGGGTTGACTGCTCTGAATAAAATACAATTAACAAAGTCCCACTATGAGAGACGCCAGAATGAAATTCAGAGAAGGGCAAAATTTTGGAACAAATTTGTCTGTGGTCCACAGCGTTTGAAGTGCCTTTTAAAATGGAAAATATAAAGCTAAAATAAGTTAAACTAAGAATTTATTTTTGTCAGAATCCCATGCAATGCAATTTTTACACATATCAACATAAAAAGTAATACAGAAATTTAACAGTTAAAAAAAATATTAAACATTCAAAAATAAATTTCTACCAGCTTTTTTCAAAATGTAAAATTTAAACTGATTTTTCTTTTTCAATCAGGGGTGCTTTCGCCCCTGATTTTCCGTTATTGATAAATTTTAAATTCATGCACATAAAAAGGAAAACTGGACATTATCTTCCACAGGGGACTCAGAGGGGCAGAGCTTAACTGATGAAGAATTTTTAGTTCCCCTCTCCATTAGTGTTTAATTATTTTATAAAAAAAATACATTTTATTTATTCTTTTTTTTTTTTCAAAATCATAAAAGGAAAAAAATAATAATTAAATCTTAAAATCCAGGGAGTGGCAATGACCTTCTTTTTTCCGGCGTTCTTGATTCATAGTGTTATTCAGAGATAAAAAAAAAAAACTAAATAAACAAACAAACAAGTAAAAATGATTACTTGAATCCCAAAATAAATAACTTTTAAACGCATAATTCAACCGGAGAAGATATAGAGGAGGAGCAAAAACTTTCATGATAACCTTATTTCTTTACCTGCAGTTCTACAGCGAATTCCCTTTTCTTTTTCTTTTTTTTTACGACGGGCAATCACGCACAAGTAATTTTAGCTTACCGAAGAAAACAACATTCCTTTTATATTCGAAGAACGTGAATATAATTTGCATCTAAAATAAAACTGAACTCAGATACTTTCTATTTACCTAATGGAGCATTTATTTGAATTTTCTAGTGTATATATGTCGAGCAAAAAAGAATAAAGTTTATTTATAGATGATGGAAAAACTGTAAATACAGGACGAGCTTGAAATAAATCAAATAAAATCAGATATTTGTTCTTGGCTAGATACGAAAAATATAAGCGACATTGTTCATCTTTCAAGTCACGAGTATCAAAAATTCTGTGCCTGTATTTATGAGTAATAGCGAACGAAAAATAGAGATATTTCTTTATCCAAAACTACTGAATTTTATATTTCAGTATACACTATTATTTTGCGTCTCTGTGTAAGAGTTAAACGAGATCAGAAGTCAAATTTTATACTTACAATAAATGCGACATAAGACTTAGTGGTTTCGTATATCTTGTTTTTTACTGTATTTGAAATAATTTTAAAAAATTTTATAAATAAGTTTTTTAAAACAGCTACCTTTACTTAAACTATCACAAAAATGCTCTAATTAGAGAAAGCAAATATTACTTTTATTTTTTACTGGTGCCTAAAACAAATTCTGTATGCTCTTTTTGAGGGGGTATATATGCAGCCATGGTCCCGAATGGGTTAATAAAACTAATGAATCGTTATTTATATTTTAACGAATTGTTTATTCTTAAGACCATTTTGTTAACGAATTGATTATTTTTAAGAACATTGGAACAAGTTATTTATTTTTCAGAACATCGTTAACGAGACGTTTTACGGACAAAGTTTAACAGAACATCATTATTTAAACTATCTTTTTTAGGATTTCTAAAATGATTTCTCAACATATATTCATGATTTAACTAATATGAAACCATTAATTGATAAAAGCGTATTTTTTTAATTATCTAGAAAATCTTATTATCTAGAAAATCACGCCTAATTTCATGACTGCACGTCATGATTTTTCCAAACGATTTCCGATAAAATACATGAATATGGCGTGCGTTCCAAACCCGAAAATGCACCGCTTTGATTTACACTTGAGAGAAAGCGCGAGCTTGTGATTTTTTTTTTTTAATATTATATTTTTTCTGTTTCTTTTTTAATATATGACAATCCAGGGAAAAAAATCAAACATTATTCAAACTATCTTTTTTAGGATTTCTAAACTGATTTCTCAACATATAATCATAATTTAACTAATATGAAACTAATAATTGATAAAAGCGTATTTTTTAAATTATTTATAATTTTTTATTTATATTATATTTTTTCCTTTTTAGTGTTTAAAATTGAATTGTTGCAGTTTCACAACCCCTTTTCCTAATTTTGGCGAGCGTGTTTTAGGGGCGCATAATTAAATCCAATGTTGTTGAAAGTCATATACAACTGTAACCCTTAAGAAAATTTGGAGATTTATCACCTATGACGAGTAAAAGGGAAAATGCTTTAAAATTAATGTATTAATTTGTAATTAAGTTCTAAAAATAGCGTAAACTCTGTCTAAGGCTGAAAATCGTTCGAGATCGAGAAAATTGTCCATCGTAGACAATATTTTGCCTTATACAAAACAATCTCCCCCCCCCCCCCCTCTCTCTCTCAAACAAAAAAAAAAAAAAAAAAAAAAAAAAAAAAAAAAAAAAAAAACGCAAGTCGTACATTTTTATACGTTTACAATCTTTTGTATCATTCTTTAAAAGAAAATTTTCAATGAAATTAATCTTTTTATTAAATTTATTGTTTTTAATATTTTCATAAAACATTATTTGAGCACTAAAATAAATAGCACCCATACGAAATTGCTTCTTTCTGAAATTTAATGAAATTCATTTACTTTAAAAAACACAATTACATGCCTCATATTTTACATAGCAATTTAGAAAGTCGAAAAATAATCTTTAATAGATGCTTGTTTTTTCATCCTGTTTCCCAAGCATTTTTCAATAACTCGATCTAAGTGTTATTGACGCTATCATTTCTTCTTTTCTTTGAACCAGATTTTTTTTTTTTTTTTTTTTTTTTTTAGAATTACATATTATTTCCCAAGGTGTCCTTTTGATATGTTTGAACTCCACTGCTGTCTCCACCGTTTTCAGAATCGTGGTCATCTTCACTATCAATTTCCACATCATGATATATAGAAGTATCAAAGCGTCCACAAAAGTGTAATGTGCGCTGTGTAGTGTAGCCAGCTAATACAAAAATCTACTTCATTTAATCTTTTCATGAATAGGTACATATTTTTAAGTGATTCTGTGACATTTCCTGAAGAAGGAATTACAAATCCGGCTTTCCTAAAAGAACGTTGAATGTATATCCAAGTTTAAATTCCAGTGCACATATTTTTTATGCCCCCCAAAAAACTACAGCAATGAAATTAATTGGCGTTAAACCACGCTTGCTAAAATAACGCTATTGGCTGCAAATCCAATTACGGAACATTCCTTCACAACTTGAATTATTACCGGTACTTTTATATTAGCTGGGCAATAATCTCGCCAAAAGCAACGTTTTTTTTTTTTTTTTTTTTTTTTTTTTTTCCGCATGTGTAACTTAGAAACAATATCTTGATGTTGAAATAAAATGTTTTGACTTATGGTTTATCTCTTCTTATTATGTTTATTTATTTATTTATTTTGTTTTAAATGAAATGAGTAACAGACGTTTTTAAAATGTATTTAATATATGTATTTTACATTAAATGAAAAATTTGCAATACGAAAGAGGGCATTAGGGACAATATTTGGCGATTTATCACTGCGCCAGGCTAATATAAAAACGCCTTATTAATATGGTTCTCATACTCCTGACAGCACCTGGCAATGTTCCGGGCCTTGGCACTTTGTTAAAATGCTTGACGCAATGCGGGTTTAAGAAAGTGAAATTTGTTGCCAAATTATATAAACAACTAGGAAAATAAAACTGATGAATTAGGTTGGTTTATGTATGCACTTAAAAAAATTGCATCTGATTACACGAATTAGATAAAAAATTATTTATGTTTGTATATAATAACAGGTAAACGGTTTCTGTTATACTAATATAAAAAGAAGTAACGTTTGTGGTGTTTGTGGGGATAATCTCTGGAACTACCAAACCGATTAAAAAAAATAATGGTGGCAAAATGATGATGACTATCTCTGCTCCAATATAGGCTACATTTTATGTCAGTACAACAACCTTTGAGGTGGTGCAGGAGCAAAAAACGTTTTGAAATTGCGATTTCTCCATTACTGGTGGGGTTAGAAATTTGAAATTTGGTGTGGTGGTTACTTTTAAGATGCAAATACTCGTTATGAAGGGTTTCTAAAAAAAATAAAAATTTAAAAGTGAGAAATAGGTAGAAATGTTCTAGAAAATTTCTAAATCACAAATTGTATCGAACTGTTGGGGCTAGAAACTTGAAGTTTGACATGTCTGTTACATTTAAGATGGAAATGCTCGCACTGGAATATTTTCTAAAAAATGCGAAATGTAAAATGGTGCAAGAGCAAAAAACGTTCTAAAATTTCGTATTTTTGTGATGCTGCTAGTGCTAACAACTTGTAATTTTGTTTGATGTTACTTTTAAGATGTAAATGCTTTTTAAGTTTCTCGGTTTCTAAAAAGATGAAATTTAAAAAGGTGAAATGAGCGGAAAACGTTCTAAAAACATTCTAAATTACGATTTATTTGGACATATTAGGTCTAGAAACTTGAAATGTTTAATAACAGCAGATTCATTTTTTTTTCAAAAAACAATAGAAAGACCTCGTGCAATTTGAATGCAACAGAACGGAATGCTACGCAGTATCAAATAAATTGTGTTAATATTGGGGGAAATACTTTGTATGTATAAACAGTGAATAGATTACTCGAAAGTACTTGTGAAAGTGTTGCTTCTCTTGGCTTTTCTCTATATCGCAAAGTTCCTAGCACAGGGAAATCCCAGCATAATATTGTTATATATATATATTTCCAGCTTTACAATCTAAAGATTTTATAGAAAAGTCATTTTCTCAATTGTGATTAGCATATTGTTTATATAGTAACTTATTCGGGGAAAGTTACGTAATCGGGTTCACATTGGCGTATTTTAGCCAGCATGATTTGCAGAGAAAATATGGACGGATTTGTAAATTACTTGGAATGGTACTTTCACAGCCCAAAGGTATGCAGACGAGATATTCAGATCTCATGCCTTACCTGACGTTGAAGCCATTGCGCATTCCTTTCTTTTAATGCATCCTAATGCAAAAAACAGCTCGACTTGTGGAGAATATGTTTGACAAGGAAATAATAATACAGCGTATGTAGTAGTCAGTATGTTCTCCACAGTTAAATTCGATTGAGCATGTCTGGGTCACACTCGGACGACACATTGCAGCGAAAGCAATGCCCCTGTTGAAGTTGACTGTTCGGAATTTTAAAATAGCACTTTTTGAAAAGTAGAACAGAATTCCCCAAACTTCTATCGACAACCTCATCGCATCCATGGAAAACAGATACCTAACAGTCTTAATTGTTCGGGGGACCACACAATATAAAACATTCTTTTGTCAAAAACACAATTTTTTGACATTTATACGTACTCTAATTGGTGCGGGGAGTCTCTTCATGTTCTTGACATCATTTCAAAGAGTTAAAATTCCGATATACGATGTCTTAGTGTCTTATTTTCTGTATTACCTTTAATATATATGTACTTCCAATTTTATACCTATGCGTGGCTGTCTTTTATGGTTTTCTCTATTTGTTTGTTTGCTTCCCTATTTTTTTAACAGTGTATATGAATTTATATATGGTATTTTGTAATTTTACCATTTAATTTGCTTAGAGAAACATATTAGGTATCTAGTTTTATGTATATTAATTTATAGAAATTGCTTTATTTATTAATTTCATACTCAGAGGAATTAAAAAAAAATTCAGAAATTTATTTATTGCAATAATTAGAACTATTTTTAGCTGAAAAGAAGCAAATGAAGGGAAAACAAAAAGTATTTAATCTCAGAAATTTTAGGAGATAGTTTCCTTTTTTTAACATATGCCTTTTAAATAAAAATTCTTAACTCCTTATCTGCATCATGAATACGGAAGTGGCATAGAACAGCGGTACCCAAATTATGAGTCGGGACCCACTAGTGGGTCGCGGACAATATTTTGCTGGGTCACAGACCGATCGAAAAGATCTCAAAAATGTATGATTAATTTTATCTGCTACAATAATATAATAAAAACGAAATTGTAAAGCTTTAAAAGAAAATATCATAAAAAGATACAGATAAATAACTTCATGAAAAGACAATGTTTTATTAAACTTTGTGTAGAGAGCGACATGAGTCAAAACGTTTCAATTCCGACAGACTGTGTCGTAGGTGAAAACAATGCTATAAATCGCATTGACATTTAAACTGATTTTTTTTTCTAATAAATCTAATGTATTATTTCAAATTTAATGTATTTTTTCTGTGTATAGTAAAAAGTTTTGATAATTTCATTTTTCCATTTGTATTATCTATTACTGTTCTACATGTTTTGCACCAATTTTTTTTTTCTTAGGATAAATTATACAAAATGCTCTATATAAATGCATTTTAGGTGGGCCGTAAAAAAATATTTGAAACTTTAAGGTGGGTTGCGTAACAATAAAGTTTGAAAGCCGCTGGTACCGAAGAATATTTTAGTGTATATTAAATACTCATGTGTGTATTACTATTTTCAATAACACATTGCCGGTTGAGTAAAAAAAAAAATCATATTCCCCTGATATTTCATTTCTTTTAATGTTAAAAGCAATCATAAACTAGCTTTCTTCTTCTGTTATTAAAAAAAAGAAAAAACATACTTCGTTTTAAAAGAATAAATTTCTTGGAAATTGCTTAATATTTAATCCATCTTGACGATCAAAAATGTATTATAGAAAATAAAATGGCATAATGTAATTAAAAACATTAAAAAAGAAACATCAATATATTAGTTCGTATTGAAACTTTGTTTTAATTCCCCAAACAGTAAAATATGTTATTTATAAAGTATTTTTTTAATATTGGATATCATTTTATTTTATTCTAACATATTAGTTTAAATTTAAATTTGTACTTAAATTAGTTAAATACTTCATATATAACATTTTATTTACAGTTTTTTTACAGGGACACTCAAAAGAATTCAGTTACATTACGGTCTATGGGGAAAAATCATTTGCGGTTTATTTTAATGATGTTACACAATTTCAAACACATTGTAATTGATATATATCACTAAGGTGCATTACAAGAAGCTTAATGTGGAATATGGTGCGCATAGCACTTATAGTTACTTTACAAGGACAGTCAAAAGAATTCCATTACATTACGTCTATGGAGAAAAATCGTTTGCGGTTTAATTAAATAATGTTTCACTATTTTAAACGCATTGAAATACATATATATCACTAAGGTGCATTACAAGAGGCTTACTACAGAATAGTGTGTGTATAGCAGTCATCGTTCATTTACAGGGACACACAAAAGAACTTTCTACTGTCTGTTAGCAATAATTCCTGGAAGTGCGTTTTAAGTTGCTGAACGTGATTTTAAATTTAACTCACTTTTTGTCTATTACTTGGTGTGTATAAATTCTGTAGATCATATACAGGGCAGCACAAAAGTTCTCAAACAGTCTCAATGCAAAGCCTCTCGTGTATTTTCAATCGCAGTTGACAGAGAACTGAACTGAACTGAACTGAACTGCGTGGAGGTCCCAGCTGGCCCTTATATAGGTTTTAGAGATCATTCTAGATTTTTCGAGAGCTTCGGACGTCCAGAATTTACTAGAAAGCACTTCAACTCTCGATAGAGAACCCAAGCGAGAAAGGAGCCCAATGTACAGGTACAAGGGGGGGGGGGGGTTTGCACAAAATGTCGCCAAGTTGACTATAACTATTACCTGTCATTAAAAAATAAAATTAAAGGAAAAATTAATTCCAATATTTTTCATGAACCCGTAACTTGTTTTAAAATTTTAAATTATACTCTAGGATAGATCAACTTGTCATTTCCTTCAATAATATAGTAAAACTAAAATATGTATAGACAATATACTACACTTTCATTTATTTTAGCATACAGATTGCTATTTCTATTAGACCTGTTTGCTACAATTTGTACAGATTACATTAAATCAAATAGTTCTGTTTATTTTCATGTATGAGACCTAAAGAACAATTAAAACATTTCAAAACTAATTATAATCAGGGTACTAAAGTGTGATAAATCTTTTCTAATAATTAGCCTTCCTTTATTTTTACGCATGAGAAGTGGCTACATCAGGCTTAAAAATTAAGTTTGAACACGATATGAATGCAGAAAATCAATGAATGTATTCGTATTTGTGTTTTATAATCAATAATGCTCATATTTATTCAGATTTTTATTTTTATGTGGCTGTGGTATTCATTTTTCGATCGAACTTAAAACTGATTAATGACAATTTCAACAATGTTTGCAAAATTATTTCCGATACATTCATTCTAATTAAATCGTACACACGCAGCTATATATATATATATATACTCTTATGTAGTTGTATAATTATCTGCGCCGACTTTTAGATAAAAAAGTTTTGTTTTTTCCTCAAGCTACGCATATAAGTTTCGAGAGAATTTTTAATTTTAAATATATATATATATATATATATATATATATATATATACTATTATTAAGATAAAGAAAAAAGCATTTGACTGCAGATAAACAATATTTTATTTGTTTTTTAATGCTTTCCAACATAGTTAAAAAGCGTTTATGAATTCGGTTTGTCTAGTCATCTGCGTATGGGTCCGTGATCTAACTCGTTTAAATATACCTTGCAATTGATATATATTATTGAGGATTACGATGTTGTTCGGTATTGAAAAGGAAGTGCGTACCATGTATAGTTCGTTTACGGGTGCACTCAAAAAATTTCTGTTCAAAAATCTTACGCACTTCCAGCAATAATTGCTGGACCTTTAATTTTAGTACCTTTAATTTTTTAGTACCTTTTATTTACCTTTAATTGTAGTATGTGTTTTTAAATGTAACTATTTATTTGCATATTATCTGGTGTGTATAAATTTTATATATCATATACAGGGCTGCACAAAAGATCTCAAGTACATTTCCATTTATTGACGGCAATTGATGAAGGAAATTTTTCAACTGCGTTATGCGTTTCTTAAATGTTTGCATACTATGTAGTATATATATATATATATATATATATACAAGCCTATAGATCATACAAAGGGCTAGACAGAATAATTCGGATATTTTTCCGACTATATGTGGAAATTGCTGAAATTGGGTTTTCAAATGTATTCTGCGTTTTCCAAATTATTTGCTTAAATGTTACCTTTCACTTTATTAAACGGTGAAGTTTTGTTACTGTTTTCTAAATGTGTTAGAAAATGTTTAATAATCTATGCTTGACGACTTATATATATATATATATATATATATATATATATATATACTAATCATTGATATATATATATATATATATATATATATATATATATATATATATATATATATATATATATATATATATATATCAATGATTAGTTTATTTTTCCTAAGGAAGGCACGGAAAAGCGTGTTTGCCTGAATTGAACACAATGCGTTATTTTCAGTACCATTAAATTTCGATACACTTATTTTCATCATCACTAAATGCTTTATCTTTAATATAATCTCTTTGAAAATTTGTCTTCAAGCAACAAGGTAAAACTGAAATTTTTTTTCAGTAAATTGCAGAGTTTACAACTTGAATATAAAGCACTGTTAGTTTCGGTATGATAGAATATTTGTCGAATCATAATCGAGTCAGCTGTAAAACATGGCAGATTAAAAACAATTGTAATTACAATTTAAGCAATTACATGTTTAAACATTTTTTCAAAGATTATTTTAATGGAATTCAACGGATTTACTTAAAATTAACATGAATGCATTATTTCCAAAAAAAAAAAAAATCTACAGTAAATTGTAAGAATTTGAAAAACAAATATAAAACACTGTGGTAGAATATTTCTTGAATTGTAATTAGTCAACTATGAAATAATAAAATTGCAGATGAAAAAGAATTGTAATGGGTAATTTAAGCAACTTTTATGTTTAAAAAAAAAAGTTTTAAGTCTAAGAAAAACATGTATATGCACATATGCCCTTGCAACGTGTGTAAATAGGAAATAATGTCGTATGAGTTTGTAAATTTTTAAATGCGGTTCTGGCAAAGCCTTTATTTTATTTCCACTGTGTATACAATTCAACTTCTTTTGTATTTTTTGTGTTGTAAAACAATACGTACAGGCGGTAATTGATAAATGATGTATAGGAGTAAGATCAAAGAATGTAAGACAAGTTTTCATATTGTTTCCTTAAAATTTGTTATGAAATTTAAATTAATTTTATTATTACAAATATTTATTTAAGTGCAATATTAGAAATAATAACATGGTAATAGACACTATTTCTGATAAAATTTGAAAATTTCGAATATTGTTTTTTCTAAATAAGGCAACGAATTTAACTGATTTGCCAAAAACGAATATGAGTGCTTTACTTTTAGTAACACTAAATTTAATACACATATTTAATACACCATAATTTAATACACCATAATTTAATACACCACAATTTAGTACACCACAAAAAGAATCGCTGTCTTATTTTATTTTATTTTATTTTATCTTGATAAACTAACCTTTATGCTGCGCATTGAAACTGAGAGGGTGAGGGGGGGGGGGGGGGGGACTTTTAATATAGTAAATTGTAGAGTTGAAGAATTAAATATAGAACACTGTTAGCGTCATTGTGATACATTGTTCTCGAATAACAATTAAATCAACTGGATAACAATGAATTTCAAGCTGCAAATCAATTGTAATTACGATTTAAGCAACTGCACGGGAAAGAAAAGATAATTAAATCTAATAATTTATTTTTGTGTGTGTGTACAAGCATGGTGCGTAATGTGTATAAATATGGGATTTTTATGTTTACATTCATGTAGGTTCCTAAACTTTTAAAACCTATCTCCCATTTTCACTGTGAATCCGATTCCCTGCTTCTGTAACACCATTGTTGTAAAACAACATGTACAGGTGATGGTTAGTAACATGTAGTAAGATCAAAGAACGCAGAATACTTTTTAAATTATTTTTTTAAATTATTTCATAAAATTAATTTAATTGTTAAAAACAATCGTATATATTATTTCTGTTATCAACATCCCTTTTTCTAAGAAAATACAAAACGCAGAACGATGAATGAGATGCCATATGAAAGGATTTTGAACAGGCTGCTGACATAGTACACCTGCATTTTTTTAAAACATGTTTTTTGATTAAAAATTGCTGTTAATTAAAAATTAAATCTACATTGTTTTCATAGATGAAATGAAAGGTTTTTCACATGTCAATGTTGCCACAAAATAAAATACTGCATTATCAGATGACGTCATCCTATAATGCAATTAAAATACGATTGTTAATTTATTTCTTACGCGTACTTTTTGAAAAAATATCGAGCTTTTAATCGGGTTTTCATTTAATTTTTACGCGTGCGTCACCTATTGTTTGTTTGCTTTCTTTCTTTATTCATGGCTGTGTATATGCGTACTGTATCGGAGCACCAACGGATTACGTAATTTAAGGATTATCTTCCATTTAGATAGACAATTCATTAGGATACACAAAAATTGTATGTATTTATTTTTTTATATTTCATTAAGCTGTTAATACGCCAGCGAAGTCTGACGTCACTTAAATGGCAGCTGGACCACAAAGGTTGAACATCCCATGTTTAAGTTCTCATAGGCTTGCAAAAAAGTGATGTACCAAATATTGATTTATTTAAGACATTTCTGGAGCAGTTTTGCAAAATCTGGGGAAATGCTTTCATATGAATTCCCTAAACGTCTGATTCAGTGTTTAAATTTTTTTTCCCAGTATAGGAGTTTTGGCAACCTAGAGAGATGACCTTGGCGAGAGAAGAAAATTTGGCAAAAAATTTTCTGGCAATCTATTCCCATTTTCTTATACACAAGCAATCATCATATATATTATTTATGTTGTTAACGTCCTTTTTTCTATGCACATACAAAACACACAACGGTGAATGAGGTAAAACGTACCAGGAAATAATTTCAAAGATTCCAGTGCGAAAGCTTCGCACGGGTTCTCCTGGTATTTATTTAATTTCGATAATATCAAATAATTATGTGATAATTTAAGTAAAAAGGTGATTTTCTGCCATTGTTCCGTGACTTTCGTCAATTAGCATGTACAAGTGATAACTTTTCATTATTAATGTGAATTGAATATTATCAAGCTAGCTATACAAATTTCTAATGTTTTTTTTTTTTTTTTTGTAATAGAAACTAAAATTAATTAAATTGTTAGACTATAAAGATATGAATTAAAGTTGTAATTCCTATTTTACTGATGTATCATAATAAAACTGTTAATTAAAGAATATTTTTAGAAAATTCCGCAAACTTAATTTCATATATTACAGAAGGTACTAAACATGTAACAAAAAATAATTGCAATATAAAAATGCGATAAAATTGTTACACCATAGTGATCTCCCGTTTGATGCATTTATTTACAAATATGTATTTACTTCCATGCGGTTTGATTTGTTTATTTCGTTCGCATGTGATTTCATTTCTGTACTTCTGTAAGCACACGTTTGAGAAAGCAAAAGAAAACTTTCGGATACGTAATGTGGAAACATACGTAAAAGTTCATTAACACACGTAACCTTATAACACTTAACAGCAAAAGAGGCCAAGTACACGTCATTCATCTTTCTTTTATTTTGAATGAGATTTTCTTATTAAACTACCGTGCGCTGCTCTCATTACATCCATTTTTGTGGCATCGTTCTTCCCATCTCTTCTTCCACCCTCATCTTCTCTTAATCCTTCCGTGAGATGGAAAAGCTACTGAAATTTTCTCGTCAGGGTGTGGGGGGGAGGGGAGAAGGTTACGATACGGCCGTAGATCAGGGTCGCAGATAAGGTCATTGATTCTGACGTTAGATAGAATCATATTGGGAAGGAAAAAGAAAAGGGGACAAAACTTTGCTTGTCTCAAGAGAGATTGAGTGGCATCACGACATCCGATTTAAGCGTTTGGAACCTTAAACTAATATTAATTTTCGGACAGGTTGTGGAAAAAGTGCTGAAAGATTCGATGAAATTCATGAAAGATTTTGTTTCATTTCTGTTTAATGCACAGATAAAATGAATGGCTCACAAGATAATTATTTATATTGCTGTCTCATAATTGGTGTGTTTTAGGAATCTGCTTTTAAACTGACTGTCAATAGTTTAACATATTTAGTTTTTAATTATTTCTGTAAGTTATTTTTATTTTTATGTCCAGGCAACTGAAGCAAGATCATTTGCTACACACTGCGTTCTGTATTAATTATATTTATCGAATTTATTTCATTTGTAAATATGTTTCTTTTTCACATTATTATTATTAAATATTTCATTTTTAGGCGGGGTGGGGATTTCACCCTTTTTTAACGCAATTCCTTTTTTTATGATATGCTACATAAGTATTGCATAATGACACACTTTACATTATAGTTACAATTATAGCAAATTTTCCTTGATTTGTATATGATTTTTTTATTTTAACAGGTTTCAGAAACATAGCAAAAATACTCCTAGAAGCTTTAAAAGAGTTTTTAATTGAATAAGAGTTGTTATTTTTCTTTTGAAAGATACTCTAATTTGAATAGTAATAGTTGAATGCGGGTGCATGCGAATTTATTTCACCGCAATTCTAACTTTAAATTTTTGCCATTTCATTCAGAATAATCAATATTATTCACAATTTAGAAAGTCTGAATGATTTAAATAGAAAAAAAGAACTATCAATAATTATCTCTAACATCTTTATTAAGTCTACATTCTGTCAAACTGCATATGTATCAATATGTTAACAAATAAATAAGTAGTGCGTTACGCAGGATTTTTATTTTATATTCAGTTAAATAAAACCCAATAAGATAAATTTTCCATTTTTTTTTAAATACTGTAACGAAAAATTCTTTTTAAAAATATACCTTGGTAGCCGAATAATTTAAACGGATATCTTTACTCCCAAAACTGAACTAACAGTGGTGGATTTTTAATTCCTCCTATTCCCAATTGAATATAAATGTTACAAGGATTCCCTCTTCTCTTTACCTTTTTAATAATATCATACATCATAGTATGAAGAATTATACCCGACTTTTGATTCAATTAATTTTAGCTAATAATTTTTTTCTAATTACATTATTTTTTCTTTGCATAAATGCTTGTTTAATATCAAGCACATACAGGGTGTTTCACAAAGGACCCCTAACTTTAAAAATCAATAACCCGGAAAAGGTGATAGATAGAAACATGAAACCAGTGGTATGTTTATTAAAAAAATCGTAAGAATCTTATATATAAATCTCAAAATTTAGTTAAAAATAGCACCGATAGATGGCGCTGAGAGCGTTAAAAATCCTTCTAAAGAGCCTTCAGAAGCATAGAAAGACTAGCCGTCGAAGATTTCGCCATTGAAATCTGACCGCTAATAGCGTATAGTGAAAATAATTCCGAAAGTGATGTATACCGTGGTGGAACGTGTGTTTATTGTGTTGGAGTACCACTGATTACATCAGAGTCCTACTGCTACAAGGAGAAGTTTTCAAACGCGATTTCAAGTCGCAAAAGGCCGAGATGGGAAAACAATTCGTGAGATTTGCAAAATATTTCAACAGACAGGCCGGTGACATACAGCAGAGAGTCACTGAAATTTTATTCTTCGTTTGCGATATGTCTGTTGTGTAAAAGGTGCACATTTTGAATCACTTTTAATGTGATACGCCTATTTATCGCAGCGCCGTCTATCGGAGCTATTTTTAACTAAATTTTGAGATTTATGTATAAGATTCTTACGATTTTTTTAATAAATATACCACTGGTTTCATGTTTCTATCTATCATCGTTTCCCGGTTATTGATATTTAAAGTTTGGGGCCCTTTGTGAAACACCCTGTAGATTATCAGAGAAGATATTTCAGAGTAAGGAGCATATTTATTTCACACATTCAGTTTCATTTCTTTCAATTCTGGTATTCATTTTTTAAGTACTCAGTATCATGCAAATATACGTTCGTGTTAACAAAATATTGCATAAATACTAAATGTACTGTTCAGCCTCATGAGATTTTTATTCGTTCTAAAATGACCCAATAAGACACCCAGTGTTAAAAATTCACTACGGAAGTAGTCCGTTAACAGCTTTCTGTTCAAAGAACCACTCATCATTTGACTCCAAACGCAAACTGAGCACTTCCTGAGGCATAATTAGCTACAGCTCGTTAGTGGACCCTAGTCTAAATTAGCTGCCACATCAGACGGCGTAAAATTCTGCCCTAATTGAAATCACTTGAACTAGAAAAGAAAAATTTATTTCGGAAAATAATATATAGTCTTGAGCAAAAGGACTTTAAAAAAAAAAAAAACAGTTTCAAATTCGAACACATTTCTTTTATTTAATTGTTAAAAGGCATGTGCATAGAAAGCTGGAATATTCGAGTAATAATCAGTGTAATCTGAAAATTCTGAGGATTATAAACATAAAAAGTAAGTTCTTGTTTTTTTAAGTCGAAGTTTACTTAAGAATTATCTTTTGTTTAATAATTAGCTTACGATTATAATAATTAGTTTATTCACTGAATTGAATGCATTTTATCATCGTTCCAAACCTGCTCTGTCCCACAAAATATGCTGAAAAAGCAATAAATCCTTCAAAAGAAATAAACGGTCTTATTTACTAATTGTGTTACCTCGGTTAACGAATGTTTCGGATAACGAAGATTGTTTTCGCTGTTTTTCTGACTCGGCTAACAAATATGTATTCCTATAACGAATGTTTTATTGGATGTGAGCGCTAACATATGGTATTTCTGCTGCATTTTCGTTGGACGGGGAATCAAGTATCAGCTAACGAAAGTGATTCCAGAATGAATTATCTTTGTTAGCCAAAGATACTACCGTATTTGTTCAAAAGTTGTCACGAAGTTCTAATATACACCACAGTCTAAATTGGAGTCAGGATTTAATTTCTGACAAAAGAAGTACCGAAACCCTAATAGTTTGTAGTACTAGTAAACCCACCGTAGCATATTCTCCCCTCCACTTCATTCACATATTTGTTTTCAAAAATTAGTGCAACTTTTCTATAGCAAATAAAAAAGATATAGTTTTTAAATGTATGTATTTACATAATAAAATCTAACCAATATATATGTAATATATATATAATAAAATCTAATAAATATATATATAATAAAATCTAATGAATATATATATAATAAATCTAATGAAAAGAATTTACCTTACTGGTAATGAGATTATATATGTACATAAATTACTCGCTAGCAATGACTCAGTTTTGTTTACAGAAGGACAAATTAGGTTAATAAATATTAAATTTGATGATGTTTTATGTTAAGTGAAGTACACTGTGCCGTAAAAATTAAGTTCACAGTTGAAAACCCTTGTCACATTTGGCAATGAGCTCCGGTAGGTTCCGACTAATATTTAAATATTCATCAAAACAAAAGCTCGGAAGAACTCCGGCGCACATTAAATACCAGTTGGCGTACGTTAAAATATGAAATTCATGTGGAATTTTAATAAGGTCTTAAGATTGTTTTCTGGGATTTTAATTATTAGGAAATGATAAGGTATTTTTGTTGCTTTCATGTTTCACTTTTAATTGAACACCAACTTGTATGCATTATTGAATTTTAATTATTAGAGTGTGATATTATGTTTTTGCTTAAGAATGGAGGATATAAATTGTGGTTTTTCTTATATGTATACAAATATAATATTTGAAAATTTGCTTTTAGATCAAGCTACATAATTTCAAAGAAAAAGCACAGTTTTTAGATTATATTTGTTATTTGTAATATTATTTATAAAACCACGAGTCTTTGAATGCATTTTTCGTAATTTAAATCGTGAATCAGTTATCGTAAATCAGTTTAATAATCGTTATTTTTTTTCCTCGGCGTTCGTTTTCTTTCAGTTTTTTTAAATACTTGTACAGTTTCAAAAAAAAAAAAATAAAGGCGCCAGAAGTCTAGCCACTGTCTTGAAATTGCTTTGAAATACCCTTGAAATTGCTTTGACCAGAGGCAATGCTTTTTAAACGATTGAAAGTAGTACATAAAACTTCATACAAATGCTTAAATAATGGGATTCAGAAACGCTCCAGCAATTAAGCAGATGGTGTTGATTTCTTGTGGAATGAGTAATATAATTTGATCAGAGATTATTCTAACTTTTTATTATATTTAACAATAATTGGAAAAAGTATCTAAGCCTAATGAGAAATGCTTAATGCAGAATTTCGGGAGTCTGGAGATTCTATGTCACATTTAAAACTCATATTATCATATTATTTTACGTTAAATTCATAAAGTAGCTACTAACTTCACTAATGAAAAAAGTACCATTTTTTCTATGCTCTCGTGATAAAATAAATGACAATACGTATAAGTAGAAATTATATGCTTCTGATTAATAAATTAAAATATTGCTGAATATTCGGCAATTATAAATTTGAAAAGAGTAAATAAACAAAAACAAAACTATGTTCAATCATATTTATATTAATCACGTAAATATTTACTTTATAAATCGGATAAAGTAAATAAATAGTTACTTCTAAAAACAATCAGAAAATCATGGGTTAAGCAATAGAAATCGGTTTGGTTTCGTTTTACTAGATTGATCAATTATTAAATACTTAAGTAAACATTTCAGAATAATTTTATGATAGAAAATGAACCAATCTTAAAAACATATGAAAATGTCTCTGAATTATTATATAGATAAACTTATTAGGAATAGAATAAAAAATTAACCAGTTTAGAATTACATATTCTGACATTTTTGAATGAAAACTTTACTATGTTCCTGTTAAATTTCAAAATTCTCTTTTACATTAAAACATCTTAAGAGCTTTTGAAAGGAATTTCCAACTGACCACTTGTCACCACTATTTTCGAATAGTAAGTTTTGCCTTCGAATAGCAATAATTGCAGAAAATAATAAAAAAATTCTGTGACTAAATAAGACGAAAATGAATGTTCGAAAGTAGTGGTGCCAAATTGGCACTCGTGTTCGCTAATCCTAATCTATAGCAAATATATATATATTTATATATACATCTTTTAAGAAACACAAGAGAAACACAAGAGAAACTTGTGTTTTTATGTGCATGAAAATTCACAAAAATGTCAGTATATAAAAAGATATGACAATTTTTTAGACAAAAGCTTCTTAAAATGTTATTTATTTTTTAATTATTAACTCATCTAATGAAAGTCTAGCATGCTAAAAAGTAAACCATTTTTAACCTGTAAATATATAATTAAAATAATAATAAATATAAATCATAGTAATTTTAAGCTGCGTGAAATAAAAAAAACGATATTCAATTGAAACTTATAATATAAAAGGTGAATGTTATAATACTTTTTATACACTGAAGCGCCACTGTATTAAAAACAGCCAGTGTTATGGAAAAGTTGTGTTGTTGCCTCATTCCTACGCATGTGCGTGCGCTGCCATATGATATATGAAGATAGATCAATAGATCTGTATATTAAAAAAAAAACTATTAAAAGTTATGTGATGGGGAAAAACTCGTGATATAAACACCATCGATTAAAGACGAATAATAAGGATTTGCTACATGAATTATTTAATTTCAGAAATAACTCGACAATGCAGTTTTCTTTTCCACAATATCAAGAGTAGATCGAAAATGCACGGATAGCAGACAACAGGAGTGTCACTTGGTTTAATTATTTTGAATAGTCAAGTTTAATAAACTTGAACTTCTAAGATTCACATGTATCGTATGAAGCCAGTAACAGCAAACCTCACCTTAGGTGGTCATCCAATTGAATGAGGAGGCCTTACAGATAGGCATAGACAAGTTGTACAGAGCTCTTCAAGTCACAGATGTAGTAATTGTTAGGGGAACCGTCGGTAGCGTAATAAATTTTCTTATTTTTATAAATAGTTAAATCAGTCTTCAAATTTAATATACATTTTCATCTTTTGATATGTTAAAGAAGTTTGTTCAGCTTACCTGAAATTTTCCTTTTTGCGCCAAGTGATATCCACAGTAATCCAAAGTGTTGTAGCGATAATTATCTTATCCATTGATTCACTTATATTGGAATAATAAGAAATAGTATTAGTAGAAAATAACAATTGTGTGAAATGAGCAGAAGATTCATTTTCCTTTGAATATAATATTATAATTCTTGGCTAGATGTACATGTTTAAAATCGCGTTTTGGAGGCTGCGTATAAGTGCTCCAATTTTACATTATATTAAATATATTTACATCATATATATATACAAGAGCGTCTTAACTGCTCGGATACATTTTGGAAACTAAAGGGAGATTGTTATTTGAGTTCTGTGAACATGCGCGGGACAAACAGCTGTAGTTTGAAGGAGGGAGATCTGCAGTATTTCTCCAGTTAGTTTCGACAGTCTCTGGTTTTATTCACTGTTTTGCATCTGCGGTTGTCACTTAAAGTACTTATAGTTAATTGGGGTCTGGTTTTTAACATGTTTTTCAATCGTTCGCTGCACGTGGAGATTAATTAACTGCATAAAAAAGGTTTCTCCGTCACTCCCCCGTAATCTCCTGTGTGGGGAATGGTTGAAGATTCAGTTTCTTACGGTGTTTTTCATACACAGGCTTGGGAGTGGGCTTCGTGAGAGTGTCGGCTATCATTTCTTCACTGGGGCAGTATTGTAGATCGATTTTTCCTTCTTCTTTCATAAGTTTGATGTTGTGGAAACGTATGTCGATATGCTTGGATCGCTTAGTATCTTTATCGTTTTCAATCATTTTTATACAGGACATATTATCCTCAAATATCGTGATGGGTAGTTTTTGTGGAATGTTGAGGTCGCTTAGCAAGTTTGTTATCCAACTTAATTCTTGTGCTGCGTTGCTAGCTGAAACGTATTCAGCTTCGGCTGACGAAAGTGCAATGCAATTTTGCCTTTTTGTAATCCAGTAAATCGGCGATTTTCCTAGCATGAATAGATTTCCTGACGTTGATTTACGTGTTTTCAAGTCACCAGCCCAGTCTGCATCGGCGTATGCTGTTAGGATGGGCTTGCTGTTTGCGCTAAGAGTTAAATTCAAATTTTCTGTAGTTTTGAGGTATGAAATGATTCTTTTTACTGCTGACCAGTCCTTTTGGCGTGGTGTTTCGTTTCTACGACATAATATGTTTACTGCTGCAGATATGTCAGGACGCGTGATTGTTGATATGTAAAGTAATGTGCCTGTCGCTTGTCGATATTTCGTGTTATTAGGTAAAAGATTATCGTCGTCTTCAAGTCTGTTGAATCCAGCAATCATGGGTGTGTAATGAGGTTTCATGTCGTTTAAATTCAGTTTTTTCACTAGTTCCTGTATTTTATTGTTTTGATTTAGGTAATATGTATCGTTGATTTTATTAATGTTTATGCCTAGGTAATTATTCACTTCTCCTAAGTTTTTTAGTTCATATTCTTTCTTAAGTTGGTTTATTGTTTCTTCGATATCACTGTCCTTTCCTGCTATCAGGATATCATCTACATAAATGATGATGTATATCGAATTTTCTTGATTTGATTTAAAGTACAGACATGGATCATTTTTGCTCTGTAAGAAATTATTGTTTGTGAGTGTTTCCGATATTTTGGTGTACCAGGCCTTTGCGGCTTGCTTAAGACCGTAGATGGCTTTTTGAAGTTTACAAACTTTTCTTTCATCGCCGGGTTTAATATACCCGTCTGGTTGACTCATATAAACAGTTTCAGTTAATTCACCATGCAAGAATGCTGTGGTTATGTCAACATGTTTCACGTTCAAATTTTTGTGCAATGCAGAGATGAGAAATGCACGTATTGTATCGTGTGAAACTACAGGTGCGAAAGTTTGATCATAGTCAATCCCGAATCTTTGACTATATCCTTGTGCTACTAAACGCGCTTTATAGCTTTGAACATTTCCTAAATTGTCCTTTTTTAGTTTAAAAGTCCATTTTGAGCCGATAATTTTTGTTCCGGGTGGTGGATCTGTTAAAGTCCAAGTGTTATTTTTTCTTAGGCATTGTATTTCATTTTGTGTTGCTTTTATCCAATTTTGTTTATCATTAGTATTTTTCATTTTTTCGATATCTTCCCAATTTTCGGGAATGTTTTCAGATGAACTATTCATGAGACAAACATATCTGTCAGGAGGAACGCCTCTATTTGTCCTATTAGACCTTCTTGGTTCAATTGGTTGCTGTTTGGGCACGGATGGTGTCTCCTCACTGTCAAGTTTTATTTCTAAGTGATTTTCATGTCTATCCGGTAATTGTGTATTGTCATCTGATGTTTTTGTGGTGTTTTGTATCTCCTCAATGTTATCTGAGTGTACATTTTCATTTTCAAGAAATTTTACCGTTCTCGCTATTATAATTTGTTTTCCTTGTGTGTGAATTCTATAACCAGTCGATCGTGTGTCATAACCTACAAACGTTCCGGTTTGAGCCCTGTTATCGAGTTTTCCTCTATTTACTTTATCGACGTAAAATAGCGCTTTACAACCGAATGTTCTTAAGTGTTTTAAATTCGGTTTAACTCCTTTCCATAATTCGTAAGGTGTTCTGTTGTTGTTTGCTTTAGTTGGGAGTCGGTTTTGTAAAAATGTGCAGTGTTTATGGCTTCACCCCAAAAATGTTTGCTTAATTTTGCTTGTGATAGTATGCTTCTAGTCATATCTAATAAACTTTTATTTTTTCTATCCGCAACTCCATTCTGGCTCGGATTATGCGGGACAGTCAATTGGTGTAAAATTCCGTTCTGTTTTAAGTATTCATCTATCTCTTGATTTACATTTTCACGACCGTTATCCGATCTAATTTCCTTAGGTTTTTTACCGAACTGATTGTATATCATCGTTATATACTCTTTTATCTTTTCAGCAACTTCGCTCTTTTTAGATAATAAATATATCGTAGTATATCGGGAATAGTCATCAATAAGAGTCATAAAATAAATTTTTCCGCCTAAAGTCGGTGTATCTAAAGGACCACATACGTCACTATGGATCAAATCCACGATATTAGTAGCTCGGTTTGTTGCTGATTTAGGATACGGCATGTTAGTTAATTTAGTTTCGATACAAGTTACGCATGTTTTATTTTGATGTTTACATTTTCCTATCTTTATTCCGTCCGCAAGTTGATTTGTTATTATAGATTTAATCGCGTCATAATCTCTGTGACCGAGTCTGCGATGCCAGAGATCTATGCATTGTTTGCTGTCACAGTTATACGTTATGTTTACATAATTTTGTGGTTGTTCCACATCGTCCATTTCCTCAATAATGTATAAATTTTTCTCATTTTTCGCCCTAATATATATTTCTTCATCAAAGATCAAATCGCATTTATTATCGTCGAAGATTAGTTTACACCCGTTTTTAGCGGCTTTACTAACCGAAATTAGGTCTGACTCTAAGTCTGGGACATAAAGCACTTCGCGTAATTTCGTTAGTTTTTCTTTTCCTTCGGGAGTTAATGTTTTTATAAAAACTTCTCCTGAACCTAACGCTGTCAGTTTATTACCATTCGCGATCGTTACTGAAGTTTTATTATAATCAATAAATTTACTAAATAGGCTTTTATCATTACAAATGTGCGAGGTAGATCCTGAATCGAGAATCCTGTTATTTTTGCCTACTTTTTCGGTGATTAATGCTTTATTTTGCGTTTGATCATTTGCGTATTTTCTTTCGTTTGGAATTATGTTTAAAATCGCGTTTTGGAGGCTGCGTATAAGTGCTCCAATTTTACATTATATTAAATATATTTACATCATATATATATATATACAAGAGCGTCTTAACTGCTCGGATACATTTTGGAAACTAAAGGGAGATTGTTATTTGAGTTCTGTGCACACGCGCGGGACAAACAGCTGTAGTTTGAAGGAGGGAGATCTGCAGTATTTCTCCAGTTAGTTTCGACAGTCTCTGGTTTTATTCACTGTTTTGCATCTGCGGTTGTCACTTAAAGTACTTATAGTTAATTGGGGTCTGGTTTTTAACATGTTTTTCAATCGTTCGCTGCACGTGGAGATTAATTAACTGCATAAAAAAGGTTTCTCCGTCAGTAATATAATTATTTGTATATCTATGATCGAAATGGACTTTATAAGCAACAGACGCACCAGAGTATCACTAGTCAATGCATGCTACCGCGCTCAACGTCTTGCATGAGACATAAAAAACCGTGAGTAAACCATTGATCGTTACAGTCGCGTAGCATGGAATGAGATGTCTCAAATGTGATTACGTCACGCTGATAGTAGGGAACAGGGCATATGGGACATCCCGAACCAAGGGAACCCTTTGGACATCTTGGATGGGCGAAACTACCTCTGCAAGTCCTTGCCAACAGGCAGTATCCAGATAAAATTTACGTGGAGGAACCTTCCATTCTTAACAAATAAAATAATGGTTACATAATGAATAACGATGATTGAATAACGAACAATAATGATTGTTACATAATGAAAAACAATAAAACGAAATAAAAATAATTGTGAAAAATAATTAAACCAAAATGAAAGGATGATAACAACATTTATAGTCTTCATCGGAGACAAAGTCTACGCTAGGACATCAAAATAGGGATTATGGTTTTGTAAAAGAAATTCACTCTTTTCAATTAGATGCATATATTGAAGAGTAGTCACTGTGGAACCACATATCTAGCATGACAGGTTGGAAGTATACAAGATCATTGCGGCTCAGTGGTGACCGAAAGTGTTTTTTCTTGGCAATGTTTGGAGCCTATGCTACTTGTACACGGCATCCTCTCACCCTCTAAGTACGTAGATTGGAATCGGGACGATCACTATTTTATTTTCTCTTTTTTATGATTTTTAGCCACCCGGGTAGAAATGGAATTGCAAACAGAATAACTACTTCTTCCAAAGGTTCCTCAAGCAATCACCATTGTTCTAGAAGAAATCTATTGAACTCTCCTTACTGAAATGATCATCAAGAATCACGAATTTATATCCCTTTCAACACCATTGGGATACTCAAGAAAAGGGTGTGTCACCATTCCACATGAGTGTCTTTAAAAGACTTGTTGGACTTTCTGGTATATGCCTGGCATGTTATGTCATGCCTTCGAAATACTTCCGTAGATTTGTTGGAATCATACCTCGTCTTGTGACAGTCGTTATAAAAGCCATAGTAGTAGTAACTCGTTACTAATCATGTATCTAATTTCTTGGCACTTCATTGTATTAACGAAGATGAAAAAAAATGTTAGGGACATTATTTTACCAGAATTACTTCAAATGTACTTTTTTTCTTTTTAATATATATTTGTATAAAAGTATAATAATCCGACAAAAAACTGTTGAGATGGGAAAAGAAACACCTAACGTATACCTGAATAAAAAATAAATGATTTACATTAAAATTCACATAATGCAAATGATAACTTCTAATTAATTCTTTTACAATATTATTTTTAAAAACACGTTTTCTTATTCTATGAGTATTTCCTTATTATATGATTTCTTTGTAAATGTAAAAATTTCGCGAATATATGAAATAATGAAAGTCACAATTAATATGGGTTTGCCATAAAAGAATTAAAATACAAAATAATTTAATATAATCCAAAAATATTTGGAATATTTATTAAAAGTTTGGGTTTAGATCAATAAATTTTTAACATTTCTAAAACATCTTAATTTTTATCATATCTGCAGCAGTCTTGATGAATTTTAGCTTTTACATACGTATTTTTCAAACTTTTTTATAACATTAGGATTTTTTGGCTGAAATATCATAATATTTTCTTTTTTAACTAAAATATAATTTATTCTTAGTTTTATTAATTAATAAGTTCAGCCTGAAAGCCAGCTAAACTAAGTTAATTTCGTAGAATAGTAATTGCAGCACGTTTATTTTTATAGTCAAAAGTACATATTAATGTAGAAAAATAAATGATGCTTAGCGTTTTCAAAGAATGAAATAGGATACTACGTATAATAAAATATGATAATACTTATAAATAAAAAGAAATGTGTATTAAATTGTAATTTATGCATTTGAGTTTTAAGTGAGTTTTTATTGAGTTTTAAAACAATAATAATAAAATAAAAATAACTTTAAATACTACAAAGCCTTATGTTTAAAAGTATTATACATATAATATCTTGCTCTATTTATACTATTTTCAATTAAAAGATTTCATCAAAATTATGGTAGGTTTGATAAAATGCGCTTTTTTTTTATATCATTGCACTATATTCGCACCATCTTCTAACTTAATAATAAAACAATCCCTTTTCAAATTTCCATAACTAAGAATTTACTTAATTTTTTTTCTCATAATCTCTAAAGATGTGTGCGTTCCTTAATGTGAAAGCGCATCTTTAAATACCACACACGCACACATACATACGATGCCTCTCTGCTTGCATTACAATCAAAAGAGTAAAGCATGTAAAAATCGTTCACGGGCTCACTGCTCCCCTTTTAAAAATAACATGGAACTTCCAGAGCGTCGCCATGGGAACGAACGCCAACAAACAATCAGTTAGATATCTTTTTAAGCCGCGTTTTACACAAACGCTATAAAACCATTATTTTGGGGTTAGAAATTTTCGAGAGTCAAAACAATTTTACGTTTCTAACCAAACTCTTAAAAACCGATACACAACGAATAGGATTTTCCTTTTCATATCATGATACAATGTGTTTGTTATTTGGTAAGAGAACGGTGTTTTGATAGTTCAAAGGATAGTAGATTCGGAAACAAGAACATTTCATTCAAATCGAAAAGGTTGCTAGCAGAAAATTTCATTTTTATACTTTTTAAACCCATTCTTAATCTTGAAAGACGAAAAACTAACACTTTGTACCAAAATATGGAAATTTGTATAAAGATTCTTATACTTCGAAAACACTGTTAATTTTTTTGTTTGTTTGTAATTGTATCAGTTTCCATGTTCCAACTTATAGACGATATCTCAAAATTAATGGTTATGAGAGTATATACTTATTTTTAATACATTTTGAAAAATGAGGCCTAATAAATAATAATAATAATAATAATAATAATAATAATAATAATAATTAGTCGAAAAAATATTCATTGCTGAATGATACATAGATAACAGAATTTAAAAAAAAAAAAACATTAAATGTTAATACAGACACACTTGCAAACATCAGATAAAATCTGAAAAACAATTTCTTTAGTACCTCACTTAATTTCGAGATAACAAGAACTTTTACGGCATACATACACTAGAACCAACTAAAACACGACAAATTTTTAAGAACAAATGGAGATTTGTTATTAGGTTGGTATTTCAATAGTACACAAATTAATATTATTCTAGATTGTTATATTATTTATTGTTATTTTTAAACAATTTCTTTACCTCACTTAATTTTGAGATAACAAGAACTTTTACGGCATACATACACTAGATCAACTAAAACACGACAATTTTTTAATAACAAATGGATATTTGTTATTAGGTTGGGGTTTTAATAGTACCTAAATTAATGTTATTCTAGAAGTATGGTATACATATATACATATCTTTAAAAAACGACATCTAACCTCAACAGAATAAAACCTGTCAGTTATGGTCCATTGAATTTTTTCGTTCCCTTATAATTTTTATAGAAATTTACAATCAAAAAATGACATTAAATTAAAAATCACTGAGGTAGTTTTACTTCATTTTAATTAGCCCCGGCATTCATAAAATAAAATATTTTTGTTTGATATTTTCCAGTAAAATAACACAACTCTATGACATTTATTTTGAAGGATACATTACACTGCAAAAGTCGAGAAGAAGTTATTATAATTTTTATTTTTATTGACATAACCGTAAAATTTTGGGCATTCAATTCACTTACAAACCGTCCTTCCCGATAAAAACTAAAACAAGTACAAACTGCATGTTTTAAGAAAAACATCATCTTTTTTTTTTTTAAATAAAAGAGTAAATGCTTCTTTTTATACTTTTTTAATTGCTAAAAGGCGTAAAATAAAAACATTATAAACAGTAAAATAAGTTTTAATAGACTGTTGACATGTTTCGACTCCATCTGAGCCATTATCAAAACAAATAAGAAAATTCTGTAATTGCACGGTCAATGAAGTTATTATTTGAAATACTATCATTTAATTTTTCCCGTACCTTTTCAAATTACGCACGTTATTTTTATTTTTACGTGGTTGTTTATTTCCAATGGTTTCTCTTATAATGAATGGATAGTATAGATTGGAGGAAAAAATTATCTTACTTTCACTGAAATTTATTTGGAGGGTTTGTTATCTTGATATATTTTTATTATACTTTATATAGCTATGTGCTCCTTTTTCCTGTAACTAAATTTCCTGCTTGTCAAGCCAATATAGCACTTCTTTGATCCGTCTTCTTCAATAAATGCTATTTCATATACTCCTAAATAATTCTCAAAATTCTTTTTATCATAAAATTTTCAAATGTGTTATCTTTTATTATATTTTACCGAAGTAATTATGCAAAAGCAATAAACACTACAATACTAATGCCTATTATATAAATACCGTGGACTTTCGTTAATGCGTCTCTTCTTAGAACGTATCTCCTGTTAATGAGAACAATTTCGTTTTCTCCATCAATTTCTATTCGAAGGCAATGTCAGGGAAATTGCTTAATGCGTACTATACTCATCGGACAAATGTTAGAAATTTTTCCTAATTATTGAGTGTCTTGAAAACTGCAGCCAGTGCTTGCTTTAATTTGATGAAGGACTGAATTATATTCTAATTCAAAACGGCAATGTTTTTTTTTTTTTTTTTTTTTTTTTTAAAAAGACAGAAAGAAAAAATAAAAAAAAACTAAAGAAATACAGATATTTATTTTGCATATGCTCAATTAGTTGTGATGCTGCTGTAACTGCCGTTTTTAAATGTGCAATATTATTTAATCTTTCTCTAAGTGCTAATTATGTGTCATATAGTAAGTACTATTATACTATTTTGCTTTTATGTACCTTCGATCTAAAAATTTTGAAATAAATACCGGCAACAATGAATTCCTATTCTTAAAATTTTGTAAGTAGTTAAAAAAAAAAAAAAGTTATCTTTTAGTTTAAAATATCGAAAAAAATAATAAAATTTCTAGTATTGAACTTAGATTGTGTATCACGAAAATCATTTACAACATAAATTAATTTATTAAACATGAATTTTCTTCTAGTGAAAATATTTAAAGGTTTCTTTGCTTTCACATTTTGCCTCTAAATAATAATTTTTACTGACATTCGTCCCTTACTATTATAGATTTCGTATAGCTAGGTGTCATTCTGAAAAAAATTGTTTTAGTTATTTTTCTATCTAACTGGGGTTACTGACTTAAAAATGCATGTCATTTTCCAGAAAAAATTATCTTTTATAATAATCACTCAGTCGTTCGATAGGAAGAACATGGAAAATTTATTACATTCTGCGCCTGGATACGCAGTTTTGCTTTTAAAAATAACATTCCCATCGATTGAAAAAACCCACAGTATATGTGAATGTCAGTATGTTTTTTGGGAATTTCTCGTATTTCATATTGAAACCAAAGCACGTTAAATACTTACGATTCTCCTCTTGACACATGCCGGCTAGACATAATTTTAATACTTTATTTGTGTTATAAAGAAAATATTAAAAAGAGTACAGTTTTGATTCATAGAAACTCCTTTATAAATGTATAGGATTTATTTTGTTAGAATGTATCATTTTCATGATAAAAATGAATCTAACTTTTAAAAGTCCAATTGCAACTCAATATTTTAATTAGATATGTTTAAAAACCGTTTCGATTCATATAAAATTAATAATAACTTTATAGCTAGGTTTCTATCACAAAAAAATATATTGTTTTAATTATTTTTCTATCTAATTATTTTTCTATCTTATTTTTCTAAAATTACTGACTTAAAAATGCATATCATTTTCGAGGAAAAATTATCTTTTATTATAATCACCCAGTCGTTCGGTCGGAAGGACATGGACAATTTATTATATTCTGCGCCTTGATACGCAGTTCGGCTTTTAAAAATAACATTCCCATCGATTAAAAAAATCCAAAGTATACGAATGTCTCTATGTTTACTGAGAATTTCACCTATTTCATGTTGAGACAAATCAAAGCACGTTAATTAAATACTTACGATGCTCTTCTTGACACTTTCTGGCTAGACATAATTTTTAATACTTTATTTGAGTCGTTAAAAAAAATTAAAAAGAGTACAGTTTTGATTCATAGAAACTTCTTGATAAATGTATAGGGTTTATTTTGTTAGAATGTATCATTTTCATGATAAAAATGAATCTCACTTTTAAAAGTCCATTTACAACTCAATATTTTAATTAGATATGTTTAAAAACCATTTTGATTCATAGAAAATTCTTTGTAAGTGGTTTATTTTGTCATAATGCATCCGCATATTAAAAATGAATCTACTTTTTAAAATTCAATTTAAACACAATTGTATCATTCGATTTGTTTAAGCTTAGAATATTAAAAAAAACTGAAATACAATTTTGCATAAATTTTTAAACACTAACTGGGGAAATACAAATTATTGGAAACTGAACCAATTATAAAAGTAGAAACATCTGTTATTAAGACATATAGACGCTAGGATACTCCATATCTTTTATAATATATTTTTGTTATTTCATACGATATTCTGTAAAATCCAAATTTAAAATCTTAAATTGGCCATTAGATTCAACCTACAGATTAGCGTTCGTTTTGGTAAATTTCAGGTATATTCCAAAACATTACGAAACATTTAAGCTTACTTGATTAAATTTATCTTAGACATTCTCACGTTTCAAATTTCGCTAATTCATTATATAGTTGCATCATATAACTTTCAATGTTACTTTTAATTTTTCCATTTTTCACAAACCTTTTTTGTAGAGGTCAATTTCACCGATATTCATATTGGTACTATATATATATATATATGTGTGTGTGTGTGTGTGTGTGTGTGATAAAACTTTATATAAATTATTTCATAATTTTATAAACTTTTGTTTTATTAAATATTTTTATTAATACACTAGTGCGCAAAACTTAAGCAACAAACACAAAATGCTAATTTCTGAACACGTGAGTACTCAAAAGGAAATTCTATAAACAGCAAGTGTAGAAAATAGGTACTACCCTAACAGCACAGACAGTCGATGTGAAGTCTTCTTGACATCACAAATGGTCACAATGGTCACAGTCACTACAATGAACAGAAATGTGATCGTCATTTCGTCTCATTTTTACTCTCATTTAGTCACTCCACTGAACAGTCACCATGACTGCTGCGTTTTAACGAGTCACCAGGTGACTTTACAATGAAGTCATCTTGTGACTCTCGTGTGACTGTCACTGGAAAGTCACCAGGCGACTTCATTGTGACATTATTTGACGACTCATCACAATGCAATACACACAATGACTTCAAAGTTCAGTCTTCAACTGACAGTGACTTGAGTCAACAAGGTGACTTCATTGTAATGTCACCTGGTGACCCATCACAAAGCGACAGTCACAATGACTTTTCAGTGTTAACAATCATTTGAGAGTAATAATGAGACAGTGAAATATCCCATATTTTGATTCACCGTAGCGATTGTGACACTTCTAACCATGTGTGACGTCAAAGGAACTTCACATCGACTGGCCGTGCTGTTAGGGTAGTACCTCTTTTCTACACTTGCTCTTTGTAGAATTTCCTTTTGAGTACTCACGTGTTCAGAAATTAGTATTTTGTGTTTGTTGCTTAAGTTTTGCACACCAGTGTATATACTTTTTACAATTTAATAAATTAATAAATTGTAAAACTATCTTCTTTTTTCTTACACATAGATGGTGCTGCTATAAAAATGCATTGATATATCGTAGTCAATATTCGATTATCATTAAATATCGTATCATTTCTTCTTTTTTTTTTTTTTTTTTTTTTTTTTTTTGTATAATATAGTTATCTACAAAATAAATCGTTTTTCCTTAAATTGACTCAAAATGTGTTTACACCAATTTTTTTAATAGAGAGAAAAATAAACCTTTAAATTTCATCGTAACACTTTTCAAAACGCATGTTGAGTAAAAATTTAATTATAAAACATTTCAGAAAACATCAAATTACAGTATAAATTTTAAGGAACCGATTCAGGAAAATTCATATGAGGTTTTAATGCTAAAGTAAATAAACTTTTAGGTGTATATTCTTTATTTTTTTCCCTATTAATTTATCGAAACTACAGGCCAAGAAGTACATGAACCCTCTTTATCATAAATATGCATAATAAATCTTTACATCAGTCTTTAAAAAAATATAATCGTTAATAGAATTAGTAGGAATAAAAAATAATATTAAACTTCAGTAAAAATTGCTGAAACAGATATGTATCGACGTACGCTGATCACATTTACCTCACTGTTTTCCAAGTCGACAATTTTGCAGCTCGATAATAAAAATTGATAAGCTGCCAAATAGGCAGCCCTAATGCGATTTTTTTTTTTCGTTCTTTGTCCAGTTACACAGATTAAGCATTACGTGCACGTTATAAGACTGCGTTCGCGATGTGAAATATTTCATTAAAAAAAAAATAAATAAATAAATAAGTCAAAATTAGCTATAAAAAGACCTTAAGAGGGACGGGGTTGAATATACTACGAAAAATGTGACTTCTAGCATTTTTATTTATGTACATATACTTTAAAGAACTTTTACGATATTCTTGAATACTTTTAATGGTGTTAAAATAAAATACTATTATCATTAGCCACGTACCTATTTATATTTTTCACCGTAGAAATTTATGTATTAATAATCTCTAAACTGTTAGAAACAATGTAAACACATATTCTTATTCAATTCTTACAGATGTGACTTTTTTAACAAGCAAAAATCTTTTCAGTAACGTAAGGAAAAAATGTGTTATCTATGTTTATCTTATCTCAAAAGTGGCTTTATGTAAACTTTATAAAATATTCATGATGTGCATATATGTGGACAAAACTTCTAATAAATCTTTTGATCGAAACCTTAGAGATGCGCGTATTGTTCCATTTGATCTTCTATACACTCAGGATAATAATTCGAAATTCAAAATTTTCGAAATTAAAAATTGTGAACATGAAATAGTCAAATGGAAATGGCTTTACTCAGGAGTCAGTGGTATATAAACATTTAAGTTTTATTCCAATGCAGAACAGGTCGGACAAGTGAGAGAACTTGTAACTTGTTTATAATTAAAGAATACATAGAGTCCCGAATAATGTCCTGTCCACCCCCTGAATGGCAACAGCTATAATCATAAACGTGGTGCCGAGGTGTAGTAAAGAGTCCATGCACTACGTGATGAGAAAGAGATTCTGTACGATGAGATAGAGAACACGATGAGACTGTTTACAGTGCCATCTAGCATCTAACAGCGGAGTTAGTGTTCATATCATGGAAACAGTACAAGATACGGCAAAAAGTCAATTACAAAGTTGTAGAGCGTCCTCGATTTGGTATAAAATTATATCTTACATAAAAAAGTGATTTTGTTAGAAGCCCTGAAATGTAAATATTTTATATACCATCACCAGCTTATATACACTACAAATTGGATGTAGAATTGTGAAAGAGCATTTACTGATAAAACTAGGGCAAGTAAGCAAGGTACAATTTATTTTAATAAGAAATTCAAGTAAGTATGCTAAACGTATGCACCATCGGCAGCAATGCAACATATACATTGAATTTATATGCACCACGTAATACACCACAAATTAGATAACTTTAAAAATGCACAGCGGAAAACGCACTTCCCGCAAATATCGTTTATAGTTCCAGGCATAGTTCAAATCATTCGAGGCTAGAAATTTGCCTCGAAGATTATTTGGAAATAGTCATAAGGGAAATAATAATGAACAACAACAACAAAAAAAAATTGCTCTACCGAATATTATAAATTATACCCGTTAAAAATGTGTTAAATGTATTTTGAAAATAAAATTTTTCAACTATATTAAAGTTGTTGAAATATATATATATATATAAAGAAATTACAAAAAAAATCATTTCATATTTCAGAACTGAAAGCTGTTAAAATCAAGCTGAACGCGGATAGTCAGTGATGTATGGCTTTTCTGTATATCGGTTAAACAAAACTAACAATCAACTTTTATTTTTACATTGCCGTATAATTATTTATAATATTGAAATAAAAAATATTATTTAAATAATTAATTTCGTTTTTATTTTACCAATGTATTAAAACAAAACATTTGGAATTTTTTTTCTGACATTCTTTTGCAAACCCTCCACGTGTCCCTTATTGCAAAAATCATCGCCTGTACATGTTGTTTTATAACAATGATGATCCAAAAGCAGGGAATCGAATGCACAGTAAAACTGAGAAATAAGCTTTCACGGAATTGTAGCTCCAAAACTTAAAATCTCACACAAATTTTAAACAAGAACGAAAAGTCATGCACCACGGCATAGATTATGAAACACTTTCCAACACTATCGGAATATTGTTAAGAAATGTCATTTTTGTCCATACAATGAAATGAGATATGTAAATAAACATTAAAAAATAACCACAAAGCTGTAAAAAATAATTTTCAGGGATTGCTATCCATACCCGATAATGTGGTGCGATTTCTATATCGTGCAACCTTGTATATTAAATACACACATATAATACTCTAAAAATAAGCCTTTTAAATGCATATCACAGCTTAAAACATAAATCCAGCAATTATGGCTCAGAGTCAGTCCTGTAACCCAAATCTTTTGAGTGTCTCTGTAAATAAGCGAAATATTCTACGCACAAAATAAATCTACAGAAAACATGCTCTAGTGCACCTCAGTAATGTGTATCAATTTCATTAAAATACACTGTAAACGATTTTCCTCCATTGAACGTAATGTAAAAAAAATACTTTTGAATGTCCCTGTAAGCAAATTATAATTGCTACTTATTCTTTGCGCTATAAAAAACATGTTATCGTCTACTTCAGTGACGCATATCAATTTTATTATGATTGAAATAGTGCAATATTATTAAAATGCACCGTAAAAGATTTATTTTGCCATTGACCGCAATGTATCGGAATTCTTTTGATTGCCCCTGTACTATAAATGCTACACACTTCATTTTCAATACAGAACATGCTATGGTGAACCTCAATAACATATATCAATTACATGGCAATCCGACTGCGTTTACGCGAGTTAGAGCGCAGACAGACAGAAAGACGGACAGACAAACCGAATTTATAGCTAGTTTTCAACTATGTTGGAAAGTGTTAAAAAGAAGAAAAAGCCATGCATCAGACATAGATTATGGAAAACTTTCCAACACTATTAGAATATTGTTAAGAACTTTGATTTTTTCATAGAAGGAAAATTAGGTATCTAAATAAACAATTTAAAAACACATAACGCAGTAATGCTGTCCTTATCTGGTATTGCAAGCAGATTCTTTCCTGCAGCCCTGAATATAATCTACAGAATTTATACCCACCTCGTACTACACTGAAAATTAGTTCATTTTAAAAATTTATAAAAACGCACTTCCAGCAATTGTCGATCATAGTCAATCCTGGCCGAATTCTTTTGTATCTCTGTAAATGAACGATAAATAATATACACTCCATAATCTATGGACACTAGAAGGAAGTGAATGCGCATAATATGACAACCTCATTTTTCCAATTGATATAAGCTCAGAAGAGCCCAAAGATTAATAGCCTAGTTGTTGCCAGTCCATTTTATGGTCCAATTGTTTTTTATTACCCACACACACACATCTCTCAGGTATTGAGCGCGTGCTGTGGAATCTTTCTACATTTATTTTAAACGACAGTTATTAGTTACTTTAATGGAAACTAGTAATTATAGCACATTACATAACAACAAAGATTAAGTTAAAAATATTTTTTATTCTTTACTAGTGAATCTGCAGATCAGAGGCCTTTACGTCAGCTCTTCATGTCACTGACTTTTAATCCCACTTTACATAATATTTAATACACTGCAAAAAATAATTGTTGATTTTACAGTATAAAACTGGCACCCAGCTGCCAGTTTTATACTGCAAAATCAACAATTATTTTTTGCAGTGTATCCTACCATCCACAATTTAAATATGGTATATATATATATATATATACATATATATATAAGCATATACGATTCTTCGAAGCTTCCAGAAATTAGAAGCATCACAGTTAAACACAGTTTTATGCAATGGTACTCTGATTAACTGCTTATCCTTGTAATTTTTTTTTAAAGACACATTTCTTCAGGGGGACTCTGAACCCCCATAGTCAACTTTACTTTCGAAATTTTCTATTGATTGTGCTGCATCATGATTGTTAATAAAATGCTTAGATTTCTTAATAAAATCTTATGTCAGACAGATACTTATGGAAATGTAAACTGAATTTACTATGTACTTTAATCTATTTTTAAAATATAATGTTTCTACGATTTACAGTTTTGGTGGTCATACTATTAATATTTAGATGCAATATTTTACAATACATCCTAATATACTCGATAGCAATAACATACTAAAAACACCTAAAAATAGGCATATTTGGGGTTTTACTGGATGACTATAGGCGTTTTTACTGCGAGAAATATATGGCAATACATTTTCGTATCCGCCCATCTAAAAGGGCTTTCAAACACATTTTACAATGAATAACGTAGCAATTTGAAGCATTTTGCTGTACCATTAAATTTTCTACAGATGTATATCTGACTATCTTCTGCTAATTGTGTATATGTGTGAGTACTATTGATAAGAAACCGTACTAAATTGAACTTATTTACAGTACCTGCGAAAAAAGGTTTACAATCTGGTGGAAGTTTGGTTGAATATTATTAACAGCCAATATTTAATAATATTGACTTAAAATGACAATTTTTTAGTAGTTTGATCTTTACTTCGCAAAAAAAATTACAAATATTTTATGAATATTTCATCACATCAGTCAAATACAATATCAACCCATTTTACATGACGTGAGAATATCAGCTTTATTATTTTTTTTAAATGCCCCTGAAAAACACCGAATATACTAAACTTTTTAGTTGTATTTGATGTACAAGTTCCATACTATCTACTACATAAATTTTGAAGAATTTAGTACGAAAAGTTCTTGCTGAGAATTCATTCGACACTGGTAATTATCTTATATTTCAAGAGTCATGGGATTTCAGTGATTTTATCTAGAACTGTCTTTGTCAAAAAAAATATTTGAAATAGTCTAATATTTCATAGGATAATAATGTCTTCGTGTCGAATTCACGCTGAGATGACAACATAAAGGATTGTTGAAATTGTGTAATGTTTTTTGAACCTTGCAATTTGTTACTGGATGTATTCTTTTTTTTTTTTTTTTTTTTTTTTTTTTTCTTGTCGGATTATTTTCTAAGTTGCGGAATGGAGCTTTTTAATAGGGTGTTATACATTTTTTTTTAATGGAATCGTTTATTTTCTTATTTTGTAATTAAATATTCTCCACTTTTTTTTAATATTGAGCAAGCAGCGTGTAGTACATAGTTCTGCTACTGCACCATTGTAGATATTACAAAGACCGCACTCATCATTTGCCTTTAATGAGGTACATGTGCCACTTAATTATGTTTTGAATATCTTGGAATTAACCCCATGGTTAATAATTCTTTTCGAAGTACCTTTGCATTTTTAAAAAGAAGGTCTGTTGAATCATAGTTAAAAACATAAAACATTTTCTTTTACTTCACAATGCTTTTCTATGGTTATTCAGATGACTTTCAAATTTTATCATTCATTGAACAGAAAATGGCGCATTTGTATAATTGATTTAAATGTTAAATTATGCATACAAAAACTTCTCAATCGGGGTCTTAAATTATTCTGATTATTTCGAAATTTTGTTAAGACATTTCTAAGACCTTTTTAAATTAGATGTATAAATTTTTATGGTATTTTATAAATCTGCTTGAAAAATATAAAGAATTTTGTTTTATTATTTTACATATTTGACACGATACATATTTCATTTTTTCTCTTTTTCTCTTATCAGGTCTCTAGCAACTGTGTTTCATACCTATAAAAAATAATTGAAATTTTCTGGATTATGAAAGATTATGCAGAAAGTCTGGATGAGCGAAATAAATAGTTAACTAATCTTCGTAATCGGGTCTACAAGTTAGGTTTTCGTTAAATATGAATGATGGTAGAAGCATTGCGGTATAAATGGAATGTGGATGCTATCAAAAGCCTATCACAAAAACCACGTTTGCTAAACTAGTCAATTGCCAATGAAACGATTATGAATGATTACCAAAAAGGTTTTAAAGTCTCCAAATATGCCTATTTTTAGATTATTTTAGTATGCTATTGCTATCGAGTAGATTAGGATGTGCAATTTTGATAAGATTTTACATCTAAAAATTATAGTATGACCACCAAGGCTATTTTTACGATACAAAAATTGTAAAAATATTAGAGTTTTAAATTACCTTACATTATAGAAAATTCAGTTTACATTTCCATAAGTACCATTCTTACATAGATTTTGTTCAACTTCTCCATTAGATACAGATGTTTTGTTCTTTGGCAGGTGAATAAGTATTGCATTTTGGATAAGGATAACATAAAATCTCTGTTCTAACTGATGCTCGCTGTGTAAAATGAAATGTACAATCACGATGTAACAATCATGATATAGCATAATCATTAGAAAATTTCAAAAGCAAAATTCATGAGACTAGGGGGATTCAGAGCACTCCTGAAGAAATGTATCTTTTAAAAAAATTACAAGAATAAGCAGTTTATCAGAAAATTATTGCTTAAAAAAGTGTTTAATGTGACTCTTCTAATTTCTGAAAGCTTCAAAGAATCTTATATGATTATATATATATATATATATATATATATATAACATACTTAAATTACGGATTGTAGGATATTAAATATTATGCAAAGTGAGATTAAAAAACAATGACATGCAGAGCTGACGTCGATGCCTCTGATCTGCAAACTTACTAGCAAAGAATAAAATTTTTTTTAAACTTTACCTTCGTTGCTATATAATGTAATAACCTATAATTAGTAATTTCTATTAAAATAACTAATAACTGTCGTTTAAAATAAATATTAAAAGACTCCACAGCACGCGCTCAATACCTGAGGAAGGGGATAATAAAAAAACAACTGGACATAAAATGGACTGGCACTATCCAGAATATTAATCTTTAGGCTCTTCTGAGCCTATATCAATTGGGAAAATGCGGTTGTCATACTTTGCACACTCCTAGCGCCTGGACTAATAGATCATAATGTAATGGAATTCTTTTGTGCGTCCCAGTAAACGAACTCTAGATGCTATATATTACATATTTTGGAAAAAGCATGTTGTAGTCCAACTCAGTTATGAATATCAATCTAATTACGTTTTAAATAGCGTAACATCATAAAATACACCGCAAACTCTTTTGCCCCATAGACCATAATGTAACGGAATTCTTTTGTATGTCTCTGTAAACAAACGATAAAGACTACACACTTCATTTTCAATACCTAACATTCTAAGGTAAATATCAATAACTTACAAAAATTATATAGCAATCCGAGTGTATTTACAAGAGTCAGAGCAAGGACAGACGTACAGAAAGCAGACAAACAAACTGAATCGATAAATATTTTTCAACTATGTTGGGAAGTGTTAAAAAGAAAGATTATGCTATGCTTATAAATTAGATTGCATTTTTTCTTTCTTTTATCTATACAAGAAGAAAGTATCTGATTCGTGAAAAATTTAAACTCCCCGTTTTCGATATATTTTTTCGTTTTAGAAGGTCCTGAACACGATTTCACTGTTTTTAGAAAATGTTTGTCCGTGAGTCTGTGTATCTGTCTGTATGTGACACAAATTTTGTGGACAATCTAACCCACGAGCTACTGTTTAGAATAGCATGAAATTTCATATGAAGCTCTATCCTGGTGTGAATTGGTCCTGATTAGTTTTTGAGCAAAATACCCTAAGAAGGGATGCTTCAAACTGATGATTTGTTCGATTTATGTTATGCTTATAAGCTCCAATTTACGTGTGCAAAATTCAACCGAAACATCAAATTTAGAATCCTCATGATAGGAATAGAATGTCATTCAATTTTAGTTGCGGTCATCTAAGAGGGATGCCGAAATTCGATGATTTGTTCGAAATATGCTATGCTTATATCACTAGTTTAAATGCACAGAACTCAACGAAACTTCCAACTTCATCCTGAATACGGGAATACATTGTCATTCAATTTTAGTGGCAGACATCTAAGGGAGAGTGCCGAAGAAAAAAACCTATTTGCTAAATAGATGTACTTTTTTGTACTATTTAAATCATTTAATTCATTTGATTTATATAGAAAAAAAATTTTCAGATGGCTACAGCATACTACTTCAATCTAATTAACATTTTCTAAAACAGCTTATTTGAATAAGTGCTAACATGAATGTATAAAGAATAAATAAATAAATAATACTGCAGATCGTAAATAAAATACGTTCCTTTTTTATTGATTAGAGTAAAATTTCAGCACATTATATGAACAAAGCATCACTGATGAGCTGATACACAGTGATTATATGCGTAGTTATATAAGTGGTTATATGCGAACGGGATTGTTAGAATAAAGCCTATAAAAAATTATGTTTTATGCGATAATGTGTATGTGTGATAGGTATAAAAAATATAATATCCAGCTGTGAATAGTTCACTGGTGTCCTAGAGGAATTTTAAATTATTTATCATTATCTTTATGGTAGCTTTTACTGGTATATATTATATACATTTAGCTTTAAAAGTGCATTGAGAAGTTTCAGATAGTTAATTTCACGATAATCTAATCTAAGTCTAGGTCCGAACTCTAGAAACCCGGGAAAGCTTTAATCTGTATGCTTATGATAAATGCAGAAAGGGATTCCTTAGTGCCGGAAAATACTGAAAATACGTAAAATTATCACAACTCGGCAAGTTTTAGTCGTAAAAGAATGGGACTTTTTTTTATGTACGTCTTGGATGCAGGGCAACATTTTCCTAAATATAAGTTATAGGAAAAATGGCGGGGGAGGGGGGAGTTCAAAAATTAAATTTATTTTAATATGCATACAGCTTCTTGTAATACAAATGTCATATCTGAAAGCTGTACATGATTTGAATTCATTTTCAAATTCATGCAGTTTGCCATTCATAAAGATATAAATGTAAATATATTGCTTGAAGGTGCGTAAAAACATACATAAAAACAATTAAAAGCACATTAAAGTTTTTTTTTTTAAATCAAAGCGTTTTCAACCGAACTTATTCGATTATCATCAGTGAAAAACTAATAGTTCAGTTGAGTTGTTGTCTCTTTGCGTCTTCTAGCTTGCACGGAACAAACCATTTTACTACAAGGGTATGGAATATAAGGTGGGATGGGAAAGGTCATTCAACATTTCAAAGATAAAAAAATTTAACTTTTTATTGAGAACAATGTTATTTCACTTTATCGATTTCACATCTAAATTAATTTTTTTTTAAATCAACGGTTCTAAAATTATTTATTCATTTTTCATATTAGAATATTTTCCACCTAGTACAAGTAAATATTATGCGTAAATATTTAACACACGTATTTATACACAGAATCTTAGTAGTTTTACTTCACTTTATACATCGCTTCTCTTTTTCAAAGACATTTTCAAAAGTCAATGAAATAAACATTTTCTCCTCAAGAAATGTTTTTATACAACACGTACAAACACAAAAAACGTGAGTATGCAATTTAAGACAATAGAATCAGGTATTAAAAAATCTATTTAAGCTATATTTTAGGTACTTCCACAAATTACCGTAAGGGTACATTACATAGGGCTATGTTCTAAGAGTGAAAAACCCCATGGGGTGCAGAAAGAGAGAGCAACTAGCTATAAATACCCGGATGGACACGATGGAAAGAAGTTACGAAAACAGCTGCCTGTATAAATGCCATTAAAATTGCGCCCGGACAGCTTTATGGGCGGAGGGAAGGAAAAAAAGCGTTTTCTTAGTGCTCGAAGAAGAAGCATTTTATGTAATCAATAAAAGTTAATAATAAACGCACTAAGGTTCAGAAACGTGAAGAAGCAACTGAAGGCCTCAGATTTCAATACTATTTATTATTGCTAAAAGAATGTATACGGGTTTATAGCGGTAAACAAGCCAAAGAAGCGCATGGCTTTTTTTTTTTTTTTCTCTGCGATCTAAATTCTGCATTATTCATTGAATTGCCAATAAAGATGAGGTAAAAAAGCATTAGAATCTTCCCCTGTTTACGATAAACATGAATTAAACTTCAGGTTTTTTTTGTGTTTTTTTTTTCATGTGTAAGAATCATTATTCTATATACTTTAAAATTTACATAGAAATGTGGTTGAAAAAAATTATAAAATTTGATTTTGTCTGAAAAAAATATTTTAATCTAAATAACAATAAGGTAACTTTCTAAAAATCATTCTTATGGGAGTTTGAAACAAGCTAAGTAAAAACGGAACCATTATAAGATCACTCCTGTGTTTTTCGGTTCGTCTGTCAGAGCCCTTTTTCTCATAAACTGTGAGTCGAGGAATGCTCAAACTTTGGAAAGTTATAAAGCCTTTTTACCCACATATTTTCAGATTATTAGTCATTCACAAATATGTTAAGGAAAAATTTAGGTGGAAAATTAAATTACTTGAAAAAAAATTACTTTTTGTATATTATGTGGGGCATCGTGTGAAAGATCTCGTAATATCGAACTCAAAAATATATTTGTTTTAATTTTAGGTACTGTATTTTCAGAGATATTGTCGAAAATGCACTGTAAAAATAGTTATGTCCCACCCCCCCCCCCCCTCTATTTCGGAATTTACTGAAACTAAAATTATGGAAAAATTAAGCGTAATAGAATTTTATTTAAACCTTGCAAAAAAACTATAGCGATATTCCTATGCAACTAGTTTTTGAGAAAAACGCATTTTTCTGTTACACGCAAACTTTACTTTTCGGGTGGTCAGAGGGGGAGTTGACGAGCGCTCGAGATATCTATCGACACAGAATCATCTAAGGATATTTGATAATGATTTTCAAAAAAAAATGTCGGTAATTAGCCGAGATATTAATTAAGTTGCTTGAAAAAAAAGGTTTATTTTTATGTATTGTGTAGGGCATCGTTCGAAAGATCTTATAACATCGAACTCAAAAATGTATTTGTTTTAATTTTAGGTATTACATTTTCAGAGATATTGTCGAAAATATACTGGAAAAATATGTCTTATTTCCGAATCTACTGAAGCTAAAATTATGAAAAAAATAGGGATAGTAGGAGTTTATAAATTAATAAATAGTAATTAATTTAATGTACGGAACCCCCTGAGCACGAGTTATATGCGTACTTGACCGATTTATTTTAATAATAGGTCAAACATTTAAAAATAAACATAGTAATATTGTAGAGAAAATTAGCTCCTTCTAATAAGATATTTCATATAAGATAAATAATTTACTTGCCTTAAAATGCAAACATTTGTAAGTTTTATTTTTACACAGGGGTTAAATTAAATGCTATAAAAATATAACAAAGTGATGAATGGCGTAAGAAATTTAATAATGTAACAATGCATACAAAATATTTTATAAGCCTAACACTATCATCTTGTCTCAAAATTTCCTTGTTAAAAATCTTTTGTTGTCAGGACATTCTAATGTTTAAACAGCCCAAGAAAGCTTTATACTCATACAGAGAAGTTTCGATTCTTCAAAAAGTTAATTTAATTTTTTGAATTATACACAAAAATGCTAAGCTAAGCGAAACCTAAAACATTTTGATATAAAGAAAAATTAACAAGAAATCCAAAGCCTCGTTTTATATTTGCTTGGGAAAAAATGCAAATCATATTCAATGGTAAAATAATTTTAAAAACTAAAACAACCTTCATTATCTTCTTCCAGATTGCAAAGAAAATACTTTTAAAGATGTACTTAAAAGAAAGAGTAACTTAAAAAAATTACAAAATTTATTTCTAAAAATAGAATTATTAGTACAAAGCACGTGCATCAAAACGAATGCATTGCGTTAGTGTTTCATTTGTATTTAAAAAATGATAAATTTACTTTCTTTTTTAGTATTCTTAGACTTTCTTTTGTGGTTTCAACTTTCAATTTATTTATTTATTTGCGGTGTAATTTCGTGTAATATTTATTTTTTGTGACCCTAACAAAAATTAATCGTATGCTGTTCCTGAAAAGTAATGTATAATTACTTAATTTTTAAATACAATTTTGTAACTCATTTACAACTAATTATTTTTCTTATTTTCTTTCTATATTTTCAGAACAATGCTATACGTGTTTAATTTCTTATCAACGTTTATGATGTATCGTTATCACAAAAGCGTAGAAAATAACAAACAGTGAATCCCCATTAGTATGAATTTCTAAGAAAGGCCATTTTTTTTGTTCGCGCTAACGAAAGTCCACATGAAACGATGTAAACAATTGAATGACGTAAAATAATCCTTTTCGTTGAATAAATTGAATTCAATTTCTGACAAAAATTAAATAGGTTACCAACTAGATGCTAAAATAAATATTTTTTTCTTTATTTAGTAATTTTAGTTAAAAAGTAAGTTAGTGACAATTTGTTAATATAAAAGAATGAATTACTGAGGACAAACAAAATACGCAAAACAATTGCCGAACTCTTACATATTTTAACTTTAACTATAAAGTAATCTCAGACATTTATTTGTGTTACTTGAACAAATGATCTTTTTACTTTTGTTGAATAAATTGACCCTTTCGTTGAATAAATTGAATTCAGTTTCTGACAAAAATTAAATACGTTACCAACTTGATGCTAAAATAAATATTTTTTTCTTTATTTAGTAATTTTAGTTAAAAAGTAAGTTAGTGGCAATTTGTTAATAGAAAAGAATAAATTACTGAGGACAAACAAAGTATGCAAAACAATTGCCGTACTTGAATAATTCAACTTTAACTAAAGTAATCTCACACGTTTATTTGTGTTACTTGAACAAATGATCTTTTTACCAAGTCATTTTTAAGTTTTGCGACACATTTCGAAAATTTGGTCTATTATATCACATTTTGATCGATAGAGGAACTTCGGGTATTATGGAACAGTCGGGTGATATGGAATACCAAGGTTCCTGTTTGGTAAGGTGTTGCCACCAAGCGAAAATATCATAAACTACTTAAGAACTCTTCCAGAATGTGCAGTTCGTCGGTTGGCATCAGGGCGCGTTGTGTGAATAAATGTTTATTTTTCGTTTTTGGAAAGTTTCAGGAGATTTTTTATTCATTATTAGAAGTAATGTCTTTACATTGAAATTAAGCATAATATACACAAAAATACTAACAGTTCATGATGTAATACTTTTTTTAACTCGCGATTCCCACCAACAAATATAGATTTTTTTTTTTTTTAACCGACGGTGTCGGGTCATATGGAATATTAATATCTTATAATACTCCATGATTAGGGTAGCGCAAAGATAGAGCCTTATATTTGTAATTTGTGCAAATCTGAAGTATGAACTGGAGTATTTTGGCTGACTACCTAGATACTATATTTTGATCATGCTCTCTTGATACCATTACGTCTGTTTTTTTTTGCCAAATTATGTTCGTTTCCTTAGTTTTAACCCCCTATTCCATATTTCCAGACTATCTCATAATACTCTACAAAAAAGTTTTTCACCATTATTATTTGTTTGCATGTGATGAAATTTGTTAAAATGATTTTTGGCTACAAATAACTAATTACAGATAGTTGAATTTTGTGATTGCATTCGATTTTCGGATTTTTAACAATATAGAGCTGTGATATTGCCTCAAACGTAAATGGTATTCCATAATACTTGAAATTCCCTTAATACGGCGAACAACCATTATTAATTTTTGAACCTCTCGCGTTTTTGATGGTATAAAAGTACTTTTTTCTCTTTAGCCTCTTTTTTCTCTCCATAGCCAAAGTTACATCAAAGTTGCTTTTGAAAAATAATGTAAAAAGCAATTTCAATTATGCTCGGTCAGTTTATGAAAATATTGTCAGCATTGCTGATTAATAGTACGCTATTAGCGATGTCTTTACCATTAATTGCAAATAGGGACTGATAGAGGAAAACGAAATTGTCCTCATTAATCGAGGATCCATCTTAAACGGAAATGCATTAACGACAGTCCACTGTAATTATAAATTAGTCTTGTTATGAAAGTCCGTTTACGATCATTGTTCACCTCACCATTTTTAACTTTTTTTATAGCTATAAAATTATAAGCTATAATGAAAACAATTCGATGACATTGGTCCTAAAATTTAATACCTACATTAATGTTGAACCATAGTTTCACAATAGGTGTAAACTAAATATTATTATGGTTTTCGGTTTTGTTTGGTTTGCTTTAATATTAGATGAAAACAGCAAGTTAATATATAAAAATTGTTTTATTGATAAAATGAAAAACATTATCATTAGTCATTTTCATTTTAAAAAATATTGATTAATAAACATACTAGAGGAACTCGACAAAAGAATTTAAATAATTTTTTCTACAATTAACTCTAACAAACAACTTTCCAATATTTTTTTTTAAATCTGCTTTTAACTGATTAGGATTCAACTTTTTACTAGAACTAGAGTTTTGCGCCGGAAACCAATCGATAAACCCAGATTTCTAAGAGAAAGTAAAGCTAAAAATAAAAAAAAATGTTTGTTAGTAGCCACGGGTTAGTAGATGACAATTTTTTAGTTGCCAGCTCTGGCTGGTAGTTACTTTTTACTTAGTGGCCATCTACTGTTCAATATGTGAGTATTTTCCTTAATATGCAAAACTACATAAATAACATTTAAAAACTGAAAAAGCAATTTATAGCAGTTTCTTAAAATTGTTTTCATGTAAATGTAATTGTAAAAGAAAATTATTAATCCGTTTGCAAACTAACCAATAACGACGATTTTTATGAATGAATTTTCTCTTTAAAGAAATATTATGACAGTTAATAATTTACTATGTGCACAAACATATATGTTATATTTTGATAAATTCGGTTTGGATGGATACATATTTCTTTCTTTCTTTTCCTTTTAGAAACAACTTTATATAAATAAACAAATGTTTAAGTTAACTCATCCTTTTTATCACATTTATTTAATGATAGAAAGTGTGGGTAACATTTTTTTCTATTATTTGAAAAGGTGGTTATTCTCCCCTTTCAGAAGGTTAACTTAGTTGAAACGAAAGATTGAAAAAAAGAAGAAACTGCTTAACCGGTTGAGTAAAATTTTTTAATTGCCATATTTCAAAGTTTAATTGCCTACTAGCGACTGACGAGTAGTTGTTTTCAGCTTTAAAGGAACGTAGGCCTTTTGTTTTTGTTTCAGTTCCTGAAATGAACCGTAAAATATTATTATTTAGAAAAATTTAATTTAAAAGTTTTCAGTTCTTTAGAAGATAATTTAAAACACCAGTGATTGACATCATTTACTACTGATCTTTAACTTTCTGGTATAAGACATGCCAAAGGCTAACTCACGAAGTATGTGTACTAAAAATAATTAAACTGTCAAAAATGAAAATATATGATTTTAATGTATTAATTAATATGTAGGAATAAATCTTATTATACATGTGCTCAAAGTGTCAAGACGGAGGACGAGCCCAACATCGACAAAGTTCTTTACCTTTTCCTTTAATGCTAATACTGCTTTGTAAGATAGAATGCAAGACTAACATGTAAGAATATGCAAGATTGCCATTAGGATTAAGAAAAAAGTTGATTGAATGTAAATATTTAATCTTCTGTATTAATCACAAATTATGTATACTAAAAATAATTAAACTGCCAGAAAGGAAAATATGTGTAAGAATAAATCTTGATGTTACGGTTGGTTTCAACCAAATTTTTTTTTTTAATCTACATTAATTATTTAAATCACTTTCTCAACATTTATTTAAAAGCACTCTTTTTTTCTGTTTCTAATAAAAATTTAAATAAATAAAAGTAATTGTAATAATAATAATAAAATCAGTTTTTATTTTTTCTTCTTTCTTTTTCTTTTTGCAAAGTAAATTCAACGTTTATAGTCTAGTTTTGCTTCCTGTTTTCAAATACGAAAAGCAGACAGCAAGGGAGGGATGTTTTGTCAGTTAAAGACCGCACAGGTGGAAAATTTGGAGTCATCTAGTCTGACTTTGATATAAGAATGACCGACCGCCCTGTATAAGAATTACGTTATCTTATGAGTGTACTATACACGCAATTAGGCTTTGTAAGTTTACGACAGGCTTCAATTGGCTCTGCTATCAGGCGGATAGCTGGCGCCCATGTAAACAGAGGCTAACAGGACCCCCCTTCAGCACACGCCATGGGGGTGATGCATGGCTTCCTTCCCCCATGAAGCGGCCGGCAGAGTGGAGCGGCAAGCTGTAGTCTTCACGAAGAGTCCATTTTTCCTTTTGTTTCCATTCCCGTACCCCTGGCAGAGTGGATCGGTCCCGTTTTTCAAGCAGCGCGGGAGGATGATATATTTTTTTTTGGGCGTAGTGGCGCTCCAAGATTATGACTTCTTAACCATCAGAAGTGATCATAGATATTGAACTAAACGGTCGTTAGAAGTCGTAGTGTTCTGAGTTACGGTGATGGCTATCTTCGAATAAAACACATGCTTCAGGAAGGTGAAATTACTGACTCCGACGGTGAAGTTCTGGACCGTAGAACGATTTTCCCCTCCGGACTAGATGATGGACCTAGTAGTTGATGGCAAGTGATGCAGTGAGATGAGAGGATTGATGAATACTCCAGCTTAAGTGCTTCATCAGATTTTGAAAAAGGACGAAATGCTCCTAAGTGCCCATTGACTAAAATTGTAGAACTCTCTACCTGTTGTAAGTACTATTTGCATAGTTTTTCTTTTTATTTATTTGTACCTCTTTTAAAAAAAAAAAAAAATATGTTTGCTATACCAGAGTTTAAAAGTGAAATGAATATCTTTGGATAATTTCAATAAGAATTAACATTATGAACAGAAATAGTCTGTAGGTTAATATATAATGTTTGTATGTTTGAACGACCATTAAATGGTAATGTGATGATAATTTTAAAAATATGATGTGTAATTTAAAAGTAACCAGTGAGTGGTTTCAACTTAAAAGATCAGCTGTTATATTGTTTTATTAAGATTATTTTTGATAACTTAGTTGCTTCATTATTTTAAATGTTCAAATAAATTGTGTTTTTTTTTTGTTTATTATCAAAGATGGTATGTTTTTCTTTGTATAAATCTCTAAATAATTAATTTTTTATATTCACAGTAGACCTATAAGAATGGCCTAACCTTTCTGTGAGTAATAAAAAAAAAAAAAAAGGGAGAGAAAATTCAACTTTATTAAATTAGGACTTTAAAATTTCTTAAGTTTAAATTCATAACTGACTGTTTTAATGAACATAAATTGAAGTTCACTCAATGTTATACAATCGTATTTTTGATCTTGATTTAAGGATGGATAGATTAATAAGTGAAACAGTAATATTAAATTTAATTTCATAAAATGTTAAATTAAGCTTTAACTCTCCTCTTTCAGAAACATTGTTTTTCTAAAATATACACCAAAATTGTTTTATTTTAAAAAGTAAAAAAAAAAAAAAAAAAAAAAAAATATCCAGTTATTTTACACCACTATACGATTCTTGGTTAACCGATCGGATCTTGTTCAGAATCTCTATGGTTGTTCTAAAATTTTAGTACATCATCATATCCCTATTCTATTAACGGATTTAACTCTTTCTCCTTTTGGTCCTCATATTGGAGGAATTTCAGGTTGTCTGCATTTTTCCAAATTATATGATGATTACACTTTTGTTAATTTAATGTGTATGGAGATTTGAGCTTGATCGGGTTGGAGTGGAGTTGGGTGTTCCTTATGCAATTCAGTATACTACTTGATTTAGAAATCTGTTGCCCCTTACTACATTTAATATTATCTTAAAATGATGAGTTCAAAATTATCATTGTTGTATTAACCTATTCGGATTCTTAAGTTTTGATATTTTGATTAGTTTAATATATTTTGCTCCATTTTCCATGGCAACAGATTTCAGTGGAGCTAATCAGGGTATACTTATTTTTTTTAAAATATTTAATTGTCAAGTGAAGATTGAGTAATAAATGAGCTTTTTAAGTTTAAGTAAGTTGTGTTTTAGAAAGAACACCAAAACACCACAACAAATGGAGCCGTAACAATTCGGTCTCTGGGTTATTGATTTTTTTTTACTTGTATGTATTTATGTATCAAAGAGCAACTGGGTGTTTTTGCAATTAAAATTTTATTTATATGTTCAAGTGTAAAAAGAGGTCTAGGCTCTCTCTCTGTGCTAGTAAGCTACAATTCCCAGTCAAAATTACGTCTTGTGAGCATAACCTTTTCTTATTTACAAAAAGCATAGTCCTGTACTTAAGTTTTATGTATTTATAAGGTTTTCCTTTCCCCTCTCTTTTTCTCATTTTTAAGTTGCCCCCCCCCCCCCTTTTTCATTTTTTTTTTGGTTTGTTTGTCATTTTCTAACTCTAACTATGGCTGATAAGCACTCGGAAGCAATTGCCACTATTCAGCGAAAAAATGCTTTAGTGGTTAATTTGTCTAATATTCCCCCATTCAATGGAGAGGCCAGCTCAGTCTGCTTCTCAGATTTTTCTGAGAAATTTGAGAGTTTTTCAAAATTATTCGACTGGACTGAGGAGGAAAAGAAGTTTGTTTTACTTGCTAGACTTTCGGGAGCTGCTTCTAGGCGAATAAAAATTCACAAAGCAAAAACATCTGATGAGCTATTAAAAATCTTAAGAGAGAGTTATACTTCACAGGCCACACCAGATGTTGCCCTCAGTCATTTTTTAAATTTTAAACAACCACCCAATATGAGTGTTCAGGAGTTTTATGACAAGGCATATGATATGTCATTAAGAGCCCTTGTAATTGAAGGTATCCAGGGTGAAGTAGTCGATAAAAGCCGAACGGCTCTACTACACTCCATGCTGTTGAGCAATCTTACACCAGAAGTGCGAAAGGGAGTAATTGCGAGAAATCCACAATCCCCAGAAGAAGTTCTCAAAATTGCGCTTCTTGAGGAAAAGGCTTATAGGAGCATTAACCCTTTTTACAACCACCGCGAGGAAATTCTCAACCCAAATTTGACCCAAAACCTACCCTGTGCTGCAGTTTTTCAGCAAGATAGCTCACAAAAGAAGGAGATAGACCAACTAAAATCTCAAATTGATGTTTTAGCAGCTAAGATAGACAGTTTAGTTGATCTTAGGGCTAGGGATATGCAGGAAAAAACCCAGGAAGTAAGACCCGTAACCTGCTATAGGTGTTCCGTACAAGGCCACTATGCCAGAGATTGTCCACTAAATTTTGTCGACTATAATTTTAGAAGGGGAGGTGGTCAAAATTTCAGGAGCCGTGGGCAAAGTTATAGAAACACAGGTGAAAATCCTAGAGGGAACCATAATCAGCGAGGCGGATATAGGGGAAGAAGAGGTGGTTATGACCAAAACAATAGGAACACAGCTGCGAACAGAAATGAGGAGCAGGCGGTAAATAACACCCCAATAGCAAATAGTGTAAATGAACCTTTAAACTATTAGTGGCCGGATCAGATGTGGTCAACTCGATCCCCCACAGGCCCCTGGACCCCCCAGCTGTATATAGCGTTTTTCACCCCCAATCATATACATTACCAACTGCCAGAATTTACATAAATAAAGTTTGCCTGAATGCATTATGTGACACTGGTTCGGCAATTAATCTCCTGAGTGGTACTGATTGTAACTATTTAGAGAATTTTGAAACGGAGAATTGCAATATCCCCATTATGACTGTCACCGGTGAGAAAGTTCACCTAAATAAGAAAGTATTTTTAAAATTTGTTTTTGATAATGTTCAATGTCAAGCTGAATTCTATGTAGTGGAAGGTAAATTAGCAGAGGAATTTAATATGATTTTGGGAATGCCATTTTTGAAAGAGTACCGGGCAAGTATAAATTGTGATACAAATGCTGTCGCTCTTAAAGTGCCAGTTGCAGGCCAATGTAAACAAAGCGTAGAAACCCCAAGTAATACTTCAGGGTCTAATACTTGTCTTGCTACTAATTCTGTAAATATTTCTAATTCTGTATATAATGTAAATTCAAATAATAATTGTATGAATAATGATTGTGTTGAAAATAGTTATGTAAATATAAAATGTGTCAACAAAGTAGAGGAGAATTCAAAAAGTAGTAATGCCAATAGCCCCCCTGAAAGTTTTGCATGTATTAATGTTCATGACTCAGTCAGTGTTGAAAATGGGAATAATAGTAGTGAAAATATGGTAGTTCAGGACCCGCAGTTGAGTAATATGGGAAAAGATGTTGAGATAATCATTCAAACTGAGTCAGATAAGGAAGTTGAAAGTGTTGCGCAGAACTTTTGCATGCAAACAACATCAGGCGGTAGCTCTGAGGGTAATAATACAGAAAATTTTTCAAGTATTCAAAGTGTCGACAACATTCTTTCAGCAGCGAGTCAGGTAACTCAGGGTAATTTAGCTGAAGAGACTACTGAAATTTGTAATATTGATGAAAGTGAAGATTTGGTAAGTATAGAGGATAAGGTACCTGAAGTCGAGGAGGAGAGCAATGAAGATAGCAGTAGTGATAAAACCAATAAAAATAAAAATATAAGTTTCGCTGTGTTATGTAGTAAAATTTCAATTCCCCCGCAGTCAAAAATGTTAGCCCAGGTTAAAAGTTATAAGGAAAATTTTATTAAGGAAAATGATATTGTTATGTTAGAACCTTTGGCGAAAAATTTAAATCAAGGTCTCCTTACCTCCAGAGCCATTTGCACTAAAGAACATGGCCTATATATCTCATTTGCAAATTTTTCAGACAATAGTATTCATTTAAATAAAGGAACCTTTGTTGCCAAAATTCAAAAATGTGTAGACAAATCAAATGTACCCGTAACTGAAAATAACCTTACTTGTAATGTAAATTTGGCCCCTCCAATTGGTGACTTTGATCACGCTGATCTCACTTGGAGCTCTGAAATTAATTTAGATCATTTAGAACCCCCATTAAAAATTAAAATGCAAAATTTTCTAGACAAAAACAAAGATGTATTTGCAGCATCAGTCTTAGATTTACCCGGCTGTGATACAATCCCTCATGAAATTAACTTAACTTCAAATAAACCAGTAAAAGGCAAAGCTTATAGAGTCCCCTACAAACTACGTCAAGATTTGGAAGACCAACTTAATACTTTGTTACAGGCGGACATAATTTCACCTTCCATGTCTGAATTTGCTTCTCCGGTTATTCTGGTTCGGAAATCAGACGGTTCCTATCGACTTGCTGTTGACTACAGAAGACTAAATAAAAATCTTGTTAAAGATGCTTATCCAATACCTAACATTACGGACTCTGTTGATGCTTTAAGTGGGGCTAAATTTTTTTCAACGCTAGATCTAACTAGTGGTTTTTTTCAACAGGTTATTCGCCCAGAGGATAGGCATAAAACTGCAATAATCACCCACAAGGGACTTTTTGAGTGGACCCGTAACTGTTTTGGGCTCTCAAATTCAGGTAACAGTTTCCAAAGACTTATGAATGCTATTTTCGGTGATTTAGGCAATCTTGGAATTCTTGTTTATATCGACGACATTGTAATTGCCTCCAGTGATGTTAATTCTCATTTTGAGAAGCTTAGCATGGTCTTTGAAAGGTTAAGACTGCATAAACTTAAACTTAAGCCCAGTAAGTGCACTTTCCTTTCGAATAAAATACTATATCTAGGTTTTGAGATTTGTAGTGGCCAAGTGTCACCTATCAATAAAAATATTGCCGTAATAGAAAATTTTAAACCTCCAACTACCCGAAAGGCTGTTAGGTCATTCATTGGAACTCTATCCTTTTATAGGAGATTTATACCAGATTTTACTAAGAGAGCTAAAAATCTAATCAACTTAACGAAAGAGACAGGAAAATTTTCGTGGAATGAAGATGCACAGAAAGAATTTGAAGACCTTAAAATGGCTCTTATTTCAAAACCATGTCTTGCACTCCCTGATTTTGAGAAAGAATTCCATTTATATACTGATGCCAGTGGCGAAGCATTAGGGGCAGTGTTATCACAATTAGATGAAAATAACATGCTCCATCCTGTTGCCTTTGCCAGCAGAAAATTGAAAGATGCTGAGACCCGCTACTCCACCACTGAAAGGGAATTACTAGCTTTAGTTTGGGCTACTGCCCACTTCAAATGTTACATTGCTAATACCCATTTTTTCATCTATACAGACCATGCGCCTCTAACATTTATGTTAAAAATTCACGACCCTACATCTCGCATGGCTAAATGGATCTGCACTCTCTCAGACTTTAATTTTACAATCAAGTTTGTTAAAGGTAAGTGTAATAGTGTCGCAGATTTCCTTTCGAGGTATGTCAACAATGATAACTCCAATGATACTGTTAATTGTAATTTTTGTATACAAGTCGAAAAGGAAGTTACTTTTATGCCTCATTCCAATCTACTTGAAAAAATTGGTGAATTACAAAAATCAGACAAGAAATGCTGCGAGATTGCAAGAAAACTAGACCAAGGTGTAGAAATTGCTCCTAAATACATGAAATTTTTTTTTAGAGATGACATTTTAGTTTGTGAGGATACAAGGGAGTCAGCTATTTTGAATAAACCTGTAAAGTTAGTCGTGCCAAAAGAATTGGTTACTCAAGTTTTTGCACTAACACATGAGTCCCTAGCGGCTTGTCATCAAGCCTTTCAAAAGACCATTGATCGCATTCGTGAGCACTTCTATTGGCCAGGAATGTCGTCAGATGTCAAGCATCTAGTGGAGTCATGTATTAGTTGCCAGCAGAAGAGAGCTTATAGAGCGAACCAGCTCGCCCCTCTGCAACGTATGCCGACACTCCAGTTTCCCATGAACAAGGTTCATTTGGATCTCATTGGACCCTTACCGCAAAATTTTTCGGGAAATAAGTATATTGTCGCATATATAGATTCATTTACTAAGTGGCCAGAAGCATATGCGGTTAGTTCAACCACTTCAGATGTCATTGCGGACACTTTAGCTGATTTCATATCACGCTACGGTGCGCCCTGTTTTATTACGACGGACAACGCGAAGAATCTAATTTCAGATGCGATTGAACACGTGTATAAAATGTTTGGTATTAATCATATTAAGACCTCATCTTATCACCCGGCTGGCAACTCGCAAGTGGAGAGACAGAATCGTACTCTTAAAAATGCACTTTGTCACATAGTCAACCAAAATCAATCTGACTGGGACACTAAACTCAAATTTGCACTACTAGCTATGCATTCAGCTGTCCACTCTTCAACTAAACTTAGCCCAGCTGCAGTTATGTATGGCAGAAATATGAATCTACCATATAATCTCTTTTCTCAACCACCTTCTTTTAATTATAATGATGCACCCTCTTTTTGCGAACTCTTAATCCCAGCTCTTCAAAAAGTATACACTGAAGTACATAGTAATTTAATTAAAGTTTCTGAGCAGCAGGAAAAATACCGTGAAAAGACAGCTGTTGATAAAAATTTTAAAATAGGAGATCTTGTGTGGTTATTTACACCCACAGTCGCCCCTGGTAATACAAAAAAATTAAGCAAGCAAAATAATGGTCCTTTTACTATAATTGAGAAGCTAAATGAGGTTAATTTTAAAATAGCGCTAGTTGCTAATCCCAAAAATTGTCAGGTTGTCCATGTTGACAGGTTGTCTTCTTTCAAAGACAGACTCCCCATCTGGTCCAGTAAACCAAAACAAACAATTGGCCTGGGATCGACTGAAAACGTGACCATCGATTCACCACACCAACCGCGCGATTCTCCTCCTGTACGCAGGTGTAAACGCAACCGATTCATTCCCTGGGCACCATGTGATAGTAACCGCGCACCAGCAGTAGTGAACGTCAACAATAACGAAACTCCGGTAGCGCCGGAAGTGGAGGAAACAGACAGCGACGCGACTGAAATCATAAATCCCTCTCCCCCACCTCCCATTTCTCCGGAGATTGCAGCGGCAGAGAATAACGAGATGTGCGTAAATAAAAATTTAGCAACGGCAGAAGGCAGCGAAATGCGCGTAGGTAAAAATTCAGCCACGGCAGAAAGCAGTTCAACTGCTGAGCACAGCGATTCGCGCAGGTCTCGTTCATCGATTCGTCCAGCTGCTAAATCGAATAGAAGTAGTCGTTCAATATCGATTTCTAGAACCGACTATTCGCTACGGGATAGACGAGACCGTCCGAGTTATAAATACTAACTACCTTTTTTCGTTATTCAAGCATTTTTATTCAATTTTACCTTGTTTATTTGTATTTATTTATAGTTTAGTTAATGTGTATATATATTTAATTATTTTTTTTTTTTTTACTTTTTTAAAACGGAACTTAGTTTTTCTAGCGTATTAAAGGTTTGTTTTGGTTGTGTGTTGATACTTTCATGTAGGCATTTTTAACCCTTTTTATGCCTATACTTAAGGTTTTTGTCTGTTTTATGGTAGATTATGTGGTATATACCCGTCCGCACCCCGTTTTCGTAGATTTTGGGTATATTTTTGCAAAAAAAAAAAAAAAAGAAACGAATGTAATTTTTGTTACTTTAAAATTTTTTTAGGATGTTGTGTTTTGTATGCCCTTTTGCCGAGGTAGATCTGTTTAGTTCAGTTTTTTTTAATGCATCAGTGTTTTGTATATAACTTTTTAAGTATGTGTTTACTTTAATTTCTACATTTTAACTAGATAGATTTATTATTTACTATACAGTTTGTGGTTTTATTTGAGCTTAAACTTTAAGGAGTGTGGGCCCTTTTTCTTTTTCTAGTACATACTGTCTCATGTACATGCCTGTATGTTGTTGTGTGTGGCTAAAAGTGCTAAAATTAACTATTTTATTTATTCTACTTCCTATTTTTGTGGAATGTGTGTTTTCCTTCCTGGTGATATATGTCACCACCCCTGTTTTTTATTTTATTTTGTGGAATGTTTTCCCTGTTGTGCCCAAAGGCCCGTAACTGCTTTTTGCTATAAGTAGCACAGAGGCAGAGATACTCTTTCCCATGCACATTACTTGTACGTGCATTTGTAAAATCTACATAATATCCCGAATCATTAGACTGTGTTCGAAAACAAACATGTGTTCTCATATAAAATTGTTACAATTGTGTGCATAATTCTCTAACATGGTCTGTGATACCATAATATGTGTCTTGCAGATGTATATGTATATATTTTTTTTTTGTGTGTCACCAGTTGCTCTTGTGTATTTTTGTATAATAGAATTAATATGTGTTTTACAAATTTCATTGACATTTACAGTGTTGTAACTATGATATTACTAGTACTTATTTACATTAATAGATAGTGTTGTAATATACTGTGATGCCAATTATTGAAGTTATGTATATAAGCAGTATAATGACAATTAATCAGTGGGCACTTCTCTTCTTTTTCGGCTAATTTTTTTTTCTCAAAATTCAATTTATGTATTGTTTACAGTTCTGTTGCCAGAAGTCTCAGGAAGGATGCAGTTATGCGTAGGAATGACAGTAGTAGGGAAGTGAGGTTTCACAATCAGGTGGAACATGTGTTCTTTTACAGGTGCAGAAAATATCTTGGTCATTTTAGTGGTAAAATCAGCCTTGTGGTCCCTCCTCTGGTAGTACTCTTTTATGGTCATGTTTCAGGTAATATTTTAGGTAATGGTTTCTACGGATGTGCGAGCTCTGGTTTTATATATCCGGAATATATTGTCAGGGTGGTATTTCAGCGGTGAACTCTCTGGATCCCGTCCCGGATCGATGTATGATTTGTGTTTGTGGGTCAGTTTTTTCAGTGTTGAGGTCCCAGCATGCCATGTGGTACCCAGTTACCTTTCAAAAAAATAATTTGTTTTCTCAAAAAAAAATTTTTTTTTTAATTAGCCGGGGGGAGCAATCTTGTTACGGTTGGTTTCAACCAAATTTTTTTTTATCTACATTAATTATTTAAATCACTTTCTCAACATTTATTTAAAAGCACTCTTTTTTTCTGTTTCTAATAAAAATTTAAATAAATAAAAGTAATTGTAATAATAATAATAAAATCAGTTTTTATTTTTTCTTCTTTCTTTTTCTTTTTGCAAAGTAAATTCAACGTTTATAGTCTAGTTTTGCTTCCTGTTTTCAAATACGAAAAGCAGACAGCAAGGGAGGGATGTTTTGTCAGTTAAAGACCGCACAGGTGGAAAATTTGGAGTCATCTAGTCTGACTTTGATATAAGAATGACCGACCGCCCTGTATAAGAATTACGTTATCTTATGAGTGTACTATACACGCAATTAGGCTTTGTAAGTTTACGACAGGCTTCAATTGGCTCTGCTATCAGGCGGATAGCTGGCGCCCATGTAAACAGAGGCTAACAAGACCCCCCTTCAGCACACGCCATGGGGGTGATGCATGGCTTCCTTCCCCCATGAAGCGGCCGGCAGAGTGGAGCGGCAAGCTGTAGTCTTCACGAAGAGTCCATTTTTCCTTTTGTTTCCATTCCCGTACCCCTGGCAGAGTGGATCGGTCCCGTTTTTCAAGCAGCGCGGGAGGATGAATGTTTACGACACTTGTTGCTTGGCCAAGAGACCTGTCGTTTGACTCGTAAAAAAAAATTCGACTTATTACGGGGCTCGAAGATTGGCCTGTGGGCTGGATCGCGAAGTTGTTGAAGGCGGACAGGTTTCTGGAAGATTTTTTTTTGAGAGTGGGGCATTGATGGCCCTACATTAACTATCCTAAATCATGATGTCATGATGAAAAGAGGCTATAAGGGCATTTTCGAATTGCGGATCTATAACTGTTAACGAGAAATTAAGAAGAAGATATGTGTAGCCCGTTTTTTTTTTTTTGGGCGTAGTGGCGCTCCAAGATTATGACTTCTTAACCATCAGAAGTGATCATAGATATTGAACTAAACGGTCGTTAGAAGTCGTAGTGTTCTGAGTTACGGTGATGGCTATCTTCGAATAAAACACATGCTTCAGGAAGGTGAAATTACTGACTCCGACGGTGAAGTTCTGGACCGTAGAACGATTTTCCCCTCCGGACTAGATGATGGACCTAGTAGTTGATGGCAAGTGATGCAGTGAGATGAGAGGATTGATGAATGTTAGCTTGAAACCACATGGGTATTGTCTGAATTTTTCCCCAGCCTGAATACTCCAGCTTAAGTGCTTCATCAGATTTTGAAAAAGGACGAAATGCTCCTAAGTGCCCATTGACTAAAATTGTAGAACTCTCTACCTGTTGTAAGTACTATTTGCATAGTTTTTCTTTTTATTTATTTGTACCTCTTTAAAAAAAAAAAAAAAAATATGTTTGCTATACCAGAGTTTAAAAGTGAAATGAATATCTTTGGATAATTTCAATAAGAATTAACATTATGAACAGAAATAGTCTGTAGGTTAATATATAATGTTTGTATGTTTGAACGACCATTAAATGGTAATGTGATGATAATTTTAAAAATATGATGTGTAATTTAAAAGTAACCAGTGAGTGGTTTCAACTTAAAAGATCAGCTGTTATATTGTTTTATTAAGATTATTTTTGATAACTTAGTTGCTTCATTATTTTAAATGTTCAAATAAATTGTGTTTTTTTTTTGTTTATTATCAAAGATGGTATGTTTTTCTTTGTATAAATCTCTAAATAATTAATTTTTTATATTCACAGTAGACCTATAAGAATGGCCTAACCTTTCTGTGAGTAATAAAAAAAAAAAAAAGGGAGAGAAAATTCAACTTTATTAAATTAGGACTTTAAAATTTCTTAAGTTTAAATTCATAACTGACTGTTTTAATGAACATAAATTGAAGTTCACTCAATGTTATACAATCGTATTTTTGATCTTGATTTAAGGATGGATAGATTAATAAGTGAAACAGTAATATTAAATTTAATTTCATAAAATGTTAAATTAAGCTTTAACTCTCCTCTTTCAGAAACATTGTTTTTCTAAAATATACACCAAAATTGTTTTATTTTAAAAAGTAAAAAAAAAAAAAAAAAAAAAAAAAATATCCAGTTATTTTACACCACTATACGATTCTTGGTTAACCGATCGGATCTTGTTCAGAATCTCTATGGTTGTTCTAAAATTTTAGTACATCATCATATCCCTATTCTATTAACGGATTTAACTCTTTCTCCTTTTGGTCCTCATATTGGAGGAATTTCAGGTTGTCTGCATTTTTCCAAATTATATGATGATTACACTTTTGTTAATTTAATGTGTATGGAGATTTGAGCTTGATCGGGTTGGAGTGGAGTTGGGTGTTCCTTATGCAATTCAGTATACTACTTGATTTAGAAATCTGTTGCCCCTTACTACATTTAATATTATCTTAAAATGATGAGTTCAAAATTATCATTGTTGTATTAACCTATTCGGATTCTTAAGTTTTGATATTTTGATTAGTTTAATATATTTTGCTCCCTTTTCCATGGCAACAGATTTCAGTGGAGCTAATCAGGGTATACTTATTTTTTTTTTAAATATTTAATTGTCAAGTGAAGATTGAGTAATAAATGAGCTTTTTAAGTTTAAGTAAGTTGTGTTTTAGAAAGAACACCAAAACACCACAACATTGATATACGTATACCCAAAGTACCAAGACGAAGAACGAACCAAACATCGACAAAGTTCCTTCCTTTTTTCTCTAGTTCTAAGATTTACTTTGTAAGACAAAATGCAAGATTGTCATTAGGATTAAGAAGAAAGTTAATTGAACGTGAATATTTATTCTTCTATATTAGACTAATAATTCTGTAAAAATATTTAAATCCTAGAGTGAAAAGAAAATAAGTTTAATTATTTAGTATGATGATATTTTATTTTGCAAAATTACTTAAATATACATCATTCGCCGATTTATTGAAATCAGGTCTACGAACTTGAACCAAGCAATTTTTAATCTATTCACTAGTGCAATCTGTTTTTATTAAAATTTGTGATTCATACTAATATTTTATGATTAATAGGTCATATTATTGACAAAATTTCAAAGAAAAATAGTACCTGTATTATAAGAATAACAAAATGGTAAGAAAACGCGTCATCCCATCATCACGAGCAATTATCAAAAAATTAGATGTATTCGGACATTGATAAAACAACAAATTATTACTTGGATTAATTATTTTACGATGAATAAAAATTCATGTAAATTCAAAGTTTAATTATTTATGAAATGTTTCAAAATACGCATTTTTTGCAGAGTTAAAAACTATAATTTCATATATTTTTTAATAAACAAATGCGACGGGTAATAATAATAAAAAAAATGAATTAGTTAAAACAAATGTTATATTTTTCCATAAAAATACTTTCGTTTATCCAAACATTTTTTTTTTTTTTTTGTTATAAGAAAAATATATATATATTTAAGAAAATGATGCGCTTTCGACACATCATCAGGGATGGGTTAAGGGAACGAAAATCAAAACTAAACTAAAATGTTTTATTCTAACTCAACCGGAACAAATAATATTACGGTTTTGCTATATTTTAATTAGAAGACATATGAAAATGAATATATTCCATTATCTAAAACTTTTTTTTAACGTTTACACGTTAATTTTTATGTATTTATTGCGAGATGCATAATTGATTATTTTTGCTCAATTCGTGCATGTATTTGTCGTTGGAATTTTCAGGTTTATTTATTTATTTTAATTTTTTATTTCAAATGAAGATTGCCAGATTGTTAGACGTTGCTATTGAAATACGAATTTATTTATTTATTTAGACGTTGGTCTGGAAGCTATAAGTCTACAGATTCTCTCTTTTTTTTCTTTTTTTTTTAAAAAAAATATTAAATTAAATCATACGAAACAACATGTAAACGCTTAATATGAATTATAGTACTATTTCCATCACTTTATAAAGAAAAGTCTGAATTTAAGTCCAAAGTGAGAGATGATCATTTTAAAAGTTCAAAAAATGATCATACATCTGTAAAAAAAGAAATTTTAACATAAATAAATAAAACCTTCTTATCACTGGTATTCTTCAATTCTACCATGAACTTTTAATGGTAAAGTACCAAGAAATGTACGTATGTCTGAAAAGTGGTTTTGATATTGTTTTTGTCGTTTAAGGCTATTTTCATATCCAAAGTGGTTACTTTTTGACAAACTTTTTAATTCATATTTGTTCCCAAACTCATGAAATGTAATCGAACTGTTTTTTTTTTTCTCTCATTTGTTGGTAAGGGCAAAAGATTTTTCAAGAAATGCTGTCGGAGTTGTCGTTTTGAACCCAATTTTTGGACACGACAGAACGGGAAAGGAAAAAAAAACTGATGCCGTGAGAGAATAATCGCTTACAACACAAAATAGGATTCGTTTATCAAAAAATTAAAAAAAAAAAACTTTTCGATTACAAACCATTTTAATAATCATGTCTGCAACTGTCATTGATTTTGCATTTAAAAATGAGTCAGAAAATATCTCAGAAAATTTCGCACTTTGAGCAGGGGAAAATATTTTTTTGAGAATAGAAAATTAAATCAAGCAAATCTTCGTTTTATCTATTTTTAAGTCTAATCTACCAGTTAAAAATGTAATACATCAATGTAGACTGACAACTTGCTGTATTACATTTTTTACATCTGGTTTTATGTAGATTTTTATAATATTAAAAACGCAAGAATAAGAATATATTAAAACTAGAAAAAAAAAAAAACAATCTTTTTTTCCCTTACATATGTTGTCATCGTAACTGACAATGTTTTGAAGGTTTTTTTTTTTTTCTTTTCCCTCAGAGAATATTGATTAACTTCAATAGGTTATGAGATAAGCATTAGCGTCATTAAGTTTGCTTTACGGTGAGAAATTTTTATTTTGTATAGCTTAGTTTCATAACATTTTTTACATTAACAAATTTATTATAAACTTTTATTAAAAAATATATTTTGGATGTAATTTTTGTTTTTAGTAAACACAACAGTTTAAAATAGCATTTTTACAGTCAAAAAATCAAAAATTTCCTTTTTTTTATGATAAAATTTTATTTTCTAGAGAATTGAAAAATAGATTTAAAAAAATGTGTTTCAATGAGCAAAGTTTTCTAAAACAGCAAAAATCACACACGACGTTTATCACAAAGTAAGAAATAAAAACATTATCAGTTATCATTTACTTGAAATATCACACACGTTAATAGTTTCGAATCGTTATATTGCAAATAATTATGAGATTATATTATAAATAGATTTTCACATTACAAAAGGGTAAATTGTTACAAAAAGGATATTGTTAATATGTTTCTTTCTTTCTTTCTTTCATTTATTTGTTGTTCTAAAATAAAACATTCTTGTGTAGTCTGCTGATAAAATATTTCATTTGTACGGCACAGATAAAGTTTTAATCTGGTTTTTAAGTTTCCTCAAATAAATTTCAATTTCTAAATTTATTCTCGACAAAACTTTTAGTCTCGTTTGGATTCTTTATTTAGATTAATTCTTTATTTTCCTTTCCTTTGAATGTTGTCAAACGGGTAAAGGATAAGAATAATTTTCGTAGAACATTGAATGATATAAAACTGCATTAAGTGCCACTATATTTGTCTTCCTTTAAATGAATTTAAAAAAGCATAAAAAGTAATTCATTCATGTGAATCGGTGATTCCCAACATTTTTTGTTTCACGGAACATTTAAACACATTCTTAAACTTCTGAGGCACATTACGATTATGATGATGAAAAAATATATATATCAAAGTAGTACTACACGTCATTTTTAATGTTTCTACTGACAGTGTAAAACTGCAAGGTTCCTCAATTTAAATGTATATTCACTAAAAAAATTATTTAAAAAAAATTAAATACAAACTTATTACGAACAATGAGTGCAAGTTTTTAATAAAATATATTTTTAATTTCAGATTGTCACACTTTTTTTGTAATTAACTCATAATGATTTTTTCAAATGATTTATTCTGCGTGCTATGCCATAAGATGGAAAATCATCCAGTTTATGGAAAAAAGCGAAGAAAAAAATGTCAAAAAAGTTTACACAAAAATTGTCAATTGTAAACATTGAAAACGGAATTATCTTCAAGATTTTATTGACGCACTAGCTCTTAAAATTTTAAAATAATAGAATTACAACAATAACTTTAAAAAAAGTAACTAAATAAAAAAATCATTTATTAATATATATCAGAGCCAGTTTAGAACGTAAATAAAATCTGCTTTATTTATTTATTTTTAACTTTCGTGAAAACTTCTTTCACGAGTTGTATGAAATGTAATGGAAATTTTGACGTTTTATTTTAATTTATAAATAAAATATACTCATATGGTAGTTACATTGAAGTTAACTTTCACTTATAAGTTTTGTTAGACACACGATGATATTCCTTCTGTCAATTATACGACATACATTTCGAACCCGCAATATATTTTAAGCTGGTGTTCGGTTTGTGATTGTGGTAGGTTAAAAATTCAACCTAAAATTTTAACACTTTTTCCAATGCTATATAATTTTACCTGTCGGAAGTGGAATCGGCTTTATTGATATTTTGAATTAAATGTATGAACTGGCCCTCCCAGCATCCCATACTGTAACGAAGTGGCTTTTTTTTTTTTTTTTTTTTTTTTTTTTGCAGACATTAACCGCGTACACTGAAAAAAAAAATTGATTTTATGGTATTTTACTGGCAGCTGGGGTGACAGTATTATACCGTGAAATCAACATTTTTTTTTTTTTTTTTTTTTTTTTTTTTTTTTTTTTGAAGTGAAAACTTTTTTAGGCGCGTTGGGCATTTTTTGAGATGGGAAAACATCATTGAACTCGCGACACTATTACTGTAACCGACACTGTTACCGACACCTCTGTATATTTGAAGTGAAAACTTCTTTAGGCGCGTTGGGCATTTTTTGAGATGGGAAAGAACCATTGAACTCGCGACACTGTTACTGTAACCGACACTGTTACCGACACCTCTGTATATTTGAACTGAAAACTTCTTTAGGTGCATTGGGCATTTTTTGAGATGGGAAAAAACCATTGAACTCGCCACACTGTTACTGTAACCGACACCTCTGCATATAAGTATGTACATGTATTGTGTATAGTTCGGTATCAGGTAGGACGGGGCGGGCGCGTCGCGCGCCCCATGCTTGCCTGTGCGCTATTGTTTTTTATGAAAATTATTTATATATTATATTTAATATACATTTATATATTATTTTTATGTAAATTAAACAGTAGTATTATATTATATTATATTATATTATATTATGTAATTAAATATATAATATATTAAATATTTATATAATTATATATATTATATATAATATATATATATATAATATATATGTAATATATATATATATGTATATATATATATATATATATATATGTTAGAGATTGTGACGGTGTCTCAAGAGGATTATACAAGCTTAACTAAATCTATTAAAGAGCTTCAGAGTAAATTTATAATTACATATGTCGATAAAGCGAACACAAGTTATGCATTAATCTGTAAAAAAAATTATGGTGAAATATTAAATGAAAGTTATAATAACAGCGATAACTATGAGCTATTGAAATTGAAAGTTTCAGTGATGGAAAACAGGGTTAAGGCACTATATAGAAAAGTTAAGTTGAAGCAGGAAAGTTAACGTTTCCCCTATCTTGTTATAGTGCCAAAGTTTCACAAAAAAACCAGCGAAATTTAGAATTGTAACTTGTGGGTATGGTTCATACCTAGAGTCTGCTAATAAGAAATTGTTGGGAGTTTTGAGTAGTGTGTTTGATAGAGCGGTGAGTACGGAGTCCACATTTATTATAAAGAACAGTTACATTTTATTAGATAAATTGAAAAAACATCAAAACATAAAGAGTTTGTTTGTATATGATTTTGCAGACCTATACAGTACCATTAACTTACTGGATTTAAAGGACAAGGTTATAGATTTTTATAACAAAAACAGCAATATAGATAGCGATAAAGATTGGTTTATTAACTTGTTTCAGTTGGTAGTGTAAGAGAATTACTGGTATGAGGGGAGTAGAGTATTTAAACCGATTCGTGGAATCCCAATGGGGGGGAGTTGCAGTTCAATTTGAGCTGACATGTACTTACATATATATGAGAATAACAATATTTTAAATAGAGAAATATTGAGTTATAGGTATATTGATGATGTTTTAATAGTTGGATTAAATAAGGAAAAATGTATAACCTAGATTTTAAATATTATCCAAATACTTTAAAACTAGAACTCTCCTCCCAGAATATTAAAAACATCAATTATCTGGATGTGAATTTAGAGTTGAAGAATGACAACTTGATAACAAGGGTTTATGACAAGAGAAATGATTTCGATTTTAAAACTTTAAAGATCTTAAATTTTGAATCGAACGTGCATATTTCAGCATTTAGAAATGTATTTACAAACGGTTTAGTTCGTATTGAGAGATTATGTTCAAGATTTGGCGATGCAGTTGACGAATTCATGGAGTAGATTAACATGGCATTGATGCAGGGTTACCCTGTGAACTTTGTACGGAGAAATATGATTAATTTTATAGGTAGAAGTAAATATAGAAGTGAACTGAATTCATTTTTGAATGCTAAGTGTGGTCTAGATCAGTTGTTCGATGAGTTCAGATAGGGTTGGTTACTGCTGTGTGTAGCTTAATGTTTTGATTGATAGTTTGGATTAATTTGGTCTCGGCAGGAGAAGGGGGACGTTGCTTGCGTGAAAACCAGTTTTATCCCTCCAGTGCATGTCGTTAGCCATGCCCTTCTGCCTTCAGGTTTAATTTTCCTGGTATTGGTTTTTCGTTAGTATTTTGTGTTTGGTTATAATTGTATTATAGTTTTAATTGGTTATATTTCAGTGTTCAGGTGATATAATGTTATTTGTTTTTGGTTAGATAGTGTGGTTAGTGTAAATTTATAATTGTATTTTAGTATATATATATATATATATATAGTATATATATATATATATATATATATATATATATATATATATTGCAAGAAGAATGTCCTACAGAATTTTAGAAGTAGGAATCTGGATAAATAAAGATTATGACAAAATAAAACATGATATAAGGAAAGAGCTTATCATAGTGATATTAGACATAATATCAATTTGAATACTTTGAAAAATCTAAATATTTGTAAAGAAATAGAAAAATCAATATTTAACTATGATAGTATTCGAAGGGAAAATGACATTAAGGGAATTATATTTAATATAAAAAAAGAAATTGATACCGAAGACTTTAACAACTTTGCAATCTAGCACAAGAAATGTTAAGGCTTGGGCTGGGATTTGGGCTTGGATTTATTGCGGTATGGAATCAAGAAACATGATCTACAGAGATATTGTAATTTAAAGAACTGTCAGAAAAGTACGGAAGAAAAGATCTATTTTATATTGGATTATGTGGGGAATTGCTATAAAGGAGTTAATTTTGGTAAATATTTAAACAAGTACAATGATCTACCACCAGTGAGTAAAGTAAAAATAATTAAGACATTTAAATATGATAAGCTTTTAGGCCGTGTTATGTTTAATTATAATGGATATGCAACAGACCTAAAGAGGGGTATTGATGTGCATGCAGTTGCAGGGATGCAGTGCTTTCCTGCAAGGAAACAGTGCAGAGAAAGTATATACAGTTGCAATGATGGAGAATTTATTGAAGTGAAAACTTATTTAGGCGCGTTGGGCATTTTTTGAGATGGGAAAAAAAAATTGAACTCGCGACACTGTTACTGTAACCGACACCTCTGTATATTTGAAGGTAAAATTTCTTTAGGCGCGTTGGACATTTTTTGAGATGGGAAAAACCATTAAACTCCCGACACTGTCACTGTAACCAACATCTCTGTATATAAGTATGTACATGTATTGTGTATAGTTCGGTATGAGGTAGGGCGGGGCGGGCGCGCCGCATGCTTGCCTGTGGGCTATTGTTTTTTATGAACAGTATTTATATATTATATTTAATATATATTTATGTATTATTTTTATGTAAATTAAACAGTGGTGTTTTATTTTATATATATATATATATTCATGTTTTCACTTCTGTCGGCACTCCCGGAGTGCTTGTGTTTTTTTTGTTTTTTTTCAGTGTATGATGTGCGAAAGCTCAAACTTATGTTTCAATATGCCTTGCTATTATGTATTTTTAATAAGTGTTAATTTTATACTTTTCAATTCAAAAATATCAAATTTTAGTTATTTTCAAACAAAAAGTATATTTTTTTTATAATGAGGTCTGTGCAAAAGTATGTTTTTTTACGTGGACTTTCATTGACTTAAACACCGCTAACTGCCAAAGTCGTATCTGAGCGCTGGTAATCCCATCGTTTCTCACTCTTCAAATGCCTAAAAAAGAACGATGGACCAACGTTTTTGCAGGATATAGTGAGCTATTGACTTTACAAGACAAAAATGCTGAAAACTATAAAAATTACAAAAAGCATACATACGTATCAAAACTCAATTAGTAAAAAAAAAAAAAAAAGTTTTTAGAATATTGTTCAACAGACGAAAAAATATAATTTACAACACTATAGAAAATTGGACTTACATAACATTTATTTTTCATCAGTTACTCATTTTTGGTTTTCACCTGTTTTTCCTACTTGTCCGATACATTTACTTCTAAAAACGGAGCTAGACGTAAGGGGGGAAACATACATAGTTTCTCATTGTGTAGGACTTATAGAACAACTATACATAGTTGACAAACCTTAGGAAAATGCGTACAATTTTCACCTACGTCGTGGAAATTTGTCGTTTTGGTACACTGTGCATTGTTCATATTGATAATTGTTCATTCATATTGACAATAGATGGTACGTTTTAAGGAATTATTCCGCAAGTGAAATTCCCTTTTTCATTTTGATATTAAAAACCTATATTTGGATGCTTAAAAATTATGAATTTATTATTATTACTATTATGGTCATTATTATTATTATTATTATTATTATTATTATTATTATTATTATTATTATTATTTAACGTCTTTTCTGAACACTGAATTATTAACTAAAACCGATTTCTGTGGCTTGAGAAAGAAAAGATGAAATACAGTATATAATGAAATATTTTGAAAAAGAAATGTTTGCTTGAAAATACTTTAAGTTTTCATTTGATTTATATATTTTTTTGTTATTGTTGGTTCTAAATAATTCCACATTATTTCCGATTAAAAGATACATTTCATGTTTCTAGTTACTTTTTCTAATTTTTTTTTTTTTTTTTTTACTATTGCATTTTGCAAAAATATGAAAATTTAAAATAGTTTTCTGCCACAATATATTTTATAAAATACAAGCTTTAATTTTCATTCTTTGCCTTAAGAACAAATGATTCTCAAAAAAACGTTTATTTAAGATTAAAAGTTATTTTATTCGAACAATATTTAAAAGTATCTCAAAGTAGAATTAATAAATTATATGAACTAAATTTTTTTGGGGTGTTAGATAAAAACGAAATTGCATTGATAAGATTTTTCTTTTTTAGTTTAATTAATAATTTTCTTTATATTATTTCATATTTAATTTAAAGAAGAGAAGAGAATAACATTGATAAAATAAAGTAAATGCTTAGTCACAGAGAAGCGTATTTTTACATTTTCTTTCTGGAAAAAGTTCTACTATTTGGAAATTACTTAACGTCAATCTAAATTCCACATTTTATCATTTGCGAGTAAGCCAAAAATAAAATACCGCTTTTACTTCCTGGAGGCAGTCTGCTATGCATCATTCTAATTGAGTTAGTGTATAAAGCTACCATGAGATGTTACGAGATAAAGTTCTGTTTTATTATGCAAATTAATAACCTAATTAGCCAAACCTTAACTTTTAGAAAGATTAAAGATTATATAAAAAAAAAATAACTCGATGACAATCGCTAAAATATGCTCGTGTAATTTAGGCAAATAACCTTTTAAGTAGTAATTTCATTTCCAAAACAATGTATTTTCTTCTAGGATGTTTCAGCAAGTATTGTAAGTATTCGTTAAAAAATTTAATTTTTCTTTTAGTTATATTTAATTCACACAATAAAACTTCCGTGTACGGCTCCCGCGATTTAAGTGGCAAATCAAATCCGTCGATAAAATATGTTGGTACAATTTAGGCAAATAACCTATTAAGTATTACTTTCATTTCCAAATCAACATATTATCGTCTAGGATGTTTGAGTAAATATTGTAAGTATTCCTTAAAAAAATAAAATAAAATATTTTCTTTTTCTTTTGGTTATAGTTAATTCACATAATAAACCTTCTGGATACGTCTCCCGCAATACCTCGGCTTATCAAATCCATCGCTAAAATATGCTCGTACAATTTAGGCAAACAACCTATTAATTATTAATTTCATTTGAAAATCAGCATATTTTCCTCTAGAGTGTTTCAGTAAATATTGCAAGTATTCCTTGAAAAAACATAAATAATATTTTTTTTCTTTTGGTTATAATTAATTCGCATAATAAAACTTCCGCGTACAGCTCCCGCAATTTCCGTGGCTTATCAAATCCGTCGCTAAAATATGCTTCTACAATTTAGACAAATAACTTATTAAATACTAATATCATTTCCAAAGCAACATATTTTTTTTCTAGAATATTTGAGTAAATATTGTAAGTATTCCTTAAAAAAAAATTTAATTAATTTTTTTTTGTTATAGTTAATTTACATAATAAATCTTCCGCGTCCGGCTCCCGCAATTTACGTCGCTTATCAAATCCGTCACTAAAATATGCTTGTAAAATTAGACAAATGACTTATTAACACCTATATTTGTCAAAGTAGCTGAAAAAAGTACTTTTTTGTTGACCAGTGTTATCGAATCAGTCGCTAAAAAAAGCTCGTACAGTTTAGACAAATAACCTGTTAAGTATTAATTTATTTTCCAAATCAACATATTTTCTTCTAGAATGTTTGAGTAAATATTGTAAGTATTCCTTTAAAAAAAAATTAATTATTTTTTTCTTTTGGTCATATGGTTAATTCACATAATAAATCTTCCGCGTACGGATCCCGCAATTTTTGTGGCTTATCTAATTCGTCGCTAAAATATGCTTGTACAATTTAGAGAAATAACCTATTAAGTAGTAATTTCATTTCCAAAGCAACATATTTTCTTCTAGAATGTTTGAGTAAATATTGTAAGTAATCCTTAAATATATATATATATATATATATATATATATTATAGTTAATTCACATAATAAACCTTCAGCATACGGCTCCCGCAAATCCGTCGCTAAAATATTCTAGTATAATTTAGACAAATAACCTACACAGTTAAAAATAATCTGAAAATCACGGGTATTTTTTTCCTGAATTTCACAGAAAAAGTCCCTTTTCACGACAAAAGGGCATTTTCAGTTAAAAGCAGAAAATTCCCTCATATTTCCTGAAAACAACGGAACGGAAGGAGAAGAAAGCAGCCAACGGAGATATTCCGTTATCTGCTGCATATTTATTTTCAATGTTTCAAAAACTGACATGTTGCTGCACAGAAAAACTGAAAATTCCATAAATTAAAATTTCGAGTTTATTTAAAACAACAACAACAAAATAGTGCTTTCGAATTTAAAAAAGCAACAATTAATTTTTCCATTATTTTAATATTATTTGCAATTCATTTTTTAAAGTTATAAAAAAGTATTCGCACTTAAAATATATTCTAAACAAACAGATTAATATATATATATATATATATATAATAGCTAAATTAAGTGAAAAAAAATCGATTTTATTTAAAAAAGCAACAAACAAAAATAATGCTTTCGAATTAAAAAAAAATAACAAATAATTTTCTCATTCCTTTAAAATTATTCGCAATTTATTTTTTTACGTTATAAAAAACACTCACACTGAAAATATATTCTAAACGAACACATTTAAAAAATACATAATAGTTCATTAAAAATCGATTTTCGCAAAGAATCAAAAATTTATCGAATTTAATTCAAAATATAATATTCATATTTTACATCTAACAATCAAATTAAGAATATATATAATTCATGTTTTTATACTCTATTAATACTATAGTTTTCAACCATCATCTCATTACGAAATATCCCCGCAATTAACTTCAAAATTACGAGTTTTCTAAACCCCAAATTGTTTCAGTCCCAAGCTGCGATTTGAAGAAATCCCGTGTCATCGTTTCCTACTCTTAATTTAGCAAGGACCCGCTGGTCTTACGGTAAAACACTCGGCTCAAGCCACTACTATCCCCGGTTCGATCCTCAGGTCGGGTAGAAAATTTTCTTGAAGTATATCAAATATTAAATGCTCCCGTAATAGTCAACAGATGGCAACACAGATAGAGATGATATTTTTTTAAAACCGAGTTTATTTATAACGGAAACTTACCGATTCTTCAAACGGAGTTTTCCCTTCCTTTATCTTTCAAAACGGAAAATGTACTAACGCAACGGAAACAGTCCGGCAACTTTGCTGCCAGTAGTTTTACCGTGAATTGACGGATTTATTTTTAACAGTGTATTAACACCTCCATTTGTCAAATTAGCTGACAAAAAGTACTTTTTTGTTGACCAGTGTTATCAAATCAGTCGCTAAAAAAGCTCGGTACAGTTTAGGCAAATAACCTATTAAGTATTACTTTCATTTCCAAATCAACATATTTTCTTCTAGAATGTTTGAGTAAATATTGTAAGTATTCCTTAAAAAAAATGTAATTAAATTTTTCTTTTGGTTATAGTTAATTCACATAATAAACCTTCCACGTACGGCTCCCGCAATTTTCGTGGCTTATTTAATCCGTCGCTTAAATTTGCTTGTTTAATTTAGACAAATAATTCTAGTTGTAATTTTATTTCCAAAGCAACATATTTTCTTCTAGAATGTTTGAGTAAATATTGTTAGTATTTCTTAAAAATATATAGGATCTTGAGTTATAGAAACTACCAATATTTAAATTGGATATTATGAGACTGTTTTACACAACTGAAACTTGAGCTATATTATTTGTTTCAGAGCAGATTCACAATTTGAATATGTTATTTTAGATTTATTTTTCTTTGAAAATCCCGATATCTTTGTCATACAGAAGTAACAGTTTGAGAGGTGATTTTCCGAATAACGCCACATCATGGGCACAGAAAAGACATTGCATTTCTTTTACCCCTTAAACATTGTGTTAACCCTGTATTGCGCACAGTACAGCATATTTGTCCTGATCTCCAATTCCTACACCAAAGTAATAATGGTAAGCAGTTGTCTTTTGAAACAGAAGGATTACAATAACTTTACACCCTGACGTGATACAGAAAATTGGAGTTCAGATTTGGAATCAGCACACTCAAATTATTCCAGAACACATACAATTATCAAAGTAGCTGAAAAAAGTACTTTTTTGTTGACCAGTGTTATCATATACGTCGCTAAAGAAAACTCGTACAATTTAGGCAAATAACCTATTAAGTGTTAATTTCATATACAAAGTAACATATTTTCTTCTAGAATGTTTGAGTAAATATTGTAAGTATTCCTTAAAAAAGAAATGTAATTAAATTTTCTTTTGATTATAGTTAATTCACATAATAAACCGTCCGCGTACGGCTCCCGCAATTTCCGTGGCTAATCCTTTTAAAATCCGTCGCTTAAATATGATTGTTTAATTTAGACAAATAATTCTAGTAGTAATTTTATTTCCAAAGTAACATATTTTCTTCAAGACTGTTTGAGTAAATATTGTAAGTATTTCTTTAAAAAATATAAAAAAAAATCCCTGACCGCTCGGCCTACAGGCACAGGTAGATTTCGAAAACGCAGACCGTGGGGTGCCTGTTTGTTGGGAATTGCGGAAGAAATGACCTTTTTGCCATGATGTGGTAGTTGGAAGCGCCCACTTCGAAACCTAACTTGTTTGCAAGTGGAGCAGGCAGGAATTTTTATTTATTTATTTATTTATTTTTATTATTTATTATTATTATTATTATTATTATTATTATTTGCTATAAGGGTTAGTCCTATAAAAAACTTGTCAATATAAAAGTTTTAGATAATAGAGAATTTATAATAAATTTAACCGGATTTGGTATCTTGTGAATTGACAAAGTTATGAATTTTTAATGATTTTTAATGAGGCCATTTTTAATAATATCAAAAATCTGTCATACATAAATTTTCGGCCCTTTTCCTAGAAGTAATAATAACTTTAAACGGATTCGATACGTATCATAACTAACAAATTATGGGTTTTTTTCTGTTTTCACAAAAAAAAAAAACCATTTGCACCCCCTTGGTTCGATTTTGCCATTAACGAACTTGGGTGAGATTTTATGCCCCTTGATTTTATGTATCAGTTTGGAAGAGATTTGTGCAGAATCATTGCAGTTATCGTGTCCATAAAAAAGTGACATAGATAGATAGATAGGTAGATAGATAGATAGATAGATAGATAGATAGATAGATATAGTTTTGAACTGATGGTGGTTTTGGGTTCTGAGAGTCATGATCGGCGTAGATCTACAAAAAAATTTCAAAAATTCCAACTTAAGGAGGAATACAAACATGTGACATATGTCCAGTAAACTGCTGCTTTCGAATAAAACAGAAAAGTCACGACTTGCTTTCGAACTTACAGAAAAATAATGCAACTGTTGAAAGTCTCACAAATCAACTGCCTTCTTTACGATCGTAGTAAATCGACACATCGGGTTTTTTCAACAAAACTCGTACGGATCTCGACGGAAGAGACATTCAGCTACCAGTATACGCGGTCTTCATAAATTCTGAGATAATCAGAAAAATGAATTTTGTCCACCTAGATCATCAAAATGCCCCACTGTGCTACGGTTCAAATGAAAATCGCAGACAAAGGGTTACTACTGTTTTCTTATTATTTCCAAAACTATTGTTTTCTTATTATTTCCAAAACTATTGTTTTCTTATTATTTCCAAACAATACTTTCCTTGGTAGATTTCTACTAGAAATTTTCGAAGATTATTGTTTGGAAATAGTGGTAGATAAAATAAAAATAGTAGTACAAAAAAAAGTCGCACGAGTGAAAATTATAAACCACAACGTATTAAATGAATTTTGGAAAACGAAATTTTTTTATTATATTAAATTTGTTCAAATATATTTAGATAAAGAAATTATACGAAAAATCGTATACGAAAAATCGTATCATATTTCAGAACCGAAAATGTTTAAAATTAACAAGACAATGACAAACAATCGCCATTTTTTTTTTTTTTACATTAACATATAATTGTTTGTAATATTGAATTAAAAAAATATTAATTAAATAATTAACTTAGTTTTCATTTCATTAATACATTATAAAAATCACTTTGAAAACTGTCATTCTTTAACCTTTTATATCTACATATTGCTTATTATAAAAATCGTCGCCTGTACATGTTGTTTTATGACAATGATGATCCAAAAGCAGGGAATCGAATGCACAGTGAAATTTAGAAATAACCTTTTTCGGATTGTAGCTGAAAAATTTTAAACTCATACAAATTTTAAAAAAGAAGAAAAAGCCATGCATCAGGCATAGATTATGAAACACTTTCCAACACTAACGGAATATTATTAAGAAATTTCATTTTCTCATACCGTGAAATTAGGTATATAAATAAACAATTTAAAAAAACACATACCGCAGTAAAAATCTATTTTCTGACATTCCTGTCCATTAGGGTGGGCCGAAAAAAACTTTTTTCTTTCTTCTTTTTTTTTTTTTTTTTTTTTTTTGATTCGCTATACCGCGGAAAACTTGGCTTTAGGGTTGCTTAGTAAAATAAAACGAAAAAAAATTAAATAAATTTTAATTTTAGCGGCAAAGCAGCTCAAATAAATTTATTGAAAAGCAATAGTTTTCTTTCTTTTTTTAAAGCTATAAAAGAAAAAAAAACGCTACAGTGAAAAATCTTTAAAAGAAAGATATAAAAATACATTATAATAAAAAAAAGAAGCAAAATTACTTCATTTGAGGTAGCGCAAAGCATTTAAAAAATCTTTAAATTAACGCAATCAAGTTGTATTCACTCAGTGAATGTTCACCGGATTGTGGGCCGGGTCTTTTTTTCTGTTTTGATTCTCTATACCGAAAAAGACTTGTGTCTAGGGTAGCTAAGTAAAATACAAAAACAAAATAAATAAAATTTTACATCTGGTGGTAGCGCAAAAGGCCTGAAATTTGAAAAAGAAAATACGAGTTTTAGGCCAAATTTTCTCAAATTTTAGGCCTTTTGCGCTACCGCCAGCAGGAAAATTTTATTTATTTTGTTTTTGCATTTTACTAAGGTACTCTAGACACAAGTCTTTTTCGGTATAGCGAATCAAAACAGAAAAAAAGACCCGGCCCACAATCCGGCCAACATTCACTGAGTGAATACAACTTGATTGCGATAATTTAAGGATTTTTAAAATGCTTTGCGCTACCTCAAATGAAGTAATTTTGCTTCTTTTTTTTATTATAATGTATTTTTATATCTTCCTTTTAAAGATTTTTCACTTTAGCGGTTTTTTTTTTCCTTTATAGCTTTAAAAAAAGAAAGAAAAGTATTGCTTTTCAATAAATTTATTTGAGCTGCTCTGCCGCTAAAATTAAAATGTAATTTTTTTTTTCATTTTATTTTACTAAGCAACCCTAAAGCCAAGTTTTCCGCGGTATAGCGAATCAAAAAAAAAAAAAAAAAAAAGTTTTTTTTTGGCCCACCCTACTGTCCATATCTGGTAATGCGTGCGGATTCTTTAGTGCCTCCCTGACTATGATCTACAGAATTTATACCCACTTCGTAATACACTAAAAAATAGTTAAGTTTAAAAAATGAATACTATAGCTGAAAACACACTTCCAGCAATTGTCAATCATAGTCAGTCCTGTAACCTATTTTTTCTGTGTCTCTGTAAATTAACGATAAATGCTGTGCACTCTATAATCGATAGAGAAAATGTTGTACTGCACCTAAGTTATCATTTTTTAAGGCTGTTCTCAAATCAAAATTGGCTATTACTGATGTATTTTTTAAATTCATTTTTGTTCTCAAACAAGTGAAATTAGCAGATGTTTTTATTCTGAAACTATGTAATCGAACTGTTCCTTCCATTTTTCGCTAAAACCCGCAGATCGTTCAGAAAATGCTGTCAAAGTTCACATTTTGTACCAAATATCTAGACGTGGCAGCGCGGGAGAGGAAATAAACTACTGTCTTAAAACAACAATCGCTTATTACAACTTAAGATGCAATTCATTTATCGAAAAATGAAAAAAAAACTGTTCGATGATAAATCACTTCAATAATCATATCGGCCAGAACTATTCTTTTATGTTTAAAAATGATTCAGAAAATGTGTCAGAACGTTTCGTGTTATTGAACGGAGGAAAATATTTATTTGAGAACCACTTTATTTTGATTATGTTTGAAGCATCAAATGCACCGCAAACGATTTTACTCTATAGATCATGATGTAATGGAATTCTTTTGAGTGTCCCTGTAAACGATCTATAAATTCTATACACTTCATTTTCAATAGTGAGCATTCCTCAGCCTCGATAACATATAAAAACCACACGGAAATCCGAGTATATTTACGAGATTAAAGTAGACGGCCAGACGGCAGACAGACAAATTGAAGTCATAAACATTTTACAACTATGTTAGAGAGTGGAAAAGAAGAAAAATAAAAATCCTATTTAACGCATGCGTTCTCATATACTAAAAAAATTTGTTACTCTTAGATTCACAATATTTTTATGTTTGCGGTTGATTAAGTTGTCATTACAAATTTTTTTGTAGCTGAAATAACGTTGCTTTACAGGTGATTTAATTACGTAATTAGAGAAACATTCTATCACATTGACGTTAACAGTGCTTGTTATTTTAAATTTTAAATTTTACAATATAATATAATAAAATATTCTTTCAATTCTACAGGCCCGTTTACCAGCAGATTATTGAAAGCAAAACGTTCTTACAGTGGTAATGAAAATAAGTGTTCATAAATTTGTCAGTATTGAAAATAATGTAAACATGTTCATTTTAGGTAATTCAATAAAGTTTTCTTTCCTTATTTAGAATAACAAAACCACCATTGATAAATTTGCCATTTTTATTTTCAAATTTTGTTAGAATTGGAAAGAATGAAAAAAATCACTAAAACGTTACATACACGAACATCTTTAAATATGAGTTTTTAGAAAAAAAAATATTTAACAAAAAAACGTTAAATTTAGGAAAACATATGCTTATTGTACCAATTTCAGTTTTATTAAAAAAATATATACTAAATAAATAAATAAATAAAATACAGAAGCTTGCTGTTCCTTCGCAGTCAAATGTTTTCCTTTATCTCAATAACGATTTAGAAATATTTTTAATGTCATCAAATATCTCCCAAAACGTATTTATGTAGCAAAAAAAAAAATCTTTTTTTAATTTGTAAATAATTAAAGTATGATATATATGTAATTAGATACATGAATTAAGATATTACATACGTACCATATCTGCGAGTGTATTTTTATTAAAAAGAACATATTGGAAATATGGTTACAAACGTCGTTAAGATTAAACGCTGACGTTATTATTATCATTATTATTATTATTTTACAGAGAAAATAGTATCAGAGCTAAACAAAGGTAAAAATCTGAATAAATATGATCGTTATTGATTATGAAGCACGAACGTGAATAAATCCATTGATTTTCTATTCTCATTTCTTGTTCAAAATAAATTTTTAAATATGATATAACCACTTACCATGCGTAAAAATAAAGGAAGCATTATTATTAATAAATATTAATCAAGCTTTATAATTTTGATTATAATTAGTTTTGTAATACTTCAATACTTCAACAGTTCTGCGGGTCTCATAAATGAAAATAAACAAAATTATTTGATTTAAAAGTAATCTATATAAATGATTTACAAAGTGGTTTAATACAATCATCAATCAATATCACAAACAAACATGCAGTGTTTATCTGTACATATTATTTTTACTCTAATATTAAAAATAAAATAGCAAATTATCCGATTGTAAAATAAAATGAAGATTTTTTTATTTACACGTATTTAGCATGCCTTTTCGTACTTGAGAACTAATAGGATATGGAAGATTTTTTTTAAAGATTTTTTTTTTTTAAATAAAAAGTAAAAGTAAATTTCAATTTGTTTCACTTCAATACTTCAACAGTTCTGCGGGTCTCATAAATGAAAATAAACAAAATTATTTGATTTAAAAGTAATCTATATAAATGATTTACAAAGTGGTTTAATACAATCATCAATCAATATCACAAACAAACATGCAGTGTTTATCTGTACATATTATTTTTACTCTAATATTAAAAATAAAATAACAAATTATCCGATTGTAAAATAAAATGAAGATTTTTTTATTTACACGTATTTAGCATGTCTTTTCGTACTTGAGAACTAATAGGATATGAAAGATTTTTTTAAAATAAAAAGTAAAAGTAAATTTCAATTTGTTTCACTTCAATAACTTCAATAAAAGTTGGGAAAGTTAAGTTTTAAATACGTTATTTATGCGAAATAATTCGAATAAATGTTTTCTTTAAATACATATTTGTAAAGCTTCTGTTGTTCACAAGAAATATATATATTAGATTTTAAAATTTTGAAACCGGTTTCTTAGTTAGCTACTGGAAACTATAATAATAGCAGTATTTTACAACAAAATAAATATTAGAGCTTCGAGATTTCAGAGAGCTGTTTAGATACAATCTTGCACAACAAGTGGAAAAAATACAAAACAAAATTATAGATGCATGTTTGCATTTGTCAAAATTTTGATGTTGTGGTATGTTTTTTGAGAAAATGATTTTCATTAAAAAAAAATGAAAACAAAAATGTTAGATATGTAAATTTTAAGGTTTTCTTAGAAAGTTAAATAGCGTTGTGGTATCATCCACGATATCAGTGATGCGTTTTATCCTGCAAAGTTAGGCAAAGCAATGAAACACTGCAAACTGAAGATGTGGATATTTTTACTGATGTTGAATTGCATAACTTTTTTACTATGTTTAACTGAGATTTAGACCTCTTTATTCATAAATATTCCCTCTTTCTGCTGAAAAGAAACTTGCTCAGATAAAGAGTCTGGAATCAATTTCCACTTCTTCAGAGGTGAAAATGATTCATAAGAATATTTTTTTTTTTTTTTTTTTTTTTGCTAAATGATCTGAGTTAGATTTTCATTTTTCTCCAATATCAACAAGCCAGAATCTGCTCAAATTTGCGATGCTATAGAGACTCTTTGAATCAGATGTTTCCGAAGTAATTTGTTATTTATGACGAAAGAAGATGACAGGTTATCCTCTTTCATTTCTGTGCAGAATACTGGCTTCAAAAAAAAAAAAAAAAAAAAAAAAAAAAAAATTGTGGTATCTATCTTAATGTGTACTGTGTATTCCAGCAACAAACTTTTCTGCTGCAATCTCATTTTCAATTTTTAAACGAATTTAGAATTTTGGGGGATAGCCCAGATTCAATCGCGATTGTTCAGCCCGCCATAGAATCAGACATCGAAGACTGATCAGATAAATGCATTTGCAAATGCAAAAGTGAAAATAGAGTAATTTTTTTAAGTTTCATTAGTTTGGAAAAAAATGTTATTAAATTGTAGGGTTTCTACCATATATTTTGTTTGGATAGATTTGAAGTAGCTGTGATAAATTTTATAGACTCTATTAAAACTGTAGTGCTTTTCTGACGCTTTTCTGCTCAACAGATTTAATTTCTTTTCCAGACCATAACCCTTATTTTGATGATTCAGCGTAGACTTTGTCTCCTATGAAGATTACATATGTCGTTGTGAACTCTTCATTTTGACTGTATTATTTTTATTTTGTTTTCATTATGTAACTATCATTATGCAACCATCATTGTACGTTATATAACCACCATTTCATTATTTTATTTTTTTTAATGGAAGGTTCATCCCAGTAGATTTTTTCTGAACACTGCCCATTGGCGGGAGTTTGCAGTGGTAGTTTCGCCCAACTAAAATATTCACCCGTACTTGGGGATCTTGATTTGGGATGTCCTTGTCCCTGATAAAATTTGATATTTTTGCTATATTGTTTACATGGGCAAGTAAACTGTAGTAATTATTTTCTGTTTATTTATCATGTATTTTTGCCTTCAGAATAGTTTATAATATTTTTACTTCACGTTTGTTTTATGTGCTATGAAATTTAATTGTTTAAATGCTTAAATGCAGTTTAAAATAGAATTAAACAAATCATAACTAATTTTTGATAATATGTAAACAAATAGTCATAATGAAGTTTAGCTGAGGGGCGTATAATAAATGACTGCACAGGGGCGTCATACATCTTAAATACGGGCCTGTATATATAAATCACATTTTTCACAAAAATGTTTTACATGACTAGAAACAATCTACTTGAAATGTAAATGTAACCTGTTGAAATTTTGTGTTGTTTTGTACTGTTTAATTTGATAATAACACATTTTTCTCCGGGAATTGTGTTTTCATCAAAATTTAATCTGTTTTTTTTATTATTATTATTTATTTTTTTATTTTTTTGAAGCGCACAAAGTTATATAATGATAAGCGAAATAGTCTTACATTCTTTTCTTTTTTTTTTTTAAATAAGTTCACATCACTTTTTCATTCTATTATTTTAGAAGACATTTTATAAAAATATATACTGATATTTATTTTATTCATATGATTTTAAAATCCTGCATTATTTATCAGCTATTCGTTCAAATAAAAATTATGTAAAGACTATTATTAGAAAAATATATCAATAAATACAGTAAAAATTGAAAAATAAAGTTTTTTTAAAAACATTTTTCACTATTTTGGTATTTGCTTATTACTGTATGAATTTCGCTATACAGATAGTTGTTCACAGTAGCTTGTTGCGTATGCGTATATTGGAATATTTAATATATAAATTAATAATGAGCTTAAACATCAATCATTATTGGATTAAATTTTTAAAAAGATACATAAAGAATCCACAAGTAACAATAAAGCGAATTGCTAGTTTGTGTTAGCTTTATGTTAGTTGTTCAAGGATTGCCCCAAAGTCGTTGAAACATGCACAATGCACATGTTTTAATAAATTTATTTCTTTATGTTTTATAGGATAAAAAAAATATAGATTTTAAAATAATGTGAAATGCAGCTAAAAACATAACTAACAAAATGTGATTTAAAATTTTTATTTAAAAATTTACTTGCACTTATTAAAAAATCCATAATAACTCATTAAAAAAAAACTTTCCTTTTGTTCTAAAGCAATCTGTTTTGTTTCTCCCTCTATCACTGCTCTTTTTTTTTTATGAATCTATTGTCCCATATAACTCATAATCATTATATCGTATGTTTATACAGTGGTACAGTCAGTAGTACAGTTTTTTCCGAACATTAATTTCATAATATATAAATTACAAAATTAATATTTGAAAATAAATGTATTGTAACGTATAAATATTTAAACATAAATTGATTTCTTGTATCTTCAAACAAGCTAATCCAAAATTTAATTTTTAATTCCCTCAAGTAGGTTTTGAGTTATGCTTACAAAACTACCCGCACTGCAGCTTGTTTTGCAACTAGTAAAAGAAAAATTGAATTTATCAATAGGAGTTCAAAACTTTATGTCTGCATGACTCCTAAATTACTTGACCTCCAAGATTTATCCTTAAAAAAAAAAAAAAAAAAAAAAAAAAAAAAAAAAAAAAAAAAATCCAAATATAATATCAAAAGGTGTTTGTAATGAAAATTTCGAGGTTTGACTCAATTTCTGTATGATAACGTTCCCTTAAACATAATTTTTTAACATGCATTTAAAGAAGCCATAATTCTCAATCAAATGGCTATTTCCATTTTCATATGCGTCAATTTGCCGAAAAAATAAATGGTAGAGGAAAGGATACTTTTTTTTTCTTTTCTTTTCTTTTGGACTGCAAGCAGCAAAAATCTTACAGCATAATCTTTGAAATATTCAAAAGTTTAATGTCACAACTAAGCATTTCTAGAATCACTATTACATATTTCCATTGGAGCCTTCACACTTTTGCTATAAACAAAAATAGTTTTTTTAAACTTGGTTTGTACAGAAGTAAAGGAAATTGACGAGATATTTGCATTTAATTAAACGAAAGAATTACTTCCGTTTAGATGACAGCTGTTTCCCGTTGTCGTAACTTTTTTTATGGAAAGTTCCTATATTCAGCTCTAGTGACTTTAGACACGAATTAATAATTAATTTAAAAAGCCAAATAGACCTGTTTTTGTGAAGTTTTTAAAAGTATCAATATGAAAAAGGAACATTTAAAAAATAAATTTGTTCTTCATAATAAGTCTTTATTTTATTCTCATAAATATTAATTTATTAATAATAAAGATAAAATTCTCATTGAATAATTTTCATTTTGATCGCACATATTGTTTTAACAATTTCATAATACAAATTTTTCAAATAAACTAGAAACGCACAATAGAAACTTTATTCAACGCAACCTAGCTTATTCATAAAACGATACAAGGCATACAGACTTTAAAATGTTAAGAAAAAAATATTTCCTGAAATATTTATATATTGAAATATATTTGTCACAAATTTACAAATGTAGCAATAGGATGTCTTGGCATTTTTCTTTATTTTGAAAATTAATTTTAATGTTACTGGATTTCATCTTACTGTTATTTACAAATTATTGTATAAATTAATAAATAACGATTAGTAATCTCTGTTTGATATATATGTAATTCTATTCTATTTAGAATCTCATTTGTATAAATCATTTCTCGTATTTCCCTTTTACTTTCAATTGTTTCTTAAAGCTTCAAAAGTCATTTCTCGGGTTATTATCTCCGATGATAATTCTTCCTTGCCTCAACTATGGACGGTTTAATGAGGATTTATTATAACACTGCGGTATTAAAAGAGGTGAAATGACCGTCTTATAAGCAGCCACATTCACAGAAAATGGCATTTTCGATTTTGAAAATTCTTCCTGATCTAATTTTAGAGGCAGTTTTCCGTCAAAGAAAATCTACCATTTATTTTCCTGTTAATTACTAAAGTCAAGGTATTGTTTAGAAATATAGGACATTTGTATTTTGATTACGGTGCGTACGGTAAAGGATTATGAAATTGTTTCATTAGCAGTTTGATTTCAGTGTGATTAATAATTATTTTAAATTAGAGGTACTGGATTTTTAAGTAGTTAATTTTTCTATTGGAAAATTTGTGAAATATTTTACGAAATCCATATTTGAAAATCGTATTCGAGATCCTGTAGCGTACTTCCATATACAAATCCTGAAATTAATACTTTATTATTACTGTTGTCTAATTAAAGTATAACGAAACAAAGAAAATTCGCAAGTTAAACTCATTAATATCTCTGAATCTTGTATACATTCTAACATTTTCTTTGTTTATTAAATAGATATGTATCTATCGCTAAAGAGATAGATAGACATAAATTATTACAGCCTGTAATAATTTTTTTCAACTTCTTGTAAACTTTATAGTATTGACTATATATATATATATATATATATATATTAATTAAAGAGTTTAAGATATATATTTTTTTTAATAAAATTGAATTTTATATCAATAAATAGAGAAAAATTAATCTTTAAAATTTTATCTTTAGTTTTGTTTAAAATATTTTAGATGAACATGGGGCACACATACGGCAGTTTAAAATGTGGTTTAAATTTATTGTTTAAGATTAATTTGAAAGAAATTGATTGATTAACTTTGCTAAAGATATAAGTATGACTTTTTTAAGTTTGAAAATAACTAAATATAGTTTACAAAATTTGAAGACAAAGTGATGGCGCATTTTGGTGACACATTTGGTGTCTAATTATGAAGTTCGATTTTGAGGAGAACTTGCGGGGGTCACTGTATGAAATTTTCAGGCCTGACATTCTAAAATTATAATTCAGAAATTAAAAAATATAATTCAGAAAAAAAATATGCTCTGAAAGCGTTTTCCCCATGATAATACAGAATGTGTTTAAACCTACCAATGTCTCGGCCGAGTTCGTTGGCCAGCTTCATCCGCCATTTTGTTTCAAAATGGTGGCCAGTTAAAAAAATTTAAATTTTAAAAAATTCAAAAAAATGTACAAAAAATTGTAAATTGAAAAAATTGTTTCTGTTAAGTGTTAGAACGTGGTACAATGATTCCGGAATATTTTTTATTTTGGCTTTATCTTAAAAAATGGCAGAGATATGGCAGTTTGAAATTCTAGGGTGGCTAACATTTTTAAACAATCTGATTTTTGTTATGTTGTAACTCTCATGCTGAAATTCGCATTCAAATTCAGTATTAACGCAGAACAGACAGAAAATATACTGTGATTTCACTATTCCACGTTGTTCTTATGATATTGTGAAGTAAATAATTTGGCTTTAAATATCAGTAATAGGTATTAAATTAGTAAAAAGTGACAGGATGTGACTTTTTAGTTAAGCATAATAACAGAAAACTGTAATACACACTTCCTTTTGACGAAGTATAGTTTTGTTAATCAGACTAACTTGTATTTCTGATATTTTCAACATTATATTAGAACTATTTTAAACTCAGATTTATTAATGGTAAGTTTCATTGCTTAAATGTATTTCTTCAAAAATTCATTATAAAATTTATTGAAGTGTGATCATTATATTTTAAAGAGCAATTTCTTACAAATACTAAGAAGGAATTAAATTTTTGAAATAGTGATGTAGGCTGCTATTTGCTTTCTTTTTGTGCAAGTTAATATTCTCAGTCTTAAAAATATAATAATTATCTTATTAATAGGATATTTTGTCATAAAAATCTCATTTATATGACAAAACAACATGATTAATTTATTTTCTACTAAAGAATTAGTACTTTTTATCATAATTTTCCTTGAAATGTAAATGTAATATAAATAAAAAACCCACAGCACGCAAATTATTCTATAAAATTGTTATTATATTCATATAAATTTAGAAAAATTGTTATAATGTTGCATTCAGAATAATTGAAGAATTGGGGCATTATCCAAGTTCTCGTGTTTTGGCATAACTGCCAAGAATGACGAAACTGGGATATTTTCTTTAAATGAAATAAAAAAAAAATATTTATAATAACAATTTTATAGAATAATTTGTGTGCATATCATTTAAGTCTTTTGAGAAGGGATGCCACAGAATCTCAATATATAAAATACAAGAATTAGAAATCATACATTATACATACTAAATTATAATAAGCTGGTCGAGATTGCATGCTTATAAATTAATTTACTTATTTTAATCTTGCGTCCATTCAAAGTTTTATTTTAAAATTTAAATAATAATAATAATAATAATAATAATAATTTATATTAATGTCATCATGGCAAGATTATAAATAGAAGATGGAAGATGTCTTCAGTAGATAAAAAAATTGGAATGAAGGAGACAACTAATAATTTGGATTGATCTTGTTTCAATGAAACAACACTGATGATAATTTTAAATGCGAAAGCAATGGACTGGGGTTGATAAAAGTAGCCTCTCTGAGATTCATGCAAATTTTAAAGTATATCACAGAACAATTATCAAGTATATAATACGCACATGAACATTAAGTATAATATACACAATGAATTTTTTTTTTAAATGCCAAGTGAATAACACATAATAGATATTAAAAATGATAACCTAAATTGATATTACTGTAAAATAATTTAGTTACCAAGACTACAGAAATAAAATTTATTTAATGATTAACTATAGTTGCCATATTTTACGTTTTCCTTGTAATTTGTACGCTTTTGTGTTTTAATGTACGTTGTACGTCTAACACAATCCCGCGCGAATATTTCTTCTGTTTTGTATTATTATTATTATCATCATATCATTTATCTTAAATAATTCATTATATATATGCTTATCTTAAATGCTTTAAAAACATATATATTGAAGACCTTTTTGTGACATAATTGTACAATACTTCGCTCAAATGATGACATGTACTAAGACTGACTTGCATTTTATTATCATGATGTAACCTAATCTTGATATTATTGTAAGCTAAAAGCATCTCCATTCTAAAATTTTAATTTAGTTTTATTTCTATCTTAAGTTTTGATGTTGTATTTATTTTATTACCTTGCTTTAAATTAAAATAAAGACATTTATTTTTGTAGGCTTTCCATCGATAAAATGTGCATGATGATTAATGCTTTTTAGGATATTTTGATATGTTTCTGTTTCTGCAAATAATTTTTGATTCCAATGGAAAGTACGACTGTAAAATTAGTTGCACATTACTGAAAGAATAAGGTAATACAACTATTTTTCGGAAATGCTAATTATAAATATTAATTAAGAACTGTGTTTAAGGAAAATTCCTTAAAAAGACATCACTGACACATGCAATAGTTTTCTAGAGTGTGAAAAGTTATGGTAGTGTGATGAAACCAAAGCAAACCAATGTCAATAAAAATATTCCGTTTATATATATATATATATATATATATATATATATATCCAAATCTGGCAACCCTCTGACTAGAGTTTCGTCGATCGATTTTCCCAAACGAATATCCAATTGAACGAACCTTGAGTTGATGACCCCACTGCATTCGGTAGCGCACACCCGTGTGAACTACACCCACTGCGGTCTCAAATCAAACGAATCTTGAATTATTGTGATTTTATATTTCGACCCATATTAAATTCAAAATTTCAGCATCGTCATTCACGTTGCTTTGGAAACCTATTTGGAATTTTTCAAACTTTATTTTAATCACGGTAGAAGGAAATTTACATAACTTTTTTTTTTCTTTTTCTTTTTCGGAAAAAAATTCTCAAGAAATTGCCGCGTAACGAGGAAAAACGCTAAAAAGCGAATAAAAAAGTCGGAAATTTTTTTTAAATTGCAGAGAAAAAAAATTACTATACTGGGCTAAAAGATTAAAAACGGATTCCTCTTTACGAATGTAAAAAAGAATCGCCGAGAAAATCGAAAAAACGCTAAAAATCGTACAAAAATTTTGCGAATAATTCAAAAATCCCTGTACGAATTCCGAATAAACTTTATTGAAAAGAGGAAAAAATTTATTGTATTGGCTAAAAGATAAAAACCGGATTCCTTTCGTTAATGTCAAAAGAAAAAAATTGCGAAAGTTCAACAATTACTATACGAATTCCAAATCAACATTATTGAAAAGAGGACGCTAATAATCGCATAAAGAAATGAAGTAAGAAAAAAAATTATGAAAAAATTACAAAAATGGCTTCGAGATGCATAATTTGAGATATAAGGGCACCTTACTGTCAAATTCTGTAGCCTCTGCGCGAAGCAATCTCTTCAGAAAACAGCTCACAGGCACGGGCACACACACAAACATGTATCTTTGATTATTATAGATATTATAAAATTATACTTTTATTTAAATACATAAAAAATTATAAAATAAATACATAAAAATAAAACATAGCAAACTTTATTTATCTTGTAAACGAAAAAGTTATTTTCAAGTATAAGCGAATTGAGAAATTAACTTTATTTTAATGTTTTATGAGCTCTCATATTAATAACATAAATTGACATCAAACACATCGTTTTTGATACTGAAATAGTTTTTTTCGATTTTACCGATTTCACAAATAAGCCTATACTAAATGAATTTTGTGAAATAAAAATATTATGGTTTTAATTAAAGTTTAAGCATGTTTCGGTGAACCCTTGAAAATCCATCTTTCCAAATACGTTTGTGTGTGTGTGTGTGGAGGGGGAATTTCTTATTCTAAATAAACACTCGCACGTGCATGAAATCAATATCAAAAAAGCTTATAAATTTATGAAATTTTAGCAAGGATTTGGCATATTAGGCACTAAATAGAGTGCATTCTAAGGTTTGCAGAGACAGGAAAAAAGAAAGAACGTCTGTGCAAAGAAAATGTTAATGAATCTTAGACCTTGACTTGAAGATTGTTTAAATGTGTCATACAAGAAACGAGGGTTTATTTAGCAAATTTATATGTCTGTAATTAAATTAATAATAATAAAGGTAATATATGAATAATAAGGTAAACACATCTAAAATCTAAGATGATGCTATGAACGCTTCATATGGAAACAAGTTAAGTTGAAACTTTTCTACATAAACCTATGTTTCTGGTTTTGTATAACACGTTCAAACAACATTCAAACAAAAATCCGTCAGATAGGTAGTAAATATAAACACGAAATTATATTAAAGCAATCAAAACATCATAGAGAAAAAAATTAAACACTATGGGGAAGGGGGGGGGGCGAAAATCAATGCTTATCAGACAGTAAAAATAAATATTCAAACATTCAAAAACACCTTAGAAAAAAGAAGAAATGACCCTAAACGGGGAGGTGTTGGTAGGGGGAGGGGGCAAAAATCAATGCCTATCTACCCATCTCCTTTATTATTTTTTATCTCTCAATTTTAACCTCCCTTTGCTAAAAGCAGCTATTTTTAGTTTAATTATACTGCGATATGCAAATTCACCATTAGTGAAAATGAAATAGATTTCGATTAACCCCGAACCCGACTGACCTCTTTAAAATTGTCTAAATAGTCGGCCTAGAATTATTTTTCTATTTCCGCGTGCGTCATCGAGGGCCAGAAGAGATCTTCCACAATAGTCTCCATCTCATACCGAAAACGAGTATGGATTTTTTACAGGCAACCGTTGTTGTGACCTGCGTTTCTATGGCATTGAGAAGCATGCCACGGGGGTTGAGATCATGTGACAACTGCGGGGCTATTTTTCTTTTTCATTTCTTTTTTGTAGCTTCTTCGAATTAAGGTGAGAATCCAGCCTACACTATTAAAAATTTGCAGCAAACTGCCCAGACATTCGACCGTTTTTTTTTTTTTTTAGATAATGGTTAATTAACCGTAATTTTAATCGATCCTGACCAACGAGAACGATTCATAGCATTGTCAAATAACCGTTATTTACAAAAACGGATGAATGACTGGACAATTTGCTGCAGATTTTTAACATGGCAAAATTTGTAGAAAATACAGAAAAGTTTGCATAGATGCAATAATAATTTCCAAATAATATTTTATGCACGTTAAGAATTTTACATACTCTTTCATCTTTGTCATATTATTTATTCAGAATTACTCATTAAAACATTTCAGATACTAAAAATACCTGTTTTCTCATTTTATGTTTCATTTTAAGTTATGAAAAGTTTGTAATACCAATAAAAATACTAATTATTAAAAAAATAATAACTGGTTGAAATAGTTGCCTTAGAAAAAGTTTGATTAAAAGAAATGTACATGCCTTCAACTGTGGCAGGTTGGGACACAGTGTTTTACCTGTTATTTACACTGTTGAGATACATTATTTATAAAAAAGTATTTTATGTAGTGATACAGGATAAAATTCACCAGTCATTAAATAATAAATTAGAGTCATTAAAGAATTTTTTTAATATTTATGAAATCACGGTAATTATCATAATTGAGTTATTTTTTCTAATAAATTGTTACTCGTTATCATATTATTTATTCCTAATTGCATATTAATAGCTTTTTATGTACTAAAAATGCAAATTTCCCCGCATTAGATTTTATGATAAGATTATAAAATGTTTCTAAATGTTGATATCCCTGAACTATTCTTGTATTCATCTTTCTGTAACTATAAAAGCAAACATGGATAATAAGAAGTAACTATGCGCGATAATTATAATTAGTATGCAGTCAATTACATTTTATTATATGGAATACTTTAGAAAAATGTAAATTTAAAACTATTTAAGCTAAAGAAAAATTATAAAACTATGATAAAACTTCATGTAAATAACAATATTACATAAAGAGACTCTAAATCATGTATGTGATATGTATGCAAGGAAATATTTATTTATCGCAGTTATTATTTTTACCATAAAATTAAATTAAGAGTATCACATCGTGGAACTAATGTAGATATCTTTTTTTTTTTTTTATCAAATATATTTTGCATGTTTAGAGCAGCACTAAAGAACAGATACTATATATGAACCGGCGAAAAGCGATAGGGCCTTGAAATAACAACTTCCCAAATCAATAGAGTAATACAAAATTCGAGGAGCCAGACAATTGCTGTTTTTTTTTTTTTCTGGGAAATAGTAAATACAAAGACGGAGATGTGAATTAATTAAACTGCGACTTCTTTCATTTCTATGATGCAATTGTGCGTCATTGTAACTTAGCGAGACCTTATAACAGCTCCAAAATGAGGTATTACTTGGGAAAAACAATAAACGTGTTGCCTTCTCTTGAAGATGTTTACGTCGACTGTGTCAGAGAAAAACGTTTAATGAATTTTATTTTCGCAGAAGTTTCTAATAAATATTAGCTTCTAATTGAAATAAATCTTAATATTTCATTCAAATTGAATATTGCTTTCTTTTTTGATACAATAGCATATTATTTTTCAGTGTTAATGAAATCCATATACTTAAAGCTAACCTGCTTTTTAGTTTTTCGTGCAAAAATGCCTTTTATAGGCATGCGCGAGCATTCAGCTAATCAGCTAGAGGCTTTTACTATCTTCAGACACGATATTTCAGCCAATGAGGTGAAGGCTTTTTCCTCTCTCTAGAAGCGTGTGTGGATTACTACAACTCCATTTGGTTGTTCAGTTGTTGAAACTTTATGGATTTCTTTTATAAGGTATTTTTTCATTTTACCGTATTTATTTTCTTTTTAAGTCGTATGTATTTTATTACTTTGAATTTTTTATAACTAACCCCTTTTTTTTTGAGAGAGAGAGAGATTTCGTGGCACGAAATTCCGGGAATCGTTTCCGATGTAAACAAGTGTAAAATTTCAGTTTTTTAAACTTTTAATATGTAATTCTGTGTGATATGATTAAATTCAGGTTTTCTCAGCGACGATCACAGTATTTTTACCAAAAAATTTTTGTATTAATCAAGCTTTTTTGGTTATTAAGCATAGCTAAACACGAAAGAAAACTTTGTTATTTTAAGATTTTGATGTGAATTATTTGCGTACATTTATAAGGCGAGTTTCACTGAATAATTCAAGAAAAAAAAATCTCATCATTATACATATTTAGTTATGCATTATTAATTATTTACTTGGCCTTTACTTTTAATATTTCAAACTTACAGCTGAATGTAACTATTAAAACATTTGAAATACTGTATTCGTAAAATGAAATTTCAGCTTAAACACTCGACAATTACTTTTAGTTATGCATTATTAATTATTTACTTGGCCTTTACTTTTAATATTTCAAACTTACAGTTGAATGTAACTATTAAAACATTTGAAATACTGTATTCGTAAAATGAAATTTCAGCTTAAACACTCGACAATTACTTTTACTTATGCATTATTAATTATTTACTTGGCCTTTACTCTTAATATTTCAAACTTACAGCTGAATGTAACTATTAAAACATTTGAAATACTGTATTCGTAAAATGAAATTAGTTTAAACACTCGACAATTACTTTTAGTTATGCATTATTAATTATTTACTTGGCCTTTACTTTTAATATTTCAAACTTACAGTTGAATGTAACTATTAAAACATTTGAAATACTGTATTCGTACAATGAAATTTCAGCTTAAACACTCGACAATTACTTTTAGTTATGCATTATTAATTATTTACTTGGCCTTTACTTTTAATATTTCAAACTTACAGCTAAATGTAATTATTAAAACATTTGAAATACTGTATTCGTAAAATGAAATTTCAGCTTAAACACTCGACAATTACTTTTAGGTTAAATTCAGGTTTTCTCAGTGACGATCACAGTATTTTTACCAAATAATTAAAAGTACTACATGCATGCATCTATCTATCTATATTAGAAATTGTGCAGGTTTCTGGTCACTGTTTTGTTTACATATTTTAAACAAAAATTTCAATTTAATAATGCACTGAAAATTATAATGAATGCTTACAATTAAACACAACAACACAAAACAAAAAATTTCACAAAAACACATTATTTCCCCGATATTTTCCAACAACTAATCAATAAATTTCATGATATTTTATTGCGATTTTAAACCATGAACTTTAGTACTTTTCTGTTATATGGACACTATGCCAAAATGTATGTATGTATGTAAATGTATGTATGTATGTTTGGCGACAATGGTGTCCGTATAACGGAAAAGTGCCTGAATTATTATTATTTTATATATATATAAAATATAAACATAATTGGCGACACAGCAAGTTTTCTGGATGTGAAAGGCGGAGATGAATTTCATTCATTCAATGACCGTTTTAAAAGTTTCAAGTTTGGATTGAGTGCACCTGAACATAAAAACCGATACCTATTTCTATGTTCATGATTGAATTATTTGGATATCTTTTCGTATAGCACAGAAAATCATTTCTCCCGCTTTCGTAATACAGATAAATTCTGGTGTATTTTTTTTTCTTCTTTTTATATCATAAGTACTTTTCTACTTTAAATTTTTTAATTGTCGAGTTTCTAAGCTGAAATTTCATTTTTCGAATGCAGTATTTCAAATGTTTTAATAATTACATTCAGCTGTAAGTTTGAAATATTTAAAATATTAAAAGTAAAGGTCAAGTAAATAATTAATAATACATAACTAAAACTAAATATGTATAATGATCAGAATGACATATTACAATGTGTACAGAATGACATGAAAATTTTAAAAAACTGAAATTTTACACTTGCAACTTAATTGTAAATTTCATTGTTTACATTGGAAACGATTTGTGGATTTTAAGAATTTGCTGAACTTCGTGTCACCAAATTACTAAATCTCTCACTCTCCAAAAAAAAAAAAAAGGGTTAGTTTAAAAAAATTCAAAGTAGCAAAATACATACAACACAAAAAGAAAATAAATACGGTAAAATGAAAAAATTACTTTAATAATAGAAATCCATAAATTTTCAACAACGACATCAAACGAACGTATCTCATCTTTCGTTTGTGATAAGAAATGCTCCTTTGGCCCCCTCCACTCATTGGCTGAATTGTAAAGGGCAAAATTGGAGGACAAAATGACTACAGCATTTCTGAGAAAAGAAAAAATCAGAAAATTCACAGAAAATAATTATTTTTGTTGCAAGTTGGGTTAACTGTCTTTATGGTTCGAGTCGATTTCAGACTGAGTGTAGATTCCTGCAAGTTGGATTTGAGTTAACCCGATTTTTCAAAAGTTGGTTCAAGTTCAGTGTATTATTTCAGATTAAAACTATACCTATCAGGGCTTGAATTTCAGGGCGGGATTCTCGCGGAAAATTTTGAAATCCCGCCCAAAAAAGATCATGAGCGGGAGCCTCCCGCCCAAAAAATTTCAGCATTTTTGGAGAAATTTGCATTATTTAATTTACCTGCAACCGAACGATAAATTTCGTGATTTTTTTTCCCCGCAACCGATTGACGGACTTTGTGTTTTTTCCGCAACTGGTCGACGAACTTTGTGTTTTTTCCGTGACAGATCAACGAACTTTGAGTTTTTTCTGCGACAGATGGACGAACATTGCGTTTTTTAAGCGACTGATCGACGAACCTTGCATTTTTTGGGGACATATCGACGAACTTTGCGTTTATTCCGCAATCGATCGACGAAATTTTTCTTTCTTCCCTGACTGATCGACGAACTTTGCATTTATTCCGCAATCGATCGACGAAATTTGCTTTTTTCCGCAACTGATCGACGAACTTTGTGTTTTTTCCGCGACAGATCAACGAACGTTGCATTTTTTTCTGCGACTGATCAACGAACTTTGAGTTTTTTCTGCGACAGATAGGCGAACATTGCGTTTTTTAAGCGACTGATCAACGAACCTTGCGTTTTTTGGGGACAGATCGACGAACTTTGTGTTTATTCTGCAATCGATCGACGAAATTTGCTTTTTTCCCACGACTGATCAACGAACTTTGCGTTTTTTGGTGACAGATCGACGAACTTAGCGTTTTTTCCGCGACAGATTGATGAACTTTGCGTCTTTTCCACGATCGATCGGTGAATCTCAATCAAGTAAAATCTAAAGTCAGAAATTTATTTAACAACCTAATTGTTAAGGGTCCCTAACACATTTAATGGAACTTGAAAAATACACTGCATATATAAAACTTAACTTTCTTCCCTTTTTTATAATAAAAATAAACATTTTACATAATCATTCTCAGTTGACTTAATTTTTTCAATGGTATTTTGTCATGTCTGCATTAATGTAATTCTTTAAATAGCACGTAAAAGAATAGTGGGGTTTAAAGATTTTTTTTCTCCCTCCCAAACATTACAACTCCCCTCCATTTAAAAATGTTGGTAGGGAGACTCCCGTCTTTGGAAAAATTGAATTTCAAGCCCTGCCTATAATATGTTTGTGTGTATTGAGGTTTGTATAGATGTTTGTGTGTGTGCTGTTTTTAATACAGTTTCATTTTTCACACGAACCTTTCAAAAAATTCACATTCTTTGCGCAATCCTTTAACAAAATTCACATTTTTTTTCGTGATTCTTTAATGAAATTCGCATTTTTTTCTGTATCTTTTTTTTGTCGAGATTCATAATTTTTTCAGCTGTCCTATGACGTAATTCGTGTTTTTTTTTCAGCGATAATTTGACGAAATTTGTGTTTTTTCTGCGATTCTTTTTTTCACGAAATTTGCGTTATTTTCCACGATTCTTTTATGAAATTTGCGTTTTTCTGTGATCCTTAGACGAAATTTTCTTTTTTCGCAATGCTTTGATAATAATCACATTTTCTCTGCTGCCTTTTGATAAGATTCATGAAGTTTCAGCAATCCTTCGATGAAATTCGTGTTTTTTCAGCAATCTTTGAAGAAATTCGCATTTTTCTTGCGATACTTTAACAAAATGTGCGTTTTCCAGCGATTTTTGATAAAATACATTTTATTCCGTAATTTTTAGACGAAGTTTGGCAAGAAAGCGCTATCTTTGGGTGAAATTTCCTGTTTTGCGATTCTTTGACAAAATTTGCTCATCTTTTGTGTAAATCGCGTTTTTCTATGGCCTTTTAACAAAATTCACGTTTTACATGATACTTTGATGAAATTAGTGTTTTTCCCGTGATCATTTGACGAAATCTAGGATTTTTTTCCCGCGAAGATTGATTATATGTTTTTAGTCTGCAGGTGCCCTAAAAAGTTTGTGACGCCTGTCGCTGCATTGCACGCATTCTGCCACGGTGTATCAAACAGACTAAATTCATCCTAAAGGATTATTGTTTCGTTTCTGGAAATGAACAACCATCAACTCATTGGCTGAATTATAAAGGGTGAAATGTGTAGGCACTGAGTATCATCTATACTATTAATGTCGGTAAACGTCTGTCTGTGTGTGTGTGTTGTTGTGTCTGGCGTCTGTAAGCACAAAACTCTGCATGCAGACGACGGACATAAGTGCTTTTGGTATAAAAAAATTCGTAAGTGGAGTTTTTAAAATTCACAACATTTTGCGGGAGAAGAGGGGTGCGAACGAATTTAAAAAATGAGTCCGCATCAATAATTATGGCGGCGGGGGGGAGTATGTTTTGCCTACACGGGGCGGAGACTTTTCTTTGTTGACACCACTCATATGATATATCGTTCGAAAGGCCTGTGACTGCATTTTCATGTTATGCATCTGTGTGGTCAATTGGGGCACTTTTCTAAATTTTGCACATACCACTCATGTTATATATCGTTAAAAAGGTCTGTGACCGCTTAATCATATGCATCTCCGGTGTCCATCCGCCCACTTTGCCCCCCCAAGGGGGTATTTTTGTAAATTTTGCACAATCCCTTCATGTTACGTATTGTTGGAAAGGTCTTTGACTGCTTATTCATGTTATGCATCTCCGGGGTCCATCCCGCCACTTCCCCCCCCCCTTAAGGGGGGGCAATTTTCTAAATTTTGTTGACACCCCTCATGTCATATATTGTTGGAAAGGTCTGTGACCGCTTAATGATATTATGCATCTCCAATGTCCATCTCCCCACTTTGCCCCCCCTGCCTCCCCCAAGGGGGTACTTTTCTAAATTTTGCAGACAACCCTCATGTCATATATCGTTGGAAAGGTCTGTGACTGCTTAATCATATGCACATCTCTGATGTCCATCTCCCCGCTTTGCCCCCCCCCCCCCTCCCCCAAAGAGGTACTTTTCTAAATTTTGCACACAACCCTCATGTTATATATCGTTGGAAAGGTCTGTGACCACTTAATCATATTATGCATGTTCCGTGTCCATCCCCTACTTTACCCCCCCCCCCCCAAGGGGGTACTTTTTAAAATTTTGCACACACCCCTCATGTTACATATCGTTTGAAAGGTCTTTGACTGCTTATTCATGTTATGCATCTCCTTGGTCCATCCCGCTATTTCCCCCTCCCCAAGGGGGCACTTACCATTTACTTGCACAACAGTGCTAAATGTGTCAGATGAAAAAAATTCCGCGAGTACATGTGCCAGTGAAACTTAGCCAATTGCTGTTCTTCAACCTAGCTTTAATTCAAAGTGGGTTTTTTATTTATTTGAATTATTCTGCAAAAGTTTCAAACATTTTAAAGCAGCTATGAATTTTATTTTTATGGTACTATCAAGTTTTTTGCCGTCAAATTTTGACGGGTTCCATCTAGTTAAAATTTATATATTTCCACGAGGTACCGAAATCTTACTTTTTTATTGGGTTGATGCATTCCAAATAGAATAAATTATTATATTAAGGTGATACATTAACATTTTTTTTTTCGGTGAACGCAGTTGCATATCAGAAAGAAAGTAACTTTAATGAAAATTGTATGTACATAAACAATTTTGTTTTCATGATTTTTTTAATTTGTTAAGCCTGCATATTTCTTAAATTTGTTATATAATTTTCACATTCATATTACATACATTCAATGCGTTTCATAGCTAACAGAATCTTTAAAAGATGGTAAAATTCACAAAAAAAAGGGGGTGGGGGGTAAAAACTGAAACGGCATTTTCTGATTGCAGAAAAAGGCACTTTTGCACTGCAATACAGTGTAAGTTATTGTTAATTTTTATTTTTACATTATACATTAATAAATGAAGCAAACAATTAACAAAAATGTTCTTAAATAGCATATAAAAATTAGAAGAAAACAAAGTAAAAAAAAAATAAATAAAATACCGCAAAAAACTGCTTTATTGGTAGCTTCTATTTACGCGGAATAGTTGCTAAGCTTAATAAATACTTTTTTCATTTTTAAATTACTTCCACATTGTAACATCTTCATTATTGAGTATTAATGTTGAGTGTGGCTAGTAGAGCTTAAATCCTTGGACAGGTCTCCCCACCTGGCTGAACTTGAGTATCAATGTAATATTACTGATTATTACTGAGTTATTTTTTCTGAAATTTGACTTCAGAGCAAGAATTTTAATTTATTTGCATTATTTCGAATGTTGGACAATGAAGCATATCATTCTAAGATCGGAAATCAAATCATGTTAGAGTATCATTTTTAAAACGAGAAAGAACTGAAGACCATATACTTGTGGACCTACGGAGTGAAGAGGTACTTTTTATCTGCATCTTTACAGCTTACAACATGCATTACTACACTGCAAAAAAAAATGTTGATTTTATAGTATAATACTGGCATCTCAGCTGCCAGTATTATACCGTAAAATCAACAATTTGTTTTTGCAGTGTACTTACAACTAGCAGCATAAATACATACAACATACTTACAACACACGTAGAGAACACCATACATATAACATATTCATTATACAGCAGTGCTTTTTCAGTAAATGAAAGTATTAACTACCACTTTATCATTAATGAACAAGCTTCCATGATCCTGATTCAACTAAAACTTAATAAACATACAGTGTCCATAAATTATTGTTGGGGTTTCGTTATCTTGTAACTTTTGATTTAAAAAAAAACATGACGAAAATATAGTCTTAAAGTACAACTCTAAACATTTTTTAATAACACAAACAAAGACATATATGTAAAGTTACAAGTCAAAACGTTATTAATTAAAAAGGAATAGTAATCAAATAATAATTAGCATTAAAATTTTATCAAATTTATGAAAAATGTATTAATTGAATAGCGAAGTTGTGTAGTGGTGACGGATTTTGTTTCGGAGATACCCAATACGTACGGTGCTTTTTCTTGTGAAATTACCATTTTGAATTCTCACGTCTCAGCCTTACAACATGAGAAGAATATTTAAAAGCGGAGGGCGGAGAAAACTGTGCGTTATTAAAAGAAATTGTGACTTGCCCTTTACGGATATGTAATAATATTTTTCGTCATTTCTTAAATCAAAAGTTAGGAGGTACGGAAACCCTGACAATAATTTATGAACACCCTGTCTATTCAAGTTCAGGAATCTTCCACAGCTAAATTGTTCTACAAATTTTTATAGTAGTGTTTATTTTTCAAGAAATAAAAATAAAAGCTACTCTGTTGCTAAAAATAAATTTGACCTGGGGTTAATTATAACTCTCCTTTATAGTAGAGTGTAAATTTCGAAGCATATAGGAGAAACGACTTTACAGACTCAGAGAAGTAGCCACACATCCATTTCACAGAAGGCAGATAGTTAATTCTTTGGAAACTTCCTTTCTTATTCTATAATTGTATCATGTATTTAATGTAGTGTATTGTAACCTATAAAAATTTTAACAGAAATCGTTTTCTAGAAGCTTAAAATACACGAATCCAAAATTTAATTTCATTCTGTCAAGTAATTTTTGAATAGTTTAACATTAAGTATTCAAAATTTTACATTTGCATAATTCCTAAACTATATATAACTAATTACATTTTCAGCAGAGCTCAAATTACGCTGGAAATTGGTGAATATAGCAAAGGATGGGAATTATCACTTACTACACAGCGCACAATCAACAGGGCGAAAAAATGTCTAGACCGAGGATCGAACCCGAAACCCTTGGTATCACGCACCAGTGCTCTATCATTTGAGCTATCCAGACGACATCCAATCTAGCATTTCTCACTTTCATATGTTGGCAAGGCTACAACTTTGCAGCACAAGAGGGAAAGTCAATCATGAGCACACACCTTCAGTGGTATGCATGAGACGAATTAAATCTCAGTATCGGTGAATATATATATAACTAATCTACTTCCATCGTCTGCTGCAAAGTTGCAGCCTTGCCAGCATATAAGAGTGAGAAATGCTAGACTGGATGTCATCCGGATAGCTCAAATGGTAGAGCATTGGTGCGTGATACCAAGGATTCCTGGTTCGATCCCCGGTCTGGACATTTTTTCACTCTGTTGGATGGTACGCTGTGTAGTAAATGTTAATTCACATTCTTTGTTATATTCAATACTAAACTACTTTATCAAATGACTTTCCGTTTGCTATCCGAAGATTCTAGGAATCTACAAATTTTTGTAGAAATTGATTTCTGTTAATATTTTTATAAGTTAGAAAACAATACATATCTATCTATCTATATATATATTGCGAATATTAATTTCATATTATATAAATTATGAAATTAATATAACAAAAATATATGTATTTTAACCTATAAAAGTTTAATAGAAATCGATTTCTAGAAGCTTCGAATATGCTAATCCAAAATTTCAGCTCATTCCACCAATTAGTTTTTAGTTATTGTTAAAAAAACTACCCGCTTTGTAGCTGTTAAAAATTAATATTTGGAGTTCAAAACTTTAAATCTCCATAACTCCTAAACTTCTTCACCGAAGAATCGAAATAGGATGTTAAAATTGGGTGCTCGTAATGAAAATTTCAAAGTTTTGTTACAATTTCAATATGAAAGACTATTTCCGTTTGTCTCTGCATCTATTTGGCGATAAAAGAAAGAGGGGGGAAGGGGGGAGTGTTACTTGTATTTCATTTTATCCCTGTCCTGTCTATCTATATTATAAAAAAAACATGCCCGTGAGTAATGCTTGCGTCATACTGACGTTGGCAACACCTAACCAGTAAATTAACCCTACACCTAACCAATAACTGCATTTTTTTTAACTTCTAAGCAATTTCGATTTTTACACAGTCGAATAGGAAATCAAATGTTCTTCCAAATGTAATTTGTTTAAAAACTGCATCATCTCAATTTACTGACCTTTTTTAAATGTTTTTTAAATAATTTTCAAGCATGACTTTCTTTTCTTTTTAATCTATCTCTCCCTGATTATGAAGATTAACCCGTCTGCACTTAAAACAATACAAATATTTCCTCATTTGTTACCCAATAATATGCCATAACTAAATTAAAACTTCATCAACAAATAAATAAATAAATAAATAATAAATAAAACGCAAATTTAACAAATATGTAATCGAACTATTGCACTTAAACACTGAAATAATCAAAATCAAAAAGTTACTATAAGTAGTGGAAATTTTGGCAATTTCTTCGGCTATTAACTTCTGGCATGCGGCCAATACGAAAGTATCGCTTTTAATAAATTTTAAAACTTTATTTGAATGCATAAATGACATTTTTTCTTATAAAAATACATTTTAGTGGACGAATAAAAAAATATATATATTAAATGTAGAAAATCTATTAGAGTTAAGAAAATTGTTTTCACCTATGTTATGTAACCCGAATAATCCCCTAATGCCAATAAAATAGAATTTGAATGGCTATTATTTATGAGTCATAGTTCCAAAAAATATATATACGCATGAATTTTTGTGACGAAAATTAAACAAAATAAAATAAAAGTCCATTCAACGATTCTAATAAGAATAGACTGTAATAGAACATTTTTCTTAACCTCTAGAATAGTTATTGTTTTAATACTTTGTGTTTAGTCTTTCATTGGAACATTGCCACTGATTTCGTAAAACGTACAACATCTTTGTTATATGTTTTTATTTCTTTTATGTATGGGTTTAGAATTCGAAATTATCACGATCTTATTTAAAGATTTTACTGTAAAAGAAGATAAAGAGTAAAATCGATGAACATTTTTATTTTAACCTTTTCAGTTCACCATCTCAGTTCAGCGAACTTTAACGAAAATATATTTAGCCTAACATTTGTATTAAATTGAAACAGGTACGTATGAAAGAACTCGTGGTTCTAAATTAAACATTTGCGCTGAAATTAAAGTTTTATTTGCCTCGCGTAGATGGTATACCTTTAAATAGTACTTCACTTTTATTGGATAATTTTAGATAACCAGTTACATTTATAGTTACATCTTTTTTCTTTAAACTTTCAAAAGTAATCGAAGATCTACGCTTTCTGATTATTTAAAAAAATATTGAAGAACTGAAATATAATAATAGGAAAAGTCTTTGCGAATGTATCATTTTTTAAATGTTTTTTATTTTTATTTTTGAAGATTTTTTATAATTGCCAGTTCTAAAGAACCATATTTACTTAGAAGTCTTGAGAAATTTGTAGAAAATATTTAACAATAATAGAGCAATTAGTTATTTCAATTAATATACATTTTCGAGAATTGTACATATAAGCATTGGACAAAATTATTATGGTAAATGTACATACAATTTTTTTTAATATATACATCGCTTTTATACTACTTCACAACTATGCAAATTTACTTTTACATACGTCCATGCTAAATTATTGCGCCTACAAGAAATGTAAACAAAACAAGATGCTTATAGTTACATACGAATTTGATACATCCGCTGTAAGATATAGTTCAATTAAGTTTCATGTTCTTAAATTTTATTCTTCAAACTCTGCAGCAAAAAAAAATATATATTTATGAATCATACTTGCACATTTATTAAATAACTTCTCCTGAAATATATAATAAGTAAAAGGGATAGGGAGTAATACAAGATTACAATTTTATTTATCGACATGGACATTTTTAGTACAGTGTGATTACTTATATTTGAGCTTAACAATCGTGCACTCTTTTATGATACAATTGTGCTTAAAAAAAAAAAAAAAAAATGTAGGATCAGGGTCTTATTTTTGAGTTTGTTCTTTTAGGAGTATCAAGCTCTATTATATTTTTGAAAACCTTTTTATATGCAAACATCGCTGAGGCACTACTTATCAAGCTTGTGACCAGCAGTCGAAACCCAATGTCAGGGATTAAAAAATACGTCAATGAGTTTCTTAAGAAAACCTAAAACAACAGCATCACAAATTGTTAAACAATTAATTAACAATTTAAAGAAACCAATCTCAGTAAAAATTCGTCTCAAAGCACTGCTAAAGTTCGTGTCCATGTAAGGGCTTTAAAACACTCGAAAAATTGTTATCAATGTGCAAAGAAAAAAATTCAGTATTTCAAAAATTCAGTGGAGATTTAATGATACGGATTCAAATTTAAAAAATAAACAGAACAATTATCGAAATATTTTTATACATGCATGCAAGAAGTTAGAAATCAACACTGATGAAAGGCACATAATAGATTTTAAATTATAAAATTTGTCATGTTATTCATCTGTAAATATGAGCAAGTTTGAAACTAAAACAAATTTAATTAATTAATTCAAACGTAGAATTAGAGAAAAAACGATTAGATTACAGCTACTGTGAACATATTTAAATATTGCCTTAATAGAATAGTTCGAAACTATCTACAAAAATTTTAAATTTAAAAAAAAGGCTCAAAGTAAACATATTTTGTTAAAGAACACCAATTGGAAAATAAAACATTTATATAACAGAAGGCACGGTCTAGATATATGAATAAGATTATTTATGAGACGTAATGTGCAATTCCACAAATATATTTTCAACGAAATACTCTCATACACGAGATGGTGCTTAAAGATTAAAAAAAAAAGGAAAATGCCCAGATAAACTAATGGCATTGAGTTCACAGGCTATTCACACTAATTGTATATTATACTCATATTTCAAAAAATAATGCCCCTTGACAAATAAAAAATCGACAATAAATTAAGGGGGGAATTAGCCTCCGTTCCCCCTTTATACTTAACCAATGAACCCCCAAAACTAATCAGGGAAGCGCCTTATCACAATGAACCTATATACAAAATTTGAAGCAAATGGGGTATTTCTATCAAGTGTTATCACGTTACGTATATACAGAACGTGCGGGCACATTAGCTCTCAGGCTTTGATAGCCTGTGAGCCTGAGAGCCTGTGAGCTAAAAACTGTATATCTGGAAGCGCTACGTTTAGATGGTGGGAAGTACTACGTGTATTACAAACTCGCCGTTACGTTGCATATTTATAACATAAATGATTCACAGTCACTAAATTTAAAACTCAACAACATTTTATTAATAACTTAACTAAGTTTAAAAAAAATGTGAGGTCACAAGCTTCAAAAATCACTAAACTCCGAAAAGGATATATCATAAATCAAACTTATACCCTTCTGCAATTGAGAACACAAATAAACTAGAGACTTTCATTAAATTCAAAGCTTAATTCTCTATTGAAAGTTTTATAACAAGAATCACAATATTTAATTTCACTAAATACTAATTCCGTGAGTTCAAGAGCTATCTCCATTCTAGATCTCTAATAAAAACAAGACCTGTAACCTGCCTTAAGTCAACTTATTTCAAGACAGGAAGCGTCCAAAGCGTAGCATTAATGAAATCAAAGTTTTCTTATCCGTATATACACATCTGAATAGCCATGTGCCAAATCTGTATTTTCATATACAAGATGAGCAGAAATTACGTATAAGCTTTAAAAATTCCTAAATAATAATAATGCGGAAGTTCAATTTGCACTAAAACTATTTTCGGTATGAGATTTTTTTTAGCAGCAAAAAAAGTTGTAGTTCAAAAGGCCACCGACAGAGGGCACTCATGCCAAAACATCTTCGGTAAGTGCGAATGAAGATATAAAAGAACTGACTACTTGGGGATTCTTTTTTCGATTCACTCATCAATTTGGTGTGTAGAACAAAGTTACTGAACTAATGTAATTATGTGCTTCTAGGCTTATGAAAACAACTTAACTAACAAAGCTAGTTTGTTAACCGTTTTAGTGCGGTAGTCGACAAAAGTCGACATGAGGGTCCGAGTGCAGGAGTCGACTAAAGTCAACATCTAGGAGTTGGGTGCTGTAGACTATACTAAGCGTCGACAAAAGTTGCCTAGGCGTTCACGGCGTGTATTGGGCTCACTGTAGTGCGTCATGGGCTTGGCAGAAAAAAAACCCCAAAAATTTCAGCAGTGAAAGGGTTAAGGTAAGTTTAATCTATCATTCGCGCAATAACTAATTCTACACGCCAAATTAAAGATTCAATCGAATAAAAGATTAACCGAATACTCAGTTCTTTTATAATCGTCCTCATTTGCATACTTCTGGAAGATGCATTCACTTTTGTCTTATCCGCCAACAGTGACTTTTTGAACTACAGCTTCTTTTGTAATTAAAACAACTCGCATCCTTACAATGCATTTTGTATAAATTGCACCCGTATCATTAATTGGTCTTTTTTGTGAATTTTTGAAGTTTATACGGGCTTTCTGTCCATCCTATAAGGTTTATTTTTATTTTTTTTGTAAACTCATTTTTTGCTAGCCCGAATGAATATCTGAAAATTAGAGTGCTTTGATAAGACAGAGGTTCCATTTACAGACACAGCGTTAGTTTACGAAACCAACACGTCCACATTCGTGCAGAAAGTTTAACGCATTCTTTACACATAGATCAATCTCTTAAACTGTTAATGTTAAGTAAGACGTCATACTCCAAGCAAACTCTTTATTCTGCCAGCGGTGCATATCTAATCATTGAATATCTGAATGAGGAAGGAAAACTTGCATCATAGAAACCATGCTACAGACTTAACTAAACATCGCCTTCTATCAGTGATATGGTTTTTACAAGCCTTTTGTCTATATTTGATTAAGTTCAAAACACTTTTTCTTTCTGTGTGTTTATCAGAAACATTAAGGCCTATGAAAATAGACATGAATATAATTTTATAAGTTTCATCGAAACCTAAAGAATACCTCCAAGACATTTCGAAAATTTAATAAAATAAACACATCATACTTTAAAACTTCTATAAAAACTGAATAAAAATGTACTCAGAGATACTTTTATTATTTTACCACCATATAGATTTTTTTTTTTTTGTTTTTAGAGCACAAATCGGAATGCCCTCATTGATTTAAAATTTGTTTAAAAGAAATTCACATAATCGCAGAAAAAAGAAAGAAAGAAAGAAAAAAAGAAAGGAAGAAGGAAAAGTGTTCGTATATTAATATTCTAACACCTGTTGTCTAAAGCATACCTTTATAATAAATCATTCAAAATCATATTTTATTAGAGATGATGAAGTTATACGGAAATTTTATTTCACGTCAAAGATACGGCGAATTCATAGCTTTCTTTATAAAAATAAAAATTTGGTCTCCATCAGAAATTAATTAAAAAACTTATTTTAAGGATATATATATATATATATAAAACACTTTTATAGAAGCAGTTCGGATCAAATCGTTTGATTGATTTATGATGTTCTTAAATTACAGAGATTAGTGTTCGACTTCCGCAAAATGCTCCCGTGGTTTCAAATCCGTGATGACATACAATCCTGGTTCGGCGAGAAACTTTGAACAAGTAAAGACACAGTAATTACAAAATGTCGTGGCTGTCAAGGAAGCCTTGAAAATCAGCAAAGAAACTCTAGAAAATTAAGAACCAGTAATTAAGAAAAATGTTCGGTCTATCTAGTGGAAATTATGAATTTCCTTTATGAAAATTTAGTACAGTTGATATTTTGAACTAATTTCATTGACTTTTGAAGTTTTTTTTTTTTTTTACTTTTAAAGGTTTTATTTGTGCGCAGCTATATGAAAGCATACTTCATTTTTATCGCATTTTAAATTATGAAAATTAACTTACTTAGATAATTTCTTATAGATTAGTTTGTTACACCTTATGAAATCAATTACAATGATTAAAAAAAACTGATTCCTTGAGTGAGTAATTTACTCTAAAACATTATTATTATTACTATTATGAAAAAAATCTCAATGTTTCATTTGTTAGTATCACTTTTTAATTCAATTTTTGAATAATAAATGCAAACAAAATCACGGCAATGAAGTAAATTAAAATAATATTGCCATTAAACGCAGAAACAGAATATACTACGAATTAGTACATATCACGCACTGTGTGATACATTGTTAAATTCTATTAATTTTCTCCAAAAAAATATATAAGAAATTTCTTTGTCCGCGTGTATATCACAAATTTATAACTTTAAATTCTATGGTATTTAAATCAAACTATTATGCATATATTTTAAATTAAATACTGTGACATTTACACCATTGTACACTTTAATTTAAATAACTTCGAATATTTGTTTAAATTATACATATAAATATATTATGTATATTTGATTACATCAGATATTTTAATTAATTTTTTAACTTTAAATTTTAGAATAATTTCTTATGAAGTTCGCTCTGAGAATCGGAAATGACGATATAATATTAAAGAAAGCAATCACATATTTATTATTCTATAAAAATATTGTAAGATAATATTGAAAAGTATACAATCAAATTCTTGACAAAGGAAAAAAAATAAACTATTCACTAAAGTCATAGTTGCCAACCTCGCGATAGTTTTCATACCAATATTTTTATGTAAAAATATTTGTTCTATTTAATCGAACAATTTCTGCAATTTAATAAAACGAAAATTTTTCAAAGATTTTATTGGTATTCAAAAAATCGGGAGGTTGGCTAAAGACTATGACTAAAGGTGCGTTAGAGGTCGGCCCCTGTCGGTTACAGGCCCGAGCTCTGCCCTATGCACGTACCTGGACCTGCCCGGACCGGAAAAATGAAGGCAAATTTTCAAACGCACGGGGCCGGCAGAATAAATACATTTTTTTAACGAGCCTGACCGATAAAAAATAAATAAACGTGCAGGGACGGACCGATAAGAAAATTAAACGGCCCGACTGGCGCGATATAACAAATTTAAAAGCATCAAACTAAGCTGATAAAATATGAACAATTTTCAATGGATATGACTTGGACGAGAATAAGTATAAATGTGCTGCGCAAGCTGATGCTAGACAACGTCAATACAGGAATATAACATATCCCGCGTAGAAATCGGCATAAGAGCAGTTACATCGTGCCTAAGCCAGGGCTTACTTTTTTCAGCAGACTCGAGTAGGCCAGGATCAGGCTTACGTTTTATTCTACATACTCGGGCCGGGTCGAAACTGGATTTAATTGTTCCCAGGACGTGTCGAGCAAGTAATTTGTTTTGTAAAAATAGTAATAGAGATAATGAACTCCTTTTAACGAAATCTTTGGAAATATACTTTAATAAATTATAGAGAAACCTTCTCAATAACCTACTTTTTTTTTATGACTTTACTTGAATGTGATAGTCTAAGTGTCTAAGTGATCATTATAATGTCGCTATTTATTATTCTATGGCATAGTAATCTATAATATACTGTAAAATTTTCCCATAAATATGCATGCTGTATTCATTGAAAGAATCTTAATTATATGTTAAGAAAAATCAGAATTTTTGGTAGAAATTTAATCGGGTCATTCCTTGTCTGATTTCATTGATGTTTACATGGACCGGACTGGACCTCTACTTACTGATTTTTCTACGGGCCAGGCAAAACTTTTAGTTTTTACACCGCTTCGGGTCAAGATAGCTTTCTTTCGGGCCTAGAAATTCCGGCCCATGCAGACCTCTAATGTGTGTATATATACATACACCTTTTTTCCCTATGCATCATGTTACGTCTATCGATAAATTTCGCAGAAAATGTTTCATTGGATGTATTACTTTTAAGGTAAAATTTGTAATGTTATGTTTTCTGGATATTGAAAGATTTTGCTAATGGTTTAGCGACCTTAAAATATTTTCATTGCCTGCAATTTTATAAAAACTTGCTTCATTAATCAAAAAATAAAATAAAATATGACAGTGCAAAAAATATTTTAAAAAATATATCAACATGAATATCGCATAACTGTTGTAAGCCTAAGCGAATGTTTCAGTGTCATTATTTTTTAGAACGTGTATATATGTGTCAGACAGATACAATTCAACGTAGAAATGACTGTTTTATTTTTGCACATACAATTGGCAAAAAAAGTTAGATAACGAAGGCCCTGATAAATGTTATAGCTGAAACATATATATTTATTATTATTTTTTTTTTTATGTAAAAGTTTTAACTTTATTACATACATATACATAAATTGTAAAGACCAATTTATTATTTTTTCTTTCTTTAAGTATGACATTTTAAGGTTTTTGGTAGTGCAGCTGTGTCACACAAGTTGCGTTGCGGCAGAAAACAGCATTATAGAAAGCAACGGTACGACATAACAACCTAACGAAATAGCTTAACAGCATTTCGACAAAAGTTTTTACTAATACAAATTTAGAAAATTTGTCGTAAAAGAAAAAGAAAGAAAAAAAATACGAAAACAGATTCGAAACAAATCTGAAAGATACAAAATTTCTCTTCTCATGATATGCAAATCTTTGTATGTTACAACTACCATTCATTTTATCAATTTAAATAGCGAACGTGCCATATAAATAACAGCGCAACTATTTAAAAATATCCTCTAAAGCAAATCATTCGCTTTGCTTCTTTTACATTACTATCTCTGGTCTTTTTTATAGGAAGATATGCATCGATTATCTGATGTTTGCTTGTCTTTTTTTTTTTTTTTTTTTTTTTTTTTGAGCTAGCTATGAGGATATGACAGAAGCCCGTCTCTAGTTGAAATCTTCGGAGTTCAGATCGATACAGTTGGCTCCAGTGTGAGAATAAATTAGGTTAACTGAATAAAATGGAGAAAAATAAGAGGGTATTACACTCCTCCCAATGATGCATAACTGTTCGCTTAAAAATATGCTTAACAGCCATTAGAAAAAAACTGTCCTAAAGATGGGATTCTAACTGCATTTCATCTTAAACCAAAAGTTTATCTATTATACACTGAGAAAAATGAAACTTTCAAATCTGAGTAAATCGATGTTTTCATTTTGTTATGAAACTTTTTGTTTCAAATATGACGACCCAATGCTTTCAATTCTGAAATAACAGAAATTCTCAGAATGTTGAAACATGGACATACTCAAAACTGAGCACATAGAGGCGTTCATACTCATTTTTGAAACAGGGACATTCTCAAAAATAATTAGGGTCAGTTCATACTCATTTTTGAAACATGGACATACTCAATAATGAACACATAGAAGTCAGTTTATACTCCTTTTTGAAACATGGACATACTCAGTGGCGCAGCCAAGGGGGGGGGGGGGGGCAGAGCTAAAAAAATTACTATAATTGCCGCTTATATGAATCAAAACTACTAAAGTTAAAATTAAGTTTTTTTTTGCCTTTCCGCCTTGGCAGAATCCACCACTTTCTTAAATCAAGTTCTATTCAACAATGTGATTCAATTAAACGGCGAAAATTCTACTTAAAACTGTGAAAGCGCATATTACATGCATAGGTTATGTCAAAACTTGATTTTTGGACTGCGTCACTTTGTCGAGACGTCTTATAGTAAAAGATGTGTCATATACTCTCACACAGGCGCTTTGAGTTATATAGTATACAGTGGTCTGTTTCTTAATTGCATTTCTGTCTTTGTTCCATGTTCGAAACAATAACAGATCATCGAATTCCAGAGAAAAAAAAAACATGCACATTGCAAGTCTCTCTCAGTTTCAAGCGGCTTTTTTTGCGTTTTTTGCTCTCAGTTATATCTAAGACCAAGCTATGTGCGTACCCAGGAAAAAAATCTTTGCAAAAGTAAGAATTTAAAAAAAAGTACTTAAAGTTATAAAAAGCTATTTTTCATGAGCAGATTTTTGCAATCGGTGTTTCTTTCGAATCATTTGTTTCGTAGGGGGTCTGTACACAAATTTAAAGACTATATTTCATTTGTTGGTAATGTAGCAACGACGTCTTGCTTATGATGGCGATTCATATATTTATCGTTAAAATTTTATAAATTAGTTGTGGTTCCTCTTTTAGCTATTTTTAATTGTATCGCGCTTCTGTGAAAAGAAAATCCCTTTCCTTTCTATTTAAAATTCAATAATTCTTAAACTCTTTTATCACAGCTTGAAGTGATCCTTTTTCAATTAATGTACATGTTTAAATTCTTTCTTTCGTATGTGCTTGTGGTTTTCATATGAGAAATGAAATCATTTTCAGTTTGGCATCTGCGTGCCTTCCTAATGCATACATTTTGGATCACAGAATAAAGAAAGAAAGATAAAATGCAACGTCTATTTCTCGATACATCTGCATGCTAAAATTCCTGCAGATGTTAAGTTCGGACAGTTAGTTTTCTGTTGTTATAAAGATGCTGATATGGTAATCTGGTTTGGTGGTTTGCGTTCAAAAAAATTAATGTGTTTCTCCCTAACGAATTTTCTTCTGTACCCTATGGGTCGACGCGGATAAATTTGAGGCATCTCAATAAAAGGCATTCGATTTTGAGTTTTCATGATGTGAAGATATAGACGTTCTGAGTACCGGGGGACCGCCTCATTTTTTCAATTATCTTTCTTCAAATAAAATATTTTTTTTCATGGAAGCCTCAAATCTCCGATATGTTTCTTCACAGGATGAGAGCCTTCGGGTTCTTGCTTATAGCGTATATGTATGAGCTCCGGTACTCTTTTTTAATAGAATTTAAGCCCTGCCTGTGAGTATGGATTTTGAAAAAAAGAGGCGTTAAATGCATTTTTTTAGAAAATACTATCTATAATTACACACAATTTTACGCTAACCATGCATTAATTTAAATTGATCAGCAATATATTAGTTATGCATTGATTTACACTTATTACATTTTAACGAATGCTATCTGCATGTCATTAAAATATACTAGCTGACCCGTCCGGCGGTGCCTGTGCTCATGATAATTACCTCAAATTTGTATGATTATATATCTTATATCAATTTTATATTTTTAAATGAAATTTTCACTAAAAAATATTGATTATTAGACAGAAAAGCATTTTTAAAAGACACCTTCTTGTTTGGTTGTTTTTTTTTTTTTTTTTTTTTTTTTTTTTTTGTTTGTTTGTTTGTTTGTTTGTTTTCCTCGTAAGGGTCTCTCGTTTCATAGTTTTAAAAAAAATAACCCCAGTTGTCTGAATTTTATAAATTTTTCATCAGTTATAAACAGGTCTTGACAAATGCAGTCGCCAGGTCGCCACGGGCGACCTAGTTTTTCTATCTACCCATCAAGTTATGTAACCCGATTTTTTTATTATTATTATAATTTTTTGTACAAAAATTGACCTAAGAAATGACCATAAATGGCATTTTTTCTCATTGTCGGCATTTTTAATTAGGTAAAAATAAGTTTAACAAATGCAAATTTTAAATTAATAAAAAATAATTATTTGACTGACTTCGACACGAAAATAGGCAGAAATTGTTTTCCTGCTTCACTGTTTCATCCATGCCCCCTTCATCAGATATAGATTTTGCAGCACTCACTTATCCAGACATTTGAAACCTTCGGCAATCAGCATTTCCTGAACATACCGGTTAATGCAGCCTTTACATTTTTTTTCATAGATAAATATTTTTGATAAATTTCATTAGAAAACTTTGTTTATACCATCTTTTTAAATAATGTAACTGTTCTAAACTATGTAACTAATAATCCTACAATAGGCTTATTATTTTTCTCAATTAATTGATAAAAAACTTTTATGCTTTTGAAAATTAGCGACTTCGGAGGGGAGCAGGTTATATTTTTTTACTGGTAACTAGAATTTTTTACTGGCTACCAGATTTTATCAAATTTGTAAAGCCATGGTTATAAATATAAAGGTTTTACAGACCGTGGAAAAATATTGATATCTAGCTGTAAAAAAAAAGGCTTTCTTCTCGAGTCTTTTTTTTTTTTTTTTTTTTTTTTTTTTTTTTTTTTTTGCGACGTGTCCTTTAAAATAACAACACAAAAAAGTTACTGTTCGAACTCTCTGAAATTTTATTCGATTGTAAATATAACTGTATCCAACCCCTCTTTAAAATTCCGTGAAAAAAGTCTAAGTCTTTGACTAAAGTCGAAGAGAACAGAGTCACAGAAACACAGAGTCACGTCAAAAAAGACTAAGTCACATTTAATACTGAAAACATGAACCGACGCCGAGCAAACCCACGCCAAAATACCCAACTTTCTTTTTGCATTGTCATCGAAAAATTCTCAGATTTTTTTTAAATACTTTTATTCCTCAGAGCGTTTCCAAATTTTTGTAGGCGCTGTAATTTTGATCTTCCAAGATGCTTTTAATGGATTGTGTCGAAATACAGACGTTTAGTTATTTTTAGCATAGAAAAAAGATCGTCTTCGAAAGGCCCGATATGACGTGTGGTTCTAAATAAATCGTAATTTAGAATGCTTTCAGCTGTTTCACACCTTTAAATTTCCCATTTATAATAAATTATTTGTTCCAAGCATTTCCATCTTAAAAGTAATCTCTATACTAAATTTCAAGTTTCTAACACTAACAGTTTCCTAAATCATAACTTAGAACACTTTTAGAAAGTTTTCAGCTCATTTCGTCCTTTTAAATTTTTAAATGTTTTTAAAAATGTTATAAGGAAGCATTTACTACATAAAAGTAATCATCATGCCAAATTCCAAGTTTTCATACCAATTGTGTCACATAAATCGCAATTTTAGAATGCTTCTTACTCTTGCATTCTTTTAAATTTCGAATTGAAAAAATAAATTCTAGGGAGCATTTACGTCTTTTAAGTAACATTCATATAAAATTTCAAGACTCTAGCCCTAAAATTTCTAAATGACTTGTTACATTTGGCCAAAAGCAAGGTAAGTAAGTGTATTGGAAATTTTGTTAAAATTGCTTCATTATTATTAAAGTTAGGAATAAGAATTCGTGATTCTCTTGTAATGAAACCTTGTGCATTTTTGATTGAACAAATGGATTCCAACTCTGTTATTTTCTATGTAAAAAATATTTGCTGTACTGTGCTCTTCCATCTTTAAGTTTTCCCCTCATCATTTTTAAACACTTTATAAATCTAACCTAGTTTTGTGTTATTTCATTGGTGCATTTTATAGTTTGTAACTCTAATACTGTAAACGCTGTTTAAATTAATCATAACCAACGTAATTGCGGAGAAAAGCATTATGATTTCATTCATTTAAAAGGCTGATTCCATTAACCAATGATTCATATAACCGGCGACCATCTTTATTATAAACTCAAAACCCCCCCTAGAACCGAATTCTGGCTGCGCCACTGGACATACTCAAATATGAGCACAGGATGTTTTATTCTTGAGTGTGTGCATGTGTGCATGTTTTCAGAAATGAGTATATACATGTTTCAAACATGAGTCATTTTTATTCGGAGCGAATTTTGACTATGCGGCATACTCAGATTTGAGTATTTTTTGCTTAGTTTTGAAAATGTCTTAGTTTAGAATGTACTAACATTATAAAGAAGAAACGTTTGTACGTTTCGCTTGTTTTTTTTTTTTTTTTTTAGGTAGTTATCTCTGGGTCTACTAAACCGATTTTAAAAAATATCTTGGTATAATAATTGCGATAGTCTCTGCTCAAACATAAACTGCTTTGTATATCAGTATCAGTGCACCCATTCCAAAAGGGATACAAGAACAAAAAAAAAATGTTCTAAAATCACGACGTCTTTGACATTGTTTGGGCTAGAAATTTGAAACTTGACATGCATGTCACTTTTATCACGTTAAGACGTTGCTATGAAAGTTTGTTTTTTAATCGAAAGTTAAAAGGATTGATTTAGCAGAAAAAGATCTAAGATCACAATTATCCTAAAACTACCAAATCGATTTTTAAAAATATTTCAGTATTATAATGATTACTCTCTCTGCTTAAACATAGGATATTTTTTATCTCGATACTGCAAGAACGGAAATCGTTCTAAAATCACAATTCTTTGAAATTGCTAAAACTAGAAACTTGAAATTTGACATGGTGGTTATTTTAAGACATAAATGTTCGCTAAGAACGGTCTTAAAAATATTCGAAATTTAAAAGGGTGCAATGAGTGGAAAAGTTCTAAACTAATGATTATTCTGAAACTATCGAACCTATTTCAAAAATTCTGTCACTGTTAGGATAGCTGGTAGGTGGAGTTCACAAGTATACTACATATTTTATCTGTTTTTCGCAAGTAGGTGGCTGGAAAGGTGTTGGAATGAATACTTTTTTTGTTTAATAGGTAATATTTTTATTATTAGCAACAGTACAGTTTTTTTCCCATATTAATAGGCGCATAAATATTACTTATGTGTACATTTTAAGAATGTTTTCAATAAATGTGATCTATTTCAACGCGCCCAAAGCCGCGAATTTTGCTACTGATAGGGTAAAGAGAAATATAATAAATATTAATTCACCATTAACAACTTCTTCAAGCTTTTTATAAGGAAAAGAATTTTAAAGAAAAATAAATAAAATAACTACGTTATTGGCATATCTACGTACCAGAATCATTATGAGAAATAAATATTTTATGATTTTTAAATTACCTTTGTTTTAAATTGTTTTCAAAATCTTTCTTTAATGGGTACGTACGTTATAAAAATTATCTATATTCCAAACTTCATGAATTTACGAACTTCGGCCTGGTTAGTGTTTCAAGTTTCAACCACAGATCGAAGTGCACGATAATATGACTTTTATTGCAAGTTTTTTATATCCTAGATGCGATATTTTTCTATAACATGTCTCACTAATATCGCCGTAACTTTATAACCAAAAACTATGCAAGGAGTTCCTATATATAGTATTAATGTATCTCATTCGCAAAATTATCTAATAAACATTACAAGCACCATTGAAATTCGTTCAGTAGAAGTTAAATTGTATTTTTTCTATGATCGGATTTCAATTTTTCAATACATACAATAATATAAAAATTATTTTTCAACAAATGAAAGTAATAAGGACTGATAAGGAATTTTTCATAATTCTAATCCACAACGCAACAAACATAGGCAATCAATTTCCCATTGTGGTAAAACTGTCAATATCTCCTTAGTTGTGCATATTTATATATATATTAGTGCAAATGTGACTTTACATTATTGTAGCAAAAGAATGTTTATTGTTGAGATAATTTTTTAAAAAAGTCATGCTTGAAAATTATTTTTAAAAATCATAAAAATTTGGTAAATTAAGAATATCAATTTTCGAACAAATTTTATTTGAAAGTATATTTTTCGTCCTATTCAATGGTATAAATGCGACGTTTAGAAGTTAATATATTTCGGATAAAAGAAAAAGTGCTATCGCAAGTCAATGCCACCATCGTTATGACATCACCGTTAGTGAGAGATAAGTTTTTGCTTTATAATACAGATACAGATTAGTTAATTAAATAATCTTTTTGTAATATTCGCACACTGGTCTTTCCTATCGTTTAGGTATTTATTCTATAATCGAACAATTTGTTAGAAATATGAAACGTTTAATACTAAAAAAAGTTTTTTTTTTTTTTTTTTTTTTTTTTTTTTGCCATTAATACTTTACATATATAGGTAAATAGATAAAGATTTACAAACACTACACATACGAGATACGTCTATGATTATTAACATCTTAACGGAAATATAACATCTATACTTAATCCAATGCACCAACCAGATAGTCTTATTATATCGTATTCCCTAACAGAAAATGAGATATTTTTATTTTTGCCTCAAACAGAAAGAGAAATGTCGGCAATAAGCTAAATTCAATTCATGTAATTACCGAAATTCTGGAGAATGTTTTAGAAATATTTTTCCATCCAAAAAATTAATGAAAGACAGTTTATAATTTCCGAAAGCATTCTGTGACTGGACTGGTAATATAACTTTAATTTTTTTTTTTTTACATCACAGAAAGGCGCTTCTAAGATCAATATGTGTGTTTATCTGCGTATATAGTGCTATATTTGTTATGAAAATCGTTATATTGGAACGAAATTTCAACACATTTTTAGACATTTTTGATAGAAAATTAAGTTGGTAAATAAATATGGATTTTGCCCCGCCCTCCGCCCGACAGCGTAATTTTTGTTCTTTTTTCGCGGTTATTTTGCTTTTTAAAATATAAGTTAAAATCTATGTTAACTGCCGGTTTGATTGATTCTCGTTTGAAGATTTTTTTTAAATTATTAATAGAAATTTAGAAACATAGATGTATTTAGCAAATGTTAACGTACTTTAGTTATATCAATTTGAAATATAGATAAAATGCTTAAGTGATACAAATAGAAACAACAAAAGGCTTATAAAAACCTTTTAATGATCTACATACGTTTCAAAGCTAATACGGCGCCATTTTCAAGATATATAACGATAAGCAAAAATATTCTCGCAAATTTTTAAAAATAAACTTGAAAACTTGATTCACGAAATCCCAGATGTAAAAAAAAAAAGAAAAAAAAAGCAGGTGTTTGAAGTAACTGTAAACGTGAAAATTAATATTTCGTTATTGCTTTTTTTAAACTGAAAGGTACCTCGTGCCAAATTTTAGGTAATTCAAATGAGGCGGATTCATTGCAAATGTTTATGTTACGCATGTAGATTTCTATTGATTCACGGATAATAGATGGGAAATAGAGTCTTGATACTAATTTGATACTATTTTATGATACTATAGTGATCTCATACGCGATACACGGAAATCACTTTTCAGCACCAGTTTTTTAAGGTAATTTTTGTCTTATTAAATCGCAGAATTTATAAATCAAATTTTACCGTTTTAAAATAGTGGTATGAAAAAGTAATTACTGAACATCGCGTATAAGTGAGAGATCACTGTATTTTATTTTAAAGTTTAGTTGAATTATTGATGTTTGTTTTTTGTCTATGTGGTGTGGTTAGTGTGTATATTTGTATTTTTAATTTGAATTATGATATCTTGGTATATATGTGATATCTTGATAATGGTCATACCAAATATAGCAAAAATTGTAGATCAATTTAATTTATTTAATCGATAATTACATGTAAAATCTTTTAATTTAAATATTTTTAATATAAAATTAGTAATTAAAAAATATATTGTTGGGTGTTAAATTTCATTTAATTATAAAGCATTCTAATTTTAAAAAAATACAAATTATATAACTTCTCCTCCTAAAGTAACATATGACATTATTGAAATAAACTATTTTAAAATAACAGAAATCATTCTGTCCAGTGTGGGATAGAACCGACGATCTCTCAGCTTAAACCTAGCGCCTTAGACCACTCAGTCACCGCGACCTCGTTCTGGCGTACTCTGAAACTGAATAAGTTCTAGATTTAATTTCTCGCATGCGCAAATAGCTAGATTTTATGCAAATCCTCAGAGTGGGAATCTTACACATATCCCTTTTCGTTTTAATATGTAGAATAATTAACGCAACACCTTATCACAGACAATCTACTCAGCTGAATAATCTTAATCCAAACTCAATCGAAGCTGAACGTCGCTGCTAACGACAAGAGGCTCGATGAAAACTCAGAATTTGTCTTGATGTTCCCTAATGGACAAAATCCAACAAAAACCAACGATGCTCACTACTACCGCCGTACTTATACCAACTAGTCGACCACAAAAACTTAATTACCATATTACTGCACAAAAATAACCGCGATAATTAGATTCAAAGAGTTTCAACCTTACTTTGGGAAAGTAAAACAAATGACAGAATAGGTGGCTCGTTCACGCACAACTGTTAGATTCAGGACAACACGTTCCCATCCAAAACTCAGCAATCCATTTGATATGAGACTACCTTCATAAGAGATTAGCTAGGCACTTACCATTATAGCTAGGTATTATCCACATATTAACATGAGAAAAAAACTACGGTAATGTAATAAACATTTCATGTCAAAAAAAAAAAGTATAATTTGAAACATTATTACATTAAAATTTGCTAAATAAACGTATGTTTCTGAAATTGGATATCACATTTAAACAATTTCCATACTAAAATCAATCATAGAAGCGGTATATATAGATCCTAAATTAAAGTGAAACAATCAAAACATGTTAGAAGAAGAAAACAAATTTTACCCTAACGGTGGGCAATAAATTAATGCTTATCTATCCACTTTCTTAAGAATTTATATATAATATTAATAAAACAAAGAGTTTGTGAATCTTTCTGTCTGTTTATGTGTGGACTTTCATGCTGCGTTTGATAAAGCCAGCGCTACGACATCGGGCATGAAGGTACTCCAAAGTGCACCAGAGAAAAGGTTTTTTCCTCGAAAAGATCTTTTGAAAGTTCGATTTAGATTTTTTTAAGGAATTTTTTACTGAATTTTCGCACTAGTTTTTTTTTTTTTTTTTTTTTTTTTTTTTTTACCATTCGCATCTTTGTTTCTAAATATCGCATAATTTCAGTCTTTACAATGCAGAAAACAACAAAATATGTGCTTTCAGATTAAAGTTTATCTCAAAACTGTAACGTAATTTACTAATTTTCAATGATTAATTTAAAAAAAAAAAAAAAAAAAAAAAAACCTTCAAATAAAAAAAATTTTAAACATGTAATTTTTTGATTTTAACTTCAATAAATGTCAAACACAAACAATTATTTTGTGTTCTTCCATTTTATTTCTTTGCACATCGCTGATACACTAATAATGATATCTTACAATTTTTTTCCCTCCAAACCTCCTTTTCTTTTCTTTCTTTTTTTTTAAGAAAAAATTATTATACTATAAATTTAACTGATTACGAAAAATTAATGTGATTATTACTATTATAGAATTCCAATACAATTTGATATTGATTCATCATCAAGAATTCGATTTTAAGCATGAAAGTTAATGAAGAGCGCGGATTTTACAAAATTCAAACTTAAAGGCGAAAACGGATGAAGAATTTGTGGAGAAACACTTCATGATTTCTGCAAAAATTCTGATATTTGTAACTTGTCCCTTCTGTGCATGTCCCAGAAAGCCTCCGTTTTTAGGCAGACGAGGGGGAAAAGGTCCCGTTTTTTCTGCATTTTGAAATCGCAATCGTCTGGTCCCTTATGGAGTTTTAAAAAAATGTTTTTACGGTACCTTCCCGATCATAACGGTACATTTTATTTAAGAAAATATTAATATTTACTATTTCAAAAAATATTTTCTGCAAGTCGATTTCATATTCGTTTTCATGTTTGTTTTCCGCTTTCACTGCAGCTTTATGCAGCCATCTACGTTTACCGACTGGAAATAAAAAAATATATATGTACCCAATTAATTATTCACGATATCTTTTCGGTTGTTATGGTATCTTTGGATTTAAAAAATATTAATATTTACTATTTAAAAAAAAAAATCTGGAATTCGTTTATGGCCGTCGGATTTTTTCCCTCCCTTGATGGCTTTTGAAGATGTCATGTCGCGTTTTAAGAGAATAACCTATACCTAGGTTCTTTTGGATAGATTTGCGTTTAAAAATATAAAATCATACAAATTCGACGGTGTTTTGCAAAAACAGATCGAAGCGTGCTTAGCACGCCCGGGTGTACACGCTGCCTAAGACAATGGTGCCCCCAACACTAAATCCCTCCCGAAGAAAAATGTCTGAATTCAACATTTGTTTTTGGTATATTTGAGGTTATTATCCCACGTCCAAGCAACGCCGGGTGGATCAGCTAGTTAATAATAAAAATACTCCCGAAAAACTTATTGCTGTTTGGAAAGAAAATTAAGAACTTACAAAATGAATTAGTCTGTGTAGGATACAGAGTATTTTTATTCAGAAAGTGCGGTTTTGTATAAACAAACTTATCTTTAATATCTGAACTTGCTTTGTTCATATATATAGATGGAAATATTTAGTACCAAACAAAAATAATTTTAGCTATGTTTCATTTTGTATAACATATTCTGCTATTCATGTTTTTGCTTGTGCAAGTATATCTACTGGAATATTCAAGTTAAATATTTAATAACAAGCAAAAAACATTTTAGCTGCATTTCATTTTGTAAAAATTGTTCTACTGCTCATGCTTTTTCTTTATGCCAGTACATTTTCTACAATATCCAAGTGGAATATTTAATAACAAATAAAAATGTTTTTAGCTAAGCTTTGTTTTTGAAAAAATGTTCTACTGCTAACTATTATTTTTTTCTAATGACACTACTCTTATTGCAATACCCAGATATTCAAAAGTCCTGTTAATCTTATAGGGACAAAGTGTTCTTCCCAAGCCCAATCAACAAAGCAAGAAAACCGTACAAATTCAAGATATTAATATATTTTTCCTAAAAATAAAAATAAACTGAGTTTCCACCAATTGACCCTTCCACGACTTGGTAACTTTCCAATAAATGCGCAGATTTACGACGCAGTATACGATGCACAGTCTAGATTTTTGACTTATCTATTGTGACTTAGTTGTGACTTGAATTTTTAACCATTTTATCAAAACCTGAGTACTATCATTATTTAAGATAGTGTTTAATTCCTTTTAAGTGTTTTGCTCTTTTATGTAATAATAATTTTTAAAAAAATGCATAAACAACACTGCCTAAGTATTTATTTAAAAAAAAATAGTTCTACGTGTATGCTTAATACGAAAGAACAGTTGCAATTGCAGTGAGAGAAAAAAAAAAAAAAAAGAAGAAAAGAGATGTTGATAAACAGGGATGTGAATTTAGTAAAAGATGTAGAATGAAACGCTATTTGCAAATATTTGAAAGTTTTTTAAACACATTTTCATATTCTTGTCTAATTTGAGAAAAAAAGCATTTTCTTCATTCAGTTTGTTTATTTACTTAATACTGTTTAACTCCATGGCCCAGTAGTTACATGCACTTCTCGCGCCACGAAACACCAACTTCACACGCACTTCTCTCCGTGGTACGAATGTAGGAGGTGCGCATTCAACTCCCACAAGGTCTATGTCTTCATTGGATGTATATTCCACTCGCTAATAAAAGTCTACCTTGGGCTGTATGTCGATATTTGACGAGGACTTATAAACGAGTCCTCAAAATTAAATGCACGAGTCAGAATATATATTCAAGATCTTTATTATTTAAACAAATTAATTCCATAAATCAGCATTAACGAATCTGTTGATTGATGCATATCAAAATTATTAGTTACTTTGCTTTCGTACAACGGGGTTAAATATTGCATCAACTTAAAAAGCGCAAACTTTAATTTTGACGCGGACGCTGAAATTGTTTAATGTAACAATATTCAACGCAGAAAATTTATTCATTATTTTTAAATCATCTGCATTTCTCTTGTATCTCTCTGAAAATTTTAAATTTAGTGCTAGTAAAAATATTTTTCGTATTCAAATTTCGTATAAATATTTGACAACTGAGAATAGTTTTATAGAAATGTTTATTTATGAAAATCTACAAAGAACTCTCAATATAATCTAAAATTATCTTCAAAACTTTGCCTTAAACGTTCGCACAAACTTATTTCTGGCAAGGTAAGCTAAATTTTATGTTATGTAAACAATTTATTTTTAGTTTTATTTTAACATATGATATACCCTCTGATAGAAAATTTTATTTATAATGCAAAATATGTTGTTTTTAACCTTTTTTAACAGTTTTGTAAATTTTTAAATAGATCTATAAATAATATAATTCGATAAAAAGTGGTGGTGCGAATCCTTAGGGGAGTTTGCCTGGTAGATATAGTTTTGTGCTTAAAAAATATGGGTTGGCCAATTCGATAGTTGTGATACATCACTGTGTCATCATTTTATGTGTTTATCGAACTTTTTTTCACAGTTTGATCGTTGTTTTACTATTTATATTATGCTGACTTCCGAAAATGGAAAAAAAAAGTAAAAAAAATCTGACTTCTAAGTGAGTACATAACCACAAATTGATTTTTATTCTAAGTGAGTGTTTTAATATTCCTGTCATAACGACAGGGTGTTATAACATGAACTGGATGGTTTAAAATTTTAATAGTATCTAGTAAACGGTGGAAGCTATTGAAGTTATTCTTGCACAAGAGTAATGTGTGAAGTCAGAATTTGTTTTTACTATTATTTCTTGTTTTAATTGCAAATATAACCGACAAATGGAACTGCACTGTCCTAAACTGTAATGCTAACCAAAATAACCTTACTATTTCAACAGGAAAACCATATTGGGATGGTTTCAACAGCTCAATTAAATGAAAATTAAAATCTGAGTAAACTTTGATCCATTTTTATACGTTACCTTGGGCGTTTTAACAGGTTGAGATACCTCAGCGCCCTCTATCTGTGATATTTGAAACTGAAAAGCGTAGTAAAGGAATTACTGACTTTAAACATTACTCTCCTGCAAGAATAGCTTCAATAGCTATCACTATGTACCATCCTTGTTATGAATTTTAAAAACATACAGTCTATTCTACTCTGTATATAAGGTATTTACAAACGGTAAAAGAGATTGTCGACTGAAAACAAGAAAAATCTGGAGATTTTATTGGCGCATCAGTAGGGATAAAATATATATATATTTTTTAAATAAACATTTAAGAAGTGTTCTGTAATCGCAAAAAAATTCTGTCAACAAGGTAGTTCTCTTATATTTCTATTTTCTTTTTATTATAATGCCAAACACCTTTTTAGGAAGTATTCAATTAACCCCTTAACTGTTGGGTTTTTTCAACACCATAAACTAAAAATAGGAACAATACTCCACTTTTTCCGTACTAAAATATTTGTTTTATATAATCGAAAAATGTTTGTCAAATAATAAAGTTAGAGCAAGAAGAGTTTGCTTGTTTCGTTACTAAAAGCTTTTGGCCACCATTAATTTTTAATTGCCATCTTCGCTTTATTATTTGGCAGACATTTTTCGATTATATAAAACAAATATTTTAGTACGGAAAAAGTGTGTATCGATCCTATTTTTAGTTTATGGTGTCGAAAAAGCTCAACAGTTAAGGGGTTAAAACTAGTTCGCTGTGACAATCAGAAAATGTTCTTCTAACCATTCCAATATATTAATTTAAATAGCGCTTTTACACATAAAGAATTACGAGATATAATATATTTCTTAAGTTAATTCTGATTTACAGAGGTCAGTGAATAAAAAGCACAGTTCAACACTACCCAATAGAAACTGAGATACAGCTATAATGCTCATCGCAAAAAAAAAAGAAAGAAAGAAAGAAAAAGAAAGGCTTAGAAAAATCAATATTGAATATTGGAAAAAGTCAATATTCAACCAACATACTTTTTAATAAACATCGCGCATTAAATTTGGTAACATTCCATCTCATAGATGCCAAGATATAGCTGTCACGGAAATCATCAAGAACACATCAGTATACAGCAAAACCTAATCACTAACACTTTATGTCAAGACCTATAAGTGAATATGAAATCTGATGAAATTCCTACATCTCATTAATGCTGAGATTTAAAATCACGAAAATCGTGAAAAACGCAGCATGGCAGTGCCACATGTTGAGCTGTATAAGTCAAAATCTATTAACCTACTATATGTGCCAAGGACTAACTGAATATAACGTGTAATGAAATTCTATTCCATTGATGCCGATATATGGCTATCACAAAAATCGGGAAAAATACAACATAGCAGTGTCATCTGTAGGACGATATACACCACAACCTGATCAGCAACAATTTCTGTCAAGGTATAACTGAATGTCAAATTTGATGAAATTCAGAGCACTAGTTCGAGAGTTGGAGTGGGCAAACATTTTGTGTTACATACAGATAGACAGACATTTTCCAAAAATCGAATTTCGCATTCACAGTACATTCATTCACAGTCCGTTCATTCACAATCCGCAATCAAAACATCCCAAAACATGTAAATTCATTAAAAAACGGAAGTAGAAAGTTTTCGTTATTCCAATGTTTTCTTCGTATGTATATAGAAGAAAGTAATAGCATTTCATAAAGAATACAATTAATGGCATATCAGCAGTTTTTATAATAAATCTGAAAGCGACACAATCTCGCAATAAATAATGCATGGAATATCAGTCTTTCAAAGGGACACTAGAACTCAAAATCTTACGATGGTTCATTAAAAACTGACACATCGCCTATGGGCATCGAAAACACTTGGTAGCTTGCCAGATATGTTAGGCAGTATATGTACGCTTTTAACTTTCACTGCGATCTTCTGTAAAATCTGAAAAAGAGAACCGCTTTTGATTTGGGGCACTGCATTCCAAGGTGAAAAATTAGTAAGTGTAAAAACAGATCGATAGTTCAAACATTATATATGTATTCCACGTCAGACAGAAAACTGAGTTTATACGGTTTTATAGAAATTTATCGATTAAAGCTATATCTTTACTGGAGAAACGTTTCTATATTTTTATGTTACATTTGTTAGAGAGAATTTCTGGTAAACACTGTCAATATATAAGATTTTGAATGTAATGTTGAAACAGTGCAATATGAACGAAAATATATAATAACCTCTTCCGAGCTACACACGATTCCGCAAAGTGTTCTTTATCTTTAGAAACTCAAATAACAATATATTTTTAAAGAAGCACTTATAAAAACAAAATTTCTTTTGCTACCACTGATTTTCGGAAACGTTTTCGAGTAATTTCTATAGCGTATTATTTAGTTTTCTCAGCACGGAATAAAGGATCTTCGGATGCTTTTAATTCTCAATTTCACATTTTCAGCTGCGTAATTGTATTTATACATGCAAGAGTAACAAAATAACATTAATTTTAATGTCAAGGTTAATGATGATAATTTATCATATTTGCCTGTAAAACGATTTTTGTTGAACATGAACAAATGACAGAACTTGAGAATTGATATCATCCGAATAGCCTATATTCCGTGTTGAGAAAACTAATTAATCTATACTAATAAAATAAAGTTTCGCTCTGTGTGTGTGTCTGTTGGCGATGGCTAGGAAAATCTAGCATACCTAGAAGCCTGAAAACTTAGATTTAGGTAGACCAAACCCTCTCCTGGTGCACCTGAACCTCAAAATTTTAATATTTTGAAAATTAGAGAAGTTATTAATTAAAAACTGAACAAAGATCACAAATAAAAAATCGCTCTTCCGAAATCCACGCGCACATGCTCAGAAGCCCTTAATCCGTTCCTCCATAAATAGAAGAAACTAAGAACGAGTCAATCCGTTTCTTTTTAAGTTTTTGTAAATTCGTCATGGGCGAACGACTTAAAATACGGAAAACCGTCTACATATTCTCAAAGAACATACTTTTACGTCTGGAACGATTCGGTTGGTTTGAAAAAATTTCACATTTAACCGTTTAAAAAAACATAATCAAGAAGCATCGAATTCATGTTTTTTATTTTCTCTCGTGTTTCGAGTCTTGCATCCACCGGACTACAAGAGATACGGAAAAACGAAGGTCATCAAATTAAAGAACTGACTTTGCCTTTTTCAAAGCCACATTTGGTTTTAAAAAATACGAAAGTTAACCCTTCGAAAAAGTATATTTTCTGTATGCCGTTTTGCGATTTCGGCGATTTTTGAAAATTCGCATCGGCGGTTCGGAGCAAAATATGAAAAACTAAAAATACCAGACAATATCTACATTTATTTCCTTTTCGACATCTGTATTTGTTTTTGAAAAATTAGAATATTAGCCCTTCGAAAAAAATTCGCGCGCAGGACTCACTTCTTCGAATTACGATTTTATGCGATTTATGAAATATGGCATCGGCTATATAAAAAAAAAAAAAAAAAAAAAAAAAAAAAAAAAAACACCTAAATACATCTACGTTCTATCTGGTTCAGGTAGAAACCTTTATTTTAAAAAAAAATCACGTTAACCTTTCCGAATACGTTTTTTAACGTAAGTCAATTTGGCTTTTTTAACGATTTTTCCTATCTTTAAAAATTCGAATCGGCGTTTGTAAACAAGATACGAAAAACTAAAAATACCACGCCTAATCTACATCCCTTTGCTTTTTAAAATCTGATATCCGTTTGGAAAATTTTTAATTTTAACCCTCCGAAAGAAATTTATTTCCAAAACTCACTCATGCGATTTTCGTTTTTCGGCCCAGGTTTAAAAATCGGCTTCGACTCGGGAAATGCGAATACGGACAAACAGTAGACTCCAGATCATAGACACGTTCATTTTCTTCAAAGCGCCTTGGGTTTTTAAAAATATCTACATTAACCCTTTCGAAACCGATCGTTTACGTAACCCACTTTCGCGATTTCCGCTTTTTTGGCAATGTTTACCCGTGGTAAAATTTCAAGTCTACTGCAAGGAGACTACTACTTTTAGGAAATTTGGTTGGGTCGAATGTTTTGAAAAGGCCTCTTCCAGAACAGATTGCGCCCCCTGGTGGTGTAAGGTGGAACTACAGGAGTATCTCTAGTTCTATGGACCCGATTATGACAGGGTTGGGCTCATTCGACTTAATATCTATAGCCTTAAATATTTTAGTTGCACTTTCGACCGCCAGGATGCGCTTTCTATCTCGGGTTCTATGATCCCGATTACGACGGGGGTTTTTCCTCATTCGACTTCATTTCGATAACCTTACAGACTTCAGTCATATTGGTATAGAACAGATTGTTATTATCTCGGGCCCGGGCAATATCGGGCGGGTTAGCTAGTACACTATATAATTACTCGGAAACGTTTCCGAAAATCAGTAGGAGCAATATAAACTATGTTTTTATAAATGCTTCTTTAAATCACGAAAATAAATTGGTTCCTGATGTTTCTAAAGATAAAGCAACCTTTTCAGAATCGTGGGTAACCGGTAAGAGGTTATTGTATATTTTCGTTCGTGATTATATTAAACATTTGTCTTTTTTCGCAGTGCAAATGATATTAAACGTAATATTTAAGGACGGAAAAGTCTATGGAAATTGTGGCGGTTTGAGTAATTGCAATAAAATTGTATGACTCGTGTAAATATGACGACACTTTCACCAAAGGAAGTTTTTGTAGGTATTAATCTTGTTCACTTGAAAAAGTTTTCTTTCACTTCATGAATCACGAGCAAATATACATTTTATTGTATGTCAAACATAAGAGCGTTTAGAAATTTTGCTTTTACAATAATATTTAAAAAAATTATTTCCTAAGCATACATAAATATATTCTTTATTTAATAAAGTTCAGTTTTTTTTAGTCTAAAATTTGTTTTATAAATGATAACGAGCATATGACACCATTTTTGCATGTAAAAACCCGATATGAATGTGGCACATGAATGCTATTGAAATTTCAGTTTCATTTTAAAATGTCGCAACTGGAAAGAAAATAAAGCCACTCGTATACAGTTGTAAACCATATTGTTTATTTGAAAGAACATTTGGCAATTTATCACCTGCGCCCAGCAATTAGAAAAATACCTTAAAATTAATTTAATAATTTATAATTAAGTAATCAAAATATTAATATTTTTCTTTCTTATCTGAAACAAACCTGTACACTTATTATTATTTTTTTATATATACGTATAATTCTCGAATACGTATAATTCAGGAAATAAGTGAAAAATCGATAACAAAATTCCATCTTTACATAGATGAACCAAGTTAAGTTAGATTTTTAAAAAATGTAAAAATGGCAACATTTTTATGCAAGTAATCCATTAGATATGTATTCAAATAATGAAATTTTGAGCTAAGACAATATTTGATTAAATTAAATTAAAAATAGCCTAAAACCTTTTTGGGGTTTCTAATCCTTCAATATACACAGCTTCAAGGGCATTTATTCATTAGTGTTGACGTGATTGACATGCAAATATCCAAACATACTTTCGCACATAATATTATTAAGATATATTAACATCTTAGAACTCTTATGTCTCTTCTCTTTTTTTGTTTAAGAAATATCTTTATTTATGTTTTGTTTTTGTTTTTTAATACAAGAATATGATTCCAGTAATAAGAAAATATGAGACGAAACCCGAACTAACTTATCCGATAATAGCCGATGTGGATGTTTATCAATCGAAAACTCCGGCACGGAGGGTAGTATGGGCAGAAGAGAGAACTTATCGATCGGATCAGTGCCTTCAACCCTGGGGTCATATTCGATGCGACCTGAAACCCTCTGGCAACGTGACGGCCAAACATCAGTAGACCGAAGAATTGCAGAAATTTCGGAATGCTGACTTTTCAAAAGCGGACATCTTTGGTAACTTCTAGGCCCCCACACAAATAAAGCATTATCTTCCAATCAATAGAAGGCACTGATTAAGGAAATATTATTATGCAGGTCACGTGAAGTGCAAGGACTATTTGCTCCAAAATATCTCATAACAAGCAGGAATAAATAAGATATTATAAATGCTCTGTAATTAAATAAATTCTGCTTATTATTTACAATAACAATGGTTAATTATAGTTTATTTTCACAATAATTCCTTCACAAAGATAAAGAAGAGAGAAGCATCTTCACGACGTTGATGTCGATTGTATGTCGATTTTTCGCAGCCGCCAAAACATTCCTATATATAGCAACATTAAAATGCTTTTTTTACGTCATATTTTCAGTTGTCTTTTTGTTGTTGTTGTTGTTGTTGTAAGTCGCTTTGAAAATATACGGTGTGGGTGTGCCTAAAACCATTTATCACCCGGTTCATTACCAAATATCAGATATTATGGAATTTTATATGCTAAAACAAAGCAAATCAAATATTCAAATCAAAAAATCTTATGTTTCGCAGATACTAAATCTAAATTCAGCTGCATAATATTGTTTCAAATAATATTACTATGTAGTTTTGTCAAATTCGACATTTTAAACTCAAATAACTTTACTGTCCAAACATAAATTGAAATATTTGTTGTTTTATATTGGGCGATTTGGTAGCAGTTTTATTTGTGAGGAACACTTGCATTTTGATTTATATTTACCTATGCTAAAAGTTACTTCTCTAGATGAATTAACTGAGTAGTCTGGAGAATAAAATAATGAAAGCTACAGCGAGGAAATTTTTCACCTCCAAATTTTAATGAAACATGTTAAACGCATGGATATTCTCTGAAACTATTTTATCTAGAAAATTATGGAGCAAAAATATTTTAACATTTAACTACTCTACAAATTACATTGTCAACTGCCATAATTCGGTATGTTCCGTACTTTCATTTATACGCATGAGCGACGGCAATGGAGTAGGCGGCTTGCTCCTTTCCGGATTTTAAATTTTAGTTAACTAAATTTTCTTTTCATCTGATGATTTTGAAAAAATAAAATAAAACTTTCAGTTGTAATTTTCCAACTGAGTGAAAAAGTGTCCAGGCCAGGGTGTTCAGTTGGAAAACAAGTAATAATAATTAAAAAAAATTAAGTTAATTCCTACTTTTTAATCATAAATATATAAAATAAACCCGTGCAGCATTAATGTCCCACGTTATCTTTATTGAACATTATTTTATAATTATCGTTGCGGTATCTTATTTCTGTGGCATCACTCATTTGAGATAAATCTTTCATTTCATTTATGAAGACAATGGGAGGAATTTTTTTCTCCCATATAAAAATTAAAATTAATTAATTAAATTTAATTAATGAATTAATATTTGAAAAAACTGTATTAACATCAATTGTCATCCAGTACAAGTTTAAAAAATTTATTTGAACTTGAATGGATAAATAGAAAATATTTTATTAACGATTGAAAATTCCAACAAGATATATATAGAGAGAGTGTGAGCTAATAGTAGGAATTTAATTACAACTCGAATGATTTATTTACCAATTAGAATAATTATGTTAAATAAATAAAGTTTAGCTACGTATCCATCATTTCTTGGAGTTCCATTATCTGCGATTGATTCTGTTGTGCTGTTTCAAATAACAGACCAGATGAAATTATTATAAAGGTTGTCTAAGTGATTTGTGTCCGCCATATTTGTCTAGGATAGCTCAGTTGGCAGAGCATTGGTAGCTTAAGCCAAAGGTCCCTTGTTCAAATCCTGATCTACTTTTTCACTCATTTGGAAAATTACAATTCGAATGGTTTATTTACCAATTAGAATAATTGTATTAAATTAATAAACTAAAATAAAACTTGTTCTTGGCAAGTGGCTTAAAATAATTAAATACTATAAGAAAAAAAAGAAAAAAGTATTACTAATCAGAGGAGAAGGGAGGCTGAACCTTTCATGGAAGATAAATTTGCGTTCTGTTTTTCTTTTTACGTTCATTTGCATATAAAAAAAATTCTTAAACGTGTGGTTCAAGGAAGCGAAGCCCCTCTGACGAAAAGGAACAAACTGTTTCAAATCTCAATTTTGAAAGAAAAAAAAATAGAAACTTACTTTTAGATTTATAATCTTTTTGCTTTCTAAATTTCTGTTTTTTTTTTTTTTTTTTTTTTTTTTTTGTGTGTGTGTTCATGTGTTTAAAATAAGTTCATTATGTTCATATTTGCATGGAGCATTCTATCGAAAAATATTCGTTTAACTTATATTATGTTTATATTCTTTCTTAGCCAAGCACAACCTTGGCAGCGGACCACAGGCACAACTGTTTCGAAATCTTGCCCGTCCCTGGATTTCGTTCTACTGACGTCCATGTTTAAACGTCTCTTCTTTTTTTTTACAACGTTTTCCCTTCGACGACGAAACCGTACTAAATTTTCAGATATCAGACTCTGTGAATCGGATTTCAGCTAAATCTTTGCGTTTATTGTCACGCAGAAATATTATTTTCTCTAATTAAAATTTCTTTTTGATTAAAATATTTTTAAATTTTGCTAAGCGGATTAAGGATTCAGATCAGAATCTAATTGATTTATCAATGTACTAGGCAGAACTACAATAAAATAACTAAAATCTAGTACTTAATAAGCGTAAGCGCTTCTGTTTAATCATCTTCATTAAATTAATTTTTCACGATTCATTAAAATATGGATTCTTAACTTATTTAACATATAAATGAAAGATGGAGAAGTTTCATCATAATTTATAAAGGATTCGTTCATTAAAATTGACTTAGGATTTCAATAATTACTACCTGCCTTTTTGTAAAATGGTTAGAAAAATACTTAGATTAATTAAGAAATAATATTATTTTAAATCTCTCAATCCTTGAGAAATAATAAAAAATAAATACATTTTGATTGTTTACCTTTAAAATCACGCCTAATTCCATTACTGAAATTCCTGTAATTTCAGAAAATGTCCGTTGCAATGCATTAATTTGGTTTGAGTCCCGATTTTTCAAAATTTACCGCTTTGTTTTGTGCTTGAGAGAAAGCGAGAACCCATGAATTTATTTTAAGAATTATATATTTTTTTCTGTTTCTGTTTTATAGGGGGGAAAAAGAGGAAAAAAGTATTTTTTTGACTATCTATTCAGGATTTCAAAATTGTTTTCTCAATGAATTCACAATTTAACTAATAACAAACGATTAAATAATAAAAGGGTACTTTTTTAAAGCATTACATTCTTTATTTTTTATTTATATTTTCTTCTTTTTAATGTAAAGATGTGAACCATATTGTTTATTTGAAAGATTATTTGGCGATTTATCACCTGCGGCCATCTAATGGAAAATTACCTTAAAATTAATTGATTAATTGATAATTAAGTTTTAAAATATTAAAATGTTGAATTGTCATCGAAAATACACCTGTGTACTAGTGATGGGCATAGCAATTATTTTGATTATTCGAATGAATCATTCGAGCATGCGCAAAAGCATATTTGTCAAACTTAAAAAAAAAATTTATTCAATTACTACCAGAAATTTTAAAGAAAAAAAAAGAAGTTTTTGATTTTAATTAGAATTAGATTAGACGACAGATAAAAATAAAAAATGTGTTTTGTTGAAATTTTGAGAAAAAAAAAAAAAGAAGTTTCTGATTTTAATTAGTATTAGATTAGACGCCAGATAAAAATAAAAAATGTATTTCGTTGAAATTTTGAAGGAAAAAAAAAAAAAAAAAAAAAAAAAAGAAGTTTCTGATTTTAATTAGAATTAGATTAGGCGCCATATAAAAATAAAAAATGTATTTCGTTGAAATTTTGAAAAAAAAAAGTTTCCAATTTTAATTAGAATTAGATTAGACGCCAGATAAAAATTTAAAATGTGTTTCCTTTCATTTTTTTTAAATTTCTGGTAGTAACTGAATTTTAAAAAATTGAAGTTTAACAGATATGCTTCTGCGCATGCCCAAATGATTCATTCGAATAATCAAAATAATCGTTATGCCCATCACTACTGTGTACATATTTTTTTTGTAATTCTAGCCTAATGGGGAAGTGAGTGAAAAATTGGTTACAAAATTCCATTTTACATACAAAAACCAAGTTAAGTTAAACAAGAAAGAAAAATCATGCATCAAGCATAGATTATGAAATACTTTCTAACACTTCCAGAATACCTTAACAAACCTCCGCTGTTTATTAAGGTAAATAAGATACCTTAGTAAACATTTTTGAAAATGCATAATATACTTGAAAACTAGATTTCAGCAATTGTCGTCCATAGCCGCAGAGAAGTACTCTAATTATCTTGTGCACCCTGCATATAATCTATAGATTTGTATGTATACTCTATACAGTTATGCTACAATTTAGTTTAGTACGAAAACACATAACACAGTTGAAAATTCGCCTTCCTCAATTTATACCAATAGAAGCTAATATATGTGAATTATTTTGTACAGCCCTGTATATTACATTAATGCACGCCACATATTTGGCTAAAGTTTAATTAAGACAAAAACATGCTGAAAACTATTGAAATCGCATTTACCATAAATTATCATACAGAGGCGGCCATGTATCTAGTTCTTTGCGTGGCCTTGTATATGATTTTATTTATATTCAACAAACATCTCTTAGTATACTAAATATATTTCACGTTCAGCATTCATAACTCGATTAAAAAGAAACCTTTAAGCAACTTACGCTGCTAAGCAGCAATGCTTACGAATTCTTTTGTGTAGCCGTGAATATGATGTATAGTATTTATACATACCACATAGTATGCAAAAATTTAGTAAAACGCATACCTAAGTGAAACCGCACTTCCAGCAATTATCACTTATAGATAATACTTCGGATACTGTACTGTATTCGAAATCTTTTGTGTGTCCCTGTAAATGAACGATAAATGCTTGGCACATCATATTATTTAACAAGTAGCTTGTAGTAAATCTCAGTAATGTATATCAATTTCATTATATTTGAAATAGTGTAACATAATTAAAATACGCTGCAAATAGTTTTTCCTCGTAAACTATTATGTAACCGAATACTTTTGTGTGGCCCTGTAAATGAATGATAAATGTTTTACACTCCATATTCTACAGAAAGCATGTTTTAGTGCACCTTAGAAAATGATATCAATTTCAATAGGTTTGTAATAGTGTAACATGATTTAAATGCACCGCAAACGATTTTTCCCGACAGACCATAATATAACGGACTTATTTTGAGTTATCCTGTAAACTAATTAAAAGTAAATACATGTGCTATATTCGATAGTAAGCGTCTTGTAGTGCACTTCAGTGATGTATATCAATTTTAATATACAGGGTGATTATAATTAAAGTCCCACTTTCAAAATGCTGTAAAAAAGGAACCACTGGTCAGAATGACTTCAAATTTGAACTGAATATACTGTAAGGGTCGCCCAAATGAAAGTGGTATTGCTGTAATAACTCCGCCATTTGAAGAGAAAGATGCCTGCGCACGCTCCTATAGAGGCCGCAGAATGCTGGAAATGCATGCAATATCGTCAGATCCTGCCAGATGCGTGTGTGATAGCTTGGGAGCACGTTAAAAGGCATCGTTTGCATCATGGATGCCTCCAAACGGTGTCAACGCACGGTGGTGCAATTTTTAACAACGGAAAATATGAGTGCTAGTGAAAGCTATCGTCGAAGGCAAAATGTGTATGACCCGGAATGTATGTCACGCAGATCGGTATTCCGATGGTGAAGGGATTTTCGTAGTGGAAGAAGCAGTTCATCCCCCTCGATATCCTCCTTACAGCCCAGACCTCTCGCCGTTCGACTACCACATCTTCGGTCCACTCGAGAAAGCTCTGAAGGGACGGCGATTTGCCGACGATAATGAGATCCAAGCTGCCGTTGAAAATTGGTTCTACAACCAACCCCGGAGTCTCTTCACCCAGAGTATCCATCGTCTCGTTGACTGCTGGGACACTTGTTTCAACCTACAAGGTGACTTTGTCTAGCCTATCTGTTACGTCTGTATTATTTCTTTCTTTTGTATACTAATTTATATTAATACCATTAAACCATATCTCAAACCGATTGTAGTGCCACTTTCATTTGGGCGACCCATATAGAAGAAGGTGGAAACGGTATGGCATAAGAAAAAAAGCTCCAAAGCGTATCAATAGATGGCGCTGTAAGCGGCATACTATGCAAATTAAAAGACACTCATGCGCAATTAAAAACCGAATCATTATGTGATTTTTATGCGTTTTTGTGACCCAAGAACAATTAAAAACCGATTTCTCCCATCCAATGTGTTACGAATTTGCCGTGGCGGATGGACTTTCCACCAACAGTACCACAACTTTTGGCTGATTTGAAAGTCATTTTTTCCGTCAAACAACCGAAACACTCATGCACACTGTACAGTTCGGCTGGTTTACTGTGCAACTCATTCCAAAGCCGTCGTATATCGATTAAAAATGTCACTTGTAGCCGAATCCCCTTTTGTTATGTCGCTTACAGCGCCATCTATTGATACACTTTCGAACTTTTTCTTTCTTATGCCATATCGTTTCCCCCTTCTTTCAGTATATTCAGTTCAAATTTGAAGCCATTCTGACCAGTGGTTCCTTTTTTACAGCAGTTTGAAAGTGGAACTTTAATTATAATCACCCTGAATTTGAAACAGTGTAACATCATTAAAATACACTGCAAATGATTTTCCCCATAGAGCATAATGTAACAACATTCTTTTGAGTGCCCCTGTACACGAATTATAAGTATTACATATTTCATTTTCAATACTGAACATGCAATAGTAAACAAATACTTTTCAACTATGTTGGAAAGTGTTAAAAATTGGACTTGCATATAGCTTCTTTTTTATTTTATCCGTTATGCAGTTTTGGTTTAAACTGTTTTTCCTATTTTTCCGATACAATTCCTTCTAAAAACAGGGCTAAACGATATGTAAAGGGGAAATAATATATGTTTATTATAATATATGTTTATATAAATGTATATGGTTTTTCATGCTGTGGGACTTATAAAGCGACTCAACATAGTTGACAAACCTTGGAAAATACATACAATTTTCAGCTATGTCGTGAAAATCCGTCGTTTTGACACACTGTGTATCGGACGTAAAGGGTGATAGGCAAATGGTCATAAGAAATGTTTTATAGAAGTTTTCAAAAGTTTTGTTTTCTAGATTTGAGGTGCTCGATAAGATTTTGAATTTATACATAGATTTTTGCAGAATATTTGTCAATATTTAAGTTATGAAAGGATAAGATACTGCCATGCTTTATTACAAACATTTCGTCTTAAAATATTTTGTAATAAATTTTGTGCAATAAATCTAATAAAAAAATATAGAAAATATTAAATAAATAAATAATAAATAAAAACACTTGTTTCATTCATTAAAAAATGAAGATATTTAATTAAATTTATAATATAAGACAACAGAATTTGTAATACACCTGATTTACGAATTTGATACATTATTTACTTATTTTTTTATTAGAAGTTCTAGCGTTTGATGATAATTGAAACTTACTATCCTCTTTATACAAAGTAAAATGAGAGTGAGAAGGGGGAAATAGATTTCATATAAAATTTTAAGAATTTTTTTTTTTATGCCAAATACATTAATTCACAGAGCTAATAAAGTCAGGAGTTCAAAGCTATAAATGCTACCAAACGTATGTATCTATGTATGTATGTCTGTCAAGACCAAAGCTCAGCAATCCCAGCGAGTTTGAAGATGTCAGATGTCTTAAAATTTTGCTTATGCTTCCGAAAAGCGATTTTGGCCATCTGTTTTTTTGAATTTTTTTTAATGTTTCGTGGAAAAATGTGGCTAAATTTCAGACAAAATGGGTTTTTTTTAAAGAATTAAAATTATCTTTTTTTTTTTTGTTTCCTTATTTCAAATCTTGAAAAAAAAAAACTGTGAGATATGTTTTTTAATAATTAAGTACAAAAAATATTCAAGCAGGGACTTTTTAATTATTTAATTTGCAAGTTAATTTGCAGTAAATGCATTTAAACGCGTTTATTTTATGTTTAAAAGTCAATAAAAAATCATATTTATATCCATTGTGTCGTCTCAAGAATATTGTCTATAAATTTAGCAATTTTTTTTTTCTTTTACGGAAATTATTTGCTATAGAATTACCTTATTTTTGACAACAATCCCAGCAAACACGAGATTTTTGGCCACCTGTTGTAAACGTTGTGGCCAAAAAAGTTTGCGGCAATTTGTATCCAGCCATTAATGTATTTTAACTGAAGCGCCCGCACACCGGATGTCTATCGCCAAATCGTTAACGGGCAAATGGCGGGGAAACTTAATGCAATTTCAGTGCCCAATAGCGAATGAAAGTACGTTTGCGGCCAAGATATACAAATCTATCATTGTTTAAAAGTCAGTGGCCCAGTATAATCTTCTCGACATTTTTATTATAAGAAATAAAAAGTATCTTTACTTCACATTTTATAAGATGATTTTCGTTATTTTAAACCTGGATTTATGTGAAACGATAAAATATGCTGCATTTAAATATTTTATGCAATAAAAAATACACAAAAAGTACCATTCTTTAATTTAAAGAGTTTTTATGGAAAAAAAATCATAAAAACTGTTAATGTTTTTGCTTTTAAAGTATGCATTAATATCTTTAAATGAATATTTTTTGTGAGCACCTAGAATGAAAATGAATATTGCAATCTTTAGACATACATATTATATAAACATATTAAAAAAATTAATGATAAATGGGAATTTATTTCAATTTCAATTTCAATGAAAAAATATTTGTCAAAAGAAATAAATGCCACTTTACCAAAAAGCAGTTACTGTTAAACGAAAAAAAAAAAAAAAAAAAAAAAAAAAAAATTCTTTTTTTTCTTGGAGGGGGGGGGGGGGCGGTGATTTTATATTATCTGTATATTATCTATAAATCAGTTCCAAAAAATAAGTTATTTTCATTTTTTGAAACACTCCAAAATTTAGATTTAAAAGAAAAAAAAAATCTTAACTAGCTTAAATAAGCAATAATACCAAATACCGATCCCCCCCTCCCACTCCTTTCACACGGCAAGCCGGGAGTAATGCAGGGAAAGATGAAACAAGATTTCCCTTTTCCAACACATTTTTTTTTCCCAGTGGGGATTTTTGTAAATATATTTTTAAATGTTTTCCGCTTTGTAATAATCAGCATTGAAAAATTTCCACTTTTAAAATTATTTAATGTTGTATGAGAAATTTTGAAGATAAAAAAAAAACCTTGAAAAAATAAATCTATTGAAATATAGCTTTTTTTCTGCGGTCTCGTAGGGATTTTTATGTCTTTTTGGCAGCGTCATCGCACATCGCAGCGTTGTTTACATTTCCCTTTCCTGCATCGTGGCGTCGTCTATGTCTAAGTCTCGTCATTCACTGGTTTTTGGATATTTAGATTTACTAATTAGGTAAGATTATTTTTCTATATTATTCCAAGAGTTAGTTAAAAATTAGTTTTCATCATTCTCAGGGACAGATTTAAGTTCAAGATAAAGAAAGCTGAGAAAAAGCATCAGCAATTGTGTAAAATTAACTGCATTGCTTTGCTTATTATGCGACTTAATTCTACAGAAGCGAATAAAAAAAAAAAGTTCTTTACTGATCTTACATCTGCCCTGAATATGCTATTAATAAGTTGATTGTAATTATATATATATATATATCAGAGTAAAATGTGTCCGTAATGAACAATCTCAGAAGTTTTTGGTTTATAAAAAAATTAACAATAAAAATTCAGCTTTTATTTTTTTCATAATTCTCCGTTGCCTGTTTTATAATTTGCTTTATTGCTGACAATTTTAAACCAGTCAGGAAGCGGAAAGTAATATTTTACAGCTCCAGTGTCTTTCAGTGAAATTATACTCATATGTTAAGATCTGGTTTTAATTAACTAATATATATATATTCTGTATTTTCTGATGATACTGGCATATTTTTATTTTGATAGTAATAGAAAACTTCGAATTTTATGTACTAATTAATGACCATTTGCAAAATTTCATTTTATTTTTAAGATTTTAATAAAGTAGGTAATTTCTTTTTAATTCATTAATGTGATTTTTAATTAGTCATGGCAATAGTGCCCAAAATGTTTTGGTTTAGCCGAAAAGCTAAGTAATCTGATTTAATTTTTAAATTCCACTTATCAGAGTCAGAGTGTAATAGGAACACAACTTGGTACTTTTCTGTTATACCAACACATGCCAAAATATACGCTAATCTGCCATTTATTTCTACCCTAACCGTGTAAAGAATTTTTTATTGCAAACTGTACCAAACATTCTGATTGGACTATTTATTGAACGTGAATCTTTTATTATTATTATTTAATCGTAACCTCATAAAACATCTTAACTTGCTACTTTTCAAATAGAAAATATTTATTAAATTATAACTTGCATTTATTATTGACACTGAAATGAATTTTACCATTAAGCTGTTACTTGATGATGTAGAAGCGGCAATAAAATTGTTTTAGGACTTTAGATACATAAAAAAAAAAGTTTTTATCAAAAAAACTCATAAACATCTTCATTCAAGAAATGAAATGTTTACAGCAATCCTAAGAGACATTTACAATTTCAAGCCTGTAGTTTAAATAGAGTTTTATTTTATTACCTTATGTAATATTTATTTGTTCTTTTATTTTAAGTGCATATTTTGTATTGCAATTTTCAAACGTTTTATTTTTAAGTGCTTAAATTCGTGCCAACAATGTTATTTTTGTTTTCAAATGATTCGTTTCATGTGAATTTCCTTTTGTGCCGATTATTATGCTTAGCGACAATGGTGTTGGTATAGCAGAAAAGGACCCAAACTTTTTATAAACAGTTGCTTTTAATATATTTTCATGTTGTAAATATTTTTTTAATAACAAACCAGATTAATTTTTAATGGGTTTTTTTTTTCCTAATGAAAGCACATAATTTGTTTGGGTATATTTCGGTTAGCTGGGCGCCAGTGATATATATACATGTATTATATATACACATATCTATGTATATACACATATGTCTGCATATACATATATATACATACATATATTTATATACATATATGTATGTATATACATATATAGGTATATACATTATGTATTTATATATGTTGATATATATCACTGGCGCCCGGCTAACCGAAATGTACCTTTTTTTGTTTCAAAGTATTGCATCGTCCCTTACCCCTCATGCAAAAACAAATTTGTCTTTAAGGACGTCTTCCTTTTTAAAACTTGTTTTAAGCCTTTTTTTAACCTCATCTCCCCCGAGTCTGAAATTTTCTTTCTGTGTTTGTGACAACATACTCTCAAAGCATGCAATTTCTTTCTTGGAATCCAAAATAGTTGCACACTGTTATACTATACTGTTACATTTTTTTTTTTTTTTTTTTTTTTTTACACCCATCCAAAATATTAAGAGGAGAGAGCCTGTCTGATATTACACTTTTAATTTTATGTTAAATAAAACATTGGGTACTTTTCGGTTAGCCAGGTGCCAATGATGTGTACAAGTACATACATGTATATATATTACTGGTGTCCAGCTAACCGAAAAGTACCAAACATTGTATCAATTATCTTCCTTAATTACTTTCCTGGAACTATAATTTATCTCCATCTTTTATATTATGTTCTGCAGTGTTTTTCTTTTTCAGTACCATAATTTCAGTAAAAAGCGCTATAGTGCATATGCGTGTAAAAATTTAAAACAGTCTAAGTGCACAGCACTTCTGCTGGTGTGGCTGATTCAGTAATTTTTTTTTTCTTTTCCTCCCCATAGCAATATTTAGATAAGATGCCATTTTATTTAATGCAAATTATGTGTGTGTGCATGTTGAAATAAGTTTTGATTTAAAAGAAGAAGAAAATGATTCACTGACATCAGTTATATACATTAATCAGTTGTACTTTTTCTTTTTAATTTTCTAGTTGAATATGATAAATGCTTAATATTGCAACCTATTACAATTTATTTTCATATTTTTCAGGAAACTGTGGTGGCGCAGTTCAGAGATGGCAGCAGAGATGACTGTGCAGCATAAACTCGTTTGGCATTCAAGCAAAGGTAAGTTGTCAATTTACTCAGTTTGTAACGCAGGGCTTTTATCTTAGGGCCCATTTTGAAAAAAGTAAAAGTTATTTGTGTGAAATTTATTCTTTTTTTTTTTTGTGAAAGATAACATTTTGTAATGAATATGAAATTTAGTTACTCAAATTTGAACCAAACGTTTATTGATAACTTCTTTAAGTCCTTCTGTTAAAGTTTTCCTTTCAATTTGTTTGCAAATTACACATTTTGAAACATAAAATAAAAATTAACAATGAAGAGTATGTTTTTATGGATTGTTTATAAAATAGTCAATTCAGAAAATTCCAGATTTTAAAAGTATTGCTACCCCACATGCAAAAACAAATTTGTCTTTAAAGACTTCTTCCTTTTTAAAACTCAATTTTTTTTAAGTTGCCTGTGTTATTTAAAAAAAAAAAATGGGAAGAGATCCTGTTTATTAAAAGGTATATTGTGAAGGGACCTGCTTTACTAGGAAGAATTTTGGGATGGTCCCCTAAATAGGCTCCAAATTTTGTCTGTATTGATCAATTTACATTAGTAAATTTAATTTCACACATTCATAAAATAGAAGTGCACTCTTGTATTTTAGCTGCATACAGTTGGTAAACGTTAAAGCTCTTTACAAAGCTTTCCAACCTTTGCACTTTAAGTGTAAAATTTACACTTTTTAACCTTTTTTTACAGCTAGAATGTACTTATTTTTTATTCTTAAAAGTTATAGAAAAAAAAAGCTATTAAAATATTTTTCGGCAGAATCCTCGAATAAGCGAGGGTCCCCGATTTGGCGATTTTTTTGACGCACGCCAAGGAACGACGCGCGCCAACCGAGAAATCGGCAACCTCCGAATTCTACCCAATCAGAACACGAGCTTTTCGGCAGACGACTTATTACTTACACACATCGTCAAGCAAATTCTTTCACAAAGTACACCGTGAACGTAGCATTGATTTTATTTCGTTTTAAGAATATTTACAAAGTTTTAGTAAATTTTACCGTCACATTTTTCGATTTTTACATACTTTTACCAATATTTTCCTTCAGATATTTCAATTTTTACAAACTTTTACCCATATTTTCCTTCAGATATTTCAATTTTTATAAACTTTTATCGATTTTTTCATTCCGATTTTTTCCATTTTTACAAATTTTTAGCTATTTTTCCTGCCGGATGTTTCCGTTTAAAAAACTATTTAGCTATTTTTCACTCCGTATTGTTTCATTTTTAGCAATTTTTCTATCCAAATTTTGAACTATTTATTCCTCCGGATATTTTTATTCTTACAAATTTTTTCCTCCGGATTTTTCCATAAAAAAAAGTTCTACCTTATTTTTTCCTCCGGATTTTTCAATTTTAACCTACTTTTTTCATTTGGATTTTTCGTTTTTACAAGTTTTTAGCTATTTTTCATCTATTTTTCATTTTTACAAATTTTTAGCTATTTTTTCCTCTACATTTTTACAAATTTTAGCTATGTTTTTATTTTATTTCTTTTGTTTTCATTTTTATAAATATTTAGCTATGTTTTTACTTTTTTTTTTCATTTTTATAAATATTTAGCTATGTTTTTACTTTTTTTTTCATTTTTATAAATTTTTAGCTATGTTTTTCCTTTGTTTTTTTTTTTGCATTTTTTGAAATTTTTAGCTATCTTTCCTCCGGATTTTTCAGTTTTTAAAAATTTTTAGCTATTTTTTCCTCCGGATTTTTCCGTTTTTAAAAATTTTTAGCTACTTTTTCCTCTGGATTTTTCCGCTTTAAAAAATTTTTTAGCTACTTTTTCTACCGAATTTTTCAATTTTTAAAAATTTTTAGCTACTTTTTCCTCCGAATGTTTCAATTTAAACAATTTTTAGCTACTTTTTCCTCTGGATTTTTCAATTAAAAAAAAAATTTAGCTACTTTTTCCTCCGGATTTTTCAATTAAAAAAAATTTTTAGCAATTTTTTCTCCAAATTTCTCAATTTTTTTAAAAAAAATATCTATTTTTTTCATTTGGATTTTTTATTTTTACAAATTTTTAGCTATTTTTTCTTCCGGATTTTACCATTTTTACAAATTTTTAGCCATTTTTTTCCCTCCATATTTTTCATATTTTTAATTTTCTTTCTTCTGTATTTTTCATTTGTATAAATTTTTAACTATTCTTTCCTCATCATATTTCCATTTTTACAAATTGTTAGCTACTTTTCCTCCAGATTTTACAATTTTCACACATTTTTAGCTATTTTTGCCACCATATTTTCCCACATTTTTAGCTATTTTTGCCACCATATTTTCCCACATTTTTAGCTATTTTTGCCACCATATTTTCCGAATTTCCAATTTTTTTGCTATGTTTTCCTCCAATTTTTCCATTTTAAACTATTTTTCCCACCGGATTTTTCCTTTTTTTTTTATGAATTTTTAACTATTTTCCCTCCAGATTTCTCCATTAAAAAAAAATTTTAGTTATCTATTCCCTCTAGCTTTTTCAATTTACAAATTTTTAGCTATTTTTCCTGCCGGATGTTTCCGTTTAAAAAACTATTTAGCTATTTTTCACTCCGTATTGTTTCATTTTTAGCAATTTTTCTATCCAAATTTTGAACTATTTATTCCTCCGGATATTTTTATTCTTACAAATTTTTTCCTCCGGATTTTTCCATAAAAAAAAGTTCTACCCTATTTTTTCCTCCGGATTTTTCAATTTTAACCTACTTTTTTCATTTGGATTTTTCGTTTTTACAAGTTTTTAGCTATTTTTCATCTATTTTTCATTTTTACAAATTTTTAGCTATTTTTTCCTCTACATTTTTACAAATTTTAGCTACGTTTTTATTTTATTTCTTTTGTTTTCATTTTTATAAATATTTAGCTATGTTTTTACTTTTTTTTTTCATTTTTATAAATATTTAGCTATGTTTTTACTTTTTTTTTTCATTTTTATAAATTTTTAGCTATGTTTTTCCTTTGTTTTTTTTTGCATTTTTTGAAATTTTTAGCTATTTTTTCCTCCGGATTTTTCAGTTTTTAAAAATTTTTAGCTATTTTTTCCTCCGGATTTTTCCGTTTTTAAAAATTTTTAGCTACTTTTTCCTCTGGATTTTTCCGCTTTAAAAATTTTTTTAGCTACTTTTTCTACCGAATTTTTCAATTTTTAAAAATTTTTAGCTACTTTTTCCTCCGAATTTTTCAATTTAAACAATTTTTAGCTACTTTTTCCTGTGGATTTTTCAATTAAAAAAAAAATTTAGCTACTTTTTCCTCCGGATTTTTCAATTAAAAAAAATTTTTAGCAATTTTTTCTCCAAATTTCTCAATTTTTTAAAAAAAAATATCTATTTTTTTCATTTGGATTTTTTATTTTTACAAATTTTTAGCTATTTTTTCTTCCGGATTTTACCATTTTTACAAATTTTTAGCCATTTTTTTCCCTCCAGATTTTTCCATATTTTTAATTTTCTTTCTTCTGTATTTTTCATTTGTATAAATTTTTAACTATTCTTTCCTCATCATATTTCCATTTTTACAAATTGTTAGCTACTTTTCCTCCAGATTTTACAATTTTCACACATTTTTAGCTATTTTTGCCACCATATTTTCCCACATTTTTAGCTATTTTTGCCACCATATTTTCCGAATTTCCAATTTTTTTGCTATGTTTTCCTCCAATTTTTCCATTTTAAACTATTTTTCCCACCGGATTTTTCCTTTTTTTTTAAATGAATTTTTAACTATTTTCCCTCCAGATTTCTCCATTTAAAAAAATTTTTAGTTATCTATTCCCTCTAGCTTTTTCAATTTACAAATTTTTAGCTATTTTTTCCTCCGGATACTTCATTTTTACAAATTTTCGGCTATTTTTTTCCTCCGGATATTTCCATTTTTACATACTTTTATCAAATTTTTTCTATTTTTACATATTTATAGCTTTTTTCTTCCATCTGTATCCATTTTTACAAATTATCTTTTTTTTTCTATGAATTTTTTTGAAATATTTATCAAGTTTAATAATTTATTACCTTTAACAATTAAAAAATTTCTAGTAAAATAAGGCTTAAACTTGAAAATTGTCACAAAACGGAATAAAATCAACGTTTACTTCATGAAAGAAATTCTCATAAAAACTCTATAAATAGTCAATTCTCTGCATCACACCACACACGTTATAATTGAGGAAAATTTCGATATTCTTCATTTTTCTAATACATGCAAGACGCGGTTGACTATGCTTCGCGTACATTAACCGAAAAAAAACATCACTGAACGCATGAAACTCGCCGTACAGCAATCTCTAGAATGCACGAAATTCATTCAAGCCGCGGTCAGTAACTTGTGTATGTACGCTTCGCATACATTAACCGAAAAAAAACATCACTGGACGCATGAAACTCGCCGTACAGCAATCTGTAGAATGCACGAAATTCATTCAAGCCACGGTCAGTAACTTGTGTATGTACGCTTGGCATACATTAACCGAAAAAAAACATCACTGGACGAATGAAACTCACTGTACAGCATTCTCTAGAATGCACGAAATTCATTCAAGCCGCGGTCAGTAACTTGTGTATGTACGCTTGCCGTACATTAACCGAAAAAAAAAACATCACTGGATGCATGAAACTCGCTGTACAGCAATCTGTAGAATGCACGAAATTCATTCCTGCCGCGGTCAGTAACTTGTGTATGTACGCTTCGCGTACATTAACCGAAAAAAAACATCACTGGACGCATGAAACTCGCTGTACAGCAATCTGTAGAATGCACGAAATTCATTCCAGCCGCGGTCAGTAACTTGTATATGTACGCTTCGCGTACATTAACCGAAATTTTTTTTTTTTTCCCAACAATCCATTGACTAATTTTAAGATTTTTTACCACGATTGGCTGATAAATTTAGCGATATCTTTTAAATGGCCAAAAAATCATTTTGTAAACTTTTTCATATTAAAATTTAGTTAAATTGTAATATTTTAACAAAACTGTATTCAAAAAGTTATCATAAAAAAATCTTCGTCTATTACATATTGCATAGGAATTGTTCATTTTTATTAAAATTATTTTATTCAAAATTGTTATTTTACAGTTTGTTAAAACAGTTTAGCAGAGTTTCATGAAATGTAAACATCTTGTACAATGGGTCCTTCAAATTACTCAAAATTTTGATGCTTCAGCTCATGTGCTTAGAAAATGTTTGCTTTAAATGTTTTAATATTTGTTTCAAGAGTGATGATTTCAGTTTTGTGATTATTGTGACACCTCTGGAAATATAGTGCATCTAATCTGGACTTACATTTAATAAAAATTAAATTAATTTAAATTTTTGAAATGTAAAATTTAATAGAAAAAGATTGAGTATTTTTTAAAGTTTTGCAGAAATGTGTCAAATAATTTTTGTTAACAGGGTTTTTGACTTTCATGAACTTTGACAATACTTAAGATTACACAGATTTATGCTAAATAATTTTTTTTAATTTATGCTATGTATGTAGAAGAGGAAGGGAGGTGGTGATAAAATTATTTAATCTTCTGACCTCTAAATTAAGGATTTTTTTTTAATATGTTGTCATATAAATTAATTTGGATTTTGATTATATGTAATGTATAATTTTTAACAAATTAAAAATAAAGCAGATTCTTTGGAGAAAGGGACCTTCTTTAATACTTTCTTTGACCCTTTTTTCTTAAGAAACTTTAAAAAATGATATTTAAATTCAAGGTATTTTTAAAACATTCTTATGTTTTGCCCAAAATATTTTGCAAATGTAAGATTCTGGAGAGGAGCTGAAGGTTCAAATCCATGTTTTTAAATTTTCCTTTAAATCAAATATCAAGTAATAAAAATGGTGATTTTTTTTTCATTGCTAACTAAGCGTAAAACTGACAGTGTGAAATATGTTCGAGCCTGGAAGCTTGGTTACGCTTAGTTAGCAATGTAAAAATTCACATGTTTGTTATTCAATAATTTCGAGTTAATTTCACTGCTGAAAATAAATTAAAATTACTCAAATATCAAGTTTTTAGAATAAAATAACTGTGGCAATATTTGTATTGGAGTAATTAGTGTTTCCCCTAGACGTTTTCGAGAGGGCGCAGCACCCTGCCCATTTTTTTATAGTTGTAAATGTGCCCTGCCCGTTTTTATATAGCTGGAAATGTGCCCTGATTATTGTGGATTCGCAAGAATTTGCTTTCGCGAATTTCACCAAAATTTAGCGGGAAAATATCACAAAAATCATCTATCGGTCATGAGAAAATATCGCAAGATTCGTCTATTGGTCACAGTAAAATATCACAAAATTTGTCACTTGGTCGCAAGAAAAATTACAAAATTCAAAAATCTCAAAATTCGGCAGTTTGTTGTAGGAAAAAAATTGGGAAATTTGCTTATTTGTCGCAAAACCTCCCTCCCTGCACAATTCGGCAATTGGTAGCAGGAAAATATTCTGAAATTCATCAGTCAGCTGCGGGAAAAATCACGAAACTATTCAGTCAGTCATGGGAAAAAATAGCGAAATTCTTCCAAGATCGCATGAGAAAAATTGCTAAATTTGTCAATCGATTGCGGCTAAAAATAGAGAAATTTATATATCTGTCATGGGCAGGGCATTCGGGGCACGGGCCCAGGGTCCCCGATTTTCAGGAGTCCCCAAATGCTACTAAAAATTTTTGAATTATTGGCCAAAACAGTTTTAACTGTTAAAAAAACAAAATTAAAATGGAAAAATCTGTTTGTCAGAGATTGTCTATGATGTGTCAAAGCAGGGTTGGCAAGTTTCTTCCAAAGTGGAAAAAAACGGCCTGAAGAAATAGGTTTCTTCCAAGTGGAAAAAATGGAAGAAACTGTTTTTCTTTGAGAATTTACCATATAAGTTACAACTTTGTAAAATACAATAAAATTAAATGTATTTTCTAATAGATAACCTTACATAAATTTAATTAGACTTATAAAAATTTAATTATGTATGATAAATTGATAATTACACCAGTTTTTTAGCCAAGATCACACACCTGTCTAAAGCTTTCCAATCATTGTGTACCTGAATAAAATAAATGGGACTTTTCTAACACCATGCCAAAATGTATGCTAATGTGCTATTTATTTCAACCCTGAACGTGTAAATATTTTTATTGCAAACCGTGCCAAACATTGTGATTTGCTATTTATTGAACATGACACTTTTTAATTATTATTATTACTTAATTTACTCTGTAACCTCGCAAAACATCTTAATTTGCTATTTTTCAAATAGAAAATATTTAATATTAAGTAGTAACTTATATTTATTGTTGACACTAATGTGGATTTTACCATTAGGCATTTACCAGATGATGAGGACGCTGCAATAAAATTGTTTCAGGACTTTGGATACAAAAAAAAAGTATGAACGTCTTCATTCAAAAAGTGAAATGCTTACTGCAATGCTAAGAGACATTTACAATGCTATGCCTGTAGTTTAAATTGAGTTAATTTTATTAATTTATCATATAATATTTATTTGTTCTTTTATTTTAAGTCTATATTCGTGTCGATTTAATAAAATAGTTCGTGAAAGTCTGTAATTTTCAAATGTTATATTTTTAAATGCTCAATTTTGTGCCAGCATTTTTTTTTTTTTTTCCAATTGAATCCTTTCACATGAATTTCATTTTGTGCCAATTATTGCACTTGGTGACGACAATGGTGTTGGTATAATGGAAATGTACCAAATAAATTTATCCAAAATACACAAAATCAATTAAAGGTAATTCAATTCAAAAGAGGCACATTTTTTTTAATATATATAATTTAAACTTCTGTAACCAGTAGTAAATAGTATGTGGATCATTTACCTATTGTAGAATGAAACTCTTTTAAATAAAAGACAGTGCTTTGAATTTACGCCCATTTTATTAAGGAAACTAATATACAGTAATTACTGTATTGGAGGATTTCATTAAAATCTCCATTTTCCTTACTACAGTGCAACATTGTATAACAAAACAGAAGTAATTTAGCTTTAAGATGCTGCAATCAATTTCTCAACTTAGAATGGATGAATTCAAAAGATGAAAAAAATTCTTATCCCTGTAGAGTTTATTTTCAGAACATTTATCTTTTAAATCAGCATGCTAGTATACATAATTACAAATTTGTTTGTTTTAAGTTTTGCACAATAGTTTTTAAAATATTGCATTTTTATATGATAAATAAGGAATTGGTAGGTTTTTTTTTTTTTTACAGAAATTATATAAACAATAAAAAAATATCCCCTACCTCTAAAGTTGTAAAAAACATAACCTGTAAATACCTGCTGAACCTGAAGTTTGTTATTAAAAAATAACTTATTTTTCCATAAATAATATTTTTAATATTAATTAATTTCCAATTTAAATTTCATATAATTAGGTTTTGAATTTAATTCTTTTATATAGTTAATATATTTTAATTTTGAGCATCTGTTTTGTTTTCTGTTGGTTTCTTCCAGTTTTTTCCATTTCTTCCAGTTTCTTCGGGAAGAAACCCAACCCTGTGTCAAAGTAACTTCATTTTTTCTTTATTGTCTTTTAACCCTTTGAGGCGTGGTGGGATATATTATATCCCACCTAATTTAAATTTTACTTTTTTAACTTTGACGGGGAAAAGTTGAAAAATTGCTTTTCCTTATTTTGAACTAAATTACGGTGAGAATTGAAATGCTATCGTTTTATGAGTGATAATATCAGATTTATAGCTTGGAGGTACACAATGTATTTTCCTACTTTACAAAGCCATTTTGAAGGAAATGTTATGTGAAAAAATAAGGTACACAATGTATTTTCCTACTTTACAAAGCCATTTTGAAGGAAATGTTATGTGAAAAAATAAAGTGAAGAAAATAAAGAACTGCTGGTTTCTAGAAATACAAATTCTAGAAACATTTACAAAGTGAGCAATTCGACTTTTATGAAATGAACAGAAAGAGCACCCATACATCATATGTAAAGAATATGAATTTATATATTTGAAGTTATTCAAAAGAATTTATAGAAAGCCTGTTTTTATTTTGTTTTAGTGATTAACACAGAGATAAAGTATTTAATATATACAGCCCCCCCCTCCCCCCCTGCTCTTAACACATAAAAATAGAAACAATATTATTGTTAACATGGTTTCAAAAAGAAATGAGAGAATATGATATAACATAAAATTGCCACCATGAAATGCAGTTTCGCACCTAGAAAAAAAAAAGGAATTAGGTGTCATTTGACAACGCTGCCCTTTCATGAGTTTTTGTTAAAAGCAAATATAGGTATACTGCAATAAAATAGTTTCATTTTGTACAAATAACTTGAACTACAAAGCTTTTTGTAAATAGTTTTTTTAAATTATAATTTCTGTTCCGATTATATTTATAAATGGCTAATTAATAAGTGGTGTTTTTAAAGTAAGGCATTTTAATTTTGTTTTGTAAAATTTATTTTTTGTTTTTCAGAAGAAGAAGAATAAAAATCTGGAAAGAAAAAAGTTCTCTGTGAAGATGACTGTAGATTTTCAGCTCTTGTTTATAAACTTAAATTAAGAAACATCAGAAATTTAATTGTAACAGGATTAAATTTTCTTGTAAAATATTTCTGATAAATTTTGAGCATCTTGTAAATACATAAATAAATGTTTTTTGGTTGGTTTGTTTTACATTTGTTGTGAAAAATAAAATTTATATGAAAAAAAAAAGCATTCAGTTCTAGTGTTTTTAAATATATATATTTATTTATGCAAGTGATGTTGTTAAAAAAGATGTACTATATATTTTCCCCTTCTTTCTCATTCTGAGAACATTCCCACTTCTTTTTACAGGTTAAGATATAATTGAATAAAAGTGTTTTATGTAGGCTATATTTTAAAAACTGATAAACTGTTTTTGTTGGTTGATTATAAATTAGCATTGCTTGGAGATCAGGTATTAAAAATAATTTGCTGTATAAAAACTTTTGAAAATTTTAATAAAAATTTCATCATAATCTCATTAGAAGTTGAGATTAAAATTTTAATGTACATAATATTGTATGAATCAGTTTGAAATTTTGTTAGTCAAAAAGTCACATACCTCCTGCTGGAAGGAAAAATATTTTAAAGATTTCTTTATTGGTAATATATTAAAAAAAAAATATATATATATATATTCAGTACTCATTACTTGCTAATTTTTAAAAAGTAAACACAATGATATATTATTATTTATGAGTAATGTTTAGTCCATTTAAAAAAAAAAAAAAAAAAAAAAAAGATTTAGTGTATGAATGGTGAACTTGCCGTGTTCTAGAAGATCAACTGCCACTACTATTTTGAAAAAATATTAAACTTATTTAATAAGAGAAATTTTAAGATTTACATAAGAAGGAAAATAGTGACAATTGGCTTTCTGTCAATTAGTAATATTTTGTAAATATATATACATTGAAATTTTGTTCTATGATGTGTATAAAGGGGGGAAGAGTCCTTAACAGACTAAAACATTACTTTATAGGAATACTGCTACATTTTTCTGATATATGCCAAAGAGATGAAGATAGTGAAATGACATTTTTTGAACGGACCTAATTTACACATATATATAGTTACATCATTAAAAAAAATTCTTAAATTTCAATGATCAGTAATGTCAACATTTTACCAATTTTATAAAATAGAGTTCCTGCGTTTTTGTTTTATTTTCAAGCTGGATAATTGGAAGAAACATCCAGGTAAGAAATTGTATTATAAAAGCACCAGTGGACCCATGCGAAGATTTCACACTGCAGTCTAATACTTTTTAGCAATATCTAATACTCTTTAGATGCAGGTTTAAACTTGTAAAGGAAAATTAAGGACTGAAACTATCTTCAAACAACATTAGTCGAGCCAGAATATCATCTCGTTTATTCCATCACAGTTACAGTAAAAACTGATCGAGCATAGCAAAGACAAAAAAATATATATATCTATAGTTAATTAACTGCTTTAGAGATGACATCATCTGTTTCGGAAAAAAACATGGGACAAAGAAAAATAAATTGAGCATTTCAATTTTGCTTTTTAGTCATAAATATAAAATAAACCCGTGCAGCAACTATGTCCCACTTTATCTTTTTTGTAGTATTTATTTTTTATAATCATTTTAAGCATTATATAATGTGGTATTTTATTTTTGTGGCTACACTAATTTGAGGAAAGCCTTTCATTTCTTTTATGAAGACAATGCAGATTTAATTTTTAATTTACAGCAATTTTTAATCAAAAAATATGTTTTATCGAGATGTGAGTGCACTATGTCAGAAGCTGGTTCAAAATCCTTTCTTATGGCATCTCGTTCATTGTTGTGCATTTCATATTTTCTGAGAAAAGGGGATGTTGATAACAGAAATAATATATACTAGTGGGCCTGTGTGAAGATTTCACACTGCAGCCTAATATTTTTTAGCAATATCTAATATTTTTTAGATGCATGTTTAAACTTCTAAAAAAAAATAAAGCCAGAATATAATCCAATTTATTCTTTCATACTTTACAGTAAAAACTGACTGAAAATATCAAGATCTATATATATATATAAATTGTATTTTAACTACATTAGAGAGTGACATAATGTTTTGAAAAAAAAAAAAAAAATTGAGCGTTTGAATTTAAATTTTGCTTTTTTATCATAAATATAAAATAAACCCATGCAGCAACCATGTCCACTTTATCTTTATTGAACATTTTTTTTATAATCATTGTTGTGGAATTTAATTTTTGTGGCAACAGTAATTTGAGGAAAAACTTTCATTTTATTTCTGAAAACAATGCCTATTTAATTTATTACTTGCAATTTTAACCAAAATACATGTTTTAAAGAAATGTGAGTGTACTATGTCAGAAGTCGCTTGAAAATCCTTTCATATGGTATCTCATTTAACATTATACATTTTTTATTTGCTTCGAAAAAGGGATGTTGAATATAATCATTAGATAACAATTTTCAATGGAAATTCTGGCTGGACAATCCACCTGGTGAATTAGCTTGAAGAAACATAAATTGAAACTACTTAAAAATTTACTCCTTTGAATAGAATGTTTAAACCTATAATTTAATTAAAAATTGAAGAAAATTAGTTTTTTTTTCGTATTCTCACCATCATTGGTAATTTAACGCTCAATATATATTTTACACCTTGTGTTACACCTTATTTTACAACTTTTTTTTTATTAATTACAATTATGGCTTTTGCAACTTTTTCAGAATAACATTAAAAAATAAATCATAACCATATGGCCTTTTATTCCGATCTAATGAGATGAGTGGATACGGCCAATTTTTGCCTCAGTAGAGAAGAAATGGGGCTCCGGCCTCAGGAGGTGGAGTGTGGAGTGAGGAGGGAGGAGGGCTCCTCCTCCTGAAGTGTCCTCCTCCTCTTCCTCCTCCCGAAGTGCCCTCCTCCTCCTCCCAAAGTGCCCTCCACCTCCCAAAGTGCCCTCCTCCTCTCAAAGTGCCCTCCTCCACTACTTAAGATAAGGGGATTAATTAAGGATTAGTGTTAATTAATTTTAATTGCGGGACTTAGAAATTTTTCGAGGCCATTTTTTTTTTCGCGGAGAATTTTCTACTAGAATACGAGGTGTGTTTCAATGGATTTATTTTAGCGAATTAGAAGTTTAATTAATTTTAATTAATTTTAATTGGGGAACTTAGAAATTTTTCATAGCAATTTTTTTTTTTTCAACGAGAGTATGCAGTTTGATTATGAGTGTATGCAGTAGAAGTAAATGATTAATTAATTAAAAATATTAATTAAAAATAGTAATTAATTAATTTTAATTGCAGAACTTAAAAATTTTCGCGAGATTTTTTCAACGAGAGTAGGGTATTCGATATACATGTTAGAGGAGAATTTTAAAAGTCAATAATGGTTTAATTAAAAATGGTGATTAATTTTAATTGAGGAACTTAGACATTTTTCGAAGCAAATATTTTTTCAACGAGAGTAGGCTATTTGTTATACATGTTAGAGTATATTACAGGTGAATTTTAAAAGTCAATAATGATTTAATTAAAAAGGGTCATTAATTAATTTTAATTGGAGAACTTAAGAAATTTTGGCAAGATTTTTTTTTTCCCCTCAACGAGAGTACGCAGTTTGCATGTGCAGTAGAATGGTAGATGCTAGTAATTAAAAAGGGTCATTAATTAATTTTAATTGGCGGACTTCAACATTTTTGAGGCAAACAGGCGCGTTTTAATGAATTCGATATAGGTTGTAGTAGGTCCCGCATGAATGATACTGTACTCAACTGAATAGCTCCCCCCTCCCCCTCCCTTTTTTACCCAGAGGGGGCCCTTCGATAGACTAACAATACACACTTACAAAAGTATAGAGTACTATAAAAAGAATTTTAGCGTATATGTAAATAAACAAGTATGTAAAATCAGGCATAATTCATGAATCACTTTCCACAAAAAATACAGATTGGTACAAAAAGAATTTTAACGTATATATAAAATAAACAAGAATGAAAAATCATGCGTAGCGACATAATTCATGAATCACTTTCCAACATCATTGAAATGTTATGTGAATAAAATATAATTTTACCAGCTAGTGCGTAGTTAATTAAAATAGTGAACAGATCCCCTTTTTAATAAAAAGGAACCCTTCACAATAATCCATTTATGCATAAGGACCCTTCATAAAATCAGATAATTTACACTTTACCCTGTTTTTTTTCAATTCAAGTTAGGGTAAAAGTACAGTTTACGCATCGATAGATTCAAAATACAGGGACCCTTCGAAGTGTGAACTCGCATTAGACTGTAGGGCCCCTTCATAAAATAAATGAGATACATGCCCTATTCGACCTTTTTTTTTTTTCAATTCAAGTTAGGCTAAAAGTACAGCTTACGCATCGATAGGTTCAAAATACAGGGACCCTTCGAAGTGTGAACTCGCATTAGACTATAGGGCCCCTTCATAAAATAAATTAGATACATGCCCTATTCAAATAAAAACCACCCTTCACAAAAACTGTAGGGGTTCCCTTTTGGAATAAAAAAGCATCCTTCACAAAAATTCCAATTATGCATAAGATCCCTTCATAAAATCAGATAATTTACACTTTCGCCTTTTTTTTTTTTTTTCAATTCAAGTTAGGCTAAAAGTACAGCTTGCGCGTCGATATGTTCAAAACACATAGTTATAGATATTAAGCTACCTTCACAAAATAAATTCAATAGATTCATGTTATATTATGGCGACAGAAATACAAGGGATACTCACCTTCCATGAAAATGCAAGGTCCGCTGTTTGAATGAAAAGGCCTCCCTTCACAATATACCCTGTAAAAATATTATGATTCCACAGATATTTTAAGAAATAGAGTACTAATCTCAAATGAATACGAATTCATGCAATGTAAAAAATAGGTTTTACACGAACACATTTTTAGTATAACGTTCAAAATATAGTTTTTAGAAAAAAGATTCATGTTTCACCAAATTTATCATACAAGTCTGTAAAATAGGGTAGATCATTTCATGAAAAATAATTGAATTTTCGAATGATTATGCTTTAAAATACATATTTATAACTGCAACTAAGATTTGAATGTTCCCCCTCAACATGCATATCGCTGAATCATAATGAGTCATATTATCAGATAAGCGAAGATCTTGCTTTGATTTCACCCCGTATGCGATAATGAGTCACTCCGCGATAAGAAATACCTGAGACTCGTAATTTCTGACACATTTTTTGTAGGTAAATGAACTATTTAAAACCGTCAATATATACGAATTATTTCGTGTAGTTCTATATAGGTGCTACTCTTCATATATACATATGGTGATATATACTAAAATCTGTTAAGTTTTAAAAGGCTTCACTGTGTATTCATTGTAAAATAAGAAATATCCCTTAAGAATTTTGAGTATAAGAGACGGGTTTAAAGGAATTTGAATCTGTTTAAATGTACCTGTGTTTAAATGAACTTGATACAGCTTAGGGTAAAAAATATACAGGAGTCCCTATAAAATATAGGAATTAAATTTTAAATAATATAAAACTAAATTACATTAGTCTATGCTTTTTTTGTATAGAAAAATTATACTAAATTGAGTTTTTAGTATTTTAACTTAAAAACTTCTTTTGAGGAATGAATAACTAACCTTTTGACTTTGTTTTTATAAAATATATATTGTACTATTTAGTTAGGGCATTATTTAAAAAATTTTTGTTTTTAATATTGAAAAAAAATGTATCTTACATAAATATTTAAACCATAATGTACTGGAATTCATCCAAATTTGATCGACTGCATGCATGTCTTAAAAGAACTAAACGTGTTCGCTTATCTCTTAAAACCACGGGATATTATAACGTTATGGATAAAGCATAGGGTAGAATACAGAATGAATAGGTATTATAAAGCAGAATCATAAATTTTGCATACTTTACACTTGTAGTATGTGAAATGATTGCTACTATTGCCTATATAAGAAAATGAATCATCAACGAATCTTATTAGTGTATGTTATATTTAACCAACAGGCTTGAAATTCGTGAATTTTGACTAGAATTAATCATTGAATGTAAAAATGATTTATTTTTAGATCTAATATTTATATCGTTTAACATTTTAAAATATATACATAAATTAATCTTACCTTATTCACAAACTTGCAATCCCGTCTTCAATATATGACTACAGCATGAAAAAACATGCGTGCTACTTGTATAGCAACAGACCAGAAATGATTTCAGTACAAGTCCATTATCTTATCGTTAATCTATAGATTAGTAACATCACGTGACTGATTGCGATAACATTCTATATAAGATTTACTGATATGAATACATTTCAATTCATTTCTCCCAAAAGCAAGTGTATGAGTTGGTTGTGAGATCTAGGTAAGTATCCTTACTTTATATATTTAAAGTTATAATATATGAATAGATATAATATTAATGTATTTTTTCAATATGTATGGTAGGCAAAAAGGAATAGGTAGGCAAAAAGAATAGGTATTATTGCATGTTTCCTCTAATTTATTTTTAAAATAATTATTTTAAAAATACATACTAACAATTTATGCGATGAGTCACACAGCATGATGGGACGATACATGAAATTTATTTTTATATTATACAAGCTCCTATATACAATTCATATGGGTGAGCAAGATTATTTTTAGAATTTTTCACTCTTACCCTCTATAGGCTATACTTTTAAAATAGTAGTATTCGAATACTTGTAAAATGTAATTATAGCTTAGTAATTTTCTAGTCTTTTAACTATGCCGTTGAAGGAGTATTGTCATATTTAACTAACAGGCTCGAACATGCGTGAATTTTGACTAGAATTATTCACTGAATGTAAAAAAAAAAAAAAAAAAAAAAAAAAAAAAAAAAATGATTTATATTTAGATCTAATATCGTTTAACATTTTAAAATCCTATTAAAAGTATATACATTAGTATGCTTGTGAAAGGCCTATTGTTAATACGAAACGTTGTGTGAAGTGTCCTGTTTTAGGGTTAAAAGTTTCGTGAAGGGGTCTGTTTGAAGGAGCCTGTTTCGAAATGACTTAAGAACGCACAATTTATTCCTAAACATTCAACTCGATTCGTTATATATGCTTTATTAAGTATTCAATAAAAAATAATAACTAAGAAATAAAATTAAAAATAGTAATTAAGAGATATCCTTAAGAATTCTTGCGATAGGAGATTGGTTTTAATTAAATAGGTTAATGAATCTAATTCGATACAAGTCTTGTTAAAACAGAGATTATAGTTAAAATACACATTAATTATACAGCATTATACTGTATTACACAATGCGCTACCTCACCTATATTATCACAGAAATACCTTCGATAAAATTTAGACTAACAATACGCACCTAAAAAATATATACAGAGTACCCAGAAAATGATAGGAATGAATGAAAAATTTTAACGTAAATTATAAAATAGGATCTACAATAAGTGTCAATAAATAAATATGAAGGAAAAATCATGAGTCATGGTATACTTTATGAAACACTTTCCAATGCTATGTGACTATCGTTAAGAATTTGAAATAAGTGAATTAGATTTAATAATTCATACTGGAAATGTATTTTTAAAAAAATTAATAGCTTCGTCTACTTTTAAATCATTCAAGACATATGATGAAGATTTAACCGCTGCAGAACGACTAAAAACTAGTATCTTAATGAATAGACCTATTTACGTCGGGTTCACAATTTTAGAATTATCTAAATTAGTTATATATGATTTTCATTACAATTTTATAAAGAAAACATACAAAGATCATGCAGTTTTACTCTTTACGGATATAGATTCCTTAACTTATCATATTCAAACACATAATATTTATAAGGATATGGAGCACCATCATGATTTTTTCGACTTTTCTGAATACTCGAAATCCCATCGTCTAAACCGCACAAGTATCGAACCCACAAACATATAATCAGACTTGACATTTTATAACCAGGACGCTAACCACAGGGCTAAGTGAGCCCCCGCTTATTTTATAATCACCACGCTGACTATTGGACTTAGTAAGCCCCAGGCTAATTTATATACACCACGCTAACTATTGGGCTTAGTGAGTCCCTGCTTATTTTATAGTCAACATGCTAACTATTGGGCTTAGTGAGCCCCAGGCTAACTTATACCAACCACGCTAACTGTGGGGCCTAGTGAACCCCCGCTTATTTTATAGCCACCATACTAACCACAGGGCTAAGTGAGCCCCCGCTTATTTCATAGTCACCATGCTAAGTATTAGGCTGAGTGAGCCCCAGGCTATTTTATACCCACTATGCTAACTAATGGGCTGAGTGAGACCCAGGCTATTTTCTACCCACCACGTTTACTGGGCTTAGTGTGCCCCCGCTTATTTTATAGCTACCACGATAACCACAGGGCTGAGTGAGCCCCCGCTTATTATATAGTCCACACGCTAACTACTGGGCTGATTAAGCCCCAGGTATTTTATACCCATCACGCTAACTACTGGGCTGAGTGAACCCCAGGTTATTTAGTCGCATGAATATGATTTCCAAGGTATATGTCCTAACTTGATTTAGACCATTGCCTATAGTAAGATAAAGCTGGGAAGTAAATTGGTAAACTATGTACCTCGAAAACTCACTTGTATTTTCTTAAATATCTGCAGAAATCAGCATAGTTTATTAAAATTATATACATTCTCATTAGTTTATGAATCTACTAACTTATAATATCTATATGGTAACTTGGATTATTAGTATTCCCACTTAAAAATTTCTTTTGTAGATTTAATATGATAAACACTAACATGAGACTGACTCTTTTACCATTTTCATTTCAACTTAGTTTTAGGAAATTTATCTACATAGCTTTAAATTTTACTGTTTAGTAAGTCTATTATTTCAAAGTATTATTTTTTAGTTCTAATATACAAAACGTATTCATATCGTTTTACATAGTAGGTATCAAATTAATTTAAAGTCATATTAAAAATATATATATATATATATATACAAATACTATTCTTACCTAACACACCAGCTAGCTAAGCACCCAACCGTCTCACACCAAGACTCTGAGAAAAGTGAATGCTTGTTCAGGGCCTTATCAGCTAATATAATCACTGATAAGACTTGATCACGTGACATGTGACGTCACTGTTTAAGTGATATCACGTGACCATGTGGTATCATTCAATACGTCACCAATGACGTCAGAGATCACGTGACTAGGTCATAAAAGAACCAATTGCTAATTGCAATTAACAATTTACCTTTAATTGATTTGTATAATATATATATAGATAAATTATTACCTGATTTTTCTATGTATTATTTCGTAATACATAGCACATGTACCTTGTTTTACGAAATAATAGAAAAATCAGGTATTAATTTATCTATATATATATATTATACAAATCAATTAAAGGTAAATTGTTAATTGCAATTAGCAATTGGTTCTTTTATGACCTAGTCACGTGATCTCTGACGTCATTGGTGACGTATTGAATGATACCACATGGTCACGTGATATCACTTAAACAGTGACGTCACATGTCACGTGATCAAGTCTTATCAGTGATTATATTAGCTGATAAGGCCCTGAACAAGCATTCACTTTTCTCAGAGTCTTGGTGTGAGACGGTTGGGTGCTTAGCTAGCTGGTGTGTTAGGTAAGAATAGTATTTGTATATATATATATATATATATTTTTAATATGACTTTAAATTAATTTGATACCTACTATGTAAAACGATATGAATACGTTTTGTATATTAGAACTAAAAAATAATACTTTGAAATAATAGACTTACTAAACAGTAAAATTTAAAGCTATGTAGATAAATTTCCTAAAACTAAGTTGAAATGAAAATGGTAAAAGAGTCAGTCTCATGTTAGTGTTTATCATATTAAATCTACAAAAGAAATTTTTAAGTGGGAATACTAATAATCCAAGTTACCATATAGATATTATAAGTTAGTAGATTCATAAACTAATGAGAATGTATATAATTTTAATAAACTATGCTGATTTCTGCAGATATTTAAGAAAATACAAGTGAGTTTTCGAGGTACATAGTTTACCAATTTACTTCCCAGCTTTATCTTACTATAGGCAATGGTCTAAATCAAGTTAGGACATATACCTTGGAAATCATATTCATGCGACTAAATAACCTGGGGTTCACTCAGCCCAGTAGTTAGCGTGATGGGTATAAAATACCTGGGGCTTAATCAGCCCAGTAGTTAGCGTGTGGACTATATAATAAGCGGGGGCTCACTCAGCCCTGTGGTTATCGTGGTAGCTATAAAATAAGCGGGGGCACACTAAGCCCAGTAAACGTGGTGGGTAGAAAATAGCCTGGGTCTCACTCAGCCCATTAGTTAGCATAGTGGGTATAAAATAGCCTGGGGCTCACTCAGCCTAATACTTAGCATGGTGACTATGAAATAAGCGGGGGCTCACTTAGCCCTGTGGTTAGTATGGTGGCTATAAAATAAGCGGGGGTTCACTAGGCCCCACAGTTAGCGTGGTTGGTATAAGTTAGCCTGGGGCTCACTAAGCCCAATAGTTAGCATGTTGACTATAAAATAAGCAGGGACTCACTAAGCCCAATAGTTAGCGTGGTGTATATAAATTAGCCTGGGGCTTACTAAGTCCAATAGTCAGCGTGGTGATTATAAAATAAGCGGGGGCTCACTTAGCCCTGTGGTTAGCGTCCTGGTTATAAAATGTCAAGTCTGATTATATGTTTGTGGGTTCGATACTTGTGCGGTTTAGACGATGGGATTTCGAGTATTCAGAAAAGTCGAAAAAATCATGATGGTGCTCCATATCCTTATAAATATTATGTGTTTGAATATGATAAGTTAAGGAATCTATATCCGTAAAGAGTAAAACTGCATGATCTTTGTATGTTTTCTTTATAAAATTGTAATGAAAATCATATATAACTAATTTAGATAATTCTAAAATTGTGAACCCGACGTAAATAGGTCTATTCATTAAGATACTAGTTTTTAGTCGTTCTGCAGCGGTTAAATCTTCATCATATGTCTTGAATGATTTAAAAGTAGACGAAGCTATTAATTTTTTTAAAAATACATTTCCAGTATGAATTATTAAATCTAATTCACTTATTTCAAATTCTTAACGATAGTCACATAGCATTGGAAAGTGTTTCATAAAGTATACCATGACTCATGATTTTTCCTTCATATTTATTTATTGACACTTATTGTAGATCCTATTTTATAATTTACGTTAAAATTTTTCATTCATTCCTATCATTTTCTGGGTACTCTGTATATATTTTTTAGGTGCGTATTGTTAGTCTAAATTTTATCGAAGGTATTTCTGTGATAATATAGGTGAGGTAGCGCATTGTGTAATACAGTATAATGCTGTATAATTAATGTGTATTTTAACTATAATCTCTGTTTTAACAAGACTTGTATCGAATTAGATTCATTAACCTATTTAATTAAAACCAATCTCCTATCGCAAGAATTCTTAAGGATATCTCTTAATTACTATTTTTAATTTTATTTCTTAGTTATTATTTTTTATTGAATACTTAATAAAGCATATATAACGAATCGAGTTGAATGTTTAGGAATAAATTGTGCGTTCTTAAGTCATTTCGAAACAGGCTCCTTCAAACAGACCCCTTCACGAAACTTTTAACCCTAAAACAGGACACTTCACACAACGTTTCGTATTAACAATAGGCCTTTCACAAGCATACTAATGTATATACTTTTAATAGGATTTTAAAATGTTAAACGATATTAGATCTAAATATAAATCATTTTTTTTTTTTTTTTTTTTTTTTTTTTTTTTTTTTACATTCAGTGAATAATTCTAGTCAAAATTCACGCATGTTCGAGCCTGTTAGTTAAATATGACAATACTCCTTCAACGGCATAGTTAAAAGACTAGAAAATTACTAAGCTATAATTACATTTTACAAGTATTCGAATACTACTATTTTAAAAGTATAGCCTATAGAGGGTAAGAGTGAAAAATTCTAAAAATAATCTTGCTCACCCATATGAATTGTATATAGGAGCTTGTATAATATAAAAATAAATTTCATGTATCGTCCCATCATGCTGTGTGACTCATCGCATAAATTGTTAGTATGTATTTTTAAAATAATTATTTTAAAAATAAATTAGAGGAAACATGCAATAATACCTATTCTTTTTGCCTACCTATTCCTTTTTGCCTACCATACATATTGAAAAAATACATTAATATTATATCTATTCATATATTATAACTTTAAATATATAAAGTAAGGATACTTACCTAGATCTCACAACCAACTCATACACTTGCTTTTGGGAGAAATGAATTGAAATGTATTCATATCAGTAAATCTTATATAGAATGTTATCGCAATCAGTCACGTGATGTTACTAATCTATAGATTAACGATAAGATAATGGACTTGTACTGAAATCATTTCTGGTCTGTTGCTATACAAGTAGCACGCATGTTTTTTCATGCTGTAGTCATATATTGAAGACGGGATTGCAAGTTTGTGAATAAGGTAAGATTAATTTATGTATATATTTTAAAATGTTAAACGATATAAATATTAGATCTAAAAATAAATCATTTTTACATTCAATGATTAATTCTAGTCAAAATTCACGAATTTCAAGCCTGTTGGTTAAATATAACATACACTAATAAGATTCGTTGATGATTCATTTTCTTATATAGGCAATAGTAGCAATCATTTCACATACTACAAGTGTAAAGTATGCAAAATTTATGATTCTGCTTTATAATACCTATTCATTCTGTATTCTACCCTATGCTTTATCCATAACGTTATAATATCCCGTGGTTTTAAGAGATAAGCGAACACGTTTAGTTCTTTTAAGACATGCATGCAGTCGATCAAATTTGGATGAATTCCAGTACATTATGGTTTAAATATTTATGTAAGATACATTTTTTTTCAATATTAAAAACAAAAATTTTTTAAATAATGCCCTAACTAAATAGTACAATATATATTTTATAAAAACAAAGTCAAAAGGTTAGTTATTCATTCCTCAAAAGAAGTTTTTAAGTTAAAATACTAAAAACTCAATTTAGTATAATTTTTCTATACAAAAAAAGCATAGACTAATGTAATTTAGTTTTATATTATTTAAAATTTAATTCCTATATTTTATAGGGACTCCTGTATATTTTTTACCCTAAGCTGTATCAAGTTCATTTAAACACAGGTACATTTAAACAGATTCAAATTCCTTTAAACCCGTCTCTTATACTCAAAATTCTTAAGGGATATTTCTTATTTTACAATGAATACACAGTGAAGCCTTTTAAAACTTAACAGATTTTAGTATATATCACCATATGTATATATGAAGAGTAGCACCTATATAGAACTACACGAAATAATTCGTATATATTGACGGTTTTAAATAGTTCATTTACCTACAAAAAATGTGTCAGAAATTACGAGTCTCAGGTATTTCTTATCGCGGAGTGACTCATTATCGCATACGGGGTGAAATCAAAGCAAGATCTTCGCTTATCTGATAATATGACTCATTATGATTCAGCGATATGCATGTTGAGGGGGAACATTCAAATCTTAGTTGCAGTTATAAATATGTATTTTAAAGCATAATCATTCGAAAATTCAATTATTTTTCATGAAATGATCTACCCTATTTTACAGACTTGTATGATAAATTTGGTGAAACATGAATCTTTTTTCTAAAAACTATATTTTGAACGTTATACTAAAAATGTGTTCGTGTAAAACCTATTTTTTACATTGCATGAATTCGTATTCATTTGAGATTAGTACTCTATTTCTTAAAATATCTGTGGAATCATAATATTTTTACAGGGTATATTGTGAAGGGAGGCCTTTTCATTCAAACAGCGGACCTTGCATTTTCATGGAAGGTGAGTATCCCTTGTATTTCTGTCGCCATAATATAACATGAATCTATTGAATTTATTTTGTGAAGGTAGCTTAATATCTATAACTATGTGTTTTGAACATATCGACGCGCAAGCTGTACTTTTAGCCTAACTTGAATTGAAAAAAAAAAAAAAAGGCGAAAGTGTAAATTATCTGATTTTATGAAGGGATCTTATGCATAATTGGAATTTTTGTGAAGGATGCTTTTTTATTCCAAAAGGGAACCCCTACAGTTTTTGTGAAGGGTGGTTTTTATTTGAATAGGGCATGTATCTAATTTATTTTATGAAGGGGCCCTATAGTCTAATGCGAGTTCACACTTCGAAGGGTCCCTGTATTTTGAACCTATCGATGCGTAAGCTGTACTTTTAGCCTAACTTGAATTGAAAAAAAAAAAAGGTCGAATAGGGCATGTATCTCATTTATTTTATGAAGGGGCCCTACAGTCTAATGCGAGTTCACACTTCGAAGGGTCCCTGTATTTTGAATCTATCGATGCGTAAACTGTACTTTTACCCTAACTTGAATTGAAAAAAAACAGGGTAAAGTGTAAATTATCTGATTTTATGAAGGGTCCTTATGCATAAATGGATTATTGTGAAGGGTTCCTTTTTATTAAAAAGGGGATCTGTTCACTATTTTAATTAACTACGCACTAGCTGGTAAAATTATATTTTATTCACATAACATTTCAATGATGTTGGAAAGTGATTCATGAATTATGTCGCTACGCATGATTTTTCATTCTTGTTTATTTTATATATACGTTAAAATTCTTTTTGTACCAATCTGTATTTTTTGTGGAAAGTGATTCATGAATTATGCCTGATTTTACATACTTGTTTATTTACATATACGCTAAAATTCTTTTTATAGTACTCTATACTTTTGTAAGTGTGTATTGTTAGTCTATCGAAGGGCCCCCTCTGGGTAAAAAAGGGAGGGGGAGGGGGGAGCTATTCAGTTGAGTACAGTATCATTCATGCGGGACCTACTACAACCTATATCGAATTCATTAAAACGCGCCTGTTTGCCTCAAAAATGTTGAAGTCCGCCAATTAAAATTAATTAATGACCCTTTTTAATTACTAGCATCTACCATTCTACTGCACATGCAAACTGCGTACTCTCGTTGAGGGGAAAAAAAAAATCTTGCCAAAATTTCTTAAGTTCTCCAATTAAAATTAATTAATGACCCTTTTTAATTAAATCATTATTGACTTTTAAAATTCACCTGTAATATACTCTAACATGTATAACAAATAGCCTACTCTCGTTGAAAAAATATTTGCTTCGAAAAATGTCTAAGTTCCTCAATTAAAATTAATCACCATTTTTAATTAAACCATTATTGACTTTTAAAATTCTCCTCTAACATGTATATCGAATACCCTACTCTCGTTGAAAAAATCTCGCGAAAATTTTTAAGTTCTGCAATTAAAATTAATTAATTACTATTTTTAATTAATATTTTTAATTAATTAATCATTTACTTCTACTGCATACACTCATAATCAAACTGCATACTCTCGTTGAAAAAAAAAAAATTGCTATGAAAAATTTCTAAGTTCCCCAATTAAAATTAATTAAAATTAATTAAACTTCTAATTCGCTAAAATAAATCCATTGAAACACACCTCGTATTCTAGTAGAAAATTCTCCGCGAAAAAAAAAATGGCCTCGAAAAATTTCTAAGTCCCGCAATTAAAATTAATTAACACTAATCCTTAATTAATCCCCTTATCTTAAGTAGTGGAGGAGGGCACTTTGAGAGGAGGAGGGCACTTTGGGAGGTGGAGGGCACTTTGGGAGGAGGAGGAGGGCACTTCGGGAGGAGGAAGAGGAGGAGGACACTTCAGGAGGAGGAGCCCTCCTCCCTCCTCACTCCACACTCCACCTCCTGAGGCCGGAGCCCCATTTCTTCTCTACTTGCCTCCATTGGGACACTTTAAAAAAAAAAATATTATTATTGCTTCCAGATTGAAAGTATTCTATACAAGATCTGAAGCACTTTCGATTTTATTGTATTTTGACCTTTTTAATATGGGGTGCTTATAACACCATTGCAGTTTTTAACTGAAAAATATTATAATAAAGTGAAACATGTTTGCATAAAAGTCAGGTTGGTGTTATGAGCTCTTGTTAAGAAAAATATTCCAATAGATTATTATTTTTTTTTTTTTTTTTTCAAATTTTGAATAAAATATTTAGAGTTTTCAGACAAAAATTATGGACCAGTAAATTTAGATTCTAAAGTTTAAAATAACTTAAAAAAAGAAAAAAAATTGTCCCTGCCAAAGGAGTAAAAATGGAGATTTGCTCAACTTTACTTTTTTGAGGACCATAAAAAGTATAATTCTGGCCAGCTTCCATTCATGATATCTAATAGTGGCATGAATATGGCTAGCTTTGGGCTATCATTTATTAATGATGCCCATTGATGGCGACAAAGTGGCTAGCTTTCGGCATGCATTCATTAATTATTACCATTGATGGCAACAAAGTGGCTAGATTTAGGCTTGCATTCATTAATGATGGCAACGAAGTGGCTAGCTTTCGGCTTGCATACATTAATGATGCCCATTCATGGCAACAAAGTGGCTAGCTTTCGGCATGCATTCATTAATGATTACCATTGATGGCAACAAAGTGGCTAGCTTTCGGCTTGCATTCATTAATGATGGCAACGAAATGGCTAGCTTTCGGCTTGCATACATTAATGATGCCCATTCATGGCAACAAAGTGGCTAGCTTTCGGCATGCATTCATTAATGATTACCATTGATGGCAACAAAGTGGCTAGCTTTCGGCTTGCATTCATTAATGATGGCAACGAAGTGGCTAGCTTTCGGCTTGCATACATTAATGATGCCCATTCATGGCAACAAAGTGGCTAGCTTTCGGCATGCATTCATTAATGAATAGCATTGATGGTATGTGGATGGCTGGCTTAAGGCTAGTTTACATTTATGATGACCAATAAATTAACATTTATGGCCAGCTTTGGGGTAGCTTTTATTCTTAACAAACGCAGGTGGCATGGCTGTGGCGATCTTCTGGCTAGATTTTATTCACGATGATCGTTAATGGCCAAACTGTGGCTAGTTTTCATTAATAATTGCCACTTAAAGTATAACTGTGGCCAGTTTTAGGCTATCCGTCAATTATGATTAACCACTTGTGGCACAATTATGGGCATCTTAATGTAGTTATGGCCAATTCTGTTGCGGCCACATTGTGGCCGGCGTGACAGTTTTTTTAAGTTGCCGTTACGGCAAACGATTGCGGCCCCTCATCTACTAGTTTGGGCCAAGGCTAACGTAGCCATCAGTGGCCCGCAAGTTCTGTGTTAGTTGGGATGTTAATTTTATATTAGATTTCTTGCGCGATTTTTTTAATGATTTTTTTTCCGTGTAACTATTTATGTTATTTTTACTTTTCCGGTTTAGCAGCCCGATATCAATCTTTATACAAAATATAATATATTATCTCCTCTTTTCAATTAACTTTATTTGAAAGTAGATATTTACAATTTAAATACTGATCGCCATATTAGCGATTTATGGTCACGAAGCACATAAATTGTTAATAACGAGTCCGTTTTATTGAGAGTCCTAATTATAATGATTGCAATATTAACGGTTTATAGGTGCGAAGCGCGCAGGCTCCATTACAGTGATTGCTGTAGTACTGATTTATGAGCACGGAGAAGGGTGGAAGCCGGATGTACGCTGCCGAAGTCAGTAGGACCCCATCACTTAGGTTCATTTGCAAAACCCGCCCAGCTAGATGGGCTATTATATTTCTATTTTTTAATATTCAATAACAACACTTTTAAATGGTATTGAGATAAAATACTTACTATAGAAAGTCATATAAATATTAAATATATAGTTATTATTGGAAACTAAAATAATTTATATATTAATTATTAATAAATATAATTTTATAATATAATATATATATTATTACTGACTTCAAAATCGTTTTTCCTATGCATATACAAAACGCACAACTGTGAGCGAGGTATCACACGAAAGGTTTTTGAACAGTCTTTTAACATAGTGCACTCACATTTCGTTAAAACACGCTATTTGATTAAAAATTCGAGATAATTAGAAATTAATGAAAAAACTATCATCAAATAATCTTAACGACAACAGTGCGAAAGCCACGAATGTGTCTACTTGTAATTACTAAAATTACTAAATTGATAATTGCTATAAAAAAATAATAATTTTTACAATTTAAAAAATGCTGATTTAGAATTCTAAAATTTTCTGAAGAAATAATTTTAAAAGGAATAAATTATTAGAAGTAAAATAACGCCACGGAAAGTAAAATTTCAAGATAATTATGAACAATGTACATTTAACAACAAAAAATGATAAATACTCGTACATTTAACCACAGATAGATGAAACTAAGAATTCCCGCTTTAATTGTAGACTAAACCGATTTTTTTTTTTTAATTATTATTATAGTTTGAATTATACTTATTTTAAATAATACTGTACATTTTAAAACAGGAATGGGATCTCTCATTTAAAAGGGAACTAATTGCGCAAAAACTACGGCTTTTGTAAAAAAAAAAAAAAAAAAAAAAAAAAAAATAGTCTAGGGATTTACGACAAGATATTCTTGGTTCTTTGTGTGTGCGTGTGTGTGTGTGTTTAATTATTTTAAAGTCAAATTCGAAGAATAAATTTTAATATTTTTTTTTCTCAAAATCAGAGAAAAAAAATTATTAATTACATTTTAAAATACAAGAATAGGCAATGGTTCTCCCCTGCCCTTATTTTCCAGCGGCAATGGCGAAATTACACCAATTTTCCCTAAATTTAATGAGAAAATTGATTTTTCTTATGTGGCCACACATGGCGTCGGATTCTGGCTTTCTATTAAGAACTATTTCTTCCCATGTTTTTCCGATCCGTCTGAAGACACTCCTAAGTTTGATGAGATGGCCAGCAGCACAATCAAAAGAATGCTGAACTTCTTTTCTGCGATCACTTATTCATTGGCACTTTCCGAAAGCAGAAAAAGGATAGAGGCTTCGTACGTTCAAAATGGTTGAAATGAAAGTTTTTGGAGAAATTGCTGCTCTATAAATTACGAAGGAAGTGCAATGCGAGAGGAAAACTCGCTTTAATTTGCAGCAAGCAAGTGGAAGAGGGCAGTTTTGGTAAATCATTCAAGAAGAGAACAAGTAAGGCTAACACTTCTTAAATTTCTCCTACTTCGGGGTAATTCAAACGTTTCTAATTGATTTTAGTGAATGGTAGTGCATCTTGAATAACGGAGCAATTTGAGAAAAAAAAATCTTACAACTTCATTGGATAAAATTTTCTACATTAGCAAATTTGCATGAAAAGCTTCAATAAAAAAAGGTTTTAGCAAATATATATATATATATAACTTATCAAAGGCAAACTTATTAATATAACAACAGAATTTATGGGTCATTCTCAGATAAAAGGAAATTTTATGTCCTTGACCAGAAAAATGCAGTTTAATGAATTTAAAATGAATGTTTTAATTTTATTTTAAGGGATACTATAAAAACTGCATTGTACAATAGTATGAATTTCGGAAAAATAATACTGTGAATATTTAAAAAATAAGAAAATTGCAACTGTCATTACCATGGCATGTCCCTAACTTTAAATTTAATGTTTCAAAATTATAGTTTAATGTGTTGGAAAGATTTAGAGCAAGAACAAATATACCCGTATAATAAAATTCTATCTCTCTGTTTATAATATAATTAGCCCTTTAGCTTCAATACAAAAATATTTTAATTATACTTAATTAGACTTTGTCCCTGGAGTAAATTGTCATTACCATGGTGCAAAGTGTTTGCTTTTTTAGCTCATCACTAGAGGGTGCTGAAATACCCTTTATATTGCCACATTGTAGGGTAAAACATGTCCTTACATGTAGTGAGTGGCATCTTTTGTTGAAATAAGTAGTAGTACTGTTTCATTTTGAAACTTTTATTAAAAAATTGGGGAAAATGTGTTTTTGATATGTCATCACCATGTTCCATATTCTGAAATATAACAATAGAAAAATTGTTGAAGTATAAAGAACTCTAGGACTATTTTCAAAGTAAATATACTACAAACCTAAGATCTGTATAATTAAGCCTAAAATGAACTTGACATTAAAAATGTCATTACCATATCTGTTTGAAAACATGGCAATGACCAACAGACCATAAAAATGCCAAATATAATGATTTTTTTTTTTCTAAATTTCATAAATCTTATTTAAGATAAAATCATAAAAATAAAATTGTTAATGGAGTTATTTTTCCCTCTTCCCTAGAGTTTAGTAGCAAATTTAGCCGTTATTTGTTGACCACTGAAGAATCACTTCTTGAAAATCGAAAAATGGAAAGAAAACGCCATGGAAAATTTAAAAATGATCCAATTGCATAACACCCTATCATTACCATACAACAATAGAAAACAAATTAATTAATTACCCCTAAAACCGGAATAAGGGGTCATTTTGACTCATACGAAATCGAAATATTTCGATTCGAACCAGAAATTTCATTATAAAAACTTTTAAATACATACTACAAAGAAAAAAAAATTAAATAGTTTTGAATAAAAATTCTGGTGTAAAATATTTTTAAAAACCTGAATGAGATTTCCCGCGATGCTAATATTAAAGCCATAAATCAGGCATATGATTTCTGCTAAAACGTTTTATTAGCACAAAAAATAGGGGATTAAAAACAAAAACTTTTTTTTTTCCTAAGCCAAAATTTCCCATCATCTGAGAATGACCCATATGTGGATTTATGTAATATTGGAAAAATAATATTATTTCAAAACTGGAAACTCATTTTTTGTTCATTGTCTTAGACATATTGCCTTCGTAAATGATAATGTCCTGAATAAATTTTTGTCAACACAAAGTATATCGATTAATTTAAATGACGGTTCTCAAAAAAATATTTTGTCTCGCTCAAAAACGCTCAAAACAACTTTCTGACACATTTTTAAACATAAAAGCATTATGCTTGCAGACATGTGTTTTGAAGGAATTAGTGAGCGAACAGTTTTTTTTTTTTCGATAAATGAATTACATCTTGAATTATATGCGATTATTGCCTCAAACGGCACTTTTTTCTCTTATCCTACGCTGTCGCGTCCGGAAATTCGGTTCAAAACGCCAACTTTGACAGCATTTTCTGAAAACTCTTCTGTCTTTACTGTAAAACGAAAAAAAAACCAGTTCGATTGCATAGTTTCTAAATAAAAGCACCTGCCAATTTGATACGTTTGCAAACAAAAATGAATTTAAAAATGTGTCAAAAAGTAGCCAGTTTGGATTTGAGAACAACCTTGAATATCCTGCGCGAAGAGAAAATTGTAATTTCTAAAGCTTACTTTCATGGTTAAATCTCCCCACATTTGCAAATAGATTTTTTTTTATTATTATTATAGAAAAAGCTTTTTTTCATAGACAAAGTTTGAATAAAATAATGGTTCCGTACCAGGGCTTTACAAATTTGATAAAATCTGGTAGCCAGAAAAAAATACTAGTCGCCAGTAAAAAAACATCCCCCCAACCTCTCCCCTTTCATTGATTAAAAAAAACACAAGAGTTTTTTTATGAATTAATTGAGAAAAAATAATAACAAGCACAGTTTAGAATTATTAGTTACATAGTTTAGAATAGTGCATAATTTAGAAAGATATTCTAATGAAACATATAAAACTTATAATCACTTATATTATGTTGACAACTTACATGAACACAAAAATCAGATTTGAAACGTAAAAAAAAAAAACTCGAGCATTTTTTAGCATAGTATCCAATTTTAGATGCCACAAAGACTGGATTGACACTATTTCTTCCTGTTTTATTAAAATATTTTCTCTCCCCCCCATTCTAATCACGTGACATATACTAGCTGGCTATAGTTGAAAAGAATGGTGTTTTCTGTGCATGAGTTGGAAAATGCCTTTTAAATTTAGTTCTTCCATTAAAAGTACGCGAGAAGAGGAAGATCACTGCTTGTCGCGCACGAGTAGGGGTGGGGGAGAGAAAAAGGCCATTTGTGCTCATTTCTTATGCCAATTTTTTTACAGAAATTACCCCGAAAGATCAAATCATTTTGGTTGCCAGATCAAAAAACTTGGTAGCCAGTGGCGACCTGGCGACCGCATTTGTTAAACCCTGTTCCGTACGTTACATTTTTTTAAAATTTATCAATAGACACAAGAGTTACAAATGACATTTTCTGTCACTTTTTGACGAAAGTAAGTATTTATGATAAATATGGTGACCAGGAGGAAAATCAATAAATGTACCAGAATTCAAGATATTGAAAATGTGCATTCTTTATGATAAAATTATTTTTTTTTTAGAAAATTGGATTAAAGAAAAGTTTTATTGAAAGTTCAAAATTCTCTGAAATAGGAAACACCTTTTGTTTATGACAGCAAAGAAAGAAAAAAAAATATCAGTTTCTGTCCTATAAATTACAATGCACGAGAGGAAATTCGTTTCAATTTACACCAAGCAAATGAAAGAGGACAGTTTTGGTAAATCATCCATGAAGAGAAAAAGTAAGGATAACACTCTTAAATATTCCCTACTTCGGGATAATTAAAACGTTTTAAATGATTTTACTGAAAGGATAATCGATCTTAAATAATTAGGTGAAAATACTTACAGTTGTACAGACGAAAAAGGTGAAAAAACCCTTTGTATAATATGAGGTGTTGAGCTATGTTAAATCTCATCAGTAAGTTCGAACATCGTGTGAATTCGAAGACACAGAATTTCTATCAAATAATAATTTAAAAAAATCCTGTTTTAATAATTTGGACTAAAATTATATTAAAAGAGAGTAATATTGCTCATATTTATATGTACTAAACTTTTATTATTATTATTATTATTATTATTATTTACGTTGAATGTAATTTATGCTCAATACATAAATTTGCTCTCAGTATAGTAAAGTGTTCCACATGTTTCTCCCTTTTTGTTTTCGAAGAAGAATATCTCAGAAATGTTAATTAGTTTTGTCGTAATTTCAATTAGTTTTGCCGTATTCGGAATAATTTTTAAATGTTAATTCATATGATATTTTTCCCGTTAAATAATATTAAATAATAATAATTTCAATTCGTGTGACAGCTTTACCAATCAGTAAGATTGAGTTTAAAATAATAAAAACTATTTATGTACACTGCAAAACAAAGTGTTGATTTTACAGTATAATACTGACATTCCAGCTGCTAGTATTATACCATAAAATTAACAGTAAATAAACAGTGAAATAAGCAGTAATACGCTACCGCGGCAGCGTATTACTGCTTATTTTACTGTTTATTACTGTTAATTTTACGGTATAATACTGGCAGGGGGGATGCTAGTATTATACTGTAAAATCAACACTTTTTTTTTTCAGTGATCCGTCGTTTAAAGAAGTTCAATTACCAGCGGTTTATTCTGTTGAGCTATCTAGATGGCAGACCAGATGATATAACCAATAAGGTTGTCTGAGCGAACTGTGTTGACCGGTGGTCAGTCCAGATAGCTCCTCAGAAAAAATATATTGTTTCGCTCAAAAACGCGAAACTTTCTGACTCATTTTCTGAATCACTTTTAAACACACTCAGTTGGAAAAAAATGTAATTTGTATCAATTTTTAATTGTTTAAAAGTGTAACTGTACTTTGAAATGAATTAAAACGAAATACTGTATTTAAAAAAAATGTTTCGTGAAGTAAAAGAAATACAATTAACGTATAGATTTAAGTCATGTCGATTAATACTTTCTATTACGCTCATGGATGTATCATTAGTAAGATATCGCAGAACAAATCGAAGGTGGAATAAAGACTATTGCACAGTGGGAAATTCTCGTTACTTCTCTGGATTCTATACAAATACAGCAAATGCACGAAGTCGCCGTATTAACTGGCTGGCCAAATGATTTTTCTTTGTTATTCTTTGTATGGCTGAATGCTTAATCAAATTTAGCTTTTATACATGCATGATGTTCTTAAATTTTTAAATACAACATTGTTATGACCCTTATTGTATATACCCTTGCATGATTACTTATCACAATTCTCGTCTCAACATGTCTTACATATATTTTGCTCAACATATATGTTGCTCAGTATCACATAGTATTATTTAGTACTGCTCAGAATGATTGGTAAACTGTATTTTCAATTTGTATTTTCGGAAATTTGTATTTTCAGAACTTGTATTTCAGTATTACATAGTATAATAATTGCACAAAATCACAAAGTATTATTTAGTATTGTTTAGTATAATTAGTAAATTGTTTTCTCAATTTTTGTATGATCAAAATTTGAATTTTTGAAATTTTTGTTGCAGTACTACCTTTCTAATCTCATCGTGGTATTTGATTTGTGTTGATTGTTTTTACTATATATACATATTCCTATATAATCACTTATGTTATTTCCTATTATTCTTAGCAATAGTACACAGTACTTGTATTCTCAGATTTCTTTTCTGTCATTATCGCTGTACTTAAATTGTGTTAACTGATTACTGTAAATAGTTTTCCCTAAATAAAAGTCTTTTTATACACTCGATGCTACTATTCAAACTATGATTACTTTCTTTGTCAATATCGTATTTATTAATTGTTTATCGTTCAATAAGTGAGCTATTAGCATTGTTTTGTATTTATAGGTTTCTCTCAACTTTAATTATCATTTTGTAACAGCCCTACGTCTCCTTATATTTATTAACAATCACAATTGTTCATTCAGCCCATTATTGTATCTAACTTGGCTCGTCCAGTATAATTGGATAGCCTGTGTGATTGATATTGTAATCTTTGACAGTTGATCTTCAATAGAGAGGGCCTTCCGTCCCCCATAGAGGTCCCCTTCCCGGGTGGTCCTTCGGGGCATCGCTCCCTGGGTTGTGGCCGCATAGTAAACAAATCTGCTGGTCGGGGCTAGTTGAGCGTCAGCCGAAACGTAGGCCTCCCCGCCCGGTTTCACCTTTCACCTTATTAAACGGTGAAATTTCGTTACAGTATTCTGAATGCGTTGGAAAGTGTTTCATAATCTATGTTTGACATGATTTTTGTTTCTTCTTCGTAATGCCACTCTTTTATAATACGGTTTAAATATAAAATGAAGTTTTCTACGCGTCCTCCATTTCTTGGGCATTGTTTTCCGTACGTGTTTTAAATTTTTTTACGGCACAATTTATCACAAATATTTTACATAATAATGGATAATAAAAGTTAAAGTCTAGACATAGCCATAAATAATGCATAGTTTATTTCATTTGCTTTGTTTATAGTTAAATTGAGAGAATAATATTATTTAAACGATTATGGGACACTATTCTTTTTAATCAGTCTCTTTTTAGTTCTTTCGCTTCACAGAACCAATGATTTAAACAAAGAAAAGTATTTGCCTTCAACTGTTTTCCAGAGTGTTAAGCGCGTAAAATCTTTTCGTGCACATACTATTATTAAATTATATTGAAAATCGCTGCGCAGCTTATCAGATCAGGCTTTTTTATTTATTTATTTACTAGCAAGCTACGCCCGCTACGCTGGTCAATTTCTCTTAACGAACCATTAATCAAACAAAATATTGACATTTCATAATTCATTTTTATATTTTAACAGAATAATAAGGCTACTATAATTTGTGACTCGTGTTATAGCCACTATACACGTCAGGACACGTCGCCCTTATCATTATCTTTTTACGCGTGAAGGTTTCGCTATGGTACTCCATTGTGAAATTTGGTAATTTTTTTAATTCCATATTTGAAAAATGGCATAATTATTAGATTTGAAATTTATATCAAGAAACATACAATTTTTTATCTTTCAAACGCAGTTTGTCTAACAATTTTCTGACAAATACTTTTCGAGCTATTATTTTTTTCAGTAACTTCAAATGTTTCATTTTCCGAGATTAATCTGTAGCAAAGATTAGCGAAAAACCCAGTCGTCGGCAACGCATAGCTTTATATTAAAGAGGATGTTGGAGCAGGGATTGTCACCATCACTTTTGAAATCGGTTCTGCAGTTCCAGAGATTCCATAGAAATTGTAATTTAGAATGATTTTAGAACGCTTTTCGCTCATTTCACCCTTTTAAATTTCGAATTTTTTTTTATTTATTCTTAGAGAGCATTTACATCTTATAAGTAACTACAATGCCAAATTTCAAATTTCTAGCTCCTTCAGTATAAAAAAAGTCACAATTTTCGAACATTTTTCGCTCTTGCACCCCTCCCCTTTGTGGTAGTGGCACCGATATAAAACATAGCCTATGTTACAGCAGGGACTCTTACCATCAATTTGCCACCATCACTTTTGAAAATGGTTCTGTAGTTCCAGAGATTCCATTGAAATTGTAATTTAGAATGTTTTTAGAACGCTTTTCGCGCCTCTTACCCTTTTAAATTTCGAATTTTTTTAGAATTTGTTCTTAGAGAGCATTTAAATCAGATAACTAACTACCATGCTAAATTTCATTTTTCTAACACCTTCAGTGTAAAAAAAAATCGAAATTTTAGAACGTTTTTCGCTCCTGTACCCCCCTGGGGGTAGTGGCACCGACATGAAATATAGCCTATGTTACAGCAGGAACTGTCACCATCAATTTACCATCATCACTTTTGAAAACTGTTTCTGAAGTTCCAGAGATTCCATAGAAATTGTCATTTAGAATATTTTTAGAGCGATTTTCGCTCATCTCAAACCTTTTAAATTTCGAAATTTATTAGAATTCGTTCTTAGAGAGCATTTACATCTTATAAGTAACTACCATGCCAAATTTCATGTTTCTAGCTCCTTCAGTATAAAATAATTCGAAATTTTAGAACGTTTTTCGCTCTTGCACCCCCCTGTTGGTAGTGGCACCGACATAAAATGTAGCCTATGTTGGAGCAGGGACTGTCACCATCAATTTGCCACCAACACTTTTGAAAACGGTTCTGTAATTCCAGATATTCCATAGAAAATGTAATTTAGAATATTTTTAGAACGCTTTTCGCTTATCTCACCCTTTTAAATTTCGAATTTTATTAGAATTTGTTCTTAGAGAGCATTTACATCTTATAAGTAACTACCATGCCAAATTTCATGTTTCTAGCTCCTTCAGTATACAATAATTCGAAATTTTAGAACGTTTTTCGCTCTTGCATCCCCCTGTTGGTAGTGGCACCGACATAAAATGTAGCCTATGTTACAGCAGGGACTGTTACCATCAATTTGCCACCACCACTTTTGAAAATGGTTCGGTAGTTCCAGAGATTCCATAGAAATTGTAATTTAAAATGTTTTTAGAACGCTTTTCGCTCGTCTCGCCTTTTTAAATTTCGAATTTATTCTTAGAGAGCATTTACATCTTATAAGTAACTACCATGCCAAATTTCATGTTTGTAGCTCCTTCAGTATAAAAAAGAATTGAAATTTTAGAACATTTTTCGTTCCTGCACCCCCCTGGGGGTAGTGGCACCGACATAAAATATAGCTTATGTCGGAGCAGGGACTGTTACCATCAATTTGCCACCATCACTTTTGAAAATGGTTCTGTAGTTCCAGAGATTCCATAGAAATAGTAATTTAGAATGTTTGTAGAGTGCTTTTCGCTTATCTCACCCTTTTAAATTTTCGAATTTTTTTAGAACTTGTTCTTAGAGAGCATTTACATTTTATAAGTAACTACCATTCCAAATTTCATGTTTCTAGCTCCTTCAGTATGAAAAAATCGAAATTTTAGAACGTTTTTCGCTTTTGCACCCCCTGGGTGTAGTGGCACCGATACAAAATATAGCCTATGTTGGAGCAGGGATTGTCACTATCAATTTGCCACCATCACTTTTGAAATCGCTTCAGTAGTTCCAGAGATTAAGCCCTACAAACAAACAAACAAACAAACAATATGTACTACTTTATAATATTAGTATAGATTGAACCAGTTTTTCATAAGACTTATTCTTTCTTTTTTTCATTCTCAAATCTCGCAGTTTTCATTTATTCGAACAATAATAAAATATTCGTACACAGAAAAAAATAAAACCCAATTTGGGTCGAAAGATTCTTAGATATGTGACCAAATTGGGTCATGCCTGTTTTGGTTACCACTGTGTATCCATTTTGGGCACTGTTAAATACCCATTTTCCAAAAAAAAAAAAAAAAAAAAAAAAAAAAAAAGAAAGAAAAAATTTAAATGGGTATTTAACAGTGCCCAAAATGGATACATAGTGGTAACCAAAACAGAAATGACCCAGTTTGGGAACATATCTAAGAATCTTTCGACCCAAATTGGGTTTTATTTTTTTCTGTGTAGTATTCTAAAAAACGAGTGACATTTACAGCCATTAAATGGGAGAACAGAGAATCTGGAAACTGGACTCAGTTTTAAAATATAAAGGTGTGTAACAAAGAGAATGAAAAGAGAAGCATGAATAAGGGTAAATAAACCACATATAATGTTTTTTTATCAAAATTTTTCTCCCTTAAATAAAATTTTGATACTTGTCTGTCATAGGGGCCTTGACAAAATGGAGAAAATGCTCTTGGCAAGAGAAGGAAAATTTGCATATATATTTTCTAGCAACCTATTCACTGTTTCATACACACAAGCAATTTTTTCAATATTTATACGCTTTACTTAATATAACGATGCAATTTATGTATTTTTATATGCAAACAGAAGTAATTTGTATATTAAAAACAATGATAATATATATTAATAAATAAAATGTTTATATATATAAATATATATATAATATAAACAAGCATAAAAGTTCATCAGGTTTGAATACCATCTGGTTTTGTACCATAATTTTGTTTATATAGCTGTTTATATCATTTGGCAACAAACCTTATTTTCTTTAGCCCGAATTTTGCCAAACATTTTTTAAAAACGCCAAAGCCCCTATAATAAAACAAGTATACCATTTTTTTTAAATCATTTAAAAAACAAAATGAATAAAATAATGAAAAATGTTACATGTTTATTTAGGAAATGTTTTGTAGGAAATATTTTCATTGTGACTAAGCTTATAAAAATACATTATATAAATAAAATTAAATATTTATTTCATGAAAAGTTTGAATATGTTACTATAAATACGGGTTTACATAAGTTGAGTAATTTCGTAACTGAATAATTTAAAGTACCATTTCCTTGGCAGATTAGTAATACTATAGTAGTGTGAAGTCTCAATCTGAATTGATCGCAGAAGTACCTTTATCACAGCCATCACGATCACCAAAACTTTCACCTCTAGAATTCAGTGAATGGGGTTTTGTTAAAGATCAGTTTTATAAACCATAGCTTCCGAAATCCTTTCCTGATGTGAATCAGCACTGCACTTTGTTTGAACGAAATGAAAATGTTCACTAACATATGGAAAGAACTGATTTTACCAATGAGACTTTTGCAAAGTAACGAAGGGTAGTCACATCGAAAATTTTCAAAAAAGGTAAACTTCGTGTCTTTCGCTATCTTATAATCATGTGTACTCTTATGTTTGTCTGTATAACTACGCATAATAAATTATTCCTTTTGCTTAATAATTTATGTCCACCTTTTCTTATACTATATATGTGATATCGCGAAATTTTCAGAACAGACATTTAGGAAAGACGAAACACAGACACAAACAGCCATAAAATAAATCAAGTGATAAAGTGCTAGAGGGCGTAATGCACGTGTTTGCGTTATAAATTCTAGTAAATAATTGCTGAAATTTGTTGTAAGTAATGTTTTTAGCATAGAAAAACATTAATTAAAAAATAAAGTACAAGGAAATAGCCAATTATAAGACAAAAATAGCTTTATTTGATTAATTTAAAAAGTAACTGTAAACAGGGATTATAATGTTGTTGTCTTTGCAGAATCATGTACATAGATGAAAATATGTATCATTTTCGTTTTGAAAAGTCTTTTCTGTAAATTTGACATACTTTTAGAGCAATTTATCTTAAGATAATATAGTGAAATTGATCAAAGACTAGTTAAGTATCCTCTGCTTCTCTCTTGAACACAACAATTATTCATCAAATAAGCAGTGACGAAGCTTACTCCTTGTCATTGTGTAGGCTATTACAGATTTTGAAAGGGTCTTTAGGATATAAATATATCTCTTCGTCAAACATTGTAAATTTATTTTCTAATTTGTGCATAGGTCCAACTTTCTTATTTGTGCACATATTCCACTACACATTTGTTTAATTACGACGCTTAGATTGACTTGTTTTCTCATATTCCTCAATATCTGTGACTTTTAATTTAATAGCTATTAATATTATTATCAGAAGCAAGTTTGTGTTAAAGAGCTGTGAAAAAGCGACAGAGTGGGAGAAGGTTTTTATTTTAATTTCCTTTTCTCCCTCTTCCTTTTTTTTTCCAGAATATTGTACAACTCTGAGACACAACTGAATGCTATGTTTAGCTTAGTTTTAATTTTATTACAGTATATAATTTTTCTGCCAATTTTTCACTTTTAAGAGTTCACTTTTCCTCTTAAGTCAATGTGAAATGGCATTTTGCCATACATTTCTTTAAATAAATGGGATTTCATCAAAATTTTCATCATCTACTCAAGAAATGGAAAAGAAATGTTTGTAATTGTGCTGTTTTGCTGCGCACTTTTCTATGTAAATGAAAATGCACATATTCTGACATAAATATAAATTCACAAATAGAACACATACAAACACTCAAAAAAAAGAAAGAAAGAAAGAAAAAGAAAAAAGAAAGAAAAATGTTTCCCGCTTAACAATGCGAAATTTGCTGACACATTTTATGATTCATTTTTAAACGTATGACACTTGCAGGCATGATTATTGAAGAGATTTGTCATCGAACAGTTTTTTTTTTCATTTTTCGGAAAAAGGATTACATCTAGTGTTATAAGTGGTTGAAGTTTTATAACGGCAGCTTTTGGTTCAAAACGTCAACTTTGACAGCATTTTCTGTTCTACCTTTACCAAAAAATATGAAAAATCAATTCGAATACATAGTTTCTGAGGAAGAACACCTGCTAACTTCATGTGCTTGAGGACAAAAATTAATTTAAAAAATGCGTCAGAAAATAACCAGTAGGGATGTGATGAATAGTGATTTGTCTGAATACCGAATATTTTCTGAATGCCAAATTCTATGCCGAATACAAACTTTTTTTTTCCAAAAGATAAAATAACTTTTGATTATATATATATATATATATATATATATTAATTTTAAAATGGAAAAATTAGTAAGCACAAATTGTTGTTTTATTACTTATGTGTTTAAAATTTTTAATAGCTTGATGTTTTTCTTGTAATTTCTTGTCAAACACATTGATGCTAATAATGAAACAACTGTTATTACATATAAATTATAACTGCATTATAATATTATCTACAGGAAAGTAATTCATAAACATTTTATCTAAAATAGGAACTCATTAGTCATTACCACTGTTTTTTGTATTAATGTACATTTTTTATTTATTTTTTAATTTAGAAAATTTATTTTAGCACCAAAAAATTAAGAAATTGCACTTTTTCCTTTTATTCTTAGATATATCAAATAGATTTTCTGTAAGTCAGGATGATAAATTAAGTTAATTCCTTTAACATATAAAGAATGTGCTTCAGTTTTACTATCCAGTGATACTTTTGTATTTTTTTACATTCAAAATCGATGATAATACTTATTCTCTCTCATAATTCATAGCGAGATATTTTCTGAAATAACCTTAGTCAAATAAATTTTATTGTGAGGAGTTTGTGTCCCTAGTTATCAACAAATTTGTAAGAATTAGTTTTTGTTCTGAAATCAGTTTCCAGTCTGAAATTGCAAATTAAATTAAAGCAATAAGTGCTGTTAAAGTAGAATATTATGTTTAACAAAATATATTATAATTGAACCAGCTAATACAATATACAACAACACAAAGTTCTACAACTTATTCAACATTCATTAAAAGCATGCAGAGAAACTGATAAGAACAATAATATGAAGGAAGATGTAAATATAAAATCTACCCTATATATATAAAATCCTAATGAAACGAATTTGTGAAACGCTTTTATGAAACGAATTTATGAAACGATTTTATGAAACGACTGATTAAACGACTGATTATGTTTCAGGGCTATTTTTAATAAAATATTAAACGGTTGATGGTGAAATTAATACCAATTGTCCATAAAAATCCGCGGATGTCAAAACTGGTAATAGAATTTTGAAATTGGAATTAGTTTTCGTGATATTAATTTTTTTCTAATTTTAATGACATTTCTGTAATGATGGCAACGAATTACTCAGTTTTTTTGTGACAAAAAAGGGAAAAAAATCGAAAAG